>JAHLJT010009436.1:179518727-180169128 GCA_031308135.1 Acheta domesticus | reverse complement strand
AATGTTCCTTTCTAAATATGGGAATGTTTTCTCTAATTAAAAAAAATCACTATTTCGAATGATATATATTTTTACAACTTTTTTATTCATTGACTAAGGGTTCGCTATTTGTTTATTTACTCTCCACTGGTCTGCTAACGACACAGTTCTGTGGATTTCTTGAACAATTAATGCTTTCATTTTACCCTGGCCTCTTTGACTGTTTGCTTGGTTTCTATATTATTTGGTTCCATAACATTCAGTTAATTTATTTTTTCTGGGACGCGTCTTAATGGACCGTCACACTAATTTAAAGATCTACAGCAGTCAGATCTTTTGGGAAATATACATTTTACTGAAAATCCTGCTTGCGATTTATCCGCTAGCGTTGTAGTAGCCGAAATTGCCGTAGCTGTTTATAGACGTTTTGTTGTAATGCAATTGCTCGATATAGAGGATTCACCAAACGTAGGTTCTAACTACACAACATGATAGGTAAAGTAATTTACTACATAATTTACTATATTGATTGTATTTTATTTCTTGATGAAGTATATTCCTTGATATAGGCATAAGCTTCCTTTAGTTGGAAGTAGGCGTAAGCTTCCGCGGCTTGAGTCCATGACTTCTTGGCTGTCCGGGTGACGCCACGTCGTTGGCTGAGAAGCTTCATGGAGGAAGTTTCCATGAAGTAATTTAGTAATTGTTAGAATTAGCTAATGATGTTTGTGTTGTACCTACTTCAAAGTGTATTTAGAGCCCCAATAACGTATAGATGCCACAACGTTGTAAGGTTCTTGAGTGAAGCGGCCGTTTCTGGTTTCTGCGACTCATCCCCACTGCCAGCTGACGCGGCGCCTCTTCGCCCAACTGATGCGACGCGACCTGGCGCCACGCAGACCATTTGCAAAGGCACATCTCAGACATTTCATCAGTTGTTGCACAGCGATGCCGCTGGCACCACTGGGCGAGCGCCTCGTGGAACCAAGCGTCTTTTGAATTGTTCTACTTTGTGTACAATTTAACAGCAACACAATTTCACTTTTCTGCCTAATATTCGGGATAAATTAATTACTCTGGTGGCGATATACAGCTCACAATTTCTAACATTATTTCTAACTTTTACAATTTTCGAAATCTCAGAGAGTTGAACGAAAATGAGACTAGTGCCATTCTTTTAAGCATCCTAGAAGGTCCTCTGGGTCTCCTTTGTTCTCCGAGGACAAAGTTTAATAAAAAAAAATTGTGCCTGAAAAAAATTTGAAAATATATCCTTTTTGAAACTTGTAGGGTCTCGAGTTCGTTTAAAATCAATGAACGTGTAACAATTTTGGGAAAAATTGGCCGCACAGTTTTGGTGTTAGAATTGATCATAGACAGATGGGCAGCTGAATGTTTTGCTATCAGTCGAGCGAGAAGAGCTAGAAAGTAAAAATTGAAGCCATGTTTGAGAAAATTTTGCAAATGAATTGAGAGCTTCAAGTATCCCAAAATTTAAAGTATTTTCTTTTTCAAAATAGCAGAACTTTGAGTCGGGGGGGGGGGGCGGTCGACCGGTGAATATTTTTTTGGCAAAAATCCTACGAATAGTTTAAGCGCTACTGTGTCTCACAGACGGAATGTCTGACGGACCTACAGACAGACGAGTCGACGGATTGACGGACAGACGCATTCACAGACGGACGATTGATTAGTGATTCCGGGCGCGTCAACTACTAAAGTCATTAGGCCCGTAAGTGTGTTACATGTTTTTGCACGGAAGGTGACAACCTCCCCCCCTCGGATGGTGAGATCTGCGTTGATTAACCGACGGCTAGCTGGGTTTTCCCCAATCAGGTAACTACCGCCATCTGACTCCGCCCAAGCCAGGACAAGCTCTAAGCCCCCCGACCGGTCTCTCGGCATTTGTGACAGTGTAGTGCATGTAAATGTGTGTAAAAGTAAGAGGTCCTATAGGACAATTGGAAGAAAAGTTCGCACGCGGTCCGTGGCCCGTTTGTTAGGGTACCGCTCCGGCATTCGCCTGGTATTGATCGGAGAAACCATGGAAATCTAACGATCAGAGCAGCCGGCCGCTAAAATTCTTCTCCAGACAGCGACTTAACTGGACCTAGCTATCTAGCTAGTGTCGAAAATGTTGCGTTCGTCGGGACTCGAACCTAGGACTTCCCGGTCAGAGGCACTGCAGTGACATCATTGGATGCTCTTAGCCACTTCTACCGGCGACGGACGAATAGAAGGACGGACAGGGAGACTGACGAGAAGGCTGACGGGCAGGTAGACAGGCTGACCGCCGGGCAGGCCGATGGACACACGTTTGGACGGACGGAGAGGACACATTTACATTCTTAAGCGTACAAATTTCATTTTTCAAATGAATGCGACTAACAACTTATTGTTATTAAACTTAACTGACACCTTATTCACATACATATGCATACCCAGAAATGACCGGAATAATGTTGCGGTTGGCGGAGCTAATGTAGTACACATGTCTCCCGCTTGGTGGGCGTAGCGCAAGTCGTTCCGAGTTCCGTACAGTCTTTGTTACTTTCTCGCACTTACTAACGTAAGAGAAAGTTATGTAGCCCTGCGTCTGAAAACGGCTACTTTGCAACACAAAATCTCTTATTGCCGGGCCCTGGTAAGGAAAAAGCGGATAAATCCAGTTGCTAAATATGTAAACAAATCATCCAACATGTGGTGTAGCCAAAATCCACGTTTCGTGCGTCCTTGGTACCGAAACGTTGTCTGCCCGTTGACGGCAAAACGTCTGTCTGCCCGTTTTGATTAGATTTTGTTGTTGGATATTGTGAATTACGTTCAAGAGAATGGTGGAGGCCTAATTTTCGTTAAAAACCCTAATTTTTAAAAAATTGCAGAAATTCAATATTTTTTCAGTTTTCCTACAACTAAAGTATTAAAGATAGAGATTTTGTCCCTGAATGAAATCTGTTCCTTAAAGATATATTTTGAAATTAGGCCATGTACAAATGTTCGAAAACTTGAGTACTTTTCGCGTAATTTTGCGTGAAAATACGGAGGAGAAAGTACATGCTGTTTTAACAGCACTAGTTTCTTTATGTGAGATAAATATAGTGTACTCTGAATTGTCTCACCAGGTCGGACTGTTAATCAAAATTTCTATTTGGAGGTTTTAAGAAAATTGCGTAACAGTGTGCGACAAAAAAGGCCCGATTTGTAGCAGACAGAATGTTTTTCCCACCATGACAACGCACCTGCTCATTAACAACCCTAAGTGTAAAAACTTATTCAGCATGAAAGTGCTGATCCCCCCATAAAAGTCACGTGCACTTACCCTCAATAAATAAAAATGAGCCCCGGTGGGTTGTACGTTCGCTTGGTCCCGAGATGGCCAATTTGCGACAAAATAATAATAATAATAATAATAATAATAATATAAAGATAAGATGAAAACAAAATAAAACAAGTCAGTGAGCATCGCGTAATACGTAGCATAACCTAAACTGGAGAGAAGGCAACCAAACGAGGACCACTTATGAAAGTAGGGATCCTCTCTTATAACAGTGAGTGGACACTCAAGAACTCTTTAAGATGGTTTGGAGAAGGACTCAATCATTTGAAGTATGGATTATGATTTTGACTCAGAGACAGTCCTTAAGGGAAGTCCAAAGTTAACAATGAGAGCCACTGGAAACACCGCCAACTCTTGCAAATATCAGATGCAAGGATTGAACCGAGAACGATTAATTTTTTATGTTCTTCATTCAAATTGATACTGACGTCACAAGGAAATTATGCAATTTTTTCTGGAGACTACCCAGCATTCGAAGGCCGAGTGCAAGCACCTACTCATGCACACGTTTTGATTCTAAAAATATGATTTTTAAAATATCCATTCTTAGTGGTTGTTCCCTACATTCTTCCAAATAAAAAGGGCCGACTACGCATGCTGAGGAATAAGAATGTCGATGTTTGGATGGCAAATTACGATGAATTTGAATATTTTGGAGTTCGCAGACCCTTACTCAACTGTCATTCCTCACGGCCTTGAAAGTAGCCCCTACACCTAGCCCCACGTCAACGTTAGTGTGACCCCCCCCCCCTCGGCTCCCAGCAGCCACCCGGCGCCGACCCACTACCGAATAAATTTAACAGAATTTATATGGAACAAGAAAATATATGTGAGCTGTCTGCAATTCCCTACACGTAGCACTCACGGAGAAGCGTCTCTAAAAGGTTAGCTTGCCCCGCTAATTGTTAAAAAGAGCTCGATAACTGTGTGCCAGAACCCGATGTTTAGTGACAGTGAGCATTGCAAACGAAAGTCCTGTGTGCGCAGCCTGCGTGGGGGGGGGGGGGCGTGGCGGGGCGGTAACGGGAGCGCGGTGGAGCTGGCCGCCGCGTGACGTCAGGCGGGGGCCGCTAATTGAGGAAAATAACCGGGCCGCGGCCGATGGGCGCCACGCACCCTGCCTCCATATAACGATGACATAATTAATTGGGAGCGCTCCCGCGCCACTGGCTGCGAGGGTTCTAGAGCGGCGCGGGCACAGCCTCCCTCGACGCCTTCACTTTGAGCGGGTTTTCAAGCGGGAAAGGCCACAAGCCATCTCTTTTACCCCCATCAAAGCTGGTGCCTAGAGTTTTCAGACGATTTTCTGCAAAATTGGTGTTCTTCCATCGATCTGGCCCAATTCGAGCAGCTCCCTGCAGACTCGCAACGGATATTTCGAATTTTGGGGTTACATTTTCTCAAAAATGACTCAGACTTTTTTCACTGCCAACATTTAATAATGTATGTATTTCTACTGTATCGACGAATGACATCGATTACACCCCCTTGGATTCCAACTCGGAATCCATGGTCTGTCGACCAATAACATTCTCAGAATTTTCGGAATGTGTGGGCAGAATTGCATTCTCTTTGCAATTCACGCTTCTTTTGAACCATTGTAGACAAGTAAATGATATCGAAGTTTCATTTACATAACCTAGAGATTGTTGTACTTGTATTTCTTGTAATATTTATCATTGATAATTCAATAGAAAATGAATCATGAAGCCAGCGACAGTGAGAATGAAATTTGAAATCCATCTGAAATTCAGGATATAGCGAATTCGAAAATTACTATTATAGCCAGAACTAGTGGTGCTACAGAATGGCACACTTTCCCGTATTAGTTTTCTATTTCTTTAGGTCTTCGCTAGCTATTCGGAATTGCCACAAACTCTTTGTTGCCAGCTGTCATCTATCACCGCCAAAAGTACATTTTTTGTAATTTTCTTAATTTTTCGGTTTCCTATTGGTAGTAACGGAAACATTAATTTTAGAATATTAAAGAACAATAAACCCTTAGTCATAAATGGCAATTTTCTTTTAAAAAAGTATGTGCAGTTCAAGAGAAAATGGCGTTTTAGCGCAACTAAAAGTGCGAAATTTGAAGCTCATTTTCACAGAAAATTTTTGAGTTTTTAAAATACTTTACTTGAAGTTATTTGAAGCACTTACACTCACAAAAATAATATCCTTTACAAATTGCGGATAATGTGCATATTAAAGATGTGAGAGATCTTTCAAAAATTTATATTTATATAATTTTTGAAAAAACAAAAAATAACTCAAAATAAACTTTACGCTATACTAAAGATTGTAATTAGGCACTATCTGTTACAAAAGTTTCAAGAAAAAATTTGCAGCCATATGTGGGAAAATGGCTTTTGAGCGTTTCTGATAATGCGAAATTTTGAGCTACTTTTCAGCAGAAAACAATTGTGTTTTCGAGAAACTTTACTTGACATTATTTAAAGCACATATACATGTACTCGCAAATATAATAATGTGCAAAACTCGCCGCTAATGTAAATATTAGTCGACGTCAGAAACATGTGAAAAAATTTACATTTTTGTAATTTTTGAAAACTCAAACCTATACAGTAATATGGCTTTTATGTCATCTGATAGAGTACATTTACCACTATCTCTACCAAAAGTTTAAAGAAAAAAGTTGGAGCCTGTTTTGGAGAAAATCTTGTATTTGTAATTTTTTAAAATTGCACACATTGCACGCAATATTGCACGAAAAGTACAAAAATTTTGAAAAACATTTACCTGACCTTTATGAAAGAACTCAATATGCAGAACAAATTTTATTTGAAGAAAAATCTCTATCTTCAATTTTGTAGTTGGAGCAAGACGCCGAAAAAAGTCAAACTTTCACAATTTTCGAAAATTCAGAGCTGTACGTGAAAATCGGACCTATGCCATGTTAAAAAGTGTATTTTACTCTATTCATACAAGAAATTTAAAGAAAAAATTTGGAGCCGTTTTGAGAAAATTTTGAAAATCCCCGGGGGGGCTTCATATAAAGTACCCCCAAATTTTAAAGAATCTTTTTCAAAATCTCAAAGCTTCGACTAGAATCAGATCGACCGGGGAATATCCATTTTGGAAGAAATTGTACGTATGGTTTAGGCGCTAGCAGTGTTCACAGACGGACAGACAGACGGACGGACGGACAGACGGACGTTTTCCTTTCAATTGGGTTTTCGGTATCAAGGACCTAGAAAACAGGGTTTCTGGCTACACCACGTGATAGGGGATTTTTTTCTTAATTTAGCAACTGGTTTATCCACTTTTTCGTTTTCACGGCCCGGCAATGCATTTTTTCCGCCATAATTAGGCCATTTTTTCGCGCAGCATTACATAACTTTCCCTATACTACGTATATCATTCCGTGTATACGTACGTATACGGGAAAATAAAAATTAAGTAAGTATTCTGAACAATCATGTACAACTTATAAAGTGGAGAAAGAGTAATAGGGTGAAATCTTTTAACGAGAATGTTTTCTTGACTTACTTTACAAAACTTTCTCATTAGGATAACCCTCTATTTTATGGAGGATTTACTAAATGTTAAGAAGCAAGTTGCACACACACTGTTTCATGTAGGTGTTCGTTGTATTTGAGTTTCAAATCAAACACAGTCTGTTCTAAATCTATTCTCAATATTTCAAAGTCGTAGAGAAAGTATAGTCTTCTACTCGCGCCTAATGGCCTATTATTCACACGTAGAAATTACGATACTCGCTCCTATGTTGCTCGTGTCGTAAACATCAACTCGTGAATAATAGCCAATATTATGCGCTCGTTGAATTTATTATTATTAAATTATTTTTGGATTGAATTCTGATCATAGACTCTGATTATATTTTTTATTTTATAATGGGTTTGAGGAAAGTTCCTTTTATATTGTTGTTAATGATGAAGACAAAAATATAATTTTTTCCATACTAAATTAACATCACAATTACTCTAAATTGACTTCTGCTTACTATAACACATATCTGGGATCTATACAAAACATTACGGAAGTTACGATTAAAAAAACCTAGTTTCAGTCTTGTACTGCGATCAGTTTTTCAAATCATTCAATAAATATATTGTCATATAATATATACTCATGGTTTAGGCGCTATGGTTGTTCATGGCTGGAGGGGCGGCTGGGGGGACGGCCGGGGGGACGGCCGGAGGGACGGCCGGAGGGACGGCCGGAGGGACGGCCGGAGGGACGGCCGGAGGGACGGCCGGAGGGACGGCCGGAGGGGACGGCCGGAGGGACGGCCGGAGGGACGGCCGGAGGGACGGCCGGAGGGACGGCCGGAGGGACGGCCGGAGGGACGGCCGGGGGGACGGCCGGAGGGACGGCCGGGGGGACGGCCGGAGGGATGGCCGGAGGGAAGGCCGGAGGGACGGCCGGAGGAAACGCCGGAGGGACGGTCGGAGGGACGGCCGGAGGGAAGGCCGGAGGGGAAGGCCGGGGGGACGCTCGGAAGGACTTCCGGAGGGAAGGCCGGAGGGACGGGCCGGGGGGACGGCCGGAGGGACAGTCGGGTGGACGGCCGGAGGGAAGGGGGGAAGGGCGGTTGGAAGGCCGGAGGGACGGCGGGGGACGGCCCGGCGGACGGCCGGAGGGAGGGCCGGGGGGACGGCTGGAGGGAAGGGCCGGAGTGACGGCCTGAGGGACGGACGTTTTGATAAAAAAAAACTTTTTATATATTAGGGGACCCCAAAACGTTGAATTTTCGTTGAAATTTCGAAATCGCTTTTCTGCAGCATTGGATAACTTTTCCAATACTACTTCCATTATTACTCCGTAAATGTACCTACATATACGGGAAAATAAAAACTAGTTTTCTAATTTCCTTGGAGTGAGCTAGCTTCGCCCCATCCTCTAGCCCGTTTCCATCTATCGCCGCCAAAAATATCCTTTTTGAATTTTTCTCATTTTTCCGTTTCCTAATGGTATATTCGCAATATTGCTTTCGTTGAGAGATTTGGAGTCTTAAAAAAATCATTTCAACTCTAGTGTAAATGCGAAATTTTAAGCTTTTTTTCAGAGGAATCTTTTGTGTTTTCGAAAAACTTCATTGGTAGTCATTTGAAGCACTTTCACTCACTAATGCAATAATATATACACATTGCAGGAAATATGCCTATTAGCGCCGTGACAGGATATTAAAAAAAAATCATTTCTGTAAATTTGAAAAAAACAACAACGAAAGATTAAAGCAAAAATAAATTTTGTGTCATCTTAAACAGAGCAATTAGGACTAGACGTGCGAAATGTTTGAAGAAAAAATTGGGCTCATTTTTGAGAAAATGGCGTTTGAAAAGTTTCTAAAAACGCGAAATTTTGAGCTCGTTTTCACAGAAAACGGTTAGGTTTTCGAGAACCTTTATATGACATTATTTAAAGCACATGTACTCATAAATAACACTCTTATGAACATGATAGAATGGGAAGAACAACAACAGGGGTTTAGACGCGATAGATCATACACTGATGCAATTTTTATCATCCGACAAATTGTGAAAAAGTTCTAGAATTTAAATAAATCAGCTTTCCTATGCTTTGCAGATCTAAGCAAAGCATTTGACAACATAAAATTAATTGATGTCATCAGAATACTGAAACAAGAAAAGATACGCTCTAACCTCTTAAAACTAATAATTGATATATATTCAGAAAACAAAGTAAAAATTAAAAACCGGGGAAATATATTACCTGCTATACCTGCTTCGAAAGGAATAAGACAAGGAGATTCATTAAGTCCATTGTTATTTAATGTAATAATGAATAGTATTATAAAACATCTAAAAAACAAAAAAAGGGATATAGTATGGGAAAATATAATATAAATATTTTATGTTACGCAGACGACACATTGTTAATAGCAGAAAACGAAGATGACTTACGATTGTTGTATGAATTCAGTAAAATTTGTAAGAATTTTAATTTAAAAATATCCACTCAGAAAATGAAGCTATGACAATTGCTAAGAATCCGATTAGATGTAAATTGGTGGTGGATAATCAAATAATAGAACAAGTTCTAGAGATCAAGTATTTGGGAATAACTTTAACAAGCTCAAGGCAAACGGAGAAAGAAATCAAAGAGCAAATAATAAAGGGTAATAGGATCGCTGGCTGTCTCAACTACTCAATATGGTACAATAAACATCTAAAACAGGACTCGAAGGTTAGAATATATAAATCAATAATTAGACCAATACTAACATACGCAGCAGAAACAAGAAGCGAAACAATACGTACCCATCAACAACTTGAGGTCGCTGAAATGAGAGTTCTGAGGAAAATTACATATCACACTCTACTGGATAAAGAAAGAAACAGAAACATTAGCGAAGTGTGTAAAATTAAGCCAATTACAGAATGGGTAGCAGACAGAAGAAAGGAATGGAACGATCATATTGAGAGAATGGAGGAGAAAAGAATCGTGAGGATTGCTAGAGACGAAAGGCCGAGGGGAAGAAGCGAAGTTGGTAGATCAAGGAGAAGATGGAAAGACTCGTTATAATTCTTGGGAAAGGAATAAGTCTTAGACTTTTTAAGAAGATGAAGAAGAAGAAGAAGTACTCATAAATATATGAATGTGAAAAAATCGCCGCTAATGTAAATATTAACGATGTGAGAGACAAGTAAAAAAATAATTGTTTGTAATTTTTTGAAAAATAAAAGAATAAAGCAAACTGATGCTTATGTCATCTCATAGAGTACATTTAGCATTAGCGCTACCAAAATTTTAAAGAAAAATTTGGAGATATTTTTGAGAAAATCTGGTTTTGTTATTTTTCAAAAATTTCAAATATTGCAGGCAATATTGCGCGAAAACTACTAATATTTTAAAAATAATGCACGTGACCTTTATAAAAGAACTCACTATGGAGATAAAAATTATTTGAAAGAAAAATCTCTTATCTATAATTGTGTAGTTGTTGGAAGAGGACGAAGAAAATTAAAAATTTCTTCGAAATGAAAATCTTTAAAATCTGAAAATCATGATTAAAATCTTAAAATCATGATATTAGTAATGGATTTTCTTTCGTTTAATTTTTTTTAAAATTTATTTTATTTTATGTCGCATCAACTACTGAGGTTATTAGCGACAGATATATTAACAACATATACAATTTTTAATAATTTATACATTTTAAAATTTCTTTGTACAAATTAATGGCCTTCAAAAAATTAACAAATCGACAGCATTTTTCTTTGTATTTTAGCACTATTTTCATATCATTATTTACACCATGTCTCACCCGTCAGCCTCAATCCTGGGCACAGAAATAAATGGTTAATACACATTGAAACCTTACACACATTACAGTCGAATTCTCGGTGATCAGGTTGGCATGTGTGAGCTTAGTATGACCTATTCTGCATCTAGATAACACAATCTGGTCAGCTCTACAGAAATAATTGTACGGATTGTAATAATCATATTCACAGACTCTTCTTAGGTTTGCAGTGAGCATTATTATTCCATTCCTGCCTATCCAATTCTTGTAGATTTCTCTTTTGGTGGGCGTGATAGTCTTCTGGTATTACGGGAAGGTTACTTCTTCCTCAAGTTGTGATGCCTCTTTTGCGGATCTGTCTGCCACCTCATTTTCACTGATACCCACATGAGCCGGAATCCATTCAAAAACTCTCTTTTTCCTTTAATGTAGGAATTTCTTAACATGCTAACGATGTCTAAAGCTAGCAGATGTCCTGAATAAAACGCATTTCCAATAGTTGATAGAGCCAATTTGGAGTCTGTTACTATCAGATATTTGTGTTCACCGTCTTCAAGAAAGTAGTCTAACGCTGTGATGATGGCGTA
Organism: Acheta domesticus; assembly: GCA_031308135.1. NCBI lineage: Eukaryota > Metazoa > Arthropoda > Insecta > Orthoptera > Gryllidae > Acheta > Acheta domesticus. The sequence continues at coordinate 180,157,976 of JAHLJT010009436.1, read as the reverse complement.
TAACTCGCTGGACAAAACTGAGTACTTGTCGGGCAGTGTGCTTGAAATTACTCTTGTTGGCGTTACAGCGGCACATCCCATAAAGTTGCTGCTCTTCGAGCAATCTGTGTATACTTTGTTGTAGTTCTTATATTTGGCGATTTCTTCTCCTATTCTGGCTCTTATCTCTTGATTGTGAGTTTTTGTCGTCTTAGAATTGTTTGTCAGCACAGCTTTAATGTCGTGCATAGTCCATAGTGCATAGTCAGTAACACTGATAGGTTTAAGAGGGGGAATGTTTTCTGATATCGTGCTTATTATTTGTATAGCCCGTAAAGTAATTGGTTTTGGTAGTTTCTTTTTGAAGCATAGTTTTTTGCTGTGTCTGCATCTAAACTGGTAAATTTGATTCATAGTGTTGCTACAGTTAGCTGTAATTTGTATTATATATCCTACAACTAGATTTCTTATTCTTTTATCCAGGGGAGGTAATTCAGCTTCCTGTAACATGCTTATTACCGGATTTGTTCTATATGCTCCGCATATCAGTCTAGCACCAGTGTTATTCATAGGGTCGAGAATCCTTTTAATATCCTTATTTGCAGCATCGTAGAATATATGCCATAATCCATTTTAGCTCCTATCAATGCCTGGTATGTTCTTCTAAGCACTGTATAGTCGGCCCCCCACGCTGAGTGGCTTATGATTTTCATCAAGTTTAGTCTTTTGGAGCATTCCACTTTCAAGTTTTTAATGCGAGGTATCCAGGATAGCCTTTCGTCAAGTGTTAGGTCTAAGACTTTCAAGGTTTTATATTGTTTTATCTTATGTTCACCCAGGTTTAAGGATAGTCTTCTTGTCCTGTTTCCTAGAGAAAGTGATGAATGTGGATTTCGTCTTCGAGAATTTTAGACCAACTTCAGTGGAGAATGCGAGAATGGTGTCTTAAGATGTTTTGAGCTATAACTGCTATTGATGACAGATGTTTACCTGTAAAGCATATATTACAGTCGTCCGCGAACATGCTGACTATCGCAGGTGATTTGATTTTGGTCTGAAGTTCATTTATTATCAACAGAAACAAGGTTACACTAAGCACAGAGCCCTGCGGTACTCCATTTGCCAACATATATCTTTCTGATTAGGATCCTCTCACTCTGACATTAATGTACTTTTCTTTAATGAAGTTATACACGAACTTAGCTACGTTGCCTTTAATTCCATGTTTCGTAATTATGTCCATGATACGTCAGCGCCAGACCATCTCATATGCCTTTTCGATGTCGAGACTTAGTAACACTGTGAACATATTATTGGCGAATCCATTGTAGATGCTGTTCGATCGATTACTGCAATGCTGTCTAAAGCAGATAGGTTCTTACGGAAACAGCTTTGATGGGGTGATATTATCTGATGTTTTTCTTGGTACCAGTTAAGTCTGGTTCACAACCTTCTCAAGTAATTTACACAGGCAACAAGTTAAGGCAATTGGTCTGTAGCTGTCTATTGAAAATTTGTCCTTACCAGATTTGTGAATTGGAACAATAACTGCTTCTGCTTCTTCGTTTAGTCATGCATCAGAGAAGTAAATTATTATTATTAAAGTAAACCAACACCACCTCGACGATTTTTAACGACTGAAAATAAACATTTCATGCGACATTTCAATGTTGAATTGTATAGTAGCGTTGAATGACTCACAGGCTATGAAACAATAGGTCAAGTGTATTGTTGGCCTTGTTTGCCCTTCGGTATTGCAAAATCTGTTTGCAACAAGACTGTTTTTTGTGATCTGAATAATCTTCCCAAAGTTATTAAAAGGCATTCTATTTGTAAAGTTTACTTACAATGTATTTGGAAATTAAAGTCTTGATACATGCAAAAGAATTGATTATGCATTAGTTGAAATATTACATAGCACAAAAGCACAATGAAGTGGTGAAAAAAATCACGAAATTCCACGCAGATTAATTGATGTTGTTTGTTTCCTCAAGATCCATGAACTGGATTTCAGGGGCAACGACGAATCTACTGATTCTGCTAATAAAGGCAAATACCTTGATTTGATTCACTTAATCTCAAAGTACGATTCTGCACTAGAAAGTCATCTGCAAAATTTCACCGTTTTTCAAGGTACTTCCAATCTGATCCCCCCCCAAAAAATTGAATTTGCTGAGTTGCAAATATTGCGTTGACCAAGATTACTCAGGAGGTAGCAGGGATCACTTTTGTTCCCATCATTCTGGATGAAACTACAGATGTCGTTAATAGCAGTCATCTTTCAACGATAGTTTGCTATGTATCAAAAAATGGGACCATTGAAATATTTTTAGGATTTTGGGACATTTCGTCGGATATATCAGCAGAAGCATTAGTTAAAATTGTGTATGAGATTGTAAACAAATGAAATTGCAGCTCAAAACTTATCGACCAGAGTTATGATGGCGCAGCAGTGTTGCCTGGCAATTTTGGACGATTACAGGCTAAAGTAAAAGAAGCCTTTCCTTACCGAAATTTGTTTTTCCACTGTTTTGCACGTAGATTGAACTTGGTGTTTTTGCACTCTGCATCAATAAAAAAATGTAAAATATTATTTGTCACCCAGTGGCATTGCTTCTTTCTTTTTTCAGTCCTCAAAACGAACTCACGCGCTATACGGAGAAGTCAAAAAAGTGAAATTACAATTAGCAGATTAGTTCAAACCGTATGTGAATATCGGCAATCTCTGATAAGTTTATTTGAGAGTATTTTGGATTATGAAAGTAGCTGGAATGCCGAAACACAACTTATCAAGAGGATACCTAGTTTTATTGAGAGATGATTGTACTTTCAATATTTTATTTCAAGCTTTTTGTGAAGTATTTCCTTTAACGGATAAACTGTTTGATGCACTGCAGAGCAAGACCAATGACATCAGTTTCTGTGGCAACAGAATTATCATATTTAGAAATGTAATATCAGAAAAGAGAAATTATTTTGTGAAAGTTTGGGAATACTCTAGAATGTCACCGGAATATCGCAGCCAAAAGTAAAAGATTAAGTTTGCACAGGAGGTGATGAAACGGAAACATTATCGTACTTTGTTAGCACATTTTTCGGTTCGGTGCGGACAGTTCCTGCAACTTCCGCCCACCTGGGCACTCTTTGTGGTGCTTCCCGCTAAATTATGGGAGTTCCATGCTACACCAGGGTGTCATGGGGGCGCCAACTCCAAAGTTCGCGCGTCACACTTAAAAAAATCAATCAATCAATCAACAATCAATTAATGATTGAATTAAGACGTTAATTGATCATTGTTTCCCCGCGCCTCGATGCGTGTGGCGGTTCTCCCCGCCGCCCGGCCAGTTGCAACCAGCTACCCTCGGCGCCGCACCGATGACGTCACCGCCGCTACCACCACCATCACGCCGTCGCCGCCCGTATCTCCCCCCGCCTACGGTCCGCCCCTCCGCCTGCTAGCCGGCTGCCCGCCCCCCCTGCGCCCTGCCCGGGATCTGTACCGGGCGAGGCCAGAGCTGGGTGGACAGCGGGAGAGATGGCTGGTGGAGTGTGGGCCAAGCGGAAGGGGCTATGGTGGACCATGAGCGTGATGCATCCACGGTGGTGAAAGGCATTTTCTTGATATCTGTATTTGAGACCCTCTACTAGACAGCTGTGTAATTTGGAGGAGCTGTGGTGTTGTGAGAGTGGTCTGGGTTGGAAAATCCAGCCATGTGTGCCTCGTAACCTTTCAATACTTTCTGCAATGTTACATTAATTTGGTTTTTCTTGCTGTGTTAGGTAGCATCGCTTGGTCAGTGTGTGCCTTTAATTTTGTATTTTCGCAACAGTGCAAGAGTTTGTGAAATTGTTAAAGTTTTTTTGTATTCTTTGATATACTTTTTATCGAAGTAATTGATAACATTGTACAAAATTTGGATACAAGACTCAGTAATTTTAAGTGCTTTAATTTCTTAGAATTGGGAAACTTTCAGACACATTTCTCAGCCCCGTTTCCTCGAGCAGCGAATACTTCTTTAATAGAAGTTACGGAACCATGTTCTATGCAGTAGCTTTGCGATCGGAACTTTCTGTAATATTCGAGACATCAGAGGCAATTAATAAAAATAACATTTGCGAACTCCACAAATGTATCAAAGATAATGGTCTTGATGTTGGATACTCTGAAACTGTGAAGTATTGCGAACTTGTGGTGACAATTCCAGCAACCTCATCTTCTGTTGAACGTATTTCTCAGCTCTTAAACGCTCAGCATAATTTTTCAGCTTCTTACACCATTCTTAAGAAATCCCACTAACCAAGATAAGTTGTCTAACTTAGCTTCTCTATCAACTGAAAAGTCGCTTTTAAAAGAACTGCCCAACAGAAAAAATTTTGACGATGACGCCGCGAAACAAGAGAGAAGAATCGCACTTCACTGCAAATAAGTGGCAAGTAACTTATGTTTACAAGAATGAGAGTTAAGAATTCGATAGTTATTATGTAAATATTGCAGTTGTATGGTGATATTCTTTTAGTTAATAAGCGTACAATATATTACACTGACTTGTGTACTCAAAGTCGTAATTTTAAGACAATTCTAAATCTATGAAATCTTTACGCTATTCTATTGCTTCACTAACCGGAAAGTCACAACACGCCCCTGATGTTATGTATACATTATGCATAATTTTTTTGGTAAAATTCATTATACTTTGCTTCAAGGAAATCCAACATAGATAACAAGTCTCTTTTTGGTATCAGAGGTGACTGATCTTCTTCAAGGCTTTGCAAGCACTGCAAGTTGGTGAGTAACGTGAATGACTGTCCTATCTTAAATATCCTGTGTTGTGACGACATTTCAAGGTCATTAAATGGTTGTCCTTCTTTATATGAGAGGAAAATCGGCTCTTGTGAGTCTAATCCAGCTGAGAGAGCTGACTTTGATAGGAGTTGTGTTCAAACTTTTTTTGTGTACTTCATTTGATCACATAGCGATATACTATCTTCTCTATGCCATTGGCATGGCCATTTACTACCTTCTCAATGAAAAACCTAACAATTATAATTTTTGGCAGTTACGACCTTCTCATGTAAATGTGATATATTTAAAACTCGTGGAACTTTTCCAAGGCGACCCTTAATAGGATTTCCCTGTAACTGATCGAGTTTTCTCTGTGCTGACTCTGTGGGGTTGCTATGTCATGATTGGCTAGAAATAACATGGTGTAATGTATTCTCCATTTGGGAATTTTCATTCATTTTCCCATCAGTCCCAACTTTGAACCAAGAATTCGCGACAACATTATACAAGGGGAGACGTTAACATGCAGGTTGGCTTCGAGGTGTATCTCTGGCGATATTAAAGAGTGAACTGCTGAATAAAAAGGCACGAGAAAATAAGCGTGTGTTATTTCCATTACAGAAATCCCGCTTCCTCCCGTCCTCACCTCTTCACCTCCCCGCTTCCTCTCCTTCTTCCCTTCCGTCGCCTTCTCGCGCCATATTCTCTCAGCCTCGCCTCCTCGTTTCCTTGCCTCGTCTCATCCTCTTTTCCTTGTACTCTCGCTTTCTTGTTTCGTTTCATCGCCGCCTCGTCTCGTCTCCTCGCTTCATTTCCCTCACCACCTCGTCTCCCTGTGTCCTCGTCTCCCTGTGTCCTCGTATCCCTGTGTCCTCGTATCCCTGTCTCCTCGCCTCCCTGTCTCCTCGTCTCCCTGTCTCCTCGTCTCCCTGTCTCCTCGTCTCCCTGTCTCCTCGTCTCCCTGTCTCCTCGTCTCCCTGTCTCCTCGCCTCCCTGTCTCGTCTCCCTGTTTCCTCGTCTCCCTGTTTCCCTCGTCTCCCTGTCTCCTCGTCTCCCTGTCTCCTCGTCTCCCTGTCTCCTCGCCTCCCTGTCTCCTCGCCTCCCTGTCTCCTCGCCTCCCTGTCTCCTCGCCTCCCTGTCTCCTCGCCTCCCTGTCTCCTCGCCTCCCTGTCTCCTCGCCTCCCTGTCTCCTCGCCTCCCTGTCTCCTTGCCTCCCTGTCTCCTCGTCTCCCTGTCTCCTCGTCTCCCTGTCTCCTCGTCTCCCTGTCTCCTCGTCTCCCTGTCTCCTCGTCTCCCTGTCTCCTCGTCTCCCTGTCTCCTCGTCTCCCTGTCTCCTCGTCTCCCTGTCTCCTCGTCTCCCTGTCTCCTCGTCTCCCTGTCTCCTCGTCTCCCTGTCTCCTCGTCTCCCTGTCTCCTCGTCTCCCTGTCTCCTCGTCTCCCTGTCTCCCTCGTCTCCCTGTCTCCTCGTCTCCCTGTCTCCTCGTCTCCCTGTCTCCTCGTCTCCCTGTCTCCTCGTCTCCCTGTCTCCTCGTCTCCCTGTCTCCTCGTCTCCCTGTCTCCTCGTCTCCCTGTCTCCTCGTCTCCCTGTCTTCTCGTCTCCCTGTCTCCTCGTCTCCCTGTCTCCTCGTCTCCCTGTCTCCTCGCCTCCCTGTCTCCTCGTCTCCCTGTCTCCTCGTCTCCCTGTCTCCTCGTCTCCCTGTCTTCTCGTCTCCCTGTCTCCTCGTCTCCCTGTCTCCTCATCTCCCTGTCTCCTCATCTCCCTGTCTCCCTGTCTCCTCGCCTCCCTGTCTCCTCGTCTCCCTGTCGCCCCGCCTCCCTGTCTCGTCTCCTCCTCGTTTCCTCTCAGCCTCTCCCCGCCTCCCGTGGCGCGCCTCCTCCTCAGCATGTCCTCTCGCCGGGCGGAAGCGGCTGGGCTCGTCGTCGCTCGAGGAAGCTTGTGCGGCGAGAGGAGCCCGGGCGGAGCGGCCCGAGCGCGCAGCGGGCAGCGGTGATGAATGGGCCGGGGGCCCCAAGAATTCGGCGGGTTTGCGCCTCCTCGCCGGAGGGCGTCGACGGGCGGCGCTCCGCTGCGGGGCTCCACGGCCCTTGAACCGCCGCGCCGCGCCGCGCCGCCGAGGCACCTGTTGCCGCGGAGGTAGCGGGACTTTCCGGCCCGGCTCGGCCCGGAGCCTTGACCCGCCAGTCGCCGCGCCTCTCCGCTCCGCGCCCCGCCCCGCCTCGCCGCGCTGCGCGCTCGTGAATGACGGCCTCATCAATGGAACGCACACCGCGCTCCGCCGCTGGCTCTCATCCTAAGCGCCTTCGGAATCCCACAAGGTCCAATGGCGTCCAATGCTTCGTTCAGAACAGCCGACCGGGCCGTAGACTGCAAATTCCTTTCTGTGTATATGCTATGACTTGGCTGTCATTTGATCACATTGGCACACCTCAGTTTTATAAATGGACATTTAAAGCATTTATTTGTATCATACACTTTTCACCATTCACATCTTCTGTGAAACTTTACGTTTGGGGGTGCATTGTAACACCATCACCCGTTATAAACTGTAATATATAAAAATATTACGCAGTTTCCCTTTAGGCAATATAGATGCTGATAAGGTATGGGAAGCATTGCAATATTTACTTCTCATACCCCAAAACCACACGAATCCATTTCAGTTATACAATGATTCCAACTAATAGACTGGAAATACAATCACTACATAAGTGGTAAACTACGAGGACAAAGATGGCATATTATGTTATTTTTTCAATATTCGACTCCTAAAATGTATTCACTAAACTTGATCTCCGAAACTTGATCTTCAATGACTGACATGTTCATATCTTTCATTTCGTCAAAGTAAGCAGTTAGTTTATCCAACATTTTTGCCCTGTTAACCAATTCTTCGCGGACCACTACCAAATATTATGCGTGTAAAAAACAGAAATATAGATTTTCGTTAATATTTTCAAACATCTGACAAGATGTTACGAGACAAAATAATTAGGGGACATTTTAGTAAAGGCGATGGCTCACTCTTAGTTTGTTTACAGAGGATATTTTTTGTCTTTAACTAAAAAACTACTTTTTTGGTACTTTCTGATTTTTTGGACAAACATTTTTCAGTCGAAATCATGCATTCGGAATATCCTAGAGAATTGAACCTGTGTTTCGAACATTTTCGAAAATAGAAAGAAAATAAAATACTTGTACTCCACTTTTAGTTCTCATATACTCAAAAACTTACGGATTTTTGAAAAAACATAATTTATAACGTAAATTTTAACGATATGGAGGATATTAAACCATACATTTGTATTTGAATTAAAAAATCACCAGAATACATCAAAATGGAGTTTATGTCAGGTTATTCAGTGCATTTAGTACTAACTATACAAAAAGGTTAATGAAAAAATGGCTCCGTTTTTAAGATAATCTTTATATATTATTATTATTATTATTATTATTATTATTATTATTATTATTATTATTTCTCTATATCACGACTAAAGATGTCATGAGTCGGCTTAAGATAAAATCTGCTCCAGGTTGGAACCAGCTACTTCAGGTCGGTGCCTCCACAATACTTTGCGAAAAATGTGGGCTGTTCAAAATAAAGCAATTTCTTGCACTTCCCAGTCTTTTGAATTACCTGGGAGTTTAGACAAGTTCTTACTCAAATTTTGCGGAACAAATCCCAGAGCTCCGATAACTATTGGGGCGACCTGTGCTTTTACGCCCCACATTCGGCTGATCTTGATTTCCAAACTCTTATTTAAGACGTTTCTCTGCCTCTTTCGTAACGACGTTTTGATCGCAAGGCACAGCAACATCTACAAGTAGGCTTGATTTTTTCTCCAAATTCCGGATAACAATATCGGGTTTGATTGCTGCTATCGTCCGATCCGTTTGAATTTGTTGGTACAATATTGTATATCGTCCAACCAGTGTCGCCGGTTTTGGTGAGTGTTCGTACCACTTGGGGCATGTGTTTGGAATTTCGAGGGCGGTGCAGATCTGCCAGTAGAGGTAACTACACACCCCGTCGTGTCATTTCAAGTATTCGGTCTGTGCTAGGATTGGACAAGCTGAGACAATATGATCAATGGTTTGTACGTGCGGCATTTATCATCTTGGGAAATTTTGAGAACCGCTTTATCATGATGTGTTCTCAAGGCCTGATCTTGACCAGCTATTACAAGTGTGTCTAGCTATTTTAATAGCTATTACAAGCTCTGTTCATTCGTTTCAAATATTGTCCGTGGAGTGTTTTGTCTCTCCACGATTTCTTTAAAATTTTTTGAGTCTCACATTTAATGTTAAGTAGCATCAGAAATTCATTGTCTTATTAAGTAGCATCAGAACCTTTACAACATCCTTTTTGTTCAACTGGCAACAGATGGTTCTTTTCTAGGTGTGTGTACAATTTGTCAGCTATGGCTGCAGTTATAACTTTGTACAGTACTGGCAGACAAGTGATTGGCCTCTAGTTCTTTGCCAAAGAGTTGTCTCCCACATTGGGTAGCAAATACGTGATGCCGCGTGTGAGCCATTCCGGGAGTTCCTTTGGTTTTCCTAAAATTTTATTAATTGCCTTTGCTAGAAGAGAATGTATTGCTGTTAATTTCTTAATCCAATAAATCCGAATCTTACGCATCCCGGGTGATTTTCAGTTTCCCATGTTCTTAATTGCTTGGCAGAGGTCCTCTTCCGAGAATTCGTGAAAATCTTCTTCTGCTTCCCCAAGTTCATTGACAGGATCAACTTCAGAATGAAGTCCATACCCGTCTTTGTTGTATGATATGCTTTCCTCCTAGATTCCTGCCCAAATGTTTGACGTCATCTTTTGATGTAATACCAGCATTACCATTGTTTTATTGAGTCAGATTGCGATATAATCTGTTTCAAACAACCGATTCTGCACACGGAAATATATTTAACATTTGTAATGTCTAATTCGTTGAGCCCATGCTAGAATTTTATCATTAGCTTAACTACCATTAGCTTGCTTGTGTCATTTTGAATTTGGTATTTTTGTTCAACATTGAATATTTTTCGTTGAACTTTAGAAGTGTGCGTTGATTTAGAAGACGTCTCATCTAAGAGTGATATTTCACGCCGAGTGCCGGCTATCCGTTTCATAATTCTCTTCGTCCTTGGGGATACAGGGCTATTTACTCTGTTTTTCTGTCCGCGTCGGAATTCTTGGCTGGCCCCAAAATTATTTGAGATGCATTGATGTGTCTGGCCTGGCCCAAAGCCCTTAGATTTGGAAAAAATTGGTTCAAATAATTGGGATACTTGACATTACGCTCCGGGATAATTTAAAAATATTATCAAAAATAGCTTCAATTTTTAAAATTTTTTTTGAAAGAATAAAGAAAGGCACATTTAGAAGATGGCATGTGTCCGATTTCACTGTTAACTAAATTTTCGAAAATTACGAACATTTTGTGTTTTGTGGTTTTCCGTTACGTAACTACATTATTGAAGGTGTACGACAATTTGTGATACTTAAACAGTTCTTTATTTAATGTCAAGTACACTTTTTGAAATTATTAGTAGTTTTGATGTAAGATTGAGTGAGATATGGGCAGTTTTCCAACATGGACTTTTTTCAAAAACGGTTGTATAGTTTTGCTTTAAATCTTTTGTACTTATAGTTCTAATAAAACGACTGAAACGCCTTTGATGTATTCTTCTGATATTTAAAATATTTCTGTTCTCTGTCTCTATTTGACCTTGTCTGGTCTGCGTCTGTCAGTCTCTGTCTCTGTCAATCTTTTGTCTCTGGCAGTCTCTATGTCAGTGTCCGTCTCTGTCTCTGTCAATCTCTGTCTGTTAGTCTCTGTCTCAGTCTCTGTCTCTGTTAGTCTCAGTCTGTCTGTTTCTTTTAGTCTCTGTCTCTGGCAGTCTCTCTCTGTCTGTTTCTGACCGTCTTGTCTGTCTCTGTCTTTCTCTGTCTGTCTCTGCCTCTGTCAGGCTCTGTCTCTGTCAGGCTCTGTCTCTGTCGGTCTCTGTCGGTTTCTGTCTCTGTCAGTCTCTGTCGGTCTCTGTCTCTGTCGGTTTCTGTCTCTGTCAGCCTCTGTCTGTTTCTGACTGTCTTGTCTGTCTCTGTCAGTCTCTGCCTCTGTCAGGTTCTGTCTCTGTCGGTCTCTGTCGGTTTCTGTCTCTGTCGGTTTCTGTCTCTGTCGGTTTCTGTCTCTGTCAGTCTCTGTCTCTGTCGGTCTCTGTCTCTGTCTGTCGGTCTCTGTCTCTGTCAGTCTCTGTCAGCCTGTTCTGAAACGACATCTTTTGATAAACGGATTCAACTTTTTTAATTGAAATGTGCATACAGAAACAGATTTTATACAATTATATTTTTGAAAAATTCTGTATTTCGTTTTCACTAAAAAGAACCGAGTAACTGAAAAACTGTGTTTTATGCGCAGGAGGTAGAAGCTGGAAAGAGGATTGGCAAAAGCAATAGATAGGCTTGTGCAGACGAAATATATTAGGAAATTATCTAGTTAGAGAAAGCCTGTATCATTATGTAGCAGCACTTAACTTTATAAGGAATTTGGATTGTAATCATCAATACACAATCATGTGCTTTGCACTTAACTTTACAAGCAATTTGGATTGTAATCATCAATACACAATCATGTACCACAATCATGTGCTTTGTTTCATTCAGTGTTCAGTCTGTCTTTGGGAAGGAATAAAGTATTGTAATTTGGTAATTGGAGGAAGTGGCTGAAGAGGAATACGTTGTGGAATTTGTGTGCCGCACAATCGCAACGTCCTCAATGTTAGCGTAGGACACTGAAGGAAGGAGCGAGTTCCGCGTGGATGTGGTGGGAGGCCCGCGACTACATTTTTGTGTGCAGCGAACCTTCGGCACGTGGGAAGGCGGTGCCGCCTTTGACCCCCGTGGGTGGCCTTGGGCCTCCGCGCCTGGTACCGTGGGCTCTCGTCTAATATGTTGCCTCGGTTGCCAGGATTTGAACTGTCCAATCCCTTTTCGATCTGCCGCTGCGCTTGGGAGTGCGCGTTACTGCTTTCCTAAGCAAGGATCCGCCTGTTTATATACCTAAATCTTCGTGTACAACGCAAGTGACTAACGTTTTTGACTTTATCGGTCACATGCGTCTTTAACTAGTGTTAACTTGCGACACTTCAGGGTTGTTAAGAACACTTGTACCTACCTGTATGTTAAGAAGTATAACATCCTTAGCAACGGGTTTTATCATCCTTCGCAACGTCAATAAACAACCACCGATTTATCGCAAGCACACTGTATTACGAAAAAACAACACGGCAATTTACAAGACAAATAGGAATAAAAATAACTCATTATTTTGGAGAATGCTCATTGTTAATTGTAATATTAATTGTGCAATTAGAAAATTGGGTAAATTAGCATAATTTTCATGTCATTCCATGAAATGAAAATCTTCTCCAATAATATTTGTTGACGATGTGGTGTCGCCAATGGAATTCGACGCGCCACCTTCCTCGCCGATAGTCATTTTCTTGTTTCCATTTTCACCTCATTTACCACGGACTCAACAAAGATTCGCCGATGGTAGAGCTCCAACACCCATAAAAACTTTTCAAATCTGTAACCGAGGCTCATGAATCGAACAATACCGTAGCCGAAGTTCTTCTTAAACAGTGACTGGTGTATTTTCCGGGGTCTGGAAGACGAAGATAGGTGGCTATAATTGTTGGCACTCCTGCAATATTGTGAATGTCACGACACGAAGCTGCGTTTTCCAAGCTTTAAATTCTTGGTATATATTTTCGTATCGTTCTTTGGATTTTTCTGGTATTAAATTCCGTGTGACTTCTGCAGAGGGATCTAAAATTTCTTGCGGAAGAGACGAATTTTCCCGCGTCCATCTTCGAGCTACGGTATGCGAATGTATTGTTGAAATAGATACATCGCAAGCAACACCCAACAGTATCGATTAACGTGTCGCAGCAGTAGAATTCATTTGTTTCATATCGCAGTAATGTAAATTTTCGCAAAAATCTTGAGATTTAATGGTGACCGATAAAACGCTGAACATTCCACGAAAAGTAATAACACTCATAACATTTTTAGGTATGTTAATAGCTATTAATATCTCGATTGAATAACGTATTGGCGATTTAGATGAACTTGTGACAGCGGTGAGCAAATTGTGAGCGATTGGGCTTCCCGCCCTGCCGTCTCCCCCGTAACCCTCGAGTGCCATGCGGGATGACGGTGGACGTACACTATGTGATTAAAAAGTATCCGGACACGGAGGCGATGTTGATATGGTTTGTTTGTGGCATTATGGTGTGTTTTTCATGGAGGGGGCTTGCATCCCTTTTTGTTTTGCGTGGCACTATCACGGCACAGGCTACGTTGATGATTTGAACACCTTGCTTCCCACTGTTGAAGAGCAATTTGGGGATGGCGATTGCATCTTTCAAGACGATCGAGCTTCTGTTGAATTGATTTGAATTGAATTATTTTACGGGGCGAGACCCAGACCTTGAGAATTACTCTTCCGTCTGACCATGCAAATTTTGCTACTCTCCTTTCACCAACGAGCGGAAAGAAGGTATTACTTGGGCGACGAAACAGGCAAGGCGACGAAACAGGAGTTCCTGTTAATACTGCACGAAACCTGTTCATACTGCACGGCCAGTGGCGGAGTGGTTACAAGACAAGAACATCCCTGTAATGGACTGGCCTCCACAAAGTCCTGACTTGAATCCTATCGAACACCTGTGGGATGTTTTGGAACGCCGACTTCGTGCCAGACCTCACCGACTTACATCGATACCTCTCCTCAGTGCAGCACTCCGTGAAGAATGGGCTGCCATTCCCCAAGAAACCTTGGAGCACCTGAATGAAAGTATGCCTGCGAGAGTGGAAGCTGTCATCAAAGCTAAGGGTGGGCCAAAACCCTATTGAATTCCAGCATTACCGTTGGAGGGCGCCATGAACTGGTAAGTCATTTTCAGCCACGTGTCCGGATACTTTCGATCACTTAGTGTACGTCATTCACGGGCGTCGCTAGGGAAGGGAGTCCCCCTAATATGTTTAAGTGCATCAAGATATATTGTAATTTCGTATTTATTATGACGGGTTCTCTGAACTACAACTCCCCGTCAATATTTAGGAGCAGCCTTGATGTGCTGTCTGTATGAAGGGACCTGTAGCTCCCTTCGAGACTGGAGACGTTCGTAAGAAACAGTATGACTAGAAACGATTGAATAATGTTACTATCAATCGCGGAAAACATATGCTTGACTATCTGACCTTCTTAACCTAGGTGAGTTAACACCGATATTTATTGCAGCCAGGGAAGACCATCTTTAGTTCAATCTTCATTACATAATTGGTAGTATGTTGTAAATATTGAGATCATCATTTATGTTAATAATACAAGTGTAATAATTTCTTGTTGCTAGTGTTTCAAGTTTATTGCCCCTAGAATGTGATTGAATTTATGAATAGCGGCGACATAACGTGACATTTAATATAGCACGCGCATATTGTTAACTTCAATAAATCAATAAAAATTTGCCATAAAATAATATTTTGAAGACGTAATAGCATTTCAATCTCTTCCTTTAATGCCCCTATCAAATTTTAGCAGTGACGCCCATGTTATCACTGACATATTGTACAAGACGTTTTTCAACTTCGGGGATTGGAAATATACATATACACAGCTATTCGTCTTACAACCCTCAACTTATCTGAAGAAAATTATAGATATTTTTCTGTGGTCTACAATCGACTTAAAACACGTAACTTGTAATGTAAACATAAAGTAATAACAAAATGCTTGTGAGATATTAGAAAAATACAATTATTGATAAGTTCGATAATCGAGCGTCCCAGAGTTGCGGGGGGGGGGGGGGAGGAGGCGTGTGGTATCTTCCAGCTTTGCCTCAGGGCACGGCGCCCCGGGGAACGCTTTGCTTTCAGGAAGAGCGTTTACTGCCTGGCCGGTTCATCCGGATGTTATTTCTCTACGACATTCCGGCATATTTATAATGGTTTTGAAATTTCTACACCTTTTTTTCAGCAACGACAACATTCCTTTTACCACCATTTTAGGTCGAGACACATCTGCATGTAAAAGATATCCATTTTGAGCGGCGTCGATTGTGCAACGGTTAGAGTATCGGACTGTTATACCCAAGTTCGCGGATTTAAAACCCATCGAAGTCGTGGATTTTTAAGGCCGAAAAAGTGCTTCATACGCCTTCCCTCAGAGCGGAAGTGCAGCCGGCTGTCCCATGGTAGTAGATTTACTGCATGTCAAAGATCCTCAAGCCTAAATGAAGCCTCTGAGCTAAATTCAAATTGCCTATTTCGTCGCCCAAGTAATACCTTCTTTCTCCCAGAGATGGTGAAAGAAGCGTAGCGAAATTTGCGTCAGAGAGAAGTCAGACATGGTCAGACGGAATAGCAGGCCTCATGGCCTGAGTCTTGCCATATATCAAGGCATCAATTCAATTCAATTCAATTTCGTTGGTAGTCAGTGTGTGTAAAGAAATGCCATTTTCACTTCATTTATTATTGTGAATTGACATTGATTAAAGAAATTAGATGTATATGGGTATGTTCATATTCGGGGACTCACGTGGATTGCAAATGTTAATTTCGTATCTGAATTTGTTGCTCTTTTCCCTGCCACTCTTCATTATTCCGTCATACTTCCGCTGTTTCTTCTTTCTCTCGTCGACTCGGTTTTATTTTATCTTGTAGCTTAGAATCCTGGTTTCTAACACCTTCTCCGTCTCTCTCTCTCTCTCTCTCTCTCTCTCTCTCTCTCTCTCTCTCTCTCGTTTCTTCTCTTTATTATGGCTTTCCAATTCTGGCCATATACTATTTCTTTATTCTTACTTTTTCGTATACGTGCATATATTCGGGGTAATGTACGTAGCATAGAGAAAGGTATATAAAGCTGCGCGAAAGGACGGCAGATTTTCGGCAGAAAACGTTCGTTACCGGGCACTGATAACAAAAAAGTAAATAAATCCATCTGCTAAATTAAGAAAAATATCCTCTAGAACGTGGTGTATCAAGAATCCATGTTCTGTGAGTCTTTGATATCGAAAAATCGATTGACGGCAAAACGTCCATCTGTCCGTCCGTCCGTCCGTCCGTCCGTCTGTGAACACCACTAGCGCCTAACCCATACGCAGGAATTTTTCCAAATTGAAGAACTTTTTCTTTAAATTTCTTGTACGAATAGAGTAAAATACGCTTATAAAGATGGCATAGGCCCGAATTTCACGGTTAGCTTTGAATTTTCGAAAATTGCAAAAGTTTGAAGTTTTTTCGCCGTCTTCCTACAATTACTGAATTAAAGATATAGAAGATAATGAAGATTTTTCCTTCAAATGAAATTTGTTGTCCATAATTAGTTCTTTCATTAAGGTCTTGTACATTTTTTGAAACTTTTAGTAGTTTACGCGGAATATTTTGTGCAATATGTGTCATTTTAAAAAATGACAAAAACAAGATTTTCTCAAGCAATGCTCCACAGTTTTTAGAAATTTTTGGCAGAGATGCTATTGGCTAAATGTAATCTACCAGATGACATAAACGCTGTATTGATTCTGTTATTTTTTTAATTACAAAAATGCAAATTTTTACTTCTCCCACGTCGTGAAAATTTACATTATAGATGTATTTAATTATTCAATGCATTTCTTAACTCATAAGCTTCAAAGTGTCTCTAATGATGGGTTTTGAAATGTCCAGAAGTTGTCCATAATCCTTGAGTATAAGGGAACTGAATTGGTGAAGTTTTTGAGATGTTCGAACTAAATTTTCTCAAAATTATGGAAAATTCTTCACAATGAAAAAGTGTTCAGTTCTTTCTGATATTTCAAAAGCTTGATTTCGGCTAAGATATTTGGAGCCCGAAGATCAAAATAATGCTGAAAAATGCAGTTTTTTAAACACACACGAATAAAAAGTATCTATTACACAAATACAAAAAGAAAACCATCCCGTCAATTGAAAAGTTTTGTAAATTTTTCGTTTTGCAACATTTTCTGGAATTATTGTATATATTACTGAAAATATGTTTTTTTCCGCTCGCTCGCATAGGAAATTCACCAGTGGTTTGAAGATTAAATTGGTTACCATGACATGAATGTTGTTATTGAACAATGTGTAGGTCTTGGTGCAGTCGGAAATATGAACACGACAGTCATTGAATGAATATTTTGTATAAGTGTATGTGCTGTGTGTCAGTCATAATTCGTATTAGTTCTGTGGTTTGTCTTCCTAGTGTATTACGTAAGTAATGGTTTTATTTCATGTGCATCCGTTGGAATGAGTTTATTACTGAAATAGTTCGTATGCTGTTTCTGGTTGGGAAAGTTATACCCATTACTGTTTTGTAACAAATGTCAATTTAAATTGCCTAAAGTGATACCGTTAAAAGGTAGATGAGTATTTGAGAAATGTACGTGAAATTTCACAGTGAATGATCGTCTCCTATGTTATTTCAGTAGTATGCCTTTCCTTTGCGGCCCTCACACGCAACCAATCTTTATTAATGAGGTCTCTGAAGAAAGAGACTTACACGGAGATGTGACGAATTGCACTTTGACTTAAAAAATATGAAGGATTTGTTTTAAAAAACGCATCTAGATATTCATGCAAATATAATGGCAACCTGCAACACCTGCCACTGTTTTCGAATCTATAAACCTTTCGAATCTACCGTCAAATAACTCCTAAACAAAGCGTTCTAGGGCCTCCGAAACTAAAATTTTGAGGCCACAGGTATCAAAGAAACGTTTCTCACACCGTAATCTACACGATGAGACATTCTTACGCATTCAATTAAATTTTCGATTCATCTCTTCGGTACTTCCAATACCACCTATTTCTTTCAGTCCTTGTTGTTGGTAGCCCTCTTTGTGAAGACACGCTGTGAAGGCTTTGATTCCTACATCTTATATTTACGCTTTCTGTATACACCGTGATTTGTGCAGTCTGACGAGGTTTATTTGCATAATTATTAATTCAAGATTCGCTCTACAGCAACAATTAGAAGTACTATTAATAGTTGCTTGATACCTGTAAAGATTGTTACTTATGCGTACAGTGAAACCAGTCAATTAAGGTTTTGCTGTGGTCTGTAAGTGCTGTGTACCTGATTGTGGAGGGATGTGGATGTACAGTGAAGAGTGAAGACTATGTTTGTGTTTTACCTGTACCAATATTTTCGTTGTCAGCAGTGATTCGATGGAATTTTCAAGTCAGCGGGTTCAGACACGTAGCTTTCTCAAAAGTAAAAAGCTAATATTTTTTGTGACTATCAAGAAAAGCTAAAAGCTAACTGTCAAAGAATATTGAATAATTACTTCAAATGTTGTCTTTGAGGAAGTGTTGTGAATTGTTCCAAGAAAACTACATTATCCTGAATAAATATTTATTAAAAAATTCTTATAAACATCAATTACATTGTTTTTATTTTTATTTGATATTTTGTTAGTACATTGCAAGTTACCTGTATACATTTTTAAACACATAAACAACTTTCCCTCTTAGAATGGAAATAGAAGGATAGGGATGAGTGTGGGGTTTAATATGCGAAATTTCTCGCACGAGTACGCGGAGGTAGAAGGGAAAACGTGTGCTATGGCAAAACATAAATAACAATCTTTTTAATTAGATAAAGTAAAATATCTTGAAATAAATGAAATACAAAAAGGAAAACGGACTAGCCTACAATACTTATTTATTTACGTCAAAAACAGTTAAGAACTGTGTGTGACGAGCTGTGGGGAGAAGTGAATTCTGTGCACGTTTTCATAATTGTGTGGTCACTCGACAACTGCCAATGATTGCAGTATAAACGAACGATTTACATATTGGCGGTATCTGTGAGTATGTACATCAAGGCTCAGCTGCAACCTCGTATTGTAAATAACACACAGTTTGATATTAAACTCAAGGTGACGGTTCGTTAAGATATTCAATACGTAAACATGGTTTGAGAAACATTCCCATGTACCGAAGTGAAGTCTAAGCCTGCTAAACAGTTGCCAATGGTATTTAGTACTCAAAGTTGAAAATATTAGTTTGATTATTTTTTGACTTGGAATTGCTTTTCTTGAGGTACGTAAGAAAGAGTAATCCAAGTACGTAAGAAAATAATCCAACACTTTTTAGTATACAAAGAATTTTTCAATTTTCGCTGGTTTTACCGGGTTTTACAAAACCTATTAAATATTGTTTGAAAATGGTAAAAATACCTTTGAACGAAATGTAACAAGGTGAAGAGAAACTATATTAGAAAATAAATTCAGCTTTTGCAAAAAAAACTGCTTTTATTTGAAAGCTTTTGATATTTTCAAATGATATTCGTAAATTACATTTCAAGCCGTCATTGTGCCTCTGAATGCAGTGACAGCGCAGCGACCTACTTATTCTCCAAGATGTCCGCCTCCTCGGTGGCCGTCGCTCGCCTTAACGCGCAAACCAGTCGGCCGGCTTGGGGGCTGGGCTTGGCGGAGCGAGCGTGGTGGAGCGGGCGTAGCGGGGAGGGGCGGGGCGAGAGGAGCGGGCGCTGTAGCTCACGCGCTGATGAGGGCTATGTCGCGTATGTTCATAATCGGCGACATCTCGCCTCGTAAATAAAATATATTGAGCCGTAGTGGCGCGTTAGGGATCGCTTTGCTGGCTCTAAATAAGCGTTGTGTGACGTCTACGGCTGCGGGGGGCCACGTGGGCATGGCTCTCACACTGGAGGGTTAAGCACCGCGGCAGCGGCGAGTGGCGGCATCGTTTTAGGCGCCCGCCCTCCCGTCCCCACGGAAGCCTCTCCAGCCGGTTCAGAGGGCGCGAGTCGAGGAGGAACCCAATCGAACAACTCCTTTATGTTCACGAAAACAAGTGTTAACTGAAAATTCATGTAGCAAGGCACGCGAAATACGAATGTTTTAATAAAGGGAAAGGAGAGAAAAATGCCACGGAAAAATAGTTCTTTTTCCCTTATTAGTTACATCTCGGCGCATCAATGCTATTTATCATGACCATTGATTCCTTTTACACTAATTCTCTAAGTGAAATAAACAAATAATATATTATCATTATCGTACCAAAAGAGGACTTTAGATGACCGTGTTCAAGAACTGCCAAGTTTCATATAGGATTGAACTTATTTTTAGATATTTTATGTAATTATCGTGAAGTTAAACATCTTTATTTGAAGAGATAGATGAATCAGGACAGCTACCCGTTCATCCAATTAAATAATATGGTCAAGAGTCTTTCATCAACTGCTGTGGTTCATAAGCATCACATAAGATCACGAACTGTCAAGGATGGTGGAATATACAGTTCTAAGAACAATCCTAGTAGGTAAATCGTACAATTAAAAAAGGTAAATCAGGAGATAATGGTTTGACAGAAACCAAGAAGAAAGGCTGCGGAATTGCTTCTTCACATTTCTATTTCTGTGATGGAGTAACAAAAGATAAGCCTGGTAAATGAGTCGTTTCTTCCCTGATCGAACAAAAATTTAAAAAAATACGCTACGAAATTGAGAAGCTGTAAATTAATATATTTTAATAATTATCTTGGCTGAAGGATTAATACACATGCAGGTACATTTCCAATCGTGTCTACAATGGACGTTTCTTTGTAATTCCTTCCCTTAATTTAAGTGGGAGTAACTGGGGATAATCATTCGCTTTATAATGTACCCTTGTTACGGCCGGAACTGATGGACATTATATCACCACGAAATTTATTTTTATTCAACGAACATTTACAATCTATTTGATCGCATAAATAGTAAATACCACTGAGAGGAATTTACAATATAAAATGAAATAGAAGAAGACCAATACTACTATACTTATTGTACTTACTTCTATACGTAACTATACTTATTGGTACTTCCCTTGTATTGGTTTTCTTTACTTCATATTTAAGTCAACGTTACTCGAGTGATACTTAATATTTTCAGGCGCGTAAACTACTATGCTTCTTAAGCCTCTAAGTGAAGGACATATTATAACACAGGAAATAGCGATAATTCCTCCCAACTGGAACGCGAGATTCGACGCCGACCTATACGTCGGCTTTGGGGGATTTCCTCCAGGTATCTTCCTCAGCGGGGGACTGCTCCGGCCAGGACAAGCTGCGAGATTGCGACTGGCCTCCGTGTTAGTGCTGACGAGGGCACGAGGTTGAGGAAGGAAGACGCATGGTCCGAGGTCCGTTTGGTAGTAGTGTACTTCTCCGTCATTCGCTCCACAAGCTCGCTCACCGGGACAAGCTGCGAGCACTCGACAGGCCTGACAAATTACGTATAAGGGAAGTGAAGGGCTCGAGGATGAGGAAGGAAGACGGGCGGTCCGACGCCCGTTTGTTAGGATCCCCAGCATTCGCTCTGTTATTGATCGGAAATACCATAGAAAATTACCGACCAGAGCAACCGGATGCTAGAATCCTCCTCCTGACAGCGGCTGAATTCGAAAATTAGCGTCGAAAATACGCCACTTTCTGGCATTGCCCCCTTCCCTTATAGCGACGCTGATGAGGCTAAAGATGTTGTCACATGAGCCATCACAATCAAGAATTGGGAAATGATGTTTGGACAACTGTCAGAGCTGTAGAAACAAAATAGTGAAAGCAATGCACAAACGTTTCCTTCAGCTCTCATATGGCTAAATTACAGAGAAGTAGGGATTTTGATATTTTGACTTTAATTCTATCATAATACTAAATTTGGTATGAAACAAAGCGGTTTTGTTTCATACCGAATATCACGGTTTACTGGGACAGTTCTGTTTTTCTAAGGTTTTCTGACTTCTGTCTCTGTGCTCAACAAATTCATTTCGAGAAAGCAATGTTAAGGTTCAAATTTTATATTGTATTTGCTGATATCTAAAGTCTTCTTTCATTTTTCGTCAATGTACTTTAGAAAAAACTTTAATTTAAATGGAGCAACGAAAATCAGATTTTACTTTTTCATACATGTACGTATATACAGAATAATATACGTAGTATGGAGAAAGTTATGTATGCGGAAAATTGATTTCGAGATTTCAACAGAAATACATGTTTTGGGGTCCCGTCGTCTGTCTGCCTGACTGCGTGTCTGCCAGCCTGCCGCCCTTCCGCCCGCCCTTCCGCCCGCCCTTCCGCCCGCCCTTCCGCCCGCCCTTCCGCCCGCCCTTCCGCCCGCCCTTCCGCCCGCCCTTCCGCCCGCCCTTCCGCCCGCCCTTCCGCCCGCCCTTCCGCCCGCCCTTCCGCCCGCCCTTCCGCCCGCCCTTCCGCCCGCCCTTCCGCCCGCCCTTCCGCCCGCCCTTCCGCCCGCCCTTCCGCCCGCCCTTCCGCCCGCCCTTCCGCCCGCCCTTCCGCCCGCCCTTCCGCCCGCCCTTCCGCCCGCCCTTCCGCCCACCCTTCCGCCCGCCCGCCCGCTCGACAAACTGCCCACTCGTCTGCTCGACCGCCCGCCCCGCTCGACCGCCCGCTCGGCCCACCCAGCCCGTCCGTTTGCCCTCCCGTTTGCCCTCCCGTTTTGCCCTCCCGTTTGCCCGCCCGTTTGCCCGCCCGTTTGCCCGCTCGTTTGCCCGCTCGTTTGCCCGCCCCTTTGCCCGCCCGTTTGCCCGCCTGTTTGCCCGCCCGCTTGCCCGCCCGCTTGCCCGCCCGCTTGCCCGCCCGCTTGCCCGCCCGCTTGCCCGCCCGCTTGCCCGCCCGTTTGCCCGCCCGCTTGCCCACCCGTTTGTCTGCCCGGTTGCCCGCCCGCTTGCCCGCCCGTCCGTCCGCTCGGCCGCCCGTCCGTCCACCCGTCCGTCCGTCCGTCCGTCCGCCCGCCCGTCCGTCCGCCCATCCGTCCGTCCGTCCGTCCGTCCGTCCGTCCGTCCGTCCGTCCGTCCGTCCGTCCGTCCGTCCGTCCGCCCGCCCGCCCGCCCGTCCGCCCGCCCGCCCGTCCGCTCGTCCGTCCGTCCGTCCGTCCGCCCGCCCGTCCGTCCGCCCGTCCGTCCGCCCGTCCGCCCGTCCGCCCGTCCGCTCGTCCGCCCGTCCGCTCGTCCGCCCGTCCGCTCGTCCGCCCGCTCGTCCGTCCGCCCGCCCATCCGTCCGTCCGTCCGCCCGCCCGTCCGTCCGTTCGCCCGTCCGTCTGCCCGTCCGTCTGCCCGTCCGTCTGCCCGTCCGTCCGCCCGTCCGTCCGCCCGTCCGTCCGCCCGTCCGTCCGCCCGTCCGTCCGCCCGTCCGTCCGTTCGCCCACCTGCCCGTCCGTCAATCC
The DNA here is from genome assembly GCA_031308135.1 of Acheta domesticus. Lineage (NCBI taxonomy): Eukaryota > Metazoa > Arthropoda > Insecta > Orthoptera > Gryllidae > Acheta > Acheta domesticus. The sequence continues at coordinate 180,134,968 of JAHLJT010009436.1, read as the reverse complement.
GTCCGTCCGCCCGTCCATCGGTCAATACCACTAGCGCCTAAACCAGACGTAGGATCTTTTCCAAAAATTCCCCTGTCGAACTGGCTCGACCCGAAGCTTTGCGATTTTGAAAAACATTCTTTAAAATTTGGAGCTTCTTTATGTGAAGCCCCTGTGACATTTCAAAATTTTGTAAAGAATGGCTCCATACTTTTTCTTTCAATTTTTAAAGAAAAGAGAAAAAAATACACGTATGAAGATGGCAAAGATCTGTTTTTCACTATTAACTCAGAATTTTCGAATATTGCAAAATTATAAATTTTTTTCAGCGTTTTCCTACAACTACAAAAATGAAGATAGAGATTTTTCCTTCAAATAAAATTTGTTCTCCATATTTAGTTCTTCCATTAATCCTTGTTTTTCCATCTATTACAAAATTGAATACAGAGATTTTTCCTTCAAGTAAATTTTTTCATAGTTCTTTCAATAAGGTCATGTACACTTTTTGAAAGTTTTAGTATTTTTCGTGCATTAATGTTGCGTGCATTATGTGCAATATTAAAAAATTGCAAATACAAGAGTTTCTCAAAAAGAGCTCCAAATTTTTCCTCCAAACTTTCGTACGGATAGTGCTAATTGCACTGTTTTAGATGACATAAAATTAATTTTTGCTGATTCTTTGTCTTTTAACAAATCACACAAATGTAGTATTTTTCTAACATCTCCTCACGCTTTCAGTGTGCACATTTTCGGTAATTTGTATACATTATTGCATTTGTGAACGGAAGTTCTTCAAATGACCCAATAATTTTTTTAGAAAATTCAAAAGATTCCTATAAAAATAACTTTTAATTTTGCATTTACAGTAACGCTTAAACACCATTTTTTTTTTACTTTGGGCGGCTATAGGTGGATAATGGCTAGAATATGTGGCGAGTCCGAAATGCTATCTCAGACCAAGAAAATTCAAAGCAGGCTTAGTACAAGAAAGTCTGTGCCGTTCTGTAGCGCCACTAGTCGTCTTAGTCATTAATTCAGTTGGCCATTATCGCTGTCGATCGGATGTCCACGGTAGCAGAGAGAGCGAAGCACTTCCGTTTTTATTCAGACACGCAAGCGTGCACTGTTGTATATTTCCATTGATAAGCGAACATAAAATGCCGAAGAGGCAATGTATTTTCAAGGATGATTTGAAAGAGCAATTTCCTTTCAAGAAAGGAAGTGTGGAATTGGAAATGCTTATAAACAGTGGAGACAGTGGAGAGTAAAATGTGCTCGGTTGTGTTTTCTGTTAGCCATCTGGAAAAGTCTGATGTAGATGATCATTGGACTTCAAGAAACAAATGGCTGCTGTGTCTCGGGGACTCTGACGCCTTCTTATGAGGTGAAATTTAAATGACAAAGAAATAGAACCAGCTGCACAGGAGGCTACTTTGTAATCGTACCACAAAACACAACGAGAGCTTCTAGTCAATGGACTGTACATATTTACTTCTACAAATGTATAGTGGATAAAAGATATTGGTTGGATTTGGGTTTACAGTTTCACTCATTGATTTCGTTTACCTTATAGGATACGATTCATTTCAGAGTGTTGGGTCTGATTATGATCGTTCCTCAGATAGGATCATTTAAAATTATTACGAAATATTCAAGTTAGCACTTCACAATTACTAATAATTTTACACTTATGTGATCGGAAGTTTATGGTGGCGGTTTATGTCTACTGGTTTATTATTATCGTATTCTCTTCTGGTCTTGCATGGTGTCAGATGAGAATGCTTTTTACATTGTACTTCTCGTGTTATTTGGCGAAGTTTGAATTTGCGTCGGATCATTTGAAAGCGGCATTTTTTAAACATTTCATAGTTAGGGATGTATTAACCTTATTCACTGGTATAATTGATGCATCAGTTATGACTGTACCGAACGTATGAATGTGATGAAGTTGACCGAGTGATAGGAAATGAATAATGGATACGAGTAGGATGTGCAGAAAGAGATGGGCAAAGGCGGTCGCTGTAAAAGGTATTCAAAGCTTTAGGAGAATCATTTGAAGATGTATGAAGTGATTATCACTTCCTCTTTTTGGGTTTTGAAAGCACCTTGTGAATTGGATCATGAATGAATTGAAAGTGTATTCCAAAACTGGGGCTGTTTGGCTTAGTTTTTGCCGTGAAGTATGCATGGATGTTGTAGATAAAGTCTACCATGGGGAGGAAATTGACGAAAGTATGTTTAGTAAAGGAAGGTTGAAACAGACCAGAAATTAAATAGTACTTGTGTGTTTGAAGGGAGTGAACGTACATGCAGTTGCATGTTTTTCAGAATAGTTGAAAAAAGAAGTCCAGGACATTCTTTGTATCATTAAAACGTCATCATTAAGACAAGAAAATGACGTTTAACCGCTAGAGAAAATTCGCAATTTGAAGCTCTTTTCACAGAAATGTTTTGAGTTTTCGTTATAATAATTTGAAGCTATAGTGTTTACAAATAAAATAGTGTTTACAAATTGCTGGAAATGTGCATATTAACGGTGGGAGAGATCTTTCAAAAAAATTACATTTGTGTAATTATTGAAAAACAAAAAAAAAAACAAAACAAAAATGAACTTTACATCATATTAAAAAATGCAATTAGCACTATCCGTTCAAAAAATTTGAAGAAACAATTGGAGCCATTTATGAGAATACGGCGTTTGAGCGTGTTTGAAAATGCGGTATTTTGAGCTCATTTTAACAGGAAACGGTTGACTTTTGGAGTAACTATTGACTTTATATAAAGCACATGTGTTCATAAATATAACAATGTGAACCAATTGCCACTAATATAAATAAAACGACGTGAGAGGCAGGTAAAAAAATACATTTTTATAATTTTTGAAAATTATAAAAATGCAAGCGAAAATGGCGTGTATGTTATCTCATAGAGTACATTTTGTAGTATCCCTACCAAAAGCGTACAGAAAAAATTTCGAAGTCATTTTTGAGAAAATATGGTTTTTGTTATTTTTTAAACTTATTGCAAGTAATATTGCACGAAAACTACTAAAATTGTCAATTAAATGTACATGACTTTAATGAAAGAACTCACTTTGGACAGCAAATTTTATTTGGAGGCAAAAATCTCTACCTTTAATTTTGTAGTTGTATGAAGGTGCCGAAAACATTTCAAACTTGCGATTTTCGAAAATTCAGAGGTAATCGTGAAAATTGGACCTAAACCACATTTATAAGTGTATTTTACTCTATTTTTAAAAGAAAGTTAAAGAAAAAATTTGGAGTCGCTTATGAGAAAATTTTGAAAATGTCCGGGGGCTTCATGTAATGTGCCCCCAAATTTCGAAGAAAGCTTTTCAAAATCGAAGCGCCGAGTCGAACTAGGTCGAGTGGGGAATATTCAGTTTGGAAAAAAATTCTACGTATGGTTTAGTCGGTAGTCGTGTTCACGGACGGACGGACGGACGGACGGACGGACAGACGTACGGAAAATACAACACTTTTTGGTGTTAGGGGACCCCAAAAGCGTATTTCCGTTGAAATTTCCAATTCGATTTTCCGCAGCATTACATAACTTTCTCTATACTCCGTATACACGTATGTATTCGGGAAAGTAAAATTGTACTTGGGCGGCGATAGATGGCAGCTGGCAAGAGTATGGGTCCGAATAGCTAACTCAGACCAAATAAAATAGAAAACTCTACCACGAGAATATCTGTGCCATTCTGTAGCAGTATTAGTTTTTCTTCAATTGAATTTTTTTCTCTGCAATTAGGTCCTTAATGAATGTCACGTACATATTTTGAAAGTGTTATTAAGGCACATTTTAGAGGAAATTGTGGCAATATTAAAAGTAATAAAACAAGGTTTCTCCAAAACTACTCCATTTTTTAGAGATTATACGAATTTACTGAATTACATGAAATAAATAGTAATCTTTTGTTTTTTTTACATTTACAGATGAAACTTTTTAAGCTATCTTTGACGTCAATATTATTTACATATTTACATCAAGAGCGTTGTTAATATATTATAGTAAGTAAGTACAAGTGCTTAAAATGATATCTTTTGAAGGTTTTCGATAACTAATAGATTAGGACCGCTAATTTGATATTTCATGCTCCAAATATTTTTATTAAAACCACGATTTTGGAATACAATAGGAAATTGAACTCTATATCTATAAGAATGTTTCCGATAAATCATTTGCAGCATTATGAAAAAAAATGTTTTTAACATTTTCGAAAATACACGTTTTTAATTCCCTTTTAGAAAAAAGGTATAGATTTTTGAAAAACATCATTAGATGTGATGTAAGGTTCTGTGTTAACATATTAAACAAGTAATGCAAAAATAATGTAAATAATGTCAGAGATTTAAAATATACATTTGTGTAATATTTTAAGAATACATCAAAATGACGTTTTCGTCGTGTTCATCAGTACATTTAGCACTATCCATACAAGAAATGTATAGGAAACATTTTGAGCCTTTTTGTTTTAGTAATTATTGTTTGTAAAATTACTCATAATTTACTCAGATTGTGCAAAAAAATTGTCGTTTTCGAAAAGAATATACGTGACATTAAGAAAGGAACAAATTGTAACCGCGAAATTTTATTTGAAGAAAATGTCTGTTTCTTCAGAAATGTAGTTGTGTGAGAGGTTTCAAAAAATTGGGAACTTTTCCAGTGTTTGAAAATTCAATTATAACAGCAGAAATGTCTATGTCATCTTTGTAAGTAAGTATCTTTCAATTCGAGAAATTTGAAGAATGGCATTTTTTGAGAAAATTTTGAAAATGTTGTGACTTAATAAAAAGTATCCCATTGTGAAATCAAAATATGCGTTTTAAATACTAGGGACGGCGACATAAAGCAGATTGATCAGGAAATAAAATCAATTTTGGTGAAAATCCTGCTTAAGGTTTCGCCGCTAGTATGGTTCACGCACGGACGGACATTATACATTTTGCCATTAATCAGGTTCGGTGTCAAAGTGACGCAATACGTAAATTTTGATTACAAAACGTGTTAGAGGAAGAAATTCTCTACTTTTAGAAACAAGAATTACCCACTTTTTCGGTATCGGCAACCTACATTATTAATTATATCGCTGAAAAATAACCGTTTATCGTTGCAGCATTACATTCTGTATAGTACATAAGGAGTGCGCGAGAAAATAACGGGTGTCATGTTCTATTTTTATATGATTACCTCAAGTCAAGAAGTACAGGCGGAAATCCATTCTTCAGAGAATATTTATACCGCAAAAACTTGAGAAATAGCATCAAACATTTGAGAAATAGCGTTATCCTCTAGCGAGCTTGTGAATATTGACACAGGGTCTTTGAACTAGTTTTCACAACGGGGTATGAACACATTATTATTATTGTTTTTTGGAAGTATAGTGCACCATCATGTGCCTAGGTTTTTCCTTGTTGGAAAAAAAAAAGGATCCGCAGATTGTGGCTTGTTCGTTGAAGGAGATATTGTATTTAAAACGAAAGCAGAAATATCTCTTTACACAGCGCCAACAACTTCGCATCTATATTTGTGTGTTAGGAGAGGAGAAGTGGAGAGGGCAGGAGGCGCGCTTGGCGCGAGGCGTTGTGCTGTCGTTCAGACAGCGCCTGCCAGTGGCAGCCCGCTGCGCGCATCTGCACGGCGGGCTGCATCTCGCAGCCGCCAGGCGCCCGCCACCGCTACGAAGGCCGCCGCGCCGGTCACGCCCCCACGCAGTGCGACAGCCGGACGTAGTTCGGGCTCTGTTTGTTTTGCGGGAAACGTTTGCTCCTCTGCCGCCACTGCGCCTGCTTTGCTATCGGCTGGTATTGGGACGACCTACTTGGCCGACGATTGTCGGTTATGTCACGTATTGCTTGTTTGACCTACTTTCCAATTCCGTGTTTGCATGCCGATATTCTGACGACACAGAACGCCCGGAACGTTTTTCTTATCCTTGTAATGGAACATTACATTGTTCATACGATGACAAATCTTTTGTACTGCATTGTAATTGCTTTGTAATGTAATAATTTTCAGAAGAAGGGGTTAATATAATTATTTCAACAGTTACATGAAGCGAGGGTATTATTGTATGGATTACAACGGTAACAAAAATACTCGGACATTCTTAGACTATAACGTACTATTCGTACATTATTCGAATCGAGACGTTTTGCACTTATGTATTTTAATATATGCATGCTCAAATTCACAATGTATTCACTAATGCCAGTAAACGTATCGTATTTGGAAATATAAGCAATAGTGAGCCTTTGATGTTGTAATGTGTACATTTTGTTCGTAAGTGACGTGGAGGGCGGCCTCGGTGCGACCGCCTGCCCCGGGCTCCGCGCGGCTGTCGCGTCACGCCCCTTTACCGACGCAGCCTTTGCATAGTCGCCTCTGCCACTCTCCCTCTGTCCCTGTGTTTATCTTTAGTTCTCGAATTCAATTCAAAGTTACTCTTTCTATGTTATTACCATGAAAATGCACGAATTCTTGTAGCGTCAACCAGTAATGCCGGTTTTATTAGTTCAAAACATGACAATATGTACACTGAAAGAATATCTTGGTTGTATTTTCCAAAGGTTTAAAATTCACATCCATAATTTCTGGATCTTGGAGGCTACATCTAAATCTTAAAGATCATATGATGGTTGAAACATCATTTCCTTCCTCGAAAGTAAATTGTTTACTGTTAAATGTACTTAACAAAACTTTGAATGCTACGTGCGTATAATATTTTTAACAGAAAAATAGAGTTTCGGATATATGATCAAGACATATTTCATTACAATTCATAAATTATATAATTTTCATTATTGACCTTACTATTGCTGAGAGGAGTCCAGCTAGCACCACATTGGATTTTTTAACAAATATTATGAGGGAACATATTGATATATTTTTACGTAGTATCGAGAAAGTTGGATAATGCTAAATGCAAAATCGCGATTTTTAACAGAAAAATTCGTATTCTCGGTCTCCAATTCCGTAAAAATGGATAATTCGTCTTTCCGTAATTATTTCTTTTAACGTGCAGTCAGAATCCTCGTTTTGTGGATTCTGTTCCTAGAGAAGCACATACTATAAGGAATGTCAGATAATTTGGCCACTCACCTTGTTTTCTTAATGCACCGTATTGTTTAAAATTAGATCTTTAAATAAGGTAATATAATTTTTAAATAAAAGAGTAATTTCACGTATTTTTTTACGTAAAGCCTGTGTTTTCTATACCTGTGGTGTTTGTCTGGGTTCGAATCCTGCCTTGGGTGTGAATTTTTGACAAGGCTTCAGTGTTGTGGCTTGGCGCCATCTATCCCAACGACATACCGTTCTTATAACCCTTTCCATTCTTGTCCTTTTGCTGCCAAAAAATGCGAGTGTGTGTGTGCGCGCGCAAGAAACGTGACTGCCTGCCACTCAGGGCGAGCAAGATCCAAGAGAGTCTATGGGATGCTATGTATGCGCCTTCTAGTCACCATCACACTTCCCTTCCTTTAAAGAAACTTCAAGTGCCGCTATAGGCTTACGAATCATTACCGGCAGAAGACTTATCTTAGCATGGGTTTATGTACCACAGTGAAGTTGAGGAACGAAGGCTATGACCAAGGTTACGTATTCAGAAGAGTCAGTGGAAAGATTACATTCAGAACAGGGAATTTCGACTTATAACATCATCTTTAAGCAGTCGTAAAATGATATTTCTTCGTAGAATTCTACGGATTTTACTTTGTTAGCTAAGTATATTTCATTATGATATTGTTCTTCAATGGTGAACGTATTCATTTGTTTACTAGTTCTTGTTTCCTTGTTAAATAGTTTATCATAATATCTACATCGCATTGAATGGTAAATCTTGCTACTGAAAAAATCTTAGTCCACAGATCATTAAAGTATTTTAAAAAGTTTTGATTATAATGTGAATATTAAATAATATTTTTAATACTTGGAACTTAGTTTTTCCCTTGTTCTTTTGTTCACTTATCAGCACTCTTCACTATCAACAATTACTTCATCGTCAGATTATCTTGTTTTAACTATAAAAATGTGTGTACGTATGTTAGTTTCACAGTAACTTTGGAACTACAGAGAGAATTACTCTGAATATTCACACGAACACTTTTGAGAAGCCCAGAAAAAAATTAGGGGTGGAGTTGCGACCGCCCGCCAAATGCTCAAATGTCAATTTGAGTTTTAATCGAAATTGGAAAACCGCTTGATGTCGCTAGACGTTGCTGAGCGTAAATCAGTGCCAGGGCGCCGCCGGATTTTATAAGCTAGTATTAAGGTAAAAGCGGATTTTCTAACAAGAAGCGCGTTCTTATTAGCTCCAGGAGAGGCGGTGTGTGCGCTGCGCCGGGGGAGGGGTGGGATGGGGGGTGAAGTCCCGTTGGCGCCGCCGCAATTAATAAGGCTGGCGGCGCGTCGCGGCGCCTTGCTTCTGCCCGGCCGACCTTGCTCGATTTGGCAAGGCAACGCCGCCCCGCGCCGCCTGGTTGAGATGGATCGAGTGCACGGGGCAGGGCTGTCCAAGCGCCACCCCGCCACAAAAGGAACATAAATGTGTTGCAGTCGGTCTTCTTTGAGATGAGCGGGCAATGGTTTTTCGAGGGTCTTTGTGTAGAAGGAAATCAACTTCTGTTTTGAATGTGTCAGAATAAAATCACGTATTTATAACGTGACGTAATTTGAAATAGTTGAGTGATAATTGGATGCTTAGTCTTTTGACGTTTTGGAGCGCGGGGCGGCGCGGGGCGGCGCGGGGCGGCGCGGGGCGGCGCGGGGCGGCGCGGGGCGAACGAAAGCCGAGTGGCGGCCGAGGACAGGCGCCTTGGACACCCCTGCGCCCGGGTTGTTGGGGCAGACATGCAAATACGACACGCGCCTTACATGGGGCGTCCTCTCCCTCGCGCATTCTCCGCCGAGGATTTGCTGGCGGCGTCTTGGGCTTTATAGGGCAAATTCCTCTCTTCCAAATTCCTCCCTCACAATGATCGCCATTAGTGCGTTCAGCTTCCGTTAGCAGAAGGGGAGGGGATAAGTGGCCTGGGCTGCCCCCGAAATACTTGATTCCAAATTTCATATATGGAGGGTGTGTCTCTTGCTCACATTGAAATGGAGGCTTCTTATCAATAGTGCCACCATTGAAATGTAAAGGGATTGATATAATACATAATCGCTTTCGTCAGGTTTGAAAGCTGAATGCTGTACACGGTTGGCTCATAAGAGAATTGTAACGGAAATTCGTATTCAGAACATCAAAAAACGGCTCCAAATTCTTTCTTTAAACGTTTGTTAGCTATACTGCTAAGTGTACTGTATAAGATGATATAAATGCCAGTTTGATGCATTGTTTTGTGTTTTCAAAAATTAAAAATGTAGTATTTTGAATATATGTCTCGCGTTATTAATATTCGCATTATTGGCTCTCTTTATACATTATTACAGTTGTGAAAAAGTAGTTCAAGTAATCTCTGATGACGTTTCTCAAAACTCTAAATGTGAGCGCAAAGTTGCCCACAACATGAAAATAAAAAAGTTGTCCATTTGCAGAGACGTTATTAACATAACATTGAAATAAAATAAACCAGTGTTAATTAACATATTCTGTATACAGTACGCTCTATTACAATTTCTGTAACAAATTTTGGAATATTGTGAATTACTCAGTGCGTTTTGCTAACTTTTAGTGGTAAATTAATTTTTTTGCGCTAGTGGTGTAGAAACGAATGATTTCAGAATGCTTCAGATGAATATATTCAATATTACAAAGCATGTATAAGACGGCGTTTGCATACAAGGGTCACTTTTAGTTATTTATTGGTTTTATCGACATATTGCACACCAAAACCGTAACAAGTGTATAATAAGTTAGCTCAAGTGATTTGGCCTCGTGAGAATGGGCTCGGGGCTGATGAGTCAAAGTACATACTAGCTGGAAGATGGAGCTAAGGAATACCGCTGGGAAATATGTGAGGTTACAGGAGCGAGATAGTTTTGTCTGAAGTTCGGGATGTGCAAAGGTGCTCTTCACCACCTCCAAAAGGAGTGGTAGCGAGAAGTTTTGGTAGTCTGTTAGACGTCGAAAAGGAGATAGAAGAGAGTCAAACTAGTAGGAGAAAGACAGCGCCATTCTGTAGTACCCCTAGTTTTAAATTCCTGAGCCGATTGACAAGGAACAAGCAGTAGGCAGAAAACAACATAGGGGATTAATGACGTAACTGTTTATTTACTTAAGGTCATTAACAGTTAAAATCTGGATGACGTACTGTGGAGAGAAGTGCAATATGTGAATGTCTTCTTGAGCTCTGGGTCCGGCTTAGATAGCTTAAGCTTCAATCGATATCGCTACAGTGTGTCTGATCGGGTGGTCCCAGGATTCGAGTCCCGACGAAGGCAGCATTTCCGACTCTGGCTCGGCGGGTTTAGTCACGGTCTGGAGGTGAATTCTAGCGCTGGGCTGCTCTGATACGTAGTTTTCGTAGTTTCTTCTATCAATACCAGGCGAATATCTGATCAGTACCCTAATAAACAACGGAATATATGTACCGAATATAACACCAAATTTGGAAATCTTGACCTACCACACTATCACATCCTACGAAATCCACCCCGACACACAAAGAAAAATCCCCCCCTCTGTACAATTCTGCAACTTCCTCCCCCTGTAACTAAAGTCAAAGGTCAGACCAGACAAATATAAGTAATGATGAACATTTGACAGTGCCTCACACAATTACCAAAACGAACCACGAAAAACATAATCCCTTTCCTTTCCCGAAGCCAACCTTTCCTTTCCTTATATGCTTCCCCTTCCCTTCCCCTTCATCGCCCAACTATTCTCAATAAAATAAACTATCCTCCATTAATAAAATAACCTTTGTCCCAATCATCCAAATTCCCGATCCCCGTCCCTGTACGGGAGAGAGGAGTTTAAACAAAAAGGTAAGAATACGCAGAAGACAACCCTGCATGAAGAGTCTCGACTCTTCAAGACAGGTATGCCAACACAACCCCACCACGGCAAGGTGAGGAGTTTACCCCAACTAGGCGGGGCACCGCCCCAGTCGGAACAAGCTGTATGCCCCGACCGGTCTCCCGGTATTTGTGGTAGTGTAGTGTACGTAAGTGCGTGTGTAAGAAAGGGGTACTATAGGAAAAGGAAGAGGAAGGAAATATGTGAGATCCATGGCCAGTTTGTGAGGGTACTGCTCCGGCATTCGCCTGGTGTTGATCGGAGAAACCACGGAAAGCAACCGATTAGAGCAGCCGGTCGCTAGAACCTCCACACAGTGATTGAATTCGACCTAGCTTAGAAGCTTGTGTCGAAAAATCCTGCTACCATCGAAACTCGAACCTAGGACCTGCCGGTCAGAGGCACTACAGTGACATCAGTTGATGTGCTGAGCCACCTCCCCTGGTCCTGCTAGCTGCGGTGTAGGCAGGCGCCTGATATTGTCATCGAGCGGGGAAAAGATTACCGCCACCTCCCACGATAAAACATACACTACACCCATAGTACCAATGACAAGCAGTTGACGTGCCCGGAATCACTAATCAACCAATCAGTTGAGCTCTGGGATGTCTGTTGCAACTCATCTACACAAGAAGATGAAATATAAATACAGATAGGAACGAGATTGTTTTGGCAAGAATTGATATGAACATATTAAGTCGATATTATTCTCTGATATGTGTCATGGGGGAAGAATAAACTTTTAAGGTAAAGAATTTAAAACAAAACAATCATTTCAACCCAGAAGGCGATTAAAAGTATTATAGAACTATTATATTCGTTAAAATATTGTGATCATTGCATTGTTAGGTATTTTTTAGGGGCGTATACTTGTCTTTGAAAACCATTGTCAGGTAGTAAAAGTGAATATGAATGAAAATGATTTTTTACTAATTTGGAGAGAGAGTCGCGCTCACAATGTCAGTTTCGACATAATTGAGAATCATTAGAATTAACTAGAACTTTTTGTGGAAAAGGGGCTGATATCAAGCAACGGCATTTTCGTAGTTTATATGATTCAATTGCAAGATTACATTCCTGCTTTTAATCTGGGTGATGCGCCAAACTAGTAGTGATAAGAGTCTTTCATTCTCTCGTAATTATTAGCACTGGAAGAACAATTTATAATCGTAATGTAGGAACACAATTTATAATCGTTTCACAAGCTTTTACTCCAGCTTGCCTAATTATCCTCAATTATGTATTTTCCGAATGTTTTCTCAAGACAATGAAATCAGGTCTTTTTTAACTCAAGCTCTTATTTGAACCCCAATAAATTATTTTAGTTAATATTAAAGTTTGTTACACAACTAATAAGAACTGCTAAAATCTATTCATTGAAATTACGTGTCTGTTTTAATCTGCAGTGTAAATTTGAGTTTCAACCACGGAGTAAGATATATAGGTGTGTTAACTAACCGCCTTTGGGGTAAATTTTCTGAAGCCAGTTTGAAGCTAGTTCCTCGCTTGTCCGTACGGTGCGCACGATCGGTTTCGGTCACGGTGTAAGATATACATCTTAAGATGACATCTTAAACTGAGGCTTTTACATAGTTTTACAAAACATTTTCTAGAATTTTTGTAACTGTTTGCTCTAGACGTTACCAATTCCACAGCGAAACGACAAATCATTTATTTGAAATTTGAAATCAGCTGGTCACAGTGCTGTTGAATGGATGACGACCAATCACGACCTTGCCAAATGAGACCCAAAGATCGCAGCGCTTATATGCGAGAACTGTGAGAACTAGCCTCACATAAGCTTCAGTTTTAGACTGGGAGTGAACACACCTATATATCTTGCACCATGGTTTCAACTCAACGTGTATGAATAGTACAGGTATCGTATCGCTTCAGTTGGAAGCAATTGCAAAGCAGAGAGTTGAGTGCCAAGTGGCCCGAGGCGAGTGCGAATGTGTCTGAGAGCGGAGGCGCTTCCCGCAGCACTTTCCTCCGCGCCGCGCTGCGTCGCCCTCGGAGGAAACGCAAGACGCCGCGCCGCGCCAGGCGGGAGGGAAGGGTCAACGCCCATCTGGCGTAGAAAGTGGAGGCGGAGCAGGCTGGCGGCTTCCCAGACGCTCCGGCGCGCCCGCCACGGCACCCCATCCGCCGTGGAAAGTACATCGGTGGCGACCACCTCCACCTCCATAACCTCCACAACCACCACCTCTACCACCACCACCATCACCACCAACTCCACCTCTACCACCACCGCCGCCCCACCACCACCACCACCACCACCACCACCACCACCACCACCACCACCACCACCACCACCACCACCACCACCGGCCACCAACACAGGCACTATCACCTCCTCCACACCATCGCCACCACCACCTTGAGAACCTCCATCACCTCCACCTCTGCTATTATCAGCAGCACCACCACCACAACCACCACCACCACCACCACTACAGGCACCACCATCTTTTCCTCCACACCACCGCCACCACCATGTCCACCACCACCTCCACAACCTCCGTCACCTTCACCTCTACTACCACCACCACCACTACCACAGCCACCTTCACCTCTACCACCGTCACTGTAACCACAGCCACCAACATCATCTCAGCACACTGAGTCCCAAAACCTGAGTTCCCACCGCTACGCGTGCTGGCGTGACCCGCAGGCGGACACCACCCGGACGGCAGAGCCAACCGGCGGAGGGCGAGGGGGGGGCAGTCTACCTGCTGGTCAGTCAGCCAACCCGCCAGCCCCATCCACCACTCAAGGTCAGTCGGCATTCCATGTGAACCTCTTCACTGACTGCCTAACCTCATTCTGCGCACGTCACTTCCTGCTGCGCCGCGGCGCGGCGGCGGGGCCGCGGCGTTACGGCGTCACACCTCGCTGGAACCAGTTCTGGGTGGTCCCCTCACAAGCGCTCGTGCCCTCCCCACTGCGCAATAAAATAAAGTACTTTTGAAGGAACCACCCTTGCGGCTTCGATTGCAAACGAATTCTTTTGTTGGCGAAAAGACCTCTTGGTCTCCATTTCAGTTCCTTCAGCATCTTCTAGTAATACTAAGTGCTACGAAAAAAGCCTTTTGTAACATGTCACCAATAGAACGCTGTTTCCTATTCCACACCTAGCAGGGATACACGTCATGACCATCAATAGTGCCGTTAACCCATTTCCCGAAGGAAGATGCCAAACAAATTCATTGTTTCACTCATTCTATTTTATAACAAAGAATACCATCATCTTTCATGGTTTACCTGAACGGTTAATTTGATCTCGCAATGGCGTCATCCTCTGCTTATAAGACCACAACATTACACCATTATTTTCTAATTATTATAGAAAAAACTGTAGTCAAACATGCCGCAAATTACAAAGTACATTTTAAAAGGATTTTTGGCCGATTTGACGAGGAAATTGAATTTTTGAAGAAAAAAAATCCCACCCTAGAGGTGCTACAACAGCACATACTTTCTCGCATTATTGGGAACCGTTATGTCATATACAATTGCAATTGGAAAAAGTCCTAGCCAATTCAAACTAAGTGCATTCGGTAGATATCTGCTGTTACTTCAATATTATTATTATTATTATTATTATTATTATTATTATTTTTATTATTATTATTATTATTATTATTATTATTATCATTATTGTCTTTAGTAATAGCGAGACTCAGGCCATAGGGCCTGCTCTTCCGCCTAACCACTCAATCTACATTAATACAGAGCAGTAATATTTTAAGAGGGGGAGGGCCAGCTGTACATTCACATCTGGGAGAGCAAAACTAGGGACCACCCCGGCATACGCCTTAAGCGATTGAGTAAACCCAGAAAACCTCAATCAGGATGGCGGCTAAAGGCCGACCATTTTAAAAACAAAGAGAGAAGTGAAAGAGAGGGGAAACACAGATGGAAATGAAGAAGAAAGGCCGAAAGTGAAAGAAGAAAGGAGAGAGACTAAAAGGGGGGACAACTGTACATTTATGACTGGGAGTGCAAGACAAGGGACCATCCTGGCGTATTCCTTAAGCGATTGAATAAACCCAGAAAAATCTCAATCAGGATGGCGGCTTAGGGCCGAACATTAATAGAGCAGAATATAAACACAGTAGAGAAAGAGAAGAGAAAGATGTTCGGAGGGGGGGAGTCATGAAGAAAAAAATGGGGAAATTTGTGAGAGAAAGGGAAGGGAGAAGAAGCGAAGAAAAGGAGGCAGAAAAAGTAGGCGGAATAGTCGGGAACAGGAGCCCTTTCTTACTACTACAAAAAACAAACATGAATAAATCTAAACTATTATATTATTTGTACTTGCAGCATCTTACATAAACAAGCAAGGATAATTTTACTTATAAATTCAACGTCCAAAACTGAAGGACATACAATATACACCTTTAAGAATACATACAAAGAAAGAACCAACGATGTCAGCACGAAATGTACAATTATGCAAACAAAAATTATTTGTTTATTTATTCTTCTCGGCTTTAATATCTATTTTCAACTTTAGTTGAATGAACTCTTTTATTAAACGTAATGATACCGTAACATTGTCGTTTAATAAATAAAGCTTCCTTACCCTATTGCTATTCAATCCATTTCGCCGTCCAACAATGAAATTCTCGGAATAACTTGTCAAACCGCTTTGTTGCAGCTTGTATGGCAACGCCGCATGAAAGATTATCTACCGACTATTTCACTCATGTGTGCCTCTGTCGTATCCAACCGTAAGCAAAATATGTTTTAATTAAACCAATCCAAGATGTCTATAGCCATATGATTATCAATTTTTCACTTTCCTGTAATCAATGTAATCAATTCAATTTTTGTAGCACTACAGCAATTTTTACTTTCCCGTATACGTAGTTAGTAATGTAAGTTATGTAATGCTGCGCGAAAAAATGGCCGATTTTCGGCGGAAAAAATTCATTGCCGGGCCGTGATAAAGAAAAAGTAGATAAAATCAGTTGCTTAATTAAGAAAAAATCCCCTAACACATGGTGTAGCCAGAAACCCTCTTTTGTGGGGCCTTGATATCGAAAAATCAATTGAAAGAAAAACGTCCGTCAGTCCGTCTGTGAACACTGCTAGCGCCTAAACCATACGTACGATTTCTTCCAAAATGGATAATCCCCGGTCGATCTGATTCTAGTCGAAGCTTTGAGATTTTGAAAAAGATTCTTCAAAATTTGGGGGTATTTTATATGACGTCTCCCGGGGATTTTCAAAATTTTCTCAAAAACGGCTCCAAATTTTTTCTTTAAATTTTTTGTATGAATAGAGAAAAATACACTTTTTAACATGGCATAGGTCCGATTTTCACGGATAACTCTGAATTTTCGAAAATTGTGAAAGTTTGATTTTTTAAGCGTCTTTCTCCAACTACAAAATTGAAGATATTTTTTCTTCAAATAAAATTTGTTCTGCATATTGAGTTCTTTCATAAAGGTCATGTAAATGTGTTTCAAAATGTTAGTAGTTTTCGTGCAGTATTGCATGGAGTATGTGCAATAAAAAAATTACAAAAACAAGATTTTCCCGAAAACGGCTACAATTTTTTCTTTAAACTTTTGGTAGGGATAGTAGTAAATGTACTTTATCAGATGACATAAAAGCCATATTACTCTACAGGTTGGTTTTTTCAAAAATTACAAAAATGTAAATTTTTTCACATGTTTCTCACGTCGATCATATTTACATTAGTGGCGATTTTTTCACATTATTATATTTACGAGTATATATACTTTAAATAATGTCAAGTAAAGGTTTTCGAAATCACAACCGTTTTCTGTGAAAAGTAGCTCAAAATTTCGCATTTTCAGAAACGCTCAAACGCCAGTTTCTCAAATATGGCGGCAAATTTTTTCTTCAAACTTTTGTAACGGATAGTGCTAATTACATTCTTTAGTATGGCGTAAAGTTTATTTTCAGTTATTGTTTTGTTTTTTCAAAAATTACATAATTGTAATTTTTTTGAAAGATCTCTCAGATCTTTAATATGCGCATTACCAGCAATTTGTAAACAATATTATCTTTGTGAGTGTACGTGCTTGAAATAACTTCAAATAAAGTATTTTGAAAACTCAAAAATTTTCTGTGAAAATGAGCTTCAAATTTTGCATTTTTAGTAGTGCTACTAAAACGGTAAAATGCTACTAGTAGCTTTAAAACTGCATATAATTTTTAAGTGAAAATTGCTATTTAGGACTAGTTTTTATGTTCTTTAATATTCTAAAATTAATATTTCCGTTCTACCAATAGGAAAGCGAAAAATTAAGAAAATGACAATAGTATATTATGCAATTAGTTTATAATATTGTCCTGTTTTGCACGAATAAGAAGATATTACCGAAGGATCGACGTTAGGAGAGAGTGCAAAAAAGTAGCATTATAAACGAGTTGCATACACTATTTTTTGAATAACAGTATTATAAGGATTTAAGGAAGCGAAATTAATTTGGATATAAAGTTGTAATTCGTAGTTGTAGTAGGTTTCGAATTCATATTTTGACTAATGAATGCTATCCAAGCAACTAATTTGTTTACAAATATCTATTAGTTTGAAAGTCGCGATTCAAACATAATGGATTTGCCCAGAGAAATTGTGGAAGAAGCTGCAAAGCAGAAAATGCTATGATACCGAAAAAGTCTTTGAAACTTTATGAGAAAGAGTACTTAAAGTTTAGGAAATGGATGGATGAAAAATATGCAAATTTGTTATGCGAAGCTCTTGTTCTTTCGTATCTTTCGGTGCACTTTTGGTTAAGTTTGTACCAAACTGCATATATTCAAATAGCTAACAAGATATTGGGTAATGCAAAAAGCAAAGAAAAAACAAGCATTTTAGATACAAGTACATGTTTTGGAGTGTCACTGACCAATTTATCAAATTGTACAATTAATGTACATGTTCACAAGAATTAATTTGATGTTTTTGTTGTTCTTATTATGTTGTTCTTGTTATATTACCAAATAAAAACAAAATATAATTTTAAAGGAGTAATAAATTAATAAATCAGTTTTTAAAAGTAAATTTTTTCATAACGTGTTTGATTCTACTGCGAACACTGCAATTATTTGCATGGTGCCACTGCCTTCGTTAAACTCCATAACGGATAATATATAGGGGCCGTGACTATTACGTCAGTGATGGCTCATATTTCGTGCAGAAATAGCAATGACGGAATGATTCGTGCAATAATATGCCGTATTATGAAGTATTTTGTTAATGGAAAAGGGTTGTTTATAATGCTGGTGTACAAAAAATGTACTTTTGGCGGTGATAGATGTCAGCTGGCAAGAAAGAGTAAGTGGCAATTCCGAATAGCTAGCGAAGACCCAAGGAAATAGAAAACTAATACGGGAAAGTCTGTGCTATTTGTAGCACCACTAGTTTATGTTCATAATAGCTTATGAGCAGCATCAATATAATATTATTATGAGTGTTTTTGGTAATATTTCAAACTATGAAATTGAATCTATTGTTAAAGATTCAGTGCCGAAAACTATCAAAAGCAACAGAGAAAGTATGTGAAAGCAATTTCTAGAAATTTGCGAAGAAAGAAAATACAAGTTGACAGTATAAACTACAAATGAAGAAATTACAAACATGTTAAAAAACTGGAATAGTAATTTCCAAAGGTTAGATAGTGAAGAGAACATAGAATATACGATCAAAACTATGTGAGTCACAATTATATAAGAAAACTTGTTTAATGAGTACAAATGTGTGTTAATTCATCAGAAATTGAGGTATCCGGCTTCTAATTCACCTTCTACGTCTTCTATTTCAAATTCTTCCTTGAAATTCGAAGACATGGAAAACTTAACTTCTTAAAACGTAATAATTGTGTTTTTAATAAATTGTGATGTGAGTAGTTTTGTTATAATTGCTTTTTCAAAGTTTTGTTACCACGAAATTTAAATATAGTTGAAATCATTTTCTGCAATAAAATGTTATTCATTTTTCCTTGGTTTTATGAATAACCTGTATGTTATTCCTGGAGGAAGTGATAACTCGGAGCTTATTACTTACGAAGTTTTTCATAAGAAGGTTGTAGAAGAGAGAAGTTATTTAATTTTTAATATTTTGATACTAGTTTTATTAATATAATTTTTGATGTGTTCGTTCCATGTCAAAGTGGTGTACACTTCAATGCCTAAATATTTTATAGTTTCGTTTTTTGATAGCCGTGGAATTAGTGTTTTAAATATTTTTAAAGGGAGAGGGATGTAAGGTTTACGAAATGTAAAATTTTGTTTAAATTTAAACAAAGTTAAGTTTAAACAAAATTAAAATTTTGTTAAATCTTGAGCAGCCCGTGCGAGAACTCTCCCATGCTGTACCCCACTCTCTTCCCTTTTTTCCATTCGCATATTAAGCCTGCAGTATATATTTTCCTTCAAGACCGTCTTATCCTCCGTCACTTGTTCTTGAAATTGATAACTTTGTGTATTTTTTTAGTAGGCCCAGATGCCATACTTAGTCAAAGCTTTTTATTTGGAGCCATTGTTTAAAAGAAATATAAATTGTATGTGTTTCATCCAAAATTACACAAGAACCACTCTATTTTGGAAAAATACAGCAAACCATTGTTTGTGAGAAATGGAAAAGAAAGATTTCAGCTATATTAGTTTTTGAGATATTTTATTCAGCTCATTTTTAACATACGTGTTTTTATCTCCTCGTCGTGACTTTGAAAGAAGAGAGAGAATGGCAATCGTGAGCCCCAAACGGCGAATTTTTCAACAGAAAAACTCTTTTTTGCCGGGCCCTGGTAACGAAAAATTGGATAGTATAGTGGAAGTAGAAAAAAGTGGATAAGGGAAGTGGAAGTAGAAGAATGAAACATTTTTACAAAGAAAACCGGCTCCAATTTTTGTTTCGTTTGTCCTTATATGAATCAAAGGACGGTCTACAAAATCTGTGCTAGTCTCATTTTTGTCGAGCTCTCTCTATTCTCAAAATTGCAAAAAGTGAACATTGCAAAACTACAATACTGATGGCAAAAGATTTTTCTTTTCAATGAAATCTGTCATAAAAATAAGATCTTTAAAGAAGGGTAGGCCTATTTGAATTTTTTGAAAAAGCTAGTGATCTGAATTATTTCTGCTTAAAGTTAATGAAAATTATAAACAATTATCCAAAAACGCTAATTTTTCTAGAGTTTTTTTCGAAATTAAACAGGGGACACTTAAATGAATTGTGCAAGTCTAATTTTTGTTGAACTTCCTGAATTTTCCTAAATTGCATATTTATAAATTATGCTAAAAAGTATGTGCCTTTCGAGCACTGCTTTTACTTTCTGGAACAAGTACGAGTATTCTAAGAAATATACGTTGTACAGAGAAAGGTTATGAAATAGCTGCTGTAATTCGATTTTGAGATTTCTGCGGTTATTAACTTTTTGGGGTCACCTGATAGCAAAAATATATTTTTACTTATCCCGCGAAACTACGTTCTTACTAATAGTGGGATGGAAATCATTTTTCGAAACAAAAAAATATTGCTCGCCGTGGTTACGAAAAAGTGGATAAATTTTGTTCATCTATGTAGTACAAACATCCTCTAAGACGTTGTGCAGTTGGACTCCATGTTTCGTGGACAGATACCGAAAAATATTGGCAGCAAAATGCCTGGCTGTATATTCGTCTGTCTGCCTATAGTCTGCTCTAGCCTATAGCGCCTAAACCGTACAGATGCTTTTTGCCCGTCCGTCTGCAGACAATTGTCTTTTGAAAAAAAATTCTTTTAGGCGCCAATTGATGGCAGTTGAGAAGACACTGGGGCAAAACTGAAAAGATGACTCGGACTGAAGAGAAAGAAAGTATCAAGTACGAGAAAGTATGCGTCATTTGTAGCATCCCTAGTTACTTTCTAGCACGTCGTTGTCTCGTCGTGAGTACTGCTCTATGCCATTCAATTTTAAGTAACGTTCATATTTTTCTTTCCGTAGGGTTCTGTGTTCATATTTTAGTGTTCTTAATTCGTCTTTCACATTAATTTATCTAGCTCTGCAAATATGGCGTCAAATTTTGAACCCATAAATTCAACAGATTGAAGCATACCATGAATTTTCTCTTTATATTCCGATTTGAACTTTGGAAATTAACTCTCACTTCACTAATGTCTTTGTCATCAGAAGTACTCAGTACATAATTTTTGCCTTCCATCATTGCATTATACCTCTTTTCCCCTTAGTTGCAATACGGAGTCATAATGCATATCTCAGGACTGCACACACTGTATAAAAAAATGTTTGCAAAAATATCTAAATGCGTTCATTCAGTGTTCAGCCGCACAACGAAAGCAATTCCTCCATTCGCGCTGCTTGTCTGCTGCGAAATTTAACGTTAGAGATTGTTTATCAATGAATTTTGTTCTACAAAATTAGATCTTGAAATAAGATCATGTGAATATTTTTGAAAATACGAGTAGTTTCTGAGTAATATTTGCTTGAAATAAAAGCAATTTATGACACTTTTTTCTCAATGACGGGTTTGATGAGATTATTTGGTTAATTTTTCTTTCTTGCTATTGTTTACGCAGTATTGTATTGTAGTATTGTAATGCTAGGGAAAAAACGACTAATTTTTGACAGAAAAACTCTTATTGCCAAATGTTCAATGTTGTTTGATATCATCTGTGAGGCTGGTGGTGTGGCAATAAAGTGAATGACGTGCTGACTGAGTTTGAATTCCAGAGCGGAGAAAAAGTTTTTGCTGGTGGGAAACCCTTTTTCAGGTTCTTATAATTTTTATAATATTGCGTAGCTGATACAAATAATGCGAGAAAGTGCTTGCTGTCGTACCGTCAATAGTTACAAAGTACGAGTAGTTTTCGCGTAATATTTGCTTGAAGTAAAGGCAATTACAATTTTTTCCACAAAAACGACTCCCAATTTTTTCTTTCATTTTGTAACCCGGACAAAGAATGAGATAATACATATATTGTGAGAAAGTCTGCACTGTTGTAGCACCACGCGTTGAATGTTGTCAAACATTTTGGCACAATGCTGAGTTATGAGATACCCAACGGGTTAACTTTGTCTTTATTCAATTTCCATTTACCCTTGGCATAATGTGTGGGCCGTACTTAGGGGATTATTCGTGACAAAGTCTGTCATTTGTATGATAGTTACTAATAAATTCTAAGTTCATATATTTATTTGAACTATAGTGAAATTAATTCATTTGAAATATATGTTTTTCAATGAACACGGGAGATTTTATTTCCACTTTTCTTCAAACACATTTTTATGATAAATCCCTTTACTTGTACACTAAAGAATATGGAGTGCATCCTTTGCAAAGCTTGCATTCACCCTCCTTGCATCCCGAATTTTTGGCGGAGTGAACCTGATATGGCGACATTTGTTGTCGCTGCAGCGACTTTGAGAGGGGTTAGGGTTCGAGGTCCGACGATGGCAGAATTTCGACCCTGAGTATTTAGCTAGATCGAATTCATCCGGTGTTGGTCGAAGAATTCTAGCGGCTGGCTTACCCGATCGACAGTTTTTCGTGATTTATCGTAAAAATATTACTCGAATGCCGGAGAAGTCCCGTAACAGAGTCAGCACGATATTTCCGTCCTCTTTTGTATCCTGTTCCCTTACACACGCCACACTGCACTAAATGCCAGGAAACCAGTCATGAGCTTAGAGAAGTGGTGTCAAGGTCTGGTACTGGTGGCAGTAGCACGCCTCACGGCACCGTGCCATTCCACGAGCTTCTCTGCGCATCTAGCATCGGTAAGGGAAACTATTAGTAACTCCGCCGTGTTGCAATAGTGATGGCGTTGTCTCTTTCGGCGGTGCGATGAACTGCGTGGAGAGGCGATTTCGTCGTGGCACTCGTGCCACGGACTCCCACTCGTGGCGTCGACCTTGACAACACTGGCTTAGAGCTTGTCTTGGCCTGCGCGACGCCCCGCTGGGGGTGATACCATTTATTCATAAAATATTTTTATAGGCGGTAATTATGGTTATCAACACAACATAAACTATGTAATATGATTGACACATGATGTTTACTTTTATATTACTTCATTCTGATTATAATTTTTTTAACAAATTCCATCAATACTGTGTTTTTTGCCCGCGAATAGGTCAACTTGGACCATGTGTCCATGCACCCTACATTTACTGAGGCTCAACATCATCTCGGTAGCAGGTGCATGCAATTTGATCAAGGGATCAACATTTAGCTGGATCCTATTTTTATCCCTATGGTTGTTAGCCCTGGGGATATGGAAGATGAAATGATAACGAGGAGTGTAAGGTCGACACACACGTACAGACATACAGACCCATAACCATGCCCGAGGTGTGAGTTGACCCCGCGATCACCACGGCACTACTTCCTTAGCGATCTCGGTTATCGGGACCGGCCAATGCTGGTTTATCATAAGTAATATCACGAGAAGTGCTGTGCTAGCCAGTAAATTCACGACTCGCGTAGCGAGGAGTGAATTTACTGGCTAGCACAGCACTTCGAGTGATATTTAGTGTGACTATTTCACGAATAAACACATTACATGATTTGAAAGGATAATTTAAATCACAGGAATTACGAAAAAGTGAAATATTACTCAAAATTACAATCGAAAAATGAAAACCTTTCATTCAGTTCCGACTTATCACTGCCTCCTGGAATAACTTATAATCAAGTAACATTTGAATAACAGTTTAATGCAGAAAATGATTTCAAATATGTTTCAATTTTATGGTAATAAAACTTTCGGAAAACAATTCTAACAAGGCTACTGACAAGAACATTTATTAAAAGCACAATCATTAAAGTTGTAGGAAGTTGGTTTCCAACTCTTGGTCTTCCATAGAAGTATTTGAAATGGAAGATGTACAAGATGAATTAGCAGCGGAATTCGTCAATTTCGAATGGATTGAACACACGTGTGTACCCATTAAAATATTTTCCTGAATAATTTTGGTTGTAACGTTCCACATAGTTTTGATGGCATATTCTTTGTACTCTTCACAATCTAATCTTCGTATATTAATTGCCTAAAACATGTGTAATTTCTTCATTTGTAGTTTGTGCTGTCCATTTGTATTTTCTGTCTTGACAAAATTCTTGAAATTTCTTTTACACACTTTTTCTGTTCCTTTTGCTGTTTTTCGGCACTGAATCTTTAATAATAGATTCTATTTCAGAGTTTTAAACATTACCAAAACCACACATTTTAATATTATATTGATGCACAAGAGCTGTTTTGGAGGTGAAACAATTGCTATCGTTATCTTAAAAAGGTAAACAAAGGTTTTACAGCGATAAAAAAAGGTAAATAAGCTGATGGCGATAAACATCTGGGATTGGTTTAATTTGAATATATCCAGACTTACCATTGGCTACTTACGACGCGGACAGACATGAGTGAAATAGTCATTATAAATTTTAAATTGCTTGTGACACTCCTTTATATTCAGATTTTTAACATTAAAGCTGAGAATTGAGACGTCATGGAGACGAAATATAATTGAATGATTTTATATTTTCTTTTAATAAGGGTCTTTGGCTCCACGGCTTGTGTTCCACCGGTTAATATAACATTATAAAGTAACTCAAATAGTCACAGAATTTTGCTCATCAAAGTATAGTCTGTAGGGTGTTTTAGCCATCATAAATTTACAAATTTGTACCTAAAGCTATATTTTCCTTCCTATGAAAGCGATGCTAAAGATTTTCATCGCCCTAAAAATTCCACACTTGGATGGGAATTAGATCAACTGCGATGGGAACTAAGGGTGCTACAGAATGGCACAGCATTTAACTCACTAGTTAGTTTTCTAATCTCTTTTGTCGTTAGGGTAGCTTTTCGGTATCGCCTCACCCTCTTCCAAGCTGCTACCTATCGACGCCAAAACATTTTTGAACATTTTCTCAGTTTTCGGTTCCCTGTTAGTATTAAAATACGGTTTTCGTAATATTACAGAAGAGTAAAACAGTCCTACATGCAAATTTTCATTGAAAAAGCCGTTGTTGAGACAATGCACAATCTTGATCTCATTTTCAAAGAAAATGTATGAGTTTACGAGCAACTTCACAGGAAATCATTTGAAGCTCTTAAGTTCGCAAATACAATTGAGGGGGTTAGAACCAAAGGGGTGTAAGTGACAAAATTGAGAAATATAAGGTATATCTCACTCACTTTGAAGCATGAAGTGGATTGTGTTTAGAGGCAAAAGCATGCAAGAGTATTCATTGATTTGGGCTGCGTTTTCATGGTGTTTCTGAAAACTACTTAACAAAACGTCGTAAGCATTTGGCGGCAAAGGGATACAAGTGCAGTTGCACCTCTTTAGCGCGAAGGAGCTTCACACTTTACGTTGCGTGTCTTTAGCTATATTACTTAAAGTGGTATTTTTGTACATTTACAATGGAATTTCGGGATGAGTTTGACAAAGGTAATATTACGTCATTTTGTACCCGAAAGAATCTGATTCTGAATGTAACCTTTCTCTTTTCCGGTCATGTATTATATGATTGTTCATGCTATCAAATGAGAAATGAGAAATTAATAGTGTTTTATTTTACATGTAGATTCAGCAGATGGTACTGATAACTTGCAAAAAATAGAAAGAAGTAAAATAAATAAGGAATATCATTTGCGACAGGCAGAGAAAGCCAGAACAGCGAAAAGTAATGCTAAAAAACTGGCAAAAGAGAACCCTACAAGAGTTAAAGCGATATGTTTTGATTTGCAAAATACATAGCCTACACCTATATTAACAAGTAGTACAGTCTATTACCTTCGACAGTTATGGACGTACAATTTCGCCATTCATAACCTTGCTATAGACAGTTCTACAATGTATATGTGGCTTGAAGGAGAGGCCTCAAGACGATCTCAAGAATTGGGGTCTTGTTTAGTTACGTGTGTACAGCAACGTCCTGCTTTTATAAATCATCTAGTCGCTTTTAGTGATAATGCTGCAGGACAAAAAATAAAAATACCTGTTCTGGATGTTCTTATTACAAAATACATCTCTACAAACTGTGGATAACAAGTTCCTGGTTTCTGGGCAAATCTATATGGAATGTGATCAAGACTTCGGCCAAATTGAAAAGGCTGAGAAATATCAGCAGTATGTGTTTATACCACAAGACTGGGTTAAGGTTGTGACAAGTTCCACCCGAAAGTTAAGAGCCAAACGTATGTCAACAGATGATTTTGTATCAATACAATCTATGGATGATCTTGTCAAAGACAACGTTAAAGGGATGGGATATATTCAATGGTTTCATCTAGAAAAGGATCATCCATACACACTATATTAGGAGAATACTCTAAACGAGGACATACAATTTGAATCAGTCGACCTCAGGAAAACCAAGAAAGGACGACCACGTTCATTCACACATTTACAGCTACTGTATGAATCATCGCTTGCAATAACAACTGCAAAATACAAGAATATACAGCAGTTGGTTCAGTTTATATCTCCTGTCCACCATCAGTTTTACAGAGATCTAAAACACACAATCCAGAAACAAAGTTCTTCAAGATGCCATTGAAGAGCCCAGTACATATAGTTGCGAAGACACGACATGGGTGTAAGAATGAATTACCACTAGTGAAATTATTATTATTATTATATTATTATTATTATTTCTTATTTTATTCTTCACAGTTTTTACTGGCCGGTGAGTCAACCACTCACAGGTATGATGGCCAGGTGTGCAGTTGCTTTATTGAAGATTCAGATGGCTTCTAACAATACGGCATATATTCAAAATAACTGCCTTCTGTATACTTCTAGCATCCAAGTGAAGACACTCTAGTCCTCGAAGTGTCATTTTCGGGATCACTCCTGTGGCTGATATTATTATTGGCACAGTTGTCACTCTGCTGAGGTTCCATTGAGCAGCGACTTCATGGGCGAGATCAGTATATTTCTGGATCTTCTCTTGGTGTTTTACCGATATATTGTGAGTGTTAGGTATTGATATATCAATAAGGAAAGCCTGCCGATTGTTTCTATCAATGTATGTTATATCGGGTCTATTGCCGCCAACTTGTCTGTCAGTGATAATGGAACGATCCCAGTAGAGTGTGTGCTCACTACTTTCAAGCACGTTCTGAGGGACATATTTGTAATATGGCAAGGAAGTGGCGAGTAAGCCCGTTTTCATTGCTAATAATTGGTGGACCTGCTTCGCCACCTCATCATGCCTCTTTTTATATTCCAACTGTGCGTGGCCGCTACATCCACTTGCCACGTGTTGGATAGTTTCGCTTGCGGCATCACATCTCCTACACGTGTCGGATTGGATGGTCGAATCTCTCAGAATGTGTTTCCTGTAGTTCAAAGTTGGCACCACTTGGTCCTGGATAGCTATCATGAAGGCTTCTGTCTCCGGAAAGAGATCCCCACGCTGGAGCCATGCGTGCGACGCAGAGATGTCGACATCTGGATTGCTCAGCTCATGGGGGTACCTTCCGTGCAGTGTCTTCGCCTTCCATGAGGTTATCTTCTCTTCGGTTTCAGTGACTGGCTGAACAGGTGGATCAGTCATTTTTAGGTTCAGAGGACTATAGTTATTATCAACTGCGCTCACTGCTTTCTGAAGTCTCCCACAATGTTCCAAGAAGTATCTTCTGAGTGATGCAATTTGAGAGCTATGTAGATTGATGAGATCTACAACACCTCGCCCTCCTTGTGATCCTGGAAGGGTAAAACGTTCAATACTTGAATGGGGATGATGTTTTCGGTGTTGAGTCATAACAGTTCGAATTGTCCTCTGGAGATTGTCGAGGTCTGTATTGCTCCATTTAATAACGCCAAAGGATGTCAGCACTGGAATAACATATGAATTGATGGCCTGTACAAGATTTCTATCAGAGAGTTGAGTTTTCAAGAGTCCATGCAATCGTTTACACACTTCAGTTGTTAGTATGTTCTTAGTGTCAGTATGTTTAATTCGGAGTGACTGCTGGAAACCCAAGTATTTGTATGCTTCATGGGGTTCCATGAAGGCAATCTTTGGCTCATTATTATTTTCCGAATTTATAACTTGCATACGACCCCGAATGATATTCACTCTCCTGCACTTGTCCAAACCGAATTTCATCTTGATGTCTTCGGTGGAATTCTCCGTCACGCTAATTAGTTGCCGCATGTGATTCTCAGTGTCTGCATAGAGCTTCAGGTCATCCATGTAAAGAAGATGCGAGACACGAAGAAGGGTTGAGTTCCCTTTTTTAAGAGCGATGCCATATTTAGATGCATTTAGTAGAGTGGACAGAGGATTCAAGGCTAAACAGAACAGTAAAGGGCTTAAAGAATCACCCTGGAAAATCCCTCGGCGGATTTGTATAGTATCGGTCTGGACGGATTATTTTCCATTAGAGAGATACAGTTTTGTATTCCATCGACTCATCACAGTTTTCAAGAAGTTTGGACATACGGATGGATCTTGTATACATCCAAACACTGAAGGAGCCAAGGATGGGGTACGGTGTCAAATGCTTTAGCGTAATCTATGTAGCATGCGTACAAGTTTCTTTGTTTCTCAAGCACTTGCCCCATAATTAGTCTATAATGAGTTGCTCCTTGCATCCCTGAAATCCAGGTCTACATCCTTTCTGTTCATCCGCTAAGATGTTCTGTTCCTCAATGTGATTCATCAGAAGTTGTGTAACACATGAAGTTATGAGTTTGTAAAAAGTTTGAAGGCAGGTTATAGGCCTATACTTCGATGGGTCTTTAGTGTCACCCTCCTTTGGTAGCAAGTACGTTCTACCTTCAGTAAGAAAGTAAGGTATACATTCTGGATTGTGAAGAAAAGTTTGCATTATAGAAGCTATATGATGGTGAGTGCTGGTAAATTTTTTGAGCCAATAATTGTGCAGCCCATCACTGCCCGGTGCCTTCCAGTTATGTGCCTTCTTCAAAGCTGCTTGGACAACTCCCACAGTAAAGATTGGTTCATCCATTCGAGGGATATCTCGGCGTCTGTCATATTCCATTTCAATCCACGACGAATCTGGGTTGTGAGACACAGCAGATGACCAGATAGGCTTCCAAAAGTCTTCTATCTGTGCTTTAGTGGGAAGCTTTGACTCATTCACATCACTTACGGACTCTCTGCCCTTTGAAAGATTCCTGTAGAATCCTTTCTGGTTCCTGTTAAAAAGAGTGTTCTGTTGCTTCCTCATAGTGCAATTCCTATAGCGTCGAAGACGTTTTGTTAACGCCAAAAGCTTTTGTCGTAGGGTGTCAAGATGTTCTGTTATTGTTGTATTAAGGGTTCGTACTTTGTATGTAGTTTTGTATTGACAAGGATGTTATCCACCCTTCTCCTCAGTTTTTCTGAAGTATTTCCTTTTTGAATCTGAGTGAGTCTCCCAACATCTCTTCTTCTTCTTCTTCTTCTTCTTCTTATTATTATTATTATATTATTATTATTATTTATTGTCATTATACTGGTTTTGAATGTAAAAACTGTATTTTCAGTTCACTTCGAATCTAATAAGCCATAGAAAAACGTATGTAAGTGACACATTTGGTGGCAAATGGGTGTAAGTACACGTAAGCATTTGAAAAAGATCCTATTTCAATATGTATGTATTAAACAAAATCCATAGAAATTGTAAATATAAGTTCATTAATAACTAACAGAAGGAATAATTACTTCAGAAATGCTTCAGAATTTTTAATTCGATCCAAACTTTAAGGCTCATTAACTCTAAACTACGTTTTTGTCATTTTACACCCCTTTGATTCTAACCGCCTCAATTATGTACAGAAAATCCGTAATCTAAATATCAACAACGTGAGAGGTATTTCAAAAAATTACATTCGCCTAATTTTTGAAACGTCTAAAAAAGACAATCACAATGAAATTGAATTATTATTCAAAATCCGTACAGAAAGCATCTAGAAAAAAATTTAATCCGTTTCCGAGAAACTCTTGTTTTTAAAATTGCCTTTATTTCACTCAAAATTACTCGAAAACTATTCATATTTTAAAAAATGTATAGGTCCTATTTTAAGGAATATATTTTATTCAGAAGAAAAATATCTAACGTAAATTCTATATTTGCATGATGACTAAAAAAAATTTGGCACTTTTGAAATTTTCGTCAAATCAGATTTTTCAACGAAACCGAGACCTGCGTCATTTTTAACTCCCCTTTTGCGCTATTCGAGGAGTTTAATAAAGGTTTAATAAATACATTTGGATCCATTAAAAAATGTCATGGAGATATTTAAAATGTCCCTCTCCCAATTAAAACATAGGGTTAAAACATTAAAACATTGAATTCAAGGGTTCGCCATATCAGCCAGATCAGTGTTGGAATGGTCAGTTTTTGTGAAAATAGTTTAGCAGCTAGCATTATTTAGACGAATAGACTGGCAGTCCGACAGACCTGACTGATTGACTGATGGACGGACGGACAGACAGGCATAAGTTTTGCCGTAAACCAAATTTCCGATATCAAGGACTCAGTAAACATGGATTCTGACTACGCGTATTATAGGAAATACATGTACAGAAACAAGAATGATCAATGTTATCGATATGAGGGATCTAGAATATGAATTTTTCTGGCGAAAAACATTCATTTTTTTCGCTGTAGCTTTACATAACTTTCTGTATGTCACATATTTAGTATGCGATATAATAAACATTGAAAGTGAATCGGGACGCTGAAAAACACTTGGAGAAATGATTGGAAAATGAAACGCAAAGTGAATTACTATGTTGGCGGTTGAGGCGCGAGCATTTCGGAAGCCATTGCCTGGATTACGTCCTCGAGCGTGTGCTTTACTATCCCTCGCGCCTTCAGCTCCCGGCGGTTTCCGCGCGTCAATTGTTGCTAAGCGTCGATGGGGCGGCTATGCGGGCAGGTCGCGGTTACGGGCGTCTGATTTCATTGCTGTTGTTACTAAGACATACTTTGTCGGGAAGTCGAACGCCGCGCCGCGCCGCGCCGCGCCACGCCGCTTCTTTATGCATGAGTCGATTTCACAGTCGAGCGCGCCCTGTAAGAGCGGCGCTGGGCGGCGCTGAGCGGCTCGGTGCGGCGTGTTGCGGGCAGCGGCCGTTCGGCAGCGCTGCTGGCGGAAAGGAACTCGTCACGTCATTAGAGCGAATTGCCCCTTCATTCGGCGCGGGGGAGGCGCTGGCCCGCCTGGCCTGCCCTGCCGGAACGAGCACCGCTCCCCGCCCCTCCCCTCCTCTACCCGCTTCCCGCGCAGCGCGTGCGCCCATCGGATCTGAGATGAGGCGGACGGCTTTCCAAGGGCACGTGGGATACTGTTAAATCGAATCAGCGGGAATGGAAGTTTATAGCATTATTTACAGCTAGACGAGATTCTTCGAAAAACTAGACCGGAAAGAGTTCGTTATAATTTTTATTACGTTTATTATCCCTGTTTTGAATTACATCAAAATAAGTTTATGACTGTATATCTAAATGATTCACTGTGCATTTTCAAGTATTTGTTGCAATCTAAGGGTTGAATTTGGTTCTAAGTCTTTAACAAGTAAAATAATAATAATAATAATAATAATAATAATAATAATATATAGTAAGATCATAACAATATAATAAGACCATATAGTCTCAGCTGGTCCAATCCTATCAGAGACCAAATACTTAAAAGACACGACAGGATGTGTAGTTACCTACCTTCACTTGCAGATCTGTTCCGCCCTCGAAGTTCCGAACACATGCCCCAAGTGGTAAGAACACTCACCGAAACCGGTTAAGTGTCTGTTGGATTGTGTACGATATTGTACGACCAACAAATTTAAACTGATCGCACGATAGCGGCTAATAAACCGGATATAGTTATCCGGGATTTGGAGAAAAAATCGTGTTTACTTGTCGACGTTGCTGTACCTTGCGATCAAAACGTCGTAACCAAGGAGGCAGAGAAACGTCTGAAATACAAGAGTTTGGAAATCGAGATCAGCCGAATGTGGAGCGTAAAAGCACAGGTCGTCCCGATAGTAATCGGAGCTCTGGGATTTGTTCCGCAAAATTTGTGTAAGAACTTGTCTAAACTCCCAGGTAATTCAAAAGACTGGGAATCGCATTATTTGGAACAGCCCACATTTTACGCAGAGTATTGTAAAAGCAGCGACAGTCCTTAGACCTGCTCCTTAGGTAGCTGGTTGCAACCTGGAGTAGATTTTGAATTCAGCCGACTCATAATCTTTAGTCGTGATGCAGTAGAATATAATAATAATAATAATAATAATAATAATAATAATAATAACAAGAATAATAGTAATAGTAATAATTCTTTAGTATAAATTTTTGAATGTATAAACACAGTAACCCTCTCTCAAAAAGAATACTGAGAATGCCTTTGGAAGTAGCAAAGTGTGAACAACTGCCGCGAAATGGAAATGACTTGGCAGTCACTTGCCTTGAGTGGGAGGAGAGCCGCCCGGCGCCCGCTGCATCGAGGGGGGGTAAGGTGGGAGGCGGGAGTGCCGCTGCAATTTCCGCACCTCACAATTGCGCGGTGCAGCGGCGCCTTATGACGCGAGGGTCGTGGCGGCGTTGCCACACCTCCAATACATCTCGCGGTGTGGAGGGCGGGAGAAGCATCTGAGGATCGCTCAATCGTAGCTTGGCGTCTGGAGCGATACCTGGCGGCTGCGGCGCAAACAACCGGATAAACCCGTCCTGTATGTCTTCCGATTTACGTGGTCATTCGCATTGGTGAATGCCAAATGCTTCGTTGGAAACCGTCCTAACTTCGAGGTGAAGGAGCTGCTGCGAACAACTGTGGGTGCGAAGAGTGGCAATTATTGAATCTTTCGTGGGCTGCAGCAGTGACACAACTCAAACTAGTGGTGCTACAGAATGGTACAGACTTTCCTGTATTAGTTTTTTATTTCCTTTGGTGTCGGATAGCTATTCGGACTTGCACCATACTCTTGCCAGCGGCAAAAAATTAATGAATGTTTTTTCAAAATTGCAGAGCTTCGACACAGACAAGATAGACAGGGGCTTATTCAGTTTGGAAAAAAAAGCACACACAGAATAGACGCTAATGTTGTTCACATACACCAGACGGACAGACATAGACGGAAGGACGGACGCACGTTTAAAAAACAACACTTTTTTGGATATCAGGGGACCCCAAAACATCTATTTTCGTTGAAATCTCGAAATCGATTTTCCGAACATTACATAATCTCGAACTCTTACGAGCTCTCCCTACACTACGTATATTACTTCGTATGCACGTATGTATACGGGAAAGTAAAAGTTTGCAGATTATGAGATTCAAAAGGGATTATTGCAACACACAATACAACCGCGCATAACTCGTAAGCGAGGCCTTTTTAAACCAGTGTTGTTTGTCCCGTTAGAGACACGGCATTATTGAGGACAGGTAAATTCTGGCAGATGCCGAGTTGGAGGGATGGATAGGTGACAGATGGGGAAATGATGAGGGACAGTTCGGGTGCAGATGAAGGATAGATGGGTGACAGTGGGGAAACGAAGGGTAACAGGTTGGACTCGGATTAAGTTCTTTGGTAGTATTCTACAAAATAAGACCTTTTTGATCGTTCTTTTACAATGTTGCAGATTTATTTCTTTTAAGTGCCTCCACTCCATAGCATGTGTGATGAAAAAAATGCAGATGCCGAACTGAATGTAAAATTGAATTGAAGGAAAGAGACAAATTATCTTTCATTATAAAATTATAGGATACTATTTTATTTTTTGTGCATTTTAATCTCAAAGCTTAGCAATATTGAAATGATATCTCTCACACTGTACCGGCTCTATAATGCTGTAACACATATTTCGGAGGGTGCGCATTAGCAGTTGGGTGCTACTTTAAATCAATTTCAAGTTTTCATACAATAATTAATTACAATGTGCAGAGTTGCCACACGTGTCCGGATTGTATATACTACTTATTTATACGTACACAAGAATAAATATTTAGGTAAGGGAAAAGACAACCTTTTCTTTAGTTTGAAACAACTGCAGATGCGAGAACGTAGGAGCGACTTACTCGGAAGCTATTCAGTGTTAAAATCTGGGATTTTTTAACACTATTTTTTCGGCGACTTTGTTTTTGTTTTCCCAAATTGCAAAATTAATATTAATTTTATTGAACAGAATAGCGATAAAAGTTGCACAAGTAAGCTGAATTTAATTTGTTTAGCAATAATGGAGAAGGAAATTGTTTTTCATAGTTGAGAAACGTAATAGTTATTTCGTTCAATAACGCTGCACAGTGTCAATTCAATCCTTTTACCTAAAAACTATTTTATCTGTCAAGCTGCAACTTCACAAAAGTTACTCTGAGGCATATCGAACTTGGTAAACACAATTTCATTAAAACCCAAGATGGTCCCGCGGGGACCTTCTCCAAAATTGTCGAGGGTTTAACAGTTTTGTTACTAGAGAACACCATTTCACTTCACATGTTAAAAAATGCACTTTAACTCAAAAAGGGTTCGTTATACCAATTCGTGTGTAAGGAAATTTCTTTAAAAAAACGTGTACCTTTTAAAAGCAAAAGCAAAACGATCGGAACACGGTCACAGAGATAATAGGGTTTGTATAATGTTACCACCCGCCATTTTTCAAGTCGCCTCAAGGTAAGTGGGACCACAAAAACCTGCACTTGTATGTATTCTAAGGTGTCATAATGGAAAGAAACGTAGTGTAATGTTCCTCGCCCAGCCGACGCGCGCAGCCCTCGCTGCCACCTACGAGGCCTCGTTGCGGCTCGTGTCACCCATTCGGTTTCGTGGCGCCGCCCCGCCCCACTATTCAACGCCCCACCCCACCCCATCCCTCTCCACCCCGCCCCGCTCTGCCCGGCCACGCTCCTGCACTGCGCTGCTTCGCCACGCCCCTGCCCCGCCCTGCCCCCCGCCCCGCCCCCCGCCCCGCCCCCCGCCCCGTCCCCCGCCCCGCCCCCGCCCCGTCCCTCGCCCCGCCCCCGCCCCGTCCCCCGCCCCGTCCCCCGCCCCGTCCCCCGCCCCGTCCCCCGCCCCGTCCCCCGCCCCGTTCCCGCCCCGTCCCCCGCCCCGTCCCCCGCCCCGTCCCCCGCCCCGTCCCCCGCCCCGTCCCCCGCCCCGTCCCCCGCCCCGTCCCCCGCCCCGTCCCCCGCCCCGTCCCCCGCCCCGTCCCCCGCCCCGCCCCGTCCCGCTCCGTCCCGCTCTGCTCGGCCACGCCCCTGCCCTGCCCTGCCCAGCCCCGCCCCGCCCCGCCCCGCCCTTCCCCCGCCCCACCCTCCCCCCGCCCCGCTCCTCCCGGACCTGCCCCGCCCCACCCCACTCCGCTCCGCCCCGCTCCGCCTCGCTCCGCCCCGCTCCGCCCCGCTCCGCCCCGCTCCGCCCCGCTCCGCCCCGCTCCGCCCCGCTCCGCCCCGCTCCGCCCCGCTCCGCCCCGCTCCGCCCCGCTCCGCCCCGCTCCGCCCCGCTCCGCCCCGCTCCGCCCCGCTCCGCCCCGCCTCTCCAAACTCCCACCTTCACCCTCGCCCCACGCCCAGCGCCCGTCCCTCCCCTCCTCGCCCCTCCCCTCCACGTGCCTCCCCCCCACGCTCCTACGCCCCGGCGACGGTCTCGGTTTCCCTGCGCGCGAGGCCCTGTTTCCGAGGGAGAGTGAGGCAAAAAGGGCGAGCACAAAGGCAGTGGCCTGCTTGCGGTGACGCCTCCGCAGGAACTGCGCGGCCACAAACACACATCGGGCTGCGTTCCAGGGCACGCGCGGCCGGAATGCGCTCCACGCCACCCCGGAACCCTCTGGTGCATGCCATCTCAAATGTTTGAAGCTTCAACCCTCAATAATAACATGTCTCACAGTCTTTTCTTATTATAGCTTTCACACTTTTCTTATTGTGGGAAACACACAGGAATCAGTAACATTTGTGTGTCCTTTTTTTTCAACCTTATTATATTCATTTGGACTCTTCGAATTTCTAACACGTTGAATTTTTTTCAATTATGGCATTTTGAATCTCTTGTAATTTTGTAGTGAAATTTTGTTAAGAAATGCCTCATTGTTTTAGAATTTCAGTTTTGATATACTTTTTAATTTATTCTTTTGTAGAAGTTACAACTGTTGCCGAAGATTCTGTGGTTGGTTTATTCGCTTCTATGCCCGCTTTTTCATTGCCTTTGATCCCTGTATGTCTCGAATACATACTAGCCCAATTTTCAAATTATTCTTTAATATCTGGATTATTTTTACTTTTATCACCATGATAATTCGATTTATTTTTGTTTAACTGTTACGAAATGCAAACATACAATTTGCTACGAGTTGTATGAAGTCGTAGAAAATAACAGTTGTGGGATGTAGGGTTGGTTATCATGGATGCAGCTTCGTTAGGGAGAGTCTAGGTCGAGTTCGCTAGAGAGTGGACGCCTGAATGTAGGTCACATATGTGACATTCTGGTTTTAAAATCCAAATAGTAGAGACTTCAGGATATTGGAAACGGATATTCATGGAAGCTGAGAAGCCGACTGATTCTGGTTATTTGAATTCACGAATAACATATACGCATTATGTTTGAACTTATACTTCGACTATTTTAACTTTGCCCCTCAAGGCCCGTCTTCACGATGGAATATGTCACGATATTTCGCGACGTTCACAGTCGTGCTGCCAGACATCGCATGATCACGACCGTATCAAGCAGTGCTTGCGATCATGCGACTTCTAGCGGTACGATGGGGAAACGCGAAATGCCGTGTGATTTTCCATCGTGGCTATAGGGGCTCGAGAGGCAGAGTTAGAAAAATCGCACTATGGAGTGTTCGTATTCAATTACCTCAAGAGAGAGAGGCCAACGGAGAGCGATGTTTGGCAGTTGAATTTATGGGCGATCAGAGCATTTACGTGTGCATACTCTGTTGCGGGAGCATTGAGTTCAATAGATCTGTAACATTAACAAAGTCCTGAGACATGATTTTGAGTCTGTAAATTATCGATTTATCTTTCTTCTCTTTTCTGTAAATAATTTGTAAGATCTTAAGAATTACTTGAGCTTCACACGTGAAGGCATAATTGAACTTTTGTATCCTAAATCTGTATGTATGTTCATCAGTAACTATTGCAAATCCAGCTTTTCTACCCATTATTGAACCATCAGTATAATAATATTTATAATGCGTAGACTTGTCATTGATTTCAAGGAACTGATTTCTATCAAGTAATTGAGATGTGTCATCTTTTCCATATCTGCCAATTACTTGTTTATTGGTAGTTTAAATGATTGCCAAGGACAAATGGAGAACCATACTTTTATGAGCAATGGAGGAATACTCAGTGATTACTTTAATGTATTTCACGTAGAGAGGACGTGTAGTCTTAGGAAACCCAGGCTGTGAGAGTTAAAAGTTGTATATTCTTACGGTAATCAAAGGCAGGATTTTCCAGGTTCGCAAAGATTTTTGTAGCATATGATAAGTTCTTTTATTTTTAGAAGCCAAACTGTGATACATGTATTTGCTAGTATTCTATTAACAGTACATTATTTGATGGCACCAATGTTAAGCCATAAAGCCAAGTTATGAATACCTATTTTCAAGACATTTCAGGTTTTTGGAGCCACTGTATCGTATAAAATAGATCCGTAATCCAGTTTTAATCTTATTAAAACTTTATAAGTTTGTATTTAGCACCTTCTATAAGAACCCCCAGTTTAATACTTTTATTATGTTTATTCTTCTTAAACATTCTGCTTTTCATTTATGTGTAGTTTCCAACTAAGGTCCGTTCACTGTAACTTCACTCCGCATGTAAACAAACGCACGTGGTCGTCGCTTGTTCTCATTGGCTGACGGGCACCACACCCCTTCCGGGCGTCGTATGCAATAAGAGCTAGGTCCCTTCCAAAATTGATTTATTTCTTGACACTCTCCACGAACAGAAAATACTTAGAAAGCGTGAAAAAAGATGCAGATATTTGTTGTAATATCGTCAACTTTTTATTTATTTCTTCGCTACATTTGGTAACATGATTTAAATACATTTACTTCGCTCTGTCTCAAATTGCCTCTTAGCGTAGGACTGTCATACATGCTGCTTATTTTGTGCATAACTCTTGTGACTTACGTTTTTCATGAAAAATAATTTGTTTCAGTGTTCGTTTCAAATGCAGTAGCTAAAGGAAAGAGTGTTTAGTTTATTTTGGTGTTAGTAGAACAAAATTATGACGAACCACCAAGTGTTTCATTACGTTTTTACTATTGTAAGATAATACACCACTATTACTTTTAATACGTTGAGTCTTTTTCCATCTCATTTTATTGTATTATGCATTGCAGTCGCAGTTATTCGCTTTTGCAACTTCAGAGTAACGTAAGTGTTACTGTGTAACTTAAAGAGTGCATGCCTTACGTAACATAACCTATGAAAAGCAATCTGATGTTTTCTGGAAATAACATGTGCCAAGTTACTGCAAGCCAACGCCTTTTGCAACTGGAAATAAACCATGTTTTGCAGAAAAAGCAAAAGAAGATATAAATCCGCCTCTCACATTTGACAGATTGAAACATTACACATAAGTTGACTTTTCTTTCTCATAGTTTTGAGAGTCGTACAAAACCAACAATATCCTCTCTGTGGCACATTTATTTATGATCCTTGGAGATGGTTAGCAAGATTCTAGTTAAATAGAAGTGTTTTGCAGGTTGCTCTTTAAATGGACAGAAACATTACGAAAAAAAGATCAGCAGATCATTCCAAAGACGTTTGAGAGAAATCTTGTCTACACTCAGTGGATTATTGTGAAGAATGTTTGTTTGTCTGTTAATTCGTTCGTTTTAGAACTTTGTTGTTTTTGTAGTGACAAGTGTTATTGTAGTAACAAATTGTTATTTAGTTTGTTTTGAAAACCGTGTGGTTGGAAAAACTGTTTTGAAATGTTTATTATAAATTTAGCAACATACTCTTTTTTGAGGTATTTTGATAAAAAAAAACATTAAGGCCTACAGTGTTTCTGTTTCTTCAAAGCATTTTTGAAATGTTGAACTGAAAAAAATTCTTAAATTTAAGGCCATTCAATCAGTTAAACTACAATATATGGAAAGAAGTTAGATAAAAATCATAAATCAATTATTATTTTTTTAAATTGAGCATTATTTATATTTTCCAATTGACTTAAAACCATATAATCATTGGAAGGGTAGTGCAGTGTATCTACAGAATGTGTCTACAAAAAAAAATAAAAAAATATTTTACAATTTCAAACCTTGTAGTAAAGTTTGTGCCTTGTGGTTCAGAAGTTTCGAAATGTGCAAGTCACTGCTGCACATTGCTATCAATAATGGACATTGTTATACTACCTTTTTCATACAGTTGATAGTTTGCTTCTACCACGTGTTAAAAATGAAATTATCCCCTACGATGACATAGAAATAGTTATCATTCAAGTGTTACAATGTAATGTTTTTTTCTCTAGTAAATAAAACTGCATTTAAATAAAAGTTTGTTGCTGAAGAATCCTTGGAACTGTCCCCCAAGCTTCTCTAATGATGTTTTTGTGCAAGAAATTTAACAAATTTTGTCATAAAATATTATTTGTAGTTTTAGAATTGATTGTTTTGTTCTTATTCATCTGACTTGTGGAAATTACTTTTGAATAACAATTTAAATATTTTGACATTTGAAATTAAATTGAAAAGAATCAAGCTGTGGTTTGTTATCAAGCTAGGGCTGAAACGTTTTACGAATGTGGCAGGCAGACTTTGTATATGACACTTTAACAGAAGAAATAATTATTAATACGGGGGTCAGTTCTTCCAGTGATGAACATTTTTCGGACAGTGCTTTGGACAAGATTTCACCGCTACCTTGTGAGAGCACATCGTAAATGTAAGTGCTGTGATATTTAAGCAAATCATCAGCGTGTTTTGGCTATTTTGGGCATAATAGAGAAGTACTAGTGAAAATAATATGTAATGACAGTTCTGGC
The DNA here is from genome assembly GCA_031308135.1 of Acheta domesticus. NCBI lineage: Eukaryota > Metazoa > Arthropoda > Insecta > Orthoptera > Gryllidae > Acheta > Acheta domesticus. The sequence goes on along the minus strand of JAHLJT010009436.1, from coordinate 180,095,061 downwards.
TGCGACACGTGCCGGTATTTGAGTATGGTCGTCGCGCGAATGGCGCAGCCAATCACGAACTACAGGGCGGAGGGATACTCTCAAAGTTTGTTTACATGCGGAGTGAAGTTACAGCGAACGGACCTTAGTGTTTTCTTAAAAAAAAATCATTCCTAGAATTTTCAATGATAACGCTTCTTTGTTCCATTTTTAACGTTCTATGTTTTTATTTTATTTTCCTTCAAAAGATTGTTGTTCACACATTTCTGCCGGCGCGGACTATAGACATTTAATTTCTCGCCCAGCTGATCCTCGTGGAAACTAGCAGCTTTCCGCCACAAGTTTAGGCACTTCAGGTGTTTACGATGGATTATGAACTTCGCGCGTCCCACTTTAACACTAGGGGTGCTACAACAGTACATACTTTCCCACGTTATTGGAAACAGCTACGTAGTATTGAAGTATTGCACTTTCTGCGCTACTAACATCTTAGCTATTATTTGAAAACGTCCAAGACAACCAAGAAGCGAACAACTCACTGTTTCCATCGCAGTGTTGTCAGAACTATTTGAATTCAACAACTGCATATAAATATAATACAAATGTTTTGCAAACTTGTGTTAGAAAAAGAAGCCTGATACCCCGGACAGTATAGAAATGCATTTCATAAGGCCATGATTAGAGAAAAGAATTCTTGAACCATGCAAAAATACTCTACTCACTACAACTGGTACAGCATATGGTGCGAAAACTAAATATTTTCATTCAAATATCAACATAAATTTGACAACTTGTCCTTTTCATACAGCTACATCAAGTCACAACAATGACGCATAATTCATAGAAATTCGCGAGCGCGAACCGGAATTCCATTGTTGCACTCCCTTATTGTTGCTTTTCTCTGAGAGCTAGTAATTTTTATTTCAAATATTTCAAAATAAATAATTTATTAAAGATTAATGTGTAAATGTATAACAAAAGGTCAAATGTAAGAAACGAACAAAGAAATAATATACAAAATTGAACATTCTAATTTACAATGCATCCAGCTCTCTGAAGCGCATTAAATTATGTTTGTCACGAAAAAAAACTACTCGTAATTTCAAAAAATTCAAACTTATTTGAAGATGTGTTTTTGATGAGCATATTTAGTTAAAAAAAACAATTGTATCTTCACAATTGTAATTGTAGGAATTTTTTAATTTTTTTAATTTTTGCAAAATCAGTCATTTCAACGAACATGAAACCTTCACCATTCTCTTACGTTTCTTTTAAGCTATCTAAGATCCCAATTTAATAAAAAAATATTGTGCGGTTTTTAAGAAAAAATGGTTGAAAGAAAATAATAAAATTGTCTGTGTTTGACACAAAATTTCGCGAAAAATACTCATGATTTTGAAAAATTGAACATGACCTTATTAAAAGGTGCGTTTTTTATGAACACGTTTCATTTTTAAAAATGTATCTTCATAGTTGTAGTTGTAGGAAGACGCCGAAAAAATTTTGAATTTTTTCAATTTTCGAAAAATCAGAGCATTTCGAAAAATCAGACCCTACATGAGACCTGCGTCATTCTCTGAAATGACCTTCCGGATATCCAGCAAAAAAAAAGTGAAAATTGTTGGCTCCATTTTTTTGAAAATTAAAAATTGTGTCAGGGGCTTTATGTAGTACCCCCAGAATTAAAATATCGGTTTCAAATTCAAGGGGCTATGAGATCAGTCAGATCGATTGGGGAATTTCAGTTTTGGAGAAAATCGTTTGAACGGTTTAGTCGCTAGCGTTGTTCCCAGTCAGATGGACTGATTTGCACGTGCAAATAGTTTTTATTACCCGGAGCGAATATTTTCCTACAAGTTCAGTCCAAAATGGCTCTTTCAAGTTCCTATTTGTATTCATAATTCACTTTAATATGAATGAGTTAAGACAAAGATCGCAGAGCTCAGGACCGTGTGCATTTGTCTCCATAAATCTACGTCAAAGCTTTTAACATTTTTGACGTTGAATTTAAAAAAATCCATATTTCAATAATGACCTGTATATTCATTAAAACATTTATCTACAAAGGGAATACCAGGCGTCTTGGAATGAATGGAAAAGGGGCAATGAGGTGCTTATGGGTCTAAAAACTACTGTAAGACCAATGCTTATTACTCTTGACTCGAGGAATATAGTTAATTATTTTAATTACACCTTACTAAGAACCCGAAATAGTATCCGGCAGGACTACAAAGCAGATTTCATTACTTAGAAATAGTCCGACATGACGAGCTACCTTGTTTTAAGGCAAAAATTGCATCAGAATGTTCTTAAAAACAGGCGAGAACAGGTGTTAGTATTTAATGTCAGTGACAAATTTGTCACGCCGCAGAGAACGGGAAAGTAAGTAGTAGGAGAAAGTGTGTGCCCTTCTGTAGCTCCACTAGTTTATTAAATAGTAGTGAATTACGTTTATATCGTTCGGTTCCCTGAGCATATTTCCTGTTTGGACAGTTTCTACAGTTTCTTCCTTATCCGCTGCCGCCTAGACGAAAGGTTCGTCGGATTGCGAGGCGCGTTGCGGTCGCCGGAAGGGGCTCGGCGAGCGCGGCCGCTGCGCTGGGAGACCAAGTGGCGCGCGGTGGCGTACGCGCATGCGCCGTTTGCTCCGCCTGCCCCACTGCCCCACTTCGCCCGTCGCCGCAGACGCTTCCTGGCCTGCGCCCGCTCCCGGAGAGAATGCACGCGGCGAGCCAATACATCGAAGCAATTCGATCATTCTTTGATCCCGGTGGATAAGCTGGGAAGTCATGAAAACTTAATGCTAACACACTTGAGAACAAAATGCAACTTTGCTGATCCCCGGTGGCCGAGATCGCTAAAAGGGTAGCCGAGATCGCAAAGAGAGTAGCCGAGATCACTAAGAGTGACCGAGATCGCTAAGTTAGTGTCCGAGATCGCTAAGTTAGTGTCCGAGATCGCTAAGTTAGTAGTGTCGTAGCGGTCTCGGACCGAGGGATCGCGTGTTAGAGTCCCGACTCGGGCATGGTTGTATTTGTTATCGTCCTTTCACCCCATCACCATATCATGTCATCTTTACAGTTACGATAAACCCAATAGTGGTCTGTCATGATTTATATGTTGATGCGACCTTAACAAAAAAAACTTTCAACTGAAGTAAATTGGGAATTAATGACATTCAAACGAAGGTCATATTCAAACGCAACTATTTGTGTGTAGGTTTCGTTTGAATATAATTCATCCCTGACTTACAGCATCAGTTAAAAGTTGTTTTTTACTCTCCTGTAAAATTAAGTTTTCATGACTTATCAGCTTATTCATCTGGTTCAAAGAATTATTTTGTGAAATTCAACCAGCACCAAGCTTATGAGGAACAACATTTGTGCAACGTAGAAATTTCTAAACTTGCGATACCACACAAGCCAGGGAATTTTTATTACTTCCTTTGACCTTACAATTTTGTGAGGGCACACTTATATCCTTTTCTCTTATCTATTGTTAGAAAATCTCTCTCGCATATAAAAATTAAATGAAACTTATAGACACTAACTTCTAAATAATGAAGGATTTCCCACAAAATTACATGACAGTATTTAAGAGTGTTAAATGGCAACTCGTGCTACTCCTTGTTGTAACCGCGCTTTTCCCAGGAAACGCCCCCCTCACTCTCACTTCCCGAAAGTGTCGTGGGAGGCACTTCCTCGCCGCCGCTTTCCACCGGACGCCCTCGCACGCGCCCCTGTGCCTGCGACACGCCGCGCCGTCTCAACCTATTTCGGCCCCCAACGGCCAACTTGTTGAGCTACGAGCACACGTGTCTTGATAGTGTTATTTGCCTCGCCACTCAGGCTTTCGACGCATTGTAAGACTTTTCTTTATGTGATAATCCTTGTATTGTTTGTCGTTAGAATTACACATCTCTTCTGTGAACTAGTGCGAACTCGCTGTACACAATGAATGAATCAAAATAACACTTATCAAGTTAAGAATGGATCAGGTTTTCGGCGTATAAAATATCACCATAACAGCTATATCTTGACGGACTTCTGCACATTTAAAAAGGTAGACTTTATATAATTTATATTTAAAACATAGTGGTTTTGGTTTAGAAAGAAATTTGAGCGTTTTACTCAACCAAATTTCATGGTTTTTGCTTTAAATGAAAGTTTTTTGCGTCCCAAATGCGTCGTAGCTTGCAATTCTTAACGTGTTTTATAGTATAAACACTATATTTCAATAATATCGTAATACTAGCAGAATAAACGCTTATCTGTCATCATTTGTTCATTACGTGGCGACGTAATCGACATCGTTTGGTTGTGTAAAGACCTTCTTCAAGGTCTTGGTCTTGGCGAAGAAGAGTGTTTTAAGTGTGAAGCTGTTGTTAACGAGCTTTTTAAATTCGAAAATTGAGTGTTTTTAATTGTAAAGATTCACGAGTGTTCCGTATATAAACTCCATGTCTAGTAATCATTTGAATGATGCCATTGTAGAAAAGATTAGATAGGACATCTATCCAGTGTTTCCTTATGCGGGGCAGATATATTCTAAACACGTTAGAAGTGTTAATAGGAGTGTAGTTAGTAGGACTATTAGAAGTGTTAGTAGGAGAATACGATAGTTGGAAATGCGAGAAGATTACAGAGGGTCAAACAATTTTCTCGGTAATTTGCATTTGAGTTGATTTCAATGCGCATTTTGTTTGCCTGGTTGAAAATACATTACAGATGGATTATTATTTCTTTTGCGATAGAATTTACCGAAAATTGCTGAAAAAGGTGTTGAATAGGAAACACACTTAACTCAAAATGAACTAAGGGCTTTAATAATATTTCGGAGGCAGATATTTTTAAAAGTTTGGATACGATTTATGCTTGTTTTTTATGCAGATCTTCATATTGTGATACAGCATTATGGGAGCCATTAACATTACGGGGGAATGTCGTATTTCAGAAGTGGAGTATAGCTGAGCCAAGAGACGATCGCGGCGGTCGCTATGGGAGCAGGGCGGTCGAGAGTTAACATCGTCCTTACGGTTCATTTTGGTAACGAAAAAAGAGACATATGGAAATCCAAAGAGTATATCTCTGGAAATCAATAATCGAGGCGGAAGAACATTCTTTTGTTGGGAACAAAAGAGGGATATAATACGTTTCTTGGAGCTTGAAGATGACGGGGGGTATTCACTCTTGCTCACGACACGGCAACGAGCAGGTCAAATATTTAGCTGTGGGTGGGATTAATATAAAATTTATTTGCACAATATTAGAGCAGGATAAGACGCCGTTCAGGAAAAAGACTGGGAATTTGTCCATTATAGAACAGTACGCGCATAGACGTCCGTCTGTGACGCAAGCATAGGGAAGTTAACGGGATATTAATATTGTAATATAATGGACTATACAGTTTGATATTGAACGAACGGAGATGCATTAAGGGAAGAAAGAAGTCATCGCGGGACAACTGAGAAGATTCTACGAGGTGCCGTCTGGAAACTGGGAATGGAAACTGAAGAATGCGCGCGAAGAATTATATGGTACACAGGTGTTTAGTTTTTGTTGAACTATTAGAAATGCAAAACCGGTCATGACCAAAAAGAATTCAAAGCTTTTATAATAGCTATCGCTTTTGAAAGTTAAATGGAAAGTTGAATAATTTGTTTTTATAATAAATCACAGTTGATATTTTTGAAAGAAAGCTGATTATTATTTTACAATAAGTGCAATCCAGAATTAGACGTTATCTTAACAGAATTTTCAGATTCCTCGCCACTCCGTACGGATGGCAGTTTGAATAAGTGATTGCAGAATGGGTAAGCAATACTTACAGTACGGCATAGTGAAGGCTGATAAAATTAATTTGCAGACAAGAACGAATAATCACATTCGTAATTATTTCTTGGCGCCCAAATTACCAAAAACAGATAATTAAAATATTCGGAAAGAGTTACGATGACCTATCAGATTAATTTTAGTATGTTTCAATATTGGACTCGCATAAGAAATAATAGGTCTAATCATTGTCTTTAATAAATGTAACTTAGTGAGAATGTTAAATGAAGAAGAGTTTTTAACAAGAGGAAGTAGTTGTTGCCATTTTTCATTTGCTAAGATAATTCTGTTACGGATGTTATTTTGCCAGTGAAATCTCGTGTCCCAAGTATTTAACTGGTTCGGTTGACGAACGCCACTTTATTGCTTCGTTTTGATACTTAAGAGTAGGCGGATCGTTCAATGGACACGTTTGTAACGAGAACATTTTTGCGTTGCTTTTTAATGTATTTAACTTAATGTGCCACTTTTTTTGCCCATATGTCTACCAGATTAATGTGATTTTGAAGTGTAGAAATTGTTGTTACTAGATAACTATCGATGTTGTGTAATGCAGAATAATCGGCAAATAAAACAATCGAAGTGTCAGTTGTTGATGGAAAAACAGAAATAAGAAGAGGATGGGGAAGGTACAGCCCCTTGAGGGATGCCAACAAGAATTGATTGAAGAAATAAAATATTGCGTTTTAAAAGAACGGAAAATGTACGCTTATTTAAAAAACTGCAAATTAAATTGTGTGGATACTGTGGAACTTCTAAAAGAGACATTTTGTAAATAAGTCCTGGGTGGCAGTGTCAAAATCCTTTTCTATGTCAAGGAAAACATTGTTAATGTATTGGACTTTACAAAATGCGGAAAGCCATCACTTGTAAACGCAGTTACCAATCGTAATGCATTAGGCGCGAAAATTTAATTAATTTAAAGCTAATACATCGACACAAGATCGACAATTCAAAACTGTTCAATTCACCCAGGAACACCGCCCAATAACACATATCAACAATGAAAAATTATCAAAAAGAAAACTGTGTGATTTACTATGTATCACGCCCTAATTCCAAATATGTACTTACAATTTCTTTTGCATTTTTGGGATTAGATGTTTTTATTATTGCGATTGTGCGAATTATCCGCAAAATAAGTACTTACCTAGTCAACAACGAAAAATCATCAGAAAAAATATGTGACCCCTCCTAAGTTTCACGCTCCAGTTCCAAATCTGTGCTTAAATTTTCTCTGACACGAATAATTTCAAAGATAGGACAGTTGTCATATGGTGACTGGAAATTCAAAATCGCAAAATGTTTCTTATTCAGTGTTCTCAGTGTTCCTCTCGTTGATCCTAACATGGCAATTCTTCCTCATCTCCATATAAAGATTAGATTCATTGTTTGGTAAAGACAATGGATAAGGCAAACTGAGAAGCATTTCAGTATCTGTGAAAATTTTCCAGAAATCAGCGCAGCAAAAATTAAGGAAAAAATCTTCTCAAACTCAAGAGATTTTGAAAGACGATTCATTCACACAAACCCTGAATTAAGAAGAACAAGATGCCTGGAGTAGTTTTTCAGTGGGCGTGAGAATATTTTCTAAAGACGAACAAATCTTAAAATTTTGTTAAGGGAATCAAGATACTTTTGTTCTTTCCTGTGTAATATAACTATTTTTCACCGAAAAACGAATTACAAATTTGATATAAAATTCCTTTTGTCAAAATAACCAAACTCCCTACTCCTCTCACAACTATCGAAGCGAGGGCTCAAGAAAACGTGCGGGGATAGTATCAGTTTTCGTATGTCAAATAGTATATCTATCATATGTCTATCGTATATATCTATCGTATGTCAAATAATATATCATCTTTCGTACTCGAGGTAATCTTGGACCCTAACGTTTTTCTAGAAAATTTTATCACCTTTAATTTTGTATGAGATTGGTAGTGATAGTGCTATATGACAAAACAACTACCCTCGAAAAAGCGCCTTCAAACGCCTCCCACACACCCTTCCCTCGCTCACCCCCCACACTTGACGATATTGCATGTTATGCAGTAGATACCAGCAAACAATCATGACAAGTTTCAAAACTCCCGGATTATTTTCCTTCGATCACCATTTTTTTTCTAATTTGACTGGACTACTGAATATTTTGTTTGTCTTACTCTGACAGCCATTTCTGTAGTCGTGGCACGTTTTTATGAGGTGGAGAAAGTGTAGGATCGTTCAATGATTCGCTTTCGGTTTCTGGATGGGAAAACGTGCGATGAGATAAAAGCAAAGTTGGATGCTGTTTATGCGGACCCTTCGCCGTACACTTAGATACTGGTTCCACAAATTTAAACAGTTTGACTAAATTAAAAAAAATAGTGTAACAGTTTTTGATGACCGTCCAGGACGTTTGGCAGATGTGGTTACGGAGGAAACCGTTAAAGAAGTTCACGACGTGATTTTAGCTGATCGACGAACGAAAGCCCGCATTGGTGAATTGACGGGTATTGACGGGAGCGGTAATGATCATTTTGCATGAAAGGTTGGCGATGCAGGTTTATACCCACTCCCAAGGGTGCCGCGATTGCTGACTGTGGACAACGAGGCCATGACTGGAGAAATTTAGGCGAAATCCGAAGGAGTTTTTGCGTCGAGTTGTCAACTTGGATGAGACCTGAATTCGAATGTACTCTGAAGAAGGCGAAGACGGTTCCATTAGCTTGAAAGTGAAGGCGACAAGTTGCGATGCAAAGGGCATTATACTGATAGGTTCTTGGACAAGGGAAAAACAAGTACCGGACAATACCACACTGAGTTACTTGATAGCTTAGAGAAATTGAAGGAAAAACGGTCTACTTTTTGAAAACAAACAAATAAACAAAAACATTATATAACTTTCCCTCTACCGCGATAGCGGTAGCGAGAAAGTAACTAGTGGTGCTACAGAATGGCACAGACTTTCCCTTATTAGTTTTCTATTTCCTTGGTCTCGGCTAGCTATTCAGACATGCCACAATTTCTTGCCGGCTGCCGTCTATCGCCGCGCAAAGAACATTTTTTGACATTTTCTTTATTTCGTCCCTTTACTAATAGTAGAACAAAAAAATATTATTTTAATAATATTAAAGAACAGTAAAATCCCGTCCTAAATGGCAATTTTTTTTTCAAAATTTGGAGCCGTTTTTAAGAAAATGGCGTTTAAGGGCTACTGTAAATTCAAAATTTGGAACTTTTCTTCACAGTAAATTTTAGAGTTTTCGAAAAAATGTATTACAATTCATTTGAAGCACATTAACTCACAAAGAGAAAAGTGTTTAGAAATTGCTGAAAATGTTCATATTAACGGTTTGAAAGATCTTTAAAAAAATTACATTTGTTTAATTTTTGAAAAAACAAAAGAGTAGAGGAATATGGCGTTTATGCTACCTTATAGAGTAAATTAGGCCCTATCCTATTAGGAACTCAATATGCAGAACAAATTTTATTTGAAGAAAAAATCTCTATCTTCAATTTTGTAGTTGGAGAAAGACGCCGAAAAAAATTCAAACTTTCACAATTTTCGAAAATTCAGAGCTGTACGTGAATATCGGACCTATGCCGTGTTAATAAGTGTATTTTACTCTATTCATACAAAAATTTAAAGAAAAAATTTGGAGCCGTTTTTGAGAAAATTTTGAAAATTCCCGGGGGGCTTAATATAAAGTACCCCCAAGTTTTGAAGAATCTTTTTCAAAATCTCAAAGCGACTAGAATCTCGTCGACAGGGGAATATCCATTTTGGTAGTAATCGTACGTATGGTTTAGGCGCTAGCAGTGTTCACAGACGGACAGACAGACGGACGAACGGACAGACAGACAGACGGACGTTTTCGTTTCAATTGGGTTTTCGGTATCAAGGACCTAGAAAACAGGGTTTCTGGCTACACCACGTGTTAGGGGAGATTTTTATTAATTTAGCAACTGGTTTTATCCACTTATTCGTTTTCACGTCCCGGCAATTAATTTTTTTCCGCCGAAAATTGGCCATTTTTTCGCGCATTATTACATAACTTTCCCTATACTACGTATATCACTCCGTGTATACGTACCTATACGGGAAAGTAAAAATTGTGTCATTCCTAAAACGGGTACGTATTGTATCACCCTCGTACAATGCTTTTAGCATTTTTGATACATAAATTTTGCATTAGAATTTGGAGCCATTTTTGAGAAAATCTTGTTTTAATGTTTTTTATTTAACCCATATTTGACTCAAAATTACTGAACTAAAAAAACTACTAAATTAAAAAAAACTGTACGTGACGTTAATGAAAGAACTAATTATAGAGAACATATTTCTTATGAAGAAAAAAGTACGATCTTCAATATTGTAGTTATAGGTAGGCACCGAAGAAAATTCAAACGTTTGTAATTCCCGAAAATTTAGAGTAAACAGGAATGCAGACTTTACACCGTGTTAACGAAATTACTTCGTATAGGGAGAATATTTTTTAAACTTTTTCGTTCCTGGGGGCCTGAAATAGAAGTTTTTGTACCGAAAAATCGCGTCCCCCAGCATTAGAAATTTGTTATATTCTTTGTGAGAAGTATGCGAGAAAGTAAAAATTGCGAAACGTCTTCAACGAAAAGGAATTATTGAGTAAATAATGTGTTAAGTGACGGCTGCTGCTGTGACAGGTGGAGCGCCAAGCGGCCACGCCCTCTCCAAACGGACGGGCCAGTTGGCAGCGGCGCGTGGGCGGCGGTGGCGGGTCGGGGCGGGTCGGGGCGGTGTGGGGCCGTGAGTTATGCGCGCAATTCTTTAATGCGGGCTCCCGGTGGCGGCGACGCGAGGGCGGCCATATATCGCGCGCGCCGCGATGAAGTTATGTCCGCCAATGGCCGGGTGGCTGCGACCCACCGTAACTCGCCCGCGCGGCTATTGTGCCTGCCTACAGATTACAAGGAGCCGTCGCAGGGGCCACTTAGACTACAAATGGCAGATAAATTTTCGATCTAAGTGCGTTGTTTTAGGAGGGATCTGTACGTTTTTAATCCCCTTTTTGAATACGTTAAGCTACATTTATTGATCGTTTCTCTTATCATTGAACTCCCGTTTAGTTGTGTGGAGGGACACATGTTTACAGACGTAAGAGACCCAAAATAAAAATACACAATGGCTATACTCATGCAATGGAGTTTTAGATTTCAAATGGACAATCGATTAAAGGCATTAAAAATTGACGTTTGGTTGACGTTAAGGAACAATCATTTTGAGTATAGAAATTTCGAAGCGAACATTAAATAGAAAGGTCATTCAAAAGATAATGCATTTAAGTTTATTATGAACACAGATAATTATATTATATTCAGTTTGATTTCATTGAGTTCCATATTTTCTAGTTTTGACGATTTTGTTAAAATTTTTTTCTTTCTGAAGAATGAAATGTCTGCACAGCTTCCCACACTTATAAACAGCATCAATAACGGAGACTCAGAACAGAGGGGCTACTTATTTCAGTTTTTGATCTTCGGTACAATTTCCATTAAATTCCGCTAGTTAGGAAACCCGACTTGACGAACTGGACACATTTTGTCTGAAAAAAGAATGCATGTTTCATTTTTCTGTACTTTTTAAAATTTTTTTTACGTTTATTGGCAATAAATGTGATATTTCAGAAATGGAGTCAATGTTTGTGGATGATATTGAAAAGAATAATACATGTAGGTAGAAATGGAAAGATGGTGGGTCTCGGTGTACAGTTATAGCCGCTTTGCGTAAAGATCCAGTGTCAATATGCAGCGTGAGTGGGCAGGGAGCCCATCTGCTGCTCCCGCAGCGCGGCCTCATGGCCGAGCGCTGCGCTGCGCCAGATGCGGAGGCGCAGGCGGCCACCCGTTGCACAGGGACACGCCGCTTTCTTCCCTTCCCTTCCCTTCCCTTCCTTCCTCTTCCTCCTGCCCTTCTCTTCCCTTTCCTATCCTACCATTTTCTTTCCTTTCCCATTCCCCTTCTCCTCTTTTCCTTTACCTTTCCTTCTTTCCCCTCCCGCTCCTCTCTCTTTCACAACCCTTCCCCCAACCCCACGCCTTCCCCTCCCTCATCCCTTTTATTTCTCTCCCCTCCCCTTTCCCCATCCTCACGCCTTCCCCTCCCTTCCTCACCCCTTCTCTTCCTCTCTCCTCTTCCCTCCTCCCCTTCACCTCAAATTGCCTTTCCTCTTCTCATTCCGATTACTATTCTCTTCCTTTCCCTTCCCGTTCCTTCCTTCCCCTCTGTTCCCATATCTTCCCTTCTTCTCCCCTTCCGTTTCCCATTCCTCTCTTCTTCCTTTCCGTTCCCTTCCAGACCCTTCACTCCCCTGCCTTTCTCCCGCATGCACTGTGCAATCTCTGCACTTTCTCCATTGCATCTACCTCGCGGAGTGGACAGGAAAGAGTTATTAAAAAAACATAATTTTGCTTTTTCACACTTCTCTCTGTAACTACCCCTTACTCGTCCCCCTTTGGGATAATCGTTCCTTTTGAACCCCTAGCTGAGGTGTTGAAAACATCCGTCCATTCCAGCAGTTAGGAATAGTGCAAGAAAGTATGTGCTATTGTAGCACCTCTAGTTCAAAATATTAGTAGTTTTTGTTGCACAATCAATACTGAAACTACATAAGACTCCATATTGTAATGTAAAATGGACAGTCTTTTTTTGAGTGTGTGTGTGTGGGGGGGGAGTGCGGAAAGAATATTTACGGAGTTCATGTCTAGAATTGCAATCAACAGTTTAGTTCAAGTGGTAACTGAGCTTTGATTAGTATGATTGAAAGATAAAAATATATTTTTTTATTATAACTCCTTAAATTCTGGCCATCGAACAACAACCACTGGAAAATGTTGCTTTGAAGGAGAGGAAAGGAGTGAATCTCGTGGTAGGCAAGAGGAAGGCAGGGTTGTCGCCGGCTGGCGCTGTTGGGGTGGGCGAGGGCGGGGCCGGAGGTGTGGCGCCGCTTGGGCGGTGAGGCGCGCGCGCTCCGCGCTGCACTGCGCTGCGCTGGGTATGTGGGGCGCGTGCGCAGCGCCGCGCCGCCGCCAATTAGCTCTCCGGCGCCGCGGCCTTGCTCGCCGCCCCCGCCCCAGCACCCGCCTCCGCCCCAGCACCCGCCACCGCCTCAGCACCCGCCACCGCCCTGAGAACGCCCACGCCCCAGCCCCGAAAGCGGCCCTGCTTCGCCACCTCCCCCGCCTCGCCCCCGCCCCGCCCCCGCCACTCCCTCGCCCTTCCCCCGCCCTGCTCCCGCCCCGCCCCCGTCCCGCCTCGCCCCTGCTCCGCACCCGTACCCGCTCTCGCCCCCGCCCCCGTCTTCGCATCGGCCCCCGCCCCCGCCCCACCAGAGTCAACCAAGACGATTCCTCGGAAGGAAACGCCACCGCCACAACCACGCACCCCGTGACAGCACAAACAGGTTCTACATCTATAAAATTGTTTTTGAAAACACTCAAAACTCTTTGTTTCCAAATCTTTATTCATCTGTTTTTTGAGATTTTCATCTTCAGATAAAAAATGTCCTACATTCCACATTATTGTTTCGGTTTCAAATTTGGAAGACAGTTGTTAAGATAATTTACTTTTTCCTACGCTTACTCTACTGGAAGTAAATATAGGTTATTTTAACTGCGTTGTTTGTACTGGCGTTCGTTACGGTTTGAAATTGTAAGTTTCATTAAACTCTTTCCATGAATGAATTTCATGTTTTTCTTATATTGATGTACCATTGAATTGAAACTATGCACATAACTGGGAAAATAATTGTTGTAATAAATTATTTATTTGAAGCTATCATTGTAATAGAGATCACACAAGAATGAACTGAATGATCAAAATCATAAAATGAATGAGGAAAGGAAAGGGTTTTTTGTCTTTCTTGTAGAATATACATTTTGATAGATACGATGTTTTGTTACCAATAATCAATATTTAGTAGACCTTTTATGTGTTAACAGACGAATTTTGATCGCATTCAGAAGAGAAAATACTGAAGAAGGTTTGTGGAAGGTATTACACGACATAGCGCTGTCGAAACGGAACTTCTTTAGATTCTAAACTCTTAATTACTAACCGACAAATGACACTTGCCCAGAGGTTTCCAGGTAATTCTTTACAACTCAAATTCAATCCTAATAATATTGTTCCTATGGAGGGTCTAAACGGCAAAAAAATTAGTTGGCGTCGTTAAGAATGAGTGGCCTGAGAAGGGAGTGTGCTGTCGCGCTCCGTGCCTTCATTGACTGCCAGTGCGTTTTCTTCACTTTGCAATCGCACATTTGCCTCAATTGGTCCTGCGTGAGCAATTAATATGAATTTGATTACCTCCATCGTTGAAAGTGTTGTCACAGAGAGACAATGAATGGGAACTAGCTCAGGATACTATGAGAAGATTAGTGGCAATTCAAATGAAGTTTCTGGGACAAAGATGCAGGATTCGTTGTTTATAGCACAAGAGCAATGAGAAAAGAAAGAATAGAAACCTCAAGAGATGCAATGAGCATGGTAGGAAGTAAACCATTACAACGACTGGATCTTTTGCAGAAAATGCCAAGCACAGATATAAGTAAACTATGATTCACACAATGTGAAAAGAGGACGATGCGTGGTAATCCCGATGTTTTTAAAAGAAGGAAGCGAGAAGTATCATTATTTTAACATTAAAACACTAATTGTATTTTATATGTTAGTTCGAACTATACTAATACGTAAAAATATACGCGTGTGTAATTCTCGTACTCACTGGTGGCCTGCGGCAGCAAACAAAATCACACAGATCGGTTTTCCAGAAAGTAGCATTCACACTGCTCAAGTATGACAAAGAAAATACCTTCGTTATCTATGCCACAAATAAAATATTTTAACCAAACCAGTCTTTACGAACACTGCAATATACACGCGTAGACAGTACACCAAGAATATAGAAAAAGTTGCAGTTCCATATCGCAACACGCGAGGAGCAAATAATTAATGTGAGCGGCCTCGTCCTTGGAGTCTTGCTGTTGCATGACGTCAGCTGTGTCGTAAGCAGTGACGCAGTGAGTTTGAGAAGTCAGTCGGAACGCGCAGAATGCCATTCAGCGGAATAACACAATCAGATATTTGCGACTTTATTAATTCCACGATATGTGCGAATTACATTATTATTAAACATTTGCAATTTTAGTAAAAATAGAAACATGTTTTTTTCTTGGATTTTTACCGAGTTTCTGGGTATGAAAAAAACATCTCCCTCTTGGCTGGAGGCTGAATAGTTTTACGTCCATTGTTTGCAAATGTAGTTTATTGTACTAGAAACAATCAAAAATCCTTAAAGTACCCAGAACATA
Source organism: Acheta domesticus (assembly GCA_031308135.1). NCBI lineage: Eukaryota > Metazoa > Arthropoda > Insecta > Orthoptera > Gryllidae > Acheta > Acheta domesticus. The sequence continues at coordinate 180,079,921 of JAHLJT010009436.1, read as the reverse complement.
TAAGAAGAAAAGAAATATGAAGAATTTGTTATTCTTGATTATTTCAACGCAACGCGTTTTTAAGGTTGTTCTATTTAATATGAAAACTGCAGAGTACTAATTGATATAGAGTTTTTTAACTATTATGTTTTAATGTATTGAAAAAAAATACACAATAATTATAAATGTTATAAGGCTCTTTAAAATTCAAATTTTACACTAAAATGCAAGATGTGTTGCATTCCATTATGACGAAATATCTGTAGACTAAGAGTTTAACAACTTGTGATCGATCACACGGACGTTTACCATGAAATACTTTTTGCGGACACTAATGTGCCTCTTTAAATAAGGTTATTTTTTTGGAATATACATTATTTTGAAGGCGATCATGACTATTTTGGGTCAGTACTCATTTCATTAAGGATAGTTTCAAAATATTTCGTTAAGATGTTTGGCCATTGACAATGATCGTGGATAACTTCAGTTGTAGTTAGTTGTTTGCAATATCAAATAAATGAACAGCAGTCATTGAAATTGGCTCCAAAACAAACAATGCAAATTTAGAAAATGTTTACCACTAATAGTCAAGAAACATTAGGAAATTCTGTCTTCTCTAAATACTTTTCAATATTTGCTTTTCCTGATTGACCTGTGCGGATAACAGCAATGATTCTTCTCCAGAGACACAGCACTTATGAAAATATGAAATGTTTACCCAAGGGTTCACCGAAGCATGAGATTCTGAGGAAAGACTGACAAAAAAGGCCAACCATGTGGTTCTGCCACTGCCACTCGGAAAGAGGCTCTGCCCTCATGGGGACTCTTTATCAGAGCGAGACTTAATTTACAAACGTTACCACTCTACATATCATAGCAGCTGTCGTGAAGGGTATCTGGATAAGGAAAGATCTCGCGCGCGCGGGCGCGTGAGTTGCGTGCGGGGAAGGTGCCGGATCTTCCGCGTTTCAAAGCGCCGCGCACCTCCTGCTGGAGATCCGCCAGCCAGCGGAGGGCGCGCCGCGCCGTCGTGCTATACTTGGCTTTTTCTTTCTTGGCGCACGGAGGTGTGTCAATAAAATGAAATATCTCACGATATTTCGCGTCGTTCTCCGTTGTGCCGCCAGGAATCGCATGATCGCCAACACTGATCGATACGGTCGCGATCTTGCGACTCCTAGCGGCGCAACCGAGAACGACGCGAAATACCGTGAGATATTCCATTTTATTGACACCCCCCCGTGCGCCTAGAAAGAAAAATAGGAATAGGAGCGCAGAGCCCCACGGCCCGACGCATTGCGACGCGATGGCCCCCGAAGACTTTCTCACACCCTTCGTTTCCCATTTCATTAATACGCATTCATCACTCGTGGTTTCAAATGACAATGGGGTTTTAATGACGAAATATTATTTTATACTCTCATAAAGAGAACATTATTGTGTAATCGTTCTAAAAATCGTCCTTCAGGTTTTGGGCGAATCCATGTTTTAGGGATTTCTGTTATCGCGTTACTAAAAAAGTGGACTAATCAAAACTTCATGGCCTGTCTAAAAAAACTCCACATCGTAAACGATTTACAGTTTTCTCAGAGTTGAGGTACAGCAATCAATATAACTTACTTTGTTTCATCAAGCACTGAGGCCTTCCGAATTTAAATGGTACTTTAATTCGGATTGGGGTAATTATGTGAAACTCATTAGGACCTTGTAATTCTCAAGCATCGTTCATACTTGGTAGAAATGTTTGGTAGAATAAACCAGCCCTTATATACTGTCTCGTTTCTTTAGAAAATTTTTAATTTTTCCAACCACAGGTGCTCCATTATTTTCGAACATCTCGCTATATTTATTGAAGATGTTACAAACTTTGTTGTTAATAGAATATGTTAGTAAATGCAGAGGTTGAATTGATGCAGTCGCCGCCTCTGACGTCGGGGTGTGCAGGGGGAGCGCCTAAGACCGCATTTCCTAGGGCTGTGGGAGTGGGTCTCGCGTAAGATCCCGATGATTTCATCTGTGCGTAGTGAGGTGGCCTTTTCACGTCATCATGTATCTCATTAATACAGTCATTCATACGTAACCATTCCCTCCGCCCGGTTTTCTTTGAGACCTTTTTGTAATTCTGTAAAGTGATTATATCCGTCTGCCAGGCCGTTCGTCTCTGGATCACTGGCGTCTAGACCATTCACAGGTTTTTCACAAAAATGGATGTTCTCCGATCGACCTGGTTGATGTTGCAAAAGTCCGAATTCAACACTTTTTTTAATTTTTGAAATTAGTTTTCACGAAGTCAACAGAATTTTTTCTGAATGTCTTCAAAATAAAAGATTAGCATCTCTTTTATTCCCTTGGATGCCGTTTCGTTAAGAGTTTATCAAGAGCTCTGTGATGAATTAATAAGATAAAAGTTGCAATATTATGTAATATTGTACAATAATATTCCCTAAGAGGTACAATACATATAAGGTCCTACATGCCGTTATAGCGTCACTAGTTTAAGGGCCTACGGCACTATGAGAGTACTTCTGAATATACAAAATAAGATTGGCCAGGAGGGTACCTGTGGACTTCCACATACAGCCGGGTCTTGGGGGAAGGATATCATAACTCAGCTGGATGACACTTGACACTTGAAAAGCATTACGGAGAAGCTGAACGAGAGGAAGCTATCATTAGCCTATAAAATAAAGTGATAAATGCTGATTATTCGGCCTTGTTTTTTTAACGTTTTATTTAATGCTAATTTACAATTTGCCTTTTTAATTTAAACATTTAGTAAATTGGTTCTTGATAATGAGCATAAGGACATTAAATATTGTACGAAATATCTCTTACATAATTAGTTGCAACGGAATGGGAAGTTAAGGATATGATGTCTCTTGAGCCGTTCAAGGTTTTCACTATTGCCCAGAAGATTGATGGCCAGTACGTTCGTGAGTTGATTGAGGTGCGCTTGGTATTTGACGCAGCGAATTTATTATGTCTTAGTATACGGACGGAATTTGGAGATATTGTTGTATGGTGTTGTTGGATACGTAGCAGGGTACATTGACTATTTGACGGAGAGGTTTTGATTCAAATATGCGTGTATTGGTTCAAATCTGCAAAGACATTTTAATTCAATTCCTTGGCGAGGCCGTGGTTGTTTCAACTAAATTCGATGAGCGAGTACATTCGAATCATTAGTATGTGGTGTGCTAATGAACTGCAATTGCATTCGGTCGTTTTGTATATGCCAACGCTTTGTTGTAATTGAGTCTTCAATTAACGTTAATGTTGGATGATTTGGTTTCCTTCTCTCTTCGATATACGCCGTATTTGTCTACAATACAGGATGTCCGGGAAGGAAACGTCGAAACTCGAAAATAAGCTCTCAAGACAATTCTAAGCATATTTTGTCTAATAAACTACGTGGATGTTCCGAATGGTTGAGCCGCAATAAGCACCCAAAAGTTGGTTTGAAAAAATGATTTCTAGGCCAAAATTTGCATTATGGAAGCATAGAAATACTCCAGAAACATACAAATTGTTTATTATTTACAAAAGAAATTAATATATTTGTTCAGAAAAATTAAGCGAGAAATAAAAAAAGGAGTCGAATTGTGTAAATTGGGTGCTTTTTTATTTCTCGCTTAATTTTTCTGTCTGAGCAAATATACTAATTTCTTTTGTAAATAATAAAAATAAACAATTTACATGTTTCTGGAGGACATCCCCGGACATCCTGTACTTGGTGTGGCCTGAGTGAGGCGTCGAAGTCAATATCCCCGCCGCTTCATGTGCGCTGCAATTAGAGCTGCACTGCCGCCCGCCACGCGGCGCTCCCGGTCCCGTTGCCCCGCCGCTGGGAGCGCCCCGCCCCCCTCCGCCCCGCCCCCGCGCTGTGAATATCGTGTTCCGTAATGGCGCTACGAGTTACACACTGTGATATCGGATTGCATGCGATAATTGTTTCGGACTTGCTTTATTCTCTTTTGCTTATCGAACTTAGCAATTAACGCGACCCGGTCGACGAACTCGTTCATCATTGCCGGCGCAGAGACTTTTAGGGCCGATCATGTTGACCAAGTTAACGAATTTCGTTGGTGGGAACTCGGTACTGACGCAGTGTCTAAACCAGCCTGGAGGGGGACAACGATCACGTTTATCATCCTGGCTCACTTTTACGGAAGTTGTTTTTTTTGTTCACAAAATAATCAATGATCTATTTGTTTATCCTTTATTCTGTTTAATGAGGTAATATTTACATAACTTGTCTATAAAATGAAAAAGAAAACAGTTACTACATTCTATCTGAATTGCCCTTTGCTTCTTAATGCTTAGATTGTTTGATTAGTCTCGTTACTCTTGATCTTAGATTGTTTGATTAGTCATTCCGAGCGCTACACCTGCTAAGGTCATTTATCCTGTACGTGTGGTGTATGTTTTTATCGCGGGAGGTGATGATCTTACCCGCTGGATGGCGAGATCCGTCACTAACCTACCCGCTCGAGTCGGCTTGCGGGTTTTCCCCTTAAGTCAGGTATTCTTTACCTGCAGGGCACCTCCCCAGCTGGAGCAAGGTCTAATCTCCCGACTTGTCTCCTGCCATGTGTGGTAGTGTAGTGCATGTTAGTGTACGGGGTAAGGGTAGGACAAGGAAGAGGAAGGGAGGATCTCGCGGGAGGAGCTCCGTTCGTTTGGGTATTGCTCCGCCACTCGCCTGATGTTGTTTGAAGAAACCACGGAAAATCTATCGATCAGAGCAGTCGGCTGCTCGAATTCTTGGGCCCTTGTTATCGCCCACGTTTCTTGGGCCCTTGTTATCGAAAAATCAGTTGACTGCAAAACGTCTGTCTGCGTGTGTCTGGCACTCGCTCGTCCGCCCATCGGTCCGTCTGTCCGTCCGTCCGTCCGTCCGTCTGTCTGACTGTCTGTCCGTCTGTCTGTCCGACTGTGTGTCCATCCCTGTCCAACTGTCTGTCTGTCTGTCCGTCCGTGCGTCTGTCCGTGCGTCTGTCCAACTGTCTGTCCGTGGGTCTGTCCGACCGTCTGTCCGACCGTCTGTCCGACCGTCTGTCCGGCCGTCTGTCCGACCGTCTGTCCGACCGTCTGTCCGACCGTCTGTCCGACCGTCTGTCCGACCGTCTGTCCGACCGTCTGTCCGACCGTCTGTCCGACCGTCTGTCCGACCGTCTGTCCGACCGTCTGTCCGACCGTCTGTCCGACCGTCTGTCCGACCGTCTGTCCGACCGTCTGTCCGACCGTCTGTCCGACCGTCTGTCCGACCGTCTGTCCGACCGTCTGTCCGACCGTCTGTCCGACCGTCTGTCCGACCGTCTGTCCGACCGTCTGTCCGACCGTCTGTCCGACCGTCTGTCCCACAGTCTGTCCGACCGTCTGTCCCACAGTCTGTCCGACCGTCTGTCCCACAGTCTGTCCCACAGTCTGTCCCACAGTCTGTCCAATCGTCTATTTGACCTACTGTTCGTCCGTCTGTCCAACTGTCTGTCCGTCCGTCTATCTATTCATCCGTCTGTCCATCTATCTGTCCATCCATCTGTTCATCCGTCTATCCGCCTGTCTGTCTGTTCGTCGGTCCATCCGTCCGTCTGTAGTCAATGCTAGCGCCTAAACCGTTTAGACGATTTTCTCCAAAATGCTCCGATCGACCTAAACGAACTCGAATCCCTGCGAGTTTGAAACGGATATTTTGATTTTTTTAGGACACTTTACATGACATTCTCAAAAACATTTTCAACGTATTGTAAAAACTTGCTGAAATTTTTTAAATTTAACCTTGTCCTCAGATAGCATAAAGAACGCTTAAAAGCAGGTCTTATTTTCATTGAAATCTCTGAATTTTCAAAAATTGCAAAAGTTTTGCTTCTTTCTTCAAGTACAATATTGAAGTTACAGATTTTTCTTAATTAGATTTGTTATTCAAAGACATCTTGCGATGTAAAATTTTGTACATCTTTCTTTAGGGACTTCATGTTTTAAACACGTTCGGAGGGTACAATTTTCAAGTGACCGCTAAACAATTTCATCAAAATCGGGGTTTAGAAATAAATCAGTAAAAATAAGAAAAAATGGAAATTTCGAGGAAATAATCTACTAAGTAAAAGTATCCTAGTCTTATTGAGTTTTGCATAACTAATATAGTACGTAGTTCAAGAATATTACGTAGTTCTTTATTGAGCCCATTAATGGTTAATACATAATTTTTGGTCTTCAAAAAGAGAAAAAATGAGCTGTGTTTCTAAACAATCATCTATCAAAGAAAAAAAATTAGCTATTGAAAGAACAGAATACTATTTCGGTATACTTACTATTTTACGACAATGTCTTGCGGTAGATATATCTTGAAATTTTTTGTTTACATTTATAGCGAAATATGAAATTGTAAATTATTGCGGTCATCGATTAATTTGTTATTTTTCTCTTTTGTGTTCAATTTGTGTCTACTAAGGTAGGGTTGAAGGGAGGGGGAACTAGGGTGTTTTTTGAACTTGATCTATATAATTTGTATCTTCGTTCAAGCCCGGCTCAGGATCGGTGATGAATCTGCTGAGCATCTTCTTTCGTTCAAAGGAGGGAAGCTATCACAATCGATCCTAGGTGAGTTAGACGTTTGCAGTATTGAATAATTCAAGGAGTAATTTCCTGTTGAAGTACTATCATTGTTACTTTCTGATTCATTATTTATAATTGGGGTAGAATTGTCCTCTTTGTTTGGACATTGTCCAACAATATGGCCTTCAGATTTACATTTGAAACAAGTGATGTTATCAGTTGAAAAAGATAATATATATAATGTGTTGATATTCAACTAACGTAGATGGAAGTAACTTATGAACTTCACCAGGGTGAATAAAAACATGACTTCTAAAACTAAAAATATGAGACTAAGATCAAATATACCAGCTCTTATAAAAGTAACATTAGATGAAAAGTAATTAAGAGCTTTTAATGCGGGACAACACATCAAACATTAGATTATTATAACTCTGACGTGTTACTTAAGTGAAGGTCTGGCATTTACTTCAATGTCACTAATAGTGAGAGACTTTTGGTTATCTGTAAAAAGCTGCTGGAAGTTTTTTGAGCTTAAAAATACACAGAGCCTGTTGTTGGCGATGTGTGACACAAAATGAAAATAATTTCCTAGAATAATGTTTGTTAGTATACTCTCATCACTTTAGTGATAACCCTTAATGCGCCTTGATGACCAGTTGCTTGGTTCTTGATCGGGAAGATATCGTTAGTAGCTCCTCCAGCTAATATGGTTTCGTTTGTGAATTATGAACAGTTGAGGTTGTTGTTATTTACAGTGTTCATGATTTCGGCTAGAGCCCCCGAAAAAGCAGCTAACACACGTGCCACAGTTTTATGAGATGTCATTAGATGTTTTATGTCAAGACTTGATATTAAAATTATAATGTCACCAGGAGAAATAAGAACTAGAAAACACTCACGCGAACGGAGCAGACGATGTTGTCGGTACCGTGCGTAGCTGCCGTCACTTCTTCTCTATTTAAATAATATCTTGAGGATTTAGTTACATTATATGCATCGACAATATTTTGTGAAGAGGGTATTACTGTTTTTAGATAATTACTTCTATCTTTGATTGAGTTGGACTCCGGGTTTGAAGTCTGAGGATTTTCTTTTCCTTAGGCACTTGAATATTTTGTATTTGTTGTAATCATTAATTTTTTTTGCTGATGTTATTGTTGTTGTTTAAAATGATACTGTAAGCATTGAATGTACTGCTGCAGATGTTGAATTTGAGGTTTTTGTGCTTCCGAACCTTGTGAAAAGCCGTTGCTTTGAATATTTAGTTGACAACCATTCCCTTCTTCGTTGCACTAATTGTATGAAATGCTACTTGTAGTCGCGGTATGCTGTCCCGATGAGGGACAGATGTACACGTAAGATTTTGAGAAGTTATGAGGGACTGTTTATTGTATGTTATGTTGCATGCTGTTTATTGTATGTTATTTATGTTATGTTGCAATTATAGCACTATTTGAAGTACACTTCTCCTGCACAAAATAAGAGAGCTCTTAGATACTTCATACAGCAACGAACGAACCTTGTTCCTTTTTGGAGTTGACGCGTCTGATCCCGACAATATTAGAACACATTCCTGATAAAGAATCGTAAATCGATAAAATGTAGCGAGAAAAATGACGCGTGAAATTAAAGAGAAAAGCCACAGAAATATAGAACTAGATTGGCAGGGTTACCCCTACAAGTGAAGCCAAGCGCGAGAGGGTAGGACAAGACAGCGGCGCGCGCAGCTCTTGACTTCACTTCCACTGGGTATTGTTGCCAATATAGTCTTATTCTATTTATTAAGTATATTTCGTGCTTAAACTTAATTTGTTTGCCAACCGCAATTATTCTTAATATGTAAAATCAAAATACCAGTAAATGATCATTTATTACAGTAATTTTTCACAATAATTTATGGCCATCCCTTCATTTCTTCAACAGTCACTTTTATTTTAAAATGTTCACATCACATTTAAAGGAAATCAATTAAAATATTAACATCACATTTAAATTACATAATTTTTTTTAAAACGATGTTTTGGGTCGTAGTTTTTGACTCATCTTCAGGTATCATATATACTTAGTGAGGTAAAAGTTTTCATTTGTTCAAGACCATTATGGTAAATTCAGGGTTCGTCAAAAATATACTTTCTGGGGGCTCATGGTCACGTATCTCCTCACAATTCAGCTTTCTCCGCTCTCAACCCCAGAATGTGAAAATAGAATAATAACAGTCAGAAATATAAAAAAATTCTGTAATTCCTGTAAGTTGTTTTATCACCTGGTAAATTACGATCTAGTTTGATCATGGGACAAGCAACCATGATTATACACTACATTTTTTCATTCATTGAACAGATATAAGAAATGTGAAGTTTTAAATGCCACTTATTTGTTAAATTTGCTCCTAAGGAATTCGCCTTACTGATGTTGCTTAGTATCACGAATTGTTAGAGAGTTAGTACGCTACATCTAATTCTGATACTTCAACTATTCAATTCTTGAACTTAACTCATTAAGTTAGCTCCAATAAAGTCTACGTTGTTTTCTACACAGCTCAGAAGTGTGTAATATGTCAGCTGTTACATTTCATGTAGAACGTGTAATTGAAGTTACGGAGGTGCAATGCTTATGACCACAGTGAAAAAGCTCCAGTACCATCCTATAAAGGACACTTGAAGTGTATAAAATTAAGCTCACATATCAGACTGGTTGGAGAAAATACTCGTTAACCAACGTGTAGGTCTCAAACGGGTCTCACCATCCAACGGGGGAAGATCAACGCCACCTCCCGATGAAAAGGCATGCACTATACTTATGGTACTAATGCCCTTAGCAGTTGACGCACCCGGACACACGAAATAATCAATCAACCACCTCCGATATTTTTCATTTTCTCTTTAGTTTTTGCACTTTATAGTAGAGAAACACTATGGATATTATTTTGACCTACTTTTATCTAGTTCATAGGTATCCTGTTTAGTTGTTTAGAAGTGAAAAACATTTTTATTTATTTTGAAACACAAATAATCTCCTTCATTCTATTCTTATTAATTGAGAGCAGGGAGTGTGCACATTTACACTTAATGTGCGCCGTCTTTTCAAACACACTTTGCGTCTATCGAGCATTCGCTTGTATGTAATTGATTGCGCCCATTTTCGATGTTCTAGGTAATCTCGGTTTCCATACAGACTTGACTACTGGAGGTCGTCAACTAGCTTAGAGCATTCTTACCACTTAGTAGTAATTCTTGTGGCGCCGCGTGGAAGCTGTAGAGAGGCGTTGTTCTGCATGTAAGAGTCGCTCCGCCACAAATAGAGCTGTTGAGAGGAGCACAATGCGGCCTCAGTGCCGGCGCGGCGCGCGTTCCCAGGGAAATAAACGCGTCGGAGGAAGGGCATAACCGCCTGGCTCAGAGCTGCACTGCCTCCCAAGTCAAGCGTTGATCTCAGTTTCAGTGCCTTTGTCAGGGATACTTACGCTCTCTAGTCTGAAACTGCTCTCGAAAGGTTGCTTAAATTCCTCCAGGCTCAGAGGGCACCAGAGGGCTCCAGGCCTGGCTCAGAGCTGCACTGCCTCCCAAGTCAAGCGTTGATCTCAGTTTCAGTGCCTTTGTCAGGGACACCTTCGCTCTCTAGTCTGAAACTGCTCTCGAAAGGTTGCTTAAATTCCTCCAGGCTCAGAGGGCACCAGAGGGCTCCAGGCCAGGCTCAGAGCTGCACTGCCTCCCAAGTCAAGCGTTGATCTCAGTTTCAGTGCCTTTGTCAGGGATACTTACGCTCTATAGTCTGAAACTGCTCTCGAAAGGTTGCTTAAATTCCCCCTACCTCCGCATTTTTCTAATACAATTATTAGGGATGTAATTAACAAGAAAATCTTGATTAAATTAATAACAGTTAAATTTCAGCTAAAAATTTGTACCTTTTGGAACGATTATGGACCTAATTTTGTTTCCAAATATGGGGAGCATCCTTTTCTTGGTACGAGAGTTCAACTTTACTGGAACGAATTCTCTGGAAGGACTCTCAGAGAAACTGCTCTGATGAAATCAGTATTTTCCAAACACTTTGTTACTTGAAGAATGAAAGACGGATGTTGTCTGGTATCAAAATATTTATTTTAAGGCTAAAGATCTTTTCGATAGCTTGGCTATCATCCTCAGAGCTGTCTGAAAAATACATACAAAATTTTGAAAAGAAGGTTGTATAAATTATTTACAAAAATAGTTTTAGTACAAAATTGGTGCCAGATGCGTAAGCAAACTGAATCGTTACCTTGCAGCGTCTGGGCGGAAAACGAAGTTCTGCGAATAATTGAAACCAGACAACATCCGTCTTTCATTATTTATTGCAAAAAGGTATCTACATCACCAACAGTTATACTAACTTTGTTATTTATCTCATTTAATTCAAGTTGAAGGTTAATTATTGCTCGAAGCGGAGTTCCTGACTTCACTGTGTACTGAATTTGTCTTGGTTTCATTTAACATAGTCCAAGATCGTTAACCCTGTGTCTAAGCTAAAGTAAATTGTATCATGAATAACATTTAAAATCTCAGATATTACTATTTTCTAACTTGAAAACATTATTTCGTGTAGGTAAAGTTTCTAGTTAATACATTCAGTTAACTATTTATAGGGAAGTTTGAAATACTAAAACCGACAGAAGTCGAATTGTACTAAAGTGTTTCGACTTGTATTGATAAGGGAGATGGAATATATGTAAGGGAGATGGCACATAACTACTTCACAGATTGTGAACTTTCTGACGAAGAAAGTTCTGATTGGTGATTATATTTTTACTGCCCGCAAACACCTTTTGAAAGGTTAAACAAAATTAGCCTCTGTTTTGTCCAGACTTTCAAGAGATAAGATCAAGTTGGGTAAGGAAAAAAAGAGAAGAAATAATAATAAAAACAAGTTCGCAATTCTGTTTGTTTCTGTTGTGCGTCAAATTGGAGAACATGAATGCTGAAAATATAACACACATTCAAAAAGATTTTTTTGTCACATCCAAAAAATAAGAAATTGTCTCATGGTGCGTGCAGGGATTCATCCATAATCCAGCGCGCAGATGTCAGAGTGAATAAGAAGATAATTTCAAAGTGGACCTGATAACCATACGTAATAAATCAGTATATTTTTATAAATACGTTAAGTTCCTTATTTTTCCATTTTTTTACAATGACTTTTGGGGAAATGATTAACGACATTTGGAGATGATGCTTTCGAACCTTTGATTACAATATACGGAATATTGGCACAAGATATGAGTGTTTTATGTTGTCCAACTATTGCTTTCTCGCAAGAATGTGGCTAATTACATGTACGACCAAACAAAGATAGATTAACTTCTAAATTTTGTTGCACCCAACGATAATGTGCAAGTTCTAGAAGAGGTCTCTTTGATTCTGTTGCCCAGCCATTGAACAAGAGATTTTGAAGAGCTTGGAGTTCCTGTTGCTAGACAGTGTCTTGAATTTTTCCAATCATGGTTTTAACAATCTGTCTGAAAGGTGCTTTACTGCAAACGATTTCTCTGCAAAATACCGGCTTTCAGGGGTGGTGTTTTTTGCGCAGCGAGGGAGTTGCATGGGGGGGGGGATCAAGGGGCGGCGCCTCTCCTCGCACCGCACCGCATTGCCTCGTGGCGCTTGGGCGCCGGGCGCCGGGCGCCGGGCGGCGGCGGCGGCGGCGCGGAAGGCGCGCGAATGTTGGGTAGTGGTACACGCGGGAGGCGGCGGCTGAGGAGTGGAGGAGGGGGGCTGCTAGGAAGAATAACTGTACCCGGCGCGGCGCGGTGTGTGGGTCAAGGGGCGGGCTCAGCCGGCGGCCGCGCGGCGGGGAGGGGCGGAACGGGGACGCCCATCCCCACGGACGCTAGTCGCCAACGAGACAGGTGCAATCCACTCCGTCACAAGTCGGCCGGCCGGCGAGGCGAACACGAGGCACGCCGCAACACGAGCAGCTCGAGCAGCAGCAGCGACGCACCGCCACTGCCCCTCCGCGCCACGCCCCGCCCCGCGCCGCGCCGCACCGCCCCGCGCCGCACGCGCCAGCTGCACCGACGACGCACCGGCCGCCGCGCCGCCACCGCCGCCGCCGCCTGCGAGCAGCGGGACCTCCGAGCGCGTCCGCCGCCGCCGCCACCACCGTCGCCGCCGCGCGTCAGTCGTGTCCGCGTGCGCTCGATACCGGACGCGCCTCTCCGCTCAGCTCCGCTCCCCAGCAGCAGCAGCAGCAGGTGCATCCGTCCGCCGCGAGTGCCAGTGTGAACGCGAAATTCGGCTCGACTCACCCTGCGCGCACGACTGTGTTAGCTGTAGTTGCTCAGGTAGGTGCGCTTGTGCTGCTCGCGCGGAGCAGGTGTTGCCCTTGCTGCGGACGCTTCCAGCTGATCTATGAGAAGGTGCTCTGAAACGACTGTGGGGAGAATTCTGTGAATCGCAAACGAGCCTTGCGACAAACTATTTTAAACATGTGTAGTGTGAAAGAGCAAATTGTACAGTGGTGGAATGTTATACGAAGGGAAGGAGCATCATTTCCGGTAGTGCTCACGTGGCCGTGTAGATCCAACGAATGTGTCAACTGCCCATTTTCGCTTTGGAGCGAGTGTTCATGTCAAACTCTGTTGATTTTCTTATGTGATACAGACAAGACCGCTTCATGCAAAATTATCAAAATTATTTTGATCACAATGAGCTCGGTGTGTATTGTCGTTGATAAATGAAACTCTGTCGATGATAAATTAAACTCTGAATGTCAGATAAAGCATTACTACATATGTATTTATCAATGAATTTAAGATATATAAAATAATACTTTAGGAATATTGTCATAGGAGCTTCCCGTATTGCTAAGACGTATTTAATAACAAATGATAGAGTATAGTGGTATTTAAATTGGCATATCTTTCCTTATCATATAAAATAATGAATGCGCACGTGCAAGCGAAGGGCAAGGCGAGAAAGCAGACCACCCAGTTGAAGGAAGGTTGAAGTGCGGGATGTGCCTCGTGACGGGCGAGTGCGCGCGCGCGCACTCCATTCATACGCACCCCGCGGCGGGAGGGGGGGCGAGCGCGCCCTCGCGGCCAAGCGCCGCATTCTTGCCGACGTGCTCCAATTAGCCGCCCCCTCCCCTTCCCTCCCGCCGCTGACCCTCAAGGTCAAGAAGCGGCCGCCCCCGCCGCCGCCGCCACCGCCGCCGCCGCCGCCGCGGCCCTCCCGATCGCCGCGGAAGGAAGGATTCTCACGCCCGCCTGCGTTTGCCCGCTACTAGTTGCAGCAAGGCAACTTGCCTGGAACTACGTGGACACTGCGATTGTTCTAACTTTGCCTCTCAAGGCCCGTCTTCACGATGGAATGTGTCACGGTATTTCGCGACGTTCTCAGTCTTGCCGCCAGGCATCGCATGATCGCGACCGTATTAAACAGTGCTTGCGATCACGCGACGTCTAGCGGTGACAGAGAAAGACGCGAAATGCCGTGTGATATTCCATCGTGGCCATAGGGGTTTGAGGGACAGAGTTACAAAAATCGCACTATATAGACGATGTTCTTGGTATTCAGAAATAGGACTTCCTATGTTTTGAACCCGTCATCGCGTCCCGTCTTTGCGTATTATTCCATCGCCTCTTTTTTGTGAATTCAATGTATTCAGAGTGAATTTCTTTAAAGAACCTATTCTATTATGTAGTTCGGCAAAAAGTTGCGGAGTATTTTCTGAATGAGAATAATTTGCTGTCGATTGATGGAAACCTTCTACACGAGTGACAGATTTTGGTCTATCTTTGAAGCGTCTGTTTGAAGTCAGGTGACCACGGCACCTGGTCAACTGTCGGCGTCGCAGCCTTTAGCCTGCCGCGTCCCGAAGGGGCAAAACGCAACCGTCTCGTTTCCAATGTACGTCGCGCGTTGCCTGACACGTGTTGCACCCCTCTCCGCCACGCCCCCATCCTCGCCACCGCCAAGAGACAAGTGCGTATTAGGATCTTCTAATGTAATTTACTGATGGGATAGTTAATTGCTTTTAGTCCATAGGGTTTAATATTTCTAGTACATATACGTTAGAAACGCATCTGCAGAGGTTTTGAAAACCGTTCGAGGTATCTGTGATAAGACGTGTCCTTTTTTACTGAAACTATTTTATCATTTTTAGTTTTTTAAATACAATAATATTGAAATTGTTTTATAAAAATAATGAGAGTTATTTATTTTTTGCTATTTATTTGCGAAATTGATGTTTAATTCTTTTGAAAAGTCAGCGTCTCACGTCCAGGCGAGGCGCTGGGCAGGGCGAAGGAAGGGACTGTTTTGTGAAGAAGCTAAACGACTCTGGGGGGCAATAATTTGTAATGTTGTGACAAATGAAAACTTTTATCAACTCCGACGTGACTCTTAATATGTTGAAAATTATATCCCCGTTCATATTTCTGTCATTCTAACGAAATAAAATAGGAAAACTTGTTTCCACAGGTTTGTGAGGGATACTCGCGAGGGATTTGATTCTCTGAATCCTACTAAAATAATAATAAACAACCTTCGGGAAGCGTTGGTCGTATTTTCTTCTAAACGTTTCCTATTATTTTATCGCTCTTCAGCATATTAGAGAGGTTTTGCTACATAAATATTCTGTCATATAAAATAGTGGAATCATTTGAATGATGATCCTGTGAAAAATGGATTTCCAAACTATTTACAAAAAATGATTTAAAATCCTAGAAAGTTTGAGTTAGGAGACTTCTAACAAATCTTATGTCAATATCAAGTTACCTTTGTTTGTTGTTGCATTTTTGTCATGTCTCTGAATAACTTCGTATTGAATCCCTGATTTTTTTATATCTACGTGTTCACTTTGTTTCCTCGGCATACTGATTTATCCCCGAATGAACATGGACTTTGTTCCCATAGCGAGCGCTGATGTCGATCGATTTCATTGCCCGCAGTTCCGTGTTCCGCGATGAGGCCACCGCGATCTGCATACGGGCAGCCGCCGGCGCCGCTTTCGCACTGGAAGCGCTTCCTGACGCGATCCGAAGCGCGCGGTGTTGCCTCACAATCCGATGAGCCGATGTCCTCTTGTGTTCCCCGGAAGGGAAAGTGCTTGCAATCGACAGCGTTGTGCTCAGTGGCGGACGAACGCAATGGTCCATGGTTTGCCCATTCTCGCCTATGTCCTATGACGAAACACCCGAGACTCAAATACACCGAACCGCTCAGCTCTGATAGGGAAGAACGATACCACTTCTGCTACACCTATTGTTTTTTTTTTTGTATTTGGCAACACAAATTCACGATGTACGTTTTGCACTTTCCCATTTGCAAAGAAATTTGCATAGGGCTGCTTTTGTACTAATAGTGGATATCCTGTATGGGTTATTTTTTCATATTTATTTCTTTAAACTTTACCTGCATTCAGTACTAATTAATTTTATTGTAAAACACCTAGGAATTATTCAGTTGTCTTTCTTATTCCTTGTTTGTACTTCCATTAGAGTATCAGTAGATGTTGGATGATAATTTGAATTAATAATTGTCATCATCTGCGAGCAAACATGTTTCACGTTAGCAAGAAAATAACCCAACATCCTGTTTGCATTCGAGAACTTTGGAGCTCTCATGAAGCTGTCGAGGAGTAGATACACCGACTTTTCTGCAGTACATCCGTGCACCTTCTGCATGAAGAGTCCTGCGATGGGCATCTTTCATTTCATCACGGGTAAACTTTCGCGCCTCGACAGTGGTGTTAAAGATCGGACATTTATTCTCAAAGTTCGCAGTACGTAAGTCGAATGGATAATTTGCGTTATTGCTCGTAATTGCTGTTCTTAAGTTAGGCGTGTTTATGTTTTGAAAAACGTTTTGTCACTCAGCGGTTTTTGCTAACTCTTTTATCCAGGCATTTAAAAAAAAAATATTTATGCTCAATTGTGATTTTAAAATCATTACCATATAGAAAATATGTCTGTCTTTCGGATTCTTTTCCTGTCTTAAGTTAGTTTCTGGGTGAAAGAAAAAATAACCACGATTCTGTGTCTTCTGTCGCAAATTGTGCAGAAGAGTAAATCTCAATTTCTATTTTCTTTGATGGAATAACGAAGTAGCTTCTTTCCTCGTAAATTCATTCTCGTAGTTGCGGAGTTGTCTTTAGTGTAGGCGTTACGGCAGACCTCTGAAGAAGTGGCGACTGCGTGTGGTGGAGGGCGCGGGGCGAGGGGCGTGGCGCTTTCGGCCAGTCACGTGGCGTGCGTGGTCCATGGACTTAACGGTCGGAGAGCAAACAATGCGGCTGCATCAAAAAGACGCCTGCCCGCCGCGCCGCCGGGCTGGGAACGGCGGATGTGCAAACTCTGGAAACGCCACCGTCACAGTTCCCCCGCGCCCCGCGAGGGAGCCCCTGTGAGAATGGGGCGGGCGGCGTCTCCCAGGACGCACCACGTCCGTTTATTTGCATCGTAGTGCATGGAAAATAGTCATTTGACACCTCTAATATCCAATAAAACGCACGATAAGACCGGTAATGAGGGGCGAAAGATGGCTGCAATTAAGTGTAAGTAGGTTTCTCACAGAAGTCTTAAATGTCAGTTCTTTAGTGTTCTCTTGTACATGAACAAGTTTGCAAACAAACGGTTTATACGGCCTAATGCTTATTATATGTAAAGTAAAAATAATAAATCTTGTGAAAAATTGTGTTGATACCTCTATTGCAAATATGCTGTCTGAAACGTATGCCGTGTAAACGTTTCATCTTTTTTGTAACATTTCTGACTTTGAAGAAAAGTCGAGCTCGCCCGTGAGGCGGAATGAATCGCAGTGGCTAATGAGCACAGCCGCTGTGCCTCCGTCGCGTAGCCGGGGGGAGGGGGGAGCTGGGCGCGTGTTCCCAGGAGACGCACGAGAGCCTTTGAGAATTGAAGCAGCCCTCGAGCGCCGCTGCCGTGTCTCGCTGCGTTAATCGTAAACGGAGATAAGGATCTTTCCAAATGCGCGACTCACGCTGCCCTATATTCCTTGGAGATCTCTCGGTCACGTTTCGCCTGCGAGGGAATGCTACTTGCGCCCGGACAATTGCCAATGGATGCGTTTGCCAAGTTATGCACTGTGCATATACAAGTGTGGTAATTAAAAAAAGAGCGTACTTCAGCCTTGTCTATTAAAAAAATCGTTTGTATAGAATAAAATGATATCCTTGCACCCTCTTTAGTTTATCTTTTGAATGTAGGACATTTTTAAACGTATAAAAATACATGTATCGGGCATTTTGACAACGGCAACTGCTCGTATGTATGATACATATGTTACATAATTGTAATTCATGTTCTGGATTTAGGCTTTGCGAGGTTTCTTTGTGACGCCGTCATATGACTTCCAATTGTTTTTACTTAGAATAAATTGCACATGAACATTTCACTTGAGAAGTGTTTAGTCCGTCTTGCGTTTTTTAAATCGACGACATTTTGGTACAAAAGTATATTTCTAAATACTATTTTGTTTTCTGAAGTCCTCTTGCAACATATTTTGAGAATCGAGTTAGGCGTCTGGGAACACGCTGTAGCGTTGTGTATAAGTGAAACTGGAGTTCATTGACCCGCGCGTTCGTCCCAAACAAACGGGCTCTGCTTGCGCGTGAATTTCCCGGTTCTTTTGTTTCGGGGGGGGGGGTCCGTATCGGCGGCACACGGCTTGGACGATGTGTCGATGTGCGCGTAGGAGGGAAGCAAGGGAACAGGATCAGCGACCGAATCTGACAGGGCATTTCCTACTCTGAAGAGGCTAATAAAGTGTGATTTTTTAAAATTGATTGCAGTTGTTAGTTATTGGGATTTGCAAATAACCTGATTCGAATGTACTGACTTGTTGCAATGCAATATTTTACAACAAAAGCGTTCATAACACATCAACTGTAACTCTCTTAGGAGATGAAGTTTTTGTATTTGATGATGATGATGATGATGATAATGGTATTTCATCCGTTACGACGTTTATTGTGTGTACATGAGAGCCACGAGGCCCGTTCGCCTGCCTGGAGGCCGGTGAGTGCAGGGCTGCGCGAGCTCTTGTGGGAACCAGTGCGAGTGACGGCGGAGCAGCGAAACGCCCCTTCCTCTTCGTGGCCGCTTCTTTCTCGCGAAACATCTCAGAATTGACGGTGGAATGTTGAAAGTGAAATGGCGAGAACGTACTAAGATACACATTTTCAGTCATTCAGTGGAGTCATTGTAGAGTCACGTAAGTAGTTAGAAAATATTCTGTGAAATGGTAATGGTTTTTCGCGAGCTTTTAACACGGGAAGGTCGCGTTTATTCAGTTATTATTAGAAATGCTAGTTCTTGTCTAGAAGTGTCTAGAGAATGTTGTGGTGTGTACAGTGATTTATTATTTTTCAATATATCTGAGCCTGTGGTTTGGAGAATATAAGGCATTTATGTTTAAAATGTAAGCTACCATTGAAGTGGGTTCAGGAAGATTGTTTGTTCTTACTTAGGCAATTTTTAATCAAAGTACGTGATAAAATATTGCTGACGGGGCGCACATCAATACAATTCAAAACAATATCAAATTCATCAACATTTTGGCACTTATGAATAATTCGATTTTTTCATTAATGACAGAAGAAAATAAGACTTGAGTGGTGTGTGTGGGAGTTAAAAGGCTTGGCCAACATTATTCATCATAAGATCAGATTTCGTTGACTTGGAAACTGGACCTGATGCCGTTCGAAATCGAGAATACGACAGCAGATGATGACAGCCGTCTAGAGCTGCTCTGACTATAAATAATAACGTTGGCAAGACAAAGCCTTTTATTCTTTTATTTGGAATGCTGACTACAACACATCGACAGTAAATCAGTATTGCGTGAGTCATCTAATAATGAGAACCGAAGGTCCTAAGGATATTTCGCGCAGGTGTGCAAGTTGTGGTGATACTGGTTTCTCTTTTTGTTTCTCTGAACACACAGAGAAATCTCCGAGGGTAATTCAGATAAAACAAAACTGTTGATTATATCATGATACATTAGTCGATCTTTAACAATTCTGCAGTTTAATGTTCTGTGTGTAAGTACTGAACGTTTTATGCTCGTGGAAATCAATAGAATGTGGAGACCAACCATTGAGGCCACTCATCTTTGATGCTTTCAAAGCGATGGGTTCTACTTTAATACAGGATGTTGACGCGCCGTGCATTGTCGTTCGGAATCTACAGTTTTTCCTTGACATGAGGTTTTTTTCCGTGACACGAGGTTTGCAATAGAAGTAAGTAAACGCCTTCTTATAAAGTATTCACTTTACTCGTAGAAGTAAACGCATTCTTATAAAGTATTCACTTTACTCGTTCACTTTACATTTGCAGACGGTAAAATTAGGAACTAATGTTGTTTTGAAAGTGAAGGCCCGAACACACAACCGAGAAAACACGAATGGTCCCGATGTCAATCAGCATCTGACCAATCAGCTGTCTCCATAGGCAGAACAAGCGCTAGGGACACAGCTGACGAATTATGCCTTTCTGACAGTAAGCTGGAGTCGCGCCCTTCAATAATTAAGGTACTATACGATAAAATAGATCACACGACACGCTATTCACAACATTCACGTACAATATTTTTATTCCTTCTTTGCACTTATCTACTGCTTAATGGTTATGTTCTTGCCCCGACGGGGTTCTGTGTGCTGCTCACCGCCATCTATATCATATAAAACTGTCAGTACCTAGTGCAGACGCGTGTTTCTCATTCGGTCGGCGGTGACCTCATGTAAACAGAGCGCAGCGCTCCGTCTGCAAAGTGAACGAGTAATACTTCCTTGAATCAAAGGACCAAACCAGTGCGTGGAATGACGGTGGTGTGTGTTTTTGAGGACGCGATCGCCAAGCGACCAACGAGGGGCGCTCAGCGCAGCGGGGAGGTTCGCGCGCAGGCGAGGCGCGTGGGCCGGGCGCACCTGCGGCGTTCCTGCGTGGGGGCGGGGCGCGACGCGACGCGACGGGTCGCACGTCGGCGCGGCGCGGCAGTCGTGCCACCGGGTCACCGGAGCGGCACTGGGCGCGCCACAGGTCACGGGTGTAAAGCGGGCCTTACCGATCAGTGTTATGATTCGATAAACGTAACCTATGATCAGAATCGTATGTCGATCAATGATATTGATCAATAGTATGATCAATATCGTATAGTATGGATTCAATATACGGCGTGAAGGCGCGGATAGCTCACTGTCCGTAAAATGTAGAGCGTTACAGGACCCATAAAGTCATCCGTTTGCTATTTCTAAGTTTGTGACATCTTTAACCGAGAAATATTCTAGGACAGTGATCGCCAAGCCGTCGATCGCGAGCTACTAGTAGATCTCTGGGCAATTGTCGGTAGGTCGCGGATACCTCACTGCTCGTAAAATGTAGGGCACTAAAGGACCCACAAAGTCAACCGTTTGCTGTTTACAAGTGTGTGACATCTTCAACCGGATATTATTCGAGGACAGTGATCGCCAAACCGTCGATCGCGTCTAGCTCTCGGAGCAATTTTCGGTTGGTCGCGGTCATGGTCATCGTTGGCTAACGTGGACATATTTCGTAGAGTTCAGATAGTTCACTCGTAATGTTTTGTGTACAGTTTTATTAAAATTTGTTTCATATTTAATAGAAATGTATGTTTATGGACAAAAAATGTTGATTTGAAAATAAACTTCTTGGTAGCTCACAGTAGCATTAAAAACGGAATGGTTGCTAACAAGCTTCATAAGTTTGGCGACTACTGTTCTAATACATATTGTATGTCCGCTTTGCGTAGGAAAATTAAATTAAGTTCGCACATAGTCGAGAATCCTTGTTGCTGATACTGTAAGCTCTCGATTATTGTGTATTTTTTGCAGCCCCGAATAATAAAAACTAAAGAGGGCGAAATACAAAACTATGGGCCAAGAATGGGTTGGCATGGGGATTCACTTTTGGCATTCGGAACTCCAAATTCAAAAAAGAACCGAAATTGTCAAGCATCTGTCATGTGAGCGCCAGTGCGTCAGAGGAGGATTTATTGCCCAATATTTTTTTCTTGAGTTGCGCATAACGTTCCCTCTCAAATGTGCAAGATTGTGCAATTATATTGATGGGGAATGAAAGCATGGAAAATACTTTTCTTCAGTGTAAAAGTTTTTAAGGGGAGAGGGTATCTGTTAAATTTGATACTATTGATGTACCTTTTCTAGTAAGTGGTTAACAACGAAATTTTTATATTTTACACACTTACAAATGCAATCTTTTTTATTATTTTGACATTTTTTGAGTCGATTAAAAACAGTTTTTTTTAATTATAACTTTTTCCCTAATTTTTTTTTGCATTTTTGGACTAACATTTTTTAAATGTTTATTATTGAAGAATGTTCACATAAAAATGTCAATTTATTGCCAAAACTATAAAAAATATATCCTGTAAATTTTGCAAATAATAGTTTCGGCAAATAATAGTTTCTGAGAAAAGATACATTAATTATAAAATCGGCAAACACCATTTGAAAAAAGTCTGTACTTGCCCATGCTCTACTAGAACATTCCTGCTCTCTATTCTTGATTATTTTCTTCAGCAGAAAACACGATGCCACCATCGTATGAACAAGAGCATGTTTCAATATCTCAAACCAATATGCGTTTAAAATTGCAATGAAAACGCTATATTTTTTCATTGTCAAAAAAGGGTCTGTGACTCTTGCGCACTATGACGTTTAAATAAGTAAAGAGACTTGTAGACCTGAAGAAAAGAGAAGAAAAATTGTAATATATTTGGAAACAGCAAAGTTTGAACTACTTATTTAGAAAAAAAATTAACACTCTGATGCATTTTGTGGTACTTTCTCCCCGTAAACTGAGTGCTACATATATGTATCATGGATGCAAATCAAGCAATTGATCTGGAAATCCACAAAATTGTATTTCAAGTATTTGAGAAAATTGGGAAAATATTGCTTGGTAGCAATGCCTTTCTTTATGAGTCCACTTGCATATTTGGTATTTGGTTGCGTTGTTGCCGCCGCCGTCAGCGGAAGCGTCGGGGCGCGGGAGGCGAACCCGGAACCGCGCGGCTGGCGCCATCTGGCGGGCGCGGGGGCAGGCGCTGCGCTGGCCAGCGGCCGGCCGGCCACCCGGCCGACCCACTTCCCCGCGGCGCCGCGGAACGAAGCACGGACAGATTCCCTTTGGAAGCTTATTCAAAAACTTTACCGGCTCACTTTGTTGGGCGCTTCTAATACCAATTGCGGTAGGAGTAGAGCGGGGGGGATGGGAGTTGCTATTTTGCCGGCGAGACGAACAAATCAAATCAGTAGTTCGTATTCCGACGCAATTAACGTTTCTATGAATTGGAAGCTAAGATATGTATTTTTCAAATGTTACTAACTTCGATTTGTTGTTTTATTCATCAGTCAACTACAGTAAAAGGAGAGTCTGTCGCTGCAGAAAACGTGGACAGTTAATATTCTTGCCCATATGTCACATACAGATTTTACTGTTCTTTGTCGGCTATAAATAAGTCAAATAAATCAGATTCTCGATTGCACAAAATACGTCATTTCCTGTTGATGTGCAGAAAATTGTCTGCAGCAAAGGATGAAATCGCACACTCAATTACATACAAGTTTAACGGCCAACTGGCACAATACTACGGTAAGCGTAGCTGACAATCTGCAGTTTTAAACTGCAAGTAAGACTGCCAGAAGTTCCTCCAAGCCGGTGCTGAACAGATCCGTTACTCAGTCGAAAATGCCTAGAAGAAATATAACTAGTCTTACAGCAACATCACATACTATCACGCATTATTTGGAATGGTTACCAAAAAGTATTATTATTATTATTATTATTATTATTATTATTATTTTTATTTTTATTATTATTATTATTATACATGAACATACATTTGTGTAGTTTTTGAAAAATTAAAAGATTATGTTAAAATAACGTGTATACCGTGTGTTATTTAGTGCACTTACATCATTCCAAGTTTAAAGAAAAAATGGAACCTACTTGAGAAAATCTTTTTTAATTGTCACGAAAAATTCCGCAAAAACTCCTCATATTTTGAAAAACTTGTATGTGAATTTATATAACGGTTTAATTTTGAGAAATGAAAGATATAGACTATGATATTGTAGTTGTAAGACGCTAAAAATATATATTTTTGGAATTTTCGAAAATTTTGGCAAGTCAACCAAATTTTGAACGTATGCCATTTTTATAAGCTTCGTTTCTTAGAAATAAATTGAAACAGTTTTGGGAAAATTTTGAACATGTCGTTTGAATTTCATGCCAAGTAGCCCCCCCCCCCAAATATTAAATAAGGGTATTAAATTGAAGATGCCGCTACATCAGCGAGATCGATTGAGGAATATCGGTTTTGTTGAAAATCTTGCCTGCGGGTTAGCCGCTAATATTGTTCACAGACTGACAAACATTTTGCCGTAAACCAATTTGTCGGTATCAAGGATCCACAAAACGTGCGTTCTGACTGCACAACGTGTAAAGAGGAAATGATTTACAACATATGGGAACCAGAACCATCTAGTTTTTCGGTTTGGGGACAGAATTTATTAGAAAATATTAATTGTGGCGAAAATTCAGTGAACGGTTTAGACTCGTGTTGTTAAGAGACTAACGACTGTTTGAAAGCAGGGACCCCAATAAGTTTTTTCAACAATATCTTGAGGGTTCTATGTTTACATACAACTTTGTAACTCAAAGTGAAGACGAAATTGTACATAGAACTTAAAAAAAAAACAGCTGTATTGCTCAAACTAGTGACCTCTGCCATCTTTTGATCATATTATAAATTAGATCTTCCTTAAAAGAACTCAGTAACATTAATAACTCATTTTTGCAATTTTCCTGTAACTTTAGGCCAGCGATGTATTTATACCAACTCTTTATAAATTAAAGATTCGTACGTTGATGTCTTCTATACTATTTCTATTGCTGACACACAACCTGAGTGGGAAGAGCGACTCTTTGCAAGGCTATGTTAATACATATTCCTCGTTCAACATTTCTTACTAAATTGAGAAAAAAAAAACGTATATTAGAATTTGTATCGAAATAGGACATTGAGGACGCAAATTTTAAAAATATCGAATGGCAATTTTGGCTTTATGAATATAAATTTTAATTTTGAAAGCAACGGAAGTCGGAACTAACCGCTTGCTCGAAAATGATTATGTGGAATCTCTCATACTTGATATTATTTGCGTTTGCACCGAATACCATCTGTTACCTGACGTAGCTTTAACCAGTCTGACGTGAAATACCGTTTGCTGCTTCTCTTCTTCCAGTATTGGCGAAAATGTTACTCTTTCGCCATGTGGCTTCAGAGTGTATTTTTGTAAAAAAATATTATTTAGAAACAAATTTGTTCTACATTATTTTTGAGTTAGTAAAATTAGTAAAAATAAAAGTGCTCAGCAGCGCGCTTTTGTATCTTTAGTAACTTTGAAATATAATGTGAATTTGGAAAATGAACTCGAAGGAACCTTTGCTTTTATCATTTTGGTTTCGAATCAGAGAACGAAGTGGACTTGCATGCCAAAAGATCATAGTAAATTTGAGAGAGCTTTTAGAACAAGTAGAGTATTACTTCAAGAGCAGATTCAATTCAGTTCCATAGACGTTTATTTTTATAATAGGTGCAGAAATGTCTGCAATGGGCATTTGAAATTTTCATTTGATGATTCTCCAGTCGAATACGATCCTGCGTCCAGTGCCTGCGGGCAGGGAGTGCGAAGGTGAGAGTAAACACGCTTTGCAAATAAGAGTAGCACATGTCGTTTCCGCGTGGGTGAATCGAAGGCGCGCGTCACCCCAACCGATGGAACGGTACCCACCTGCTTCTGATAAGCGCCTCCCTCTGCTGCATCCCCTTCTCCTGCCTGCCGTTGTCGCATGCGAGCAGAGGGGCTCGCAGCCGTGTTGGGCCGCCGCCGTCTCCGCCGCCGTCACCGTCACCGTCACCGTCACCGTCACCGTCACCGTCACCGTCACCGTCACCGTCACCGTCACCGTCACCGTCACCGCCACCGCCACCGCCACCGCCACCGCCACCGCCACCGCCACCGCCACCGCCACCGCCACCGCCACCGCCACCGCCACCGCCACCGCCACCGCCACCGCCACCGCCACCGCCACCGCCACCGCCACCGCCACCGCCACCGCCACCGCCACCGCCACCACCACCACCACCACCACCGCTACCATCACCATCACCAACACCATCACCGCCGGCACCGCCACTACCACCGCCACCACCGCCACCACCGCCACTACCACCGCCACTACCACCGCCACCACCACCGCCGCCGCCGCCGCCGCCGCCGCCGCCACCACCACCACCACCACCACCACCACCACCACCACCACCACCACCACCGCCACCACCACCGCCGCCGCCGCCGCCGCCGCCGCCGCCTGCGCCTGCGCCTGCGCCTGCGCCGCCGCCGCAGCCCGTTACGCCCGCGGGCGGCCTTTTTGCGCGGCGCGGCGCGGCTCGCGATGTTGTGGGCAGATCCGCGAGCGCGAGCGCAGGGCGGCGGGGGGCGGCGTGTCCTTGACCGCGGGGGCCGCGCGCCACTGGGTCACCCTCGCAGCGCCGCTCCTTGGGGCTCCGCGGGGAGGGCCGGCCCGGCCGGCGCCGAGGGCGAAGCGGCGGGGCGCCCAATTAGCACCGCGCCCGAATGCGGAGCGCCGCCCGCCTTGGCTTTTTGCCTGCCTGCGTGCGTGAGGCACTGCCCGGCTAGCCCCGTCTTCCTCCTCCCGCTGCTCGTCACGGCCTTGTCCGCCCTCCGTTTACCTAGACGCCCATTGCTACTTCCGCTCCTGCGCCCCCACTCGCTGTTTTTTGCATCACTTGGATATCCTGGGCTCGTTTATTCCAACAGCTTGGGGACCGTTCATTACACAAGCACCTTATTTGCCAATTAGTTAAGAAGCGCGTTTGGATTCAGTGTGTATTATTTTTCGTGGCTTGTTTCTGAATTGTTTTCAGATATCTTTAATGACTGATAGAAATGTTTATTTCCACAACACGGCTTCTGTCTGTCCGTTGTCAGAGAAAATATACGCACAGTATTTCATGCAGAACATTGTCGCGAATTACCATTGGCGTGGAGTCAAAACACCGCCGAGGATTGTGCCTTCTGCATTGCCATGTTGCCTTGTGCTTACTTCTCCACCTACGCTGCTTACTAAACTTGCTTCTAAATCAACGCAAGACATCTTGACTGCCGTCTCCAACCAGTCATTGTGGATGTAAAAGCACCTAAAGAGCACCTGCGTTTCCTTTTCCACTTCATCATTACGCCGTTTCACAATAGGATCAGTTTTATGTGTACCGCCAGCGTTGCTAACAACCAGCGCCACCTTGCTGCTGTGACGAGAGCCCCGTCGCCGCTCCCCCCAGCCGCCGCCTGCGCCAAGTGGGTCACGCAGGCTTCGATCCCGTAACCCGGCGGCGGCGTGGCGCTGGCGGGGCGGCGCGGGGCGGGGCGGTGCGGTGCGGGGCAGAGCGGCGCGGAGAGGCGATGGCGGGGTGACGGGGCACGGGGCGGGAAAGGGCAGGGCGGCGCGGTGCGGAGCGGGGCGGGGCGGGGCGGCGTGGGGAGGCGCGGTGCGGAGCGGGACGGGGCGGCGCGGGTCGCGGCGGGGAAGGGCAGGGCGGCGCGGGGTGGCGCAGGGCGGGGAGGCGCGGGGCGGAGCGGGACGGGACAGCGCGGGGCGGGGCGGGGAAGGGCAGCGCAGGGCAGGGCGGCGCGGGGTGGCGCGAGGCGGGGAGGCGGGGGTGGTGGGCGGGGCGGCGTCTGTGCGCAGAGCAAAGTGCGGCGCCGAGTGCCCAGTGGGCGACCCGGTTGCGGCGGGGCCGCCGCACGTGCCGCGACGCGGGACCCGTCCGCGCGGCGATTGTTTGTTTGGGGGCCGCTGAATATGGATGGAGCAGCCCTTTGTGGGCCGCGGGGGCTGATTCCCTCGAAATCGCGCTCCCGCCATTACGATCTCTTTTTCCTCGCTGTCACGATGCCGGACCCGTTACAGTAATCATGCGTGCATGATATTTCTCCTTTTTTACTTGTTCTTTTTCGGGAGTTACAGTCCTTGTATAAATGTCTACCACTCATGTTTTCTTGTAGCCAAACGTTCCGGAACTCATTTCTCTTTATCTTGCCTTATCGTTATATATCAATAAAATTGCTGTGTGTAATTGGATTTAATAACTTCTCTTGGCTGATAAGTGATTTAGAAGTACTTCAGTGTTTGATATAGATATTATTGCTGAAAATTCTACTTTACTAAAGTGTAATCGGAATGAGAATACTTTCCTTTTGGCAAGCATTACGTACGTCCTCTATATTCGGGGATTTAAGTGGTAATTTTTAAGAGGTTGTTCTTTTAAGTTTCTAGACTGTCGCGTTACGTGGGTTATTCGTCCAGTTTACGAAGTAGTTACAGTTGAAATTGATAAACAATGCTTCTGACGCATTATCAGGCGTATTAAGTGGTAGAGTGATACAATATCGAACTCAACTTGTTTGTTGAGGCACGCACGCTCTGCTTCTCGTTTTGCCTGACCTGTTGCGCCGTCTCATGCGTCAATACTTTGTCCGAAAGAAGAGAATTCGTTTGAAGCGATGGTGCAGCAAAATTTCATTTCAGTGGATGATTTCATGGGGAGGTTTAGGTGTAAAGATTTTCGGAGGACACAGACCGTATAAAGTTCTCTGAAACAGAGCCTCATGATGGACATTTGCGGTTTCAGGAAATTATTTTAGGTGCACATTAAAAATTCTATTTATCTCCTTTTAACTTTCTTCCGCAATATCAGTGGCTTGGTTGTTTTAATCACCCTGAAGTGAAGGATTGAGAAAGGAGATGTTCATGTGGATGATATGTGTTGACCCTTGAACGCTGTTTCGTGTTTCGTATGCTAAAAACATCTTTATGGTCTTCCTCGCACTAGAATGAACGAGCTCCTACAAATGCTTGGCTGGTGAACCTGACCTTGCAGGTGTTCCGTGGCATTTCTGCTGTGTTGCGTCGCTAGATTCAACTGGTGGAGGGAGGGGGGTCGGAGGCCTTACGAACGTGTTCGTGCTGTATTTCCCATTGGTCTTACGGTTCTTGGCTTTGGTGTTGCTAATGTGAACCTCTTTCACGTAATAAATCATTCATCTGCCAGTGTTTTGTGATTAGCATCTCTTGTACTTCCCGTTTTCTCAGACTATTAGTAATCTTACTGAGATTCAACTTCGGCCTTCCGCTTATTTACTAGCGTATTTCTATTGTTTCTCAGAATAAACAATAAAACTCGCGAATTGCGGCGTCATGTCTTTGCTCTCAAACATATTTCAACGAGTAAAAATAAAAAAAAATACTCAAGACATCATATTTTAGAAATTAAATAAAACGTGTTTGAAAAGGTTAAATAACATACAGAGTGTCCGGAGAGGAAACGTCGAAATATCGAAAATTAACTCTGAAGACAATTTTAAGCACATTTTGTCTAATAAACTACAGGGATATGCCGGATGGCTGAGCCGCTAAAGACACTCAAATGTTGGTTTGAAAATAAGCTTTTTAGGCACAAATTTGCATTGCAGAAGCATAGAAACACTCCAGAACTATGTAAATTGTTTATTCTTAACAAAAGAAATTAATGTATTTGATCACAAAGAATAATTAAACCAGAAATAAAAAGGCACCCAATTTACACAATTTGACTGCTTTTTTATTGGTTAATTTTTCTTTCTGAACAAATATGTTCATTTATTTTGTAAATAATATACAATTTAAACATTTATGGAGTGTTTTTATGCTTGTACAATGCACATTTTTGCCTAGAAAGAATATTTTGAAAACAACTTTTGAGTGCTTGTTGCGGCTCATTCATTGGGAATATCTATGTAGTTTATTAGACAAAATGTGCTTAAAATTGTCTTAAGAGCTTTCTTTCGAAGTTTCGATGTTTCCTGCCCGAACACTCTGTATGAAGCCTGATTTTCGCTATTTCTTCTTCCTCGTTCGTTTGTACATTGCTATCTGCTGCATCCGTTCCTGCTCTCGCGGACCGAGCCGCTGGAGGCGTCGGAGGCGGGTGCTGCGGGGGCGTGGCCGAAAGACGAGTGTTCACTCTTACAACTTGTAGGCAAACGGTGCAGCTATGGGACGCCTACTGTGTACAGGGCATTCAATTTTTGAGAATTACACACTATTCAGTTTTCACGTTTCAGGTTTTCTGAATCGATGTAGTTTAGTTTTCCTTCTTTATTTTCGCGTTTCAGTTTTATCAGTCATGACTCATGTTAATCTTTCTTCACATGGGACATTGAAATTCAAATATTGTTATGTAATTTTATGTCTAGATATTTCTCACGGCGCATTTATTAAATTAGACTTAAAATTCAGGATATTAGGATGATACAAGTGTCAATTCTTTTCTTATAAATCTATTAACTGTGGTTCCCTTTACGTTACTTTGAGCAAAAAATATGAGCTTTTCCAAATAACGAAGTGACTTGCACTTCTGAGTCTTTTGAATGACCAGGAGGTTAGACAAGTTGTTACACAAATTTTGAGGAACAAATTCTGGAACTCCGATAAATGTTGAGACGTCCTGTTTACGCTCGACATTCAGCTGATTTAGATTTCCAAACTTTTATATTTAGGAGGTTTCTTCACCTACTTTGTTGTTGTTGTTATTATCATTATTATTTTCTACCGGTGACATGTCAGGTTCGAAATTATTGGATTTCATTGTCCTAGTCCGCAACACGTTAAGTAGAGATTTGTAACGATTATTCCTCTTGTGAATTTTCAGCCAATAGTGTGCAAGAATTATGATCACACCGCTTGGGGGTTGGCCATGCAAAATTATCAGTTGTCGATTATCTCGAAAAATTATTATCTCCTGAACTAGTAAGCTGCGAATTGACTCTTTCCGATTGTTTGATTTTTGCAGGTGGCCTTGCGTATAGAGAATTCCTATTTCTGTAGAATTATTGAAAATTCCTAAAGATATCGCACTAACTTGCTGATGGTGTATTAGTTAACGATGATTAAATTTCAAATTTCATTCGTGAAATAGTTCAATTAAATTCGACTCGAATTATCTCTGATAATTACACTTACGTCGAACCAAAAATTGTTGGGACGAATCCATTTGGAGCATTTGTCACCGTTTCATTCGTTTGGGCCGGGTAAAAGTAAGTGGCCTGGGACCCCATAATATGTTCTAAATCTTTATCCAAATTTCAAGCAAATGCTGTGAAGAGCCTAGTATTTCTCCGTGAATGTGACACATGACTGGATAGTCGTCGACTTCCTACCACTCACAGGAAGAAATATCTGAAGATGTTGACATATTCGTAACATGACATCATAATAAAGGAAAGAGATGATACTTATAAATAAGAAGCGAATTAGGTCAGATTTGTTTTGAATGGCATAACGAACACGTGAAGTAAAATTTCATTTAGTGTAGTTATGCAGCAGTTTGCAAAAAATATATTAATTTCACATCGAAATGTTCTGAGTTTTACATAAAACATAATTTGTCAATAATAATAATAATAATAGATAAATTACGTATTGATTTCACTTACAAGAATTAACTCTAGCAATTTGTGTTACGTCTGAGCCCTACAAGTAACCAGGTGTCCAAGGTTCATAAAAGAGGGAAAGCTCACCCAAAGAACACAATGAGTATTTCAAAGTGTGTCTTTTAAGTTGTCAGCGGCAACGGGTTTTACAATTTGTCAGCTTCTCGTTCGTAAATTGAGAAGTGGAAGCTAATCTCACGCAGACACAGCAATTCCTGTGTAAAAACAAAAGTGGCGAGTGGCCAAGAAAGAGTGACTGAGCACTTCGCGAGCGCGCGCGCCAACACTGGCCTCCGCCTCCAAACCGCCTTTGCCTCTCCCGCCACTACAGCCACCATTAGCACCCCCCCCCACAGTCTCCACCAGAACCACCACCACCACCACAACAACAACCACCACCATCACAACCACCACCACCGCAACCACCGCAACCACCACAACCACCACCACCACCACCACCACCACCACCACATCCTCCTCCACTACCATTACCATAACTGCCTCCACGTCCCCACCACAGCTTCCACCAGTACCCGCGCCACCACCACCACCTCTACCACCACCACCACCATCTCTACCACTACCACCATCACTTCTACCACCACCACCACCACCACTATCACCTTCTCCACTATCTCCATCATCACCACAACCACACTACTACTACTACTACTACTACTACTACTACTACTACTACTACTGCCACCGCTACTGCCATTACCACCATCGCCATTGTCGAAACGCCATCGCCACTATCACCGCCACCGCCATCCCATCCCACCACCACCACATGAGATTAAGACGCTCAGGGCATCAAATAATGTCACTGCATTGCCTCTGACCAGGAGGTGGTAGGGTTCGAGTCCCGACGGTGGCAGAATTTTCGACACTAGCTAGAGAGCTAAGGCGAAACCAGCCACTGTGCGGAGGAAAATTCAAGCGCCGGCTACTGTGATTGGTAGTTTTCCGTCGTTTCTGTTATCATTCCAGGCGAGTGCCGGAGCAGTACCCTAACAAACGAGCCAAGAACCGCGCGCGATCTTTCTTTCATCTTCCTTGTCCCTTTCTCAACCCTTACTTACATGCACTTAGAGCTTATCCCGGATGGGGCGGTGCCCCTCTGGTGGAGATATCTGGTTGTGGAAAACCTTGCACGTAGACGTGTATGTCGGCGCCGGATCTTTCCATCTAGCGGAGGGAAGATCGCCACCTTCCGCGATAAAAACATCTGAACTTACGGGACTAATGCCAATAACTTACCAATGCAGTTGCTGCGCCCCGAGACACTAATCAGTCAATCGAATCAGCACTAGCTCTACCACTGTCACTATCACCACTGTCTGTCTTACCATCACCACCCTCACCACCCTCACCACCACCCTCAATACCTCCATCCCCTGTCTCCAGTCGTGCACCTCTCCTGTCAGTTCATTTACGCCCATCGCCAGCCGCAGTCGTCGGTGCTCTTCAGCCCGTCCTGCGCCGGCCCCTGCGTTGGACGCCATGAGGCTCAGGCTGCCATTTGCGTATGCTAATTCGGCCGGGGGCGTGGCATGTTTACTCTGTGGCCCTGGTGCTCTGGTCGGAGGCGGAGGCGGTCGGCCCGCGGGAGCAGCGTGTCTTATGATGCCAATTTCGCTCTCACAAAAAATCTAATGAAACAAGTTTCTTTGTTTATTGCTTGTTGCGGCCGCTGACTCGTAACTCAGTATTGTTCCGGCTGTCACTAGGGTAGCCCAAATACGGGTTCGTAGACATAAACCAATGCCATTGTGTAATGGCTTCTTATTACTTCCTTTTATAGGATTCCTAGAGAGAATTAGAATGTAGTTGATTTAGATTTACCATAATTTCTTATTTTCTTATTTTAACTGCAACAATTCAGAGAGAGCTAAATGGTACATAGAATTTTAACTTAATTACAATTGTCAATTTTAAAAAACAGTTAAAGTCAAATACAATTTTGTGACTTTTAATGACAAGTAGGTGTGTGCCATGAACGTGGTACGTAGTTCTGTGAAATAAGTATTTAAGCAGGGTCAGTTTGTGAAAATTGAACACAATTCCCTCGAATGCAAAAAGATTGTACGCACTACAGTGTTAACGAGTTACGGGTGGTAGGTGTTCCAAAATAATGGGTTTTATGTAACTTTCTTTGCTTTGAGCTTGCCGTGATGGTTGTAACTACTTCAGATATATTACTGTTGAAATAACCGATTTTTGTTTGTAAAAAGGAGTGTTTGTTCGAAAATTGTTGTTGTGGATTGTCACGGAGCAGAACATTAAACGAAGCAAAATTGTGCACATGGCCCGATGGCCTGGCCTTCTTTACATGTCAAATTACATTTTAAAAGTACGCTTCCCACTGAATATTAGTTTCTTTAATTTGTGTATTTTCTAAAGCTTCTTTTTCCCTATTGTTGAATTAAAAGCGGTTATAACAGGGAGTAAATTAACCAAAAAAATTTGTGAGCAAAAGAAAAGCTGTTTTTCTCATCAAACCAGTCTGTTCTGTCCAATCCTAAAAGAGGTTTTGACGGATATTCAACTCATCCTTTGCAAGATGGCAGAGGCAAAGTGAAATGCCTTATTTTTCTGTGTAATATAATCTATGTAATAATGGACAATGTGTGTACGAACGTGGGAGCGTTCCACGAGACAGAGTTGACTCGAGTCTGTGGCGTGGCGAGTCTGTACCCGAGGCTGCCCTAGCAGAGCACAGAGCACAGAGAACGGGCCAGTGCCCGGGTGGGGAGATGGAGAGGACCCTGTGGCCTCTTTCTCCCACATTTAATTCGTGAATTAGAAAAGTTGCTGGAGGAGAGGATTGATCGATTGCTTGGGTCAAACCCCTGATTGATCCTCAAAGGTAATTAATAGGACGTGCGTACGTTTTTGTAGAGTATCACTCGATCTGCCTTCAGGGAATATTATTACAATTCGTAATGGTATAATTTCAATAGCAGGCACATGTTGCTGCCATTCCGTTGCGTGGGGCGAGTGGCCAGCCCGCTCCTGTTTCACCAATGGGTTCTGGGCTTTGTCCCTCCTCTTGGAATGCAGAGTCCTGGCCGCGGCAGGTTTTCTTGCGGTTCTCCCGTGTCCCTCGCCTTGCATTCCTTCACATCTCCATCACCATCATCATCGTAATGGATCGACATCATTTTGACCGTCGCCCCCTCGTGCTCCAAAGAAGGCTGCTGAGTGCGTCACCCAAGTTACTCGGCTGCCAAACATCCGCCTCTGAAATACAGTAAATTTCGTATTCTCTTTTGCAGGGCTTTCCAACTGGCGGCCCACCGGATCTTTATGTGCGGCCCGCGACTGCTTTGAAAAATTTTATTATTCTAACTAAATACTATACATTTGCACAATTCATCTTATTTTTATATAATGATATATTAATTTTCTCATTGTATATGCATTAATCATTATGTTGAATAAAAGTCGTGTATATTTACTTCAGTATAATCTCAGCAGTTAGGGTAAAAATCATCTTTAATGACGGTGCGGCCCACGGCTTAACTAGAATGTGATATATGGCCCATAAAGCTTTCTGAATTGGACAGTCCTGCTCTATTGCTTCAACCATGCCCTTTATCAACGTGGACAATAACGCACGGCAATACGCCCAATACGAAATTGCGAGCGTCGTCCCCTGCGCTGGAGGGCAACCACGCTTCCGCTGAGTGGGTGAGGGGTGCGGGGCCCCCCTGTGCTGATTAGCGTCGGTGCGGCGGCGGGGGGGGGGGACTGGAATGCCGTGGCGCGCCGCCGAACGCGGCCGCGGGGGGCGGGCGGTGCGTGCTGAATGCGCATGGGGCTGTTCGCATGCGACCCGCGGCGCACGGCCCACGGCCCACCGCGCTCCGCTCCGCTCAGGTATTTGGCGCTGGGCGGCCTGCGCTGCACCCGGCGTGCCAACGCACCTGCTCTGACGCCACCTCACCCCTCGGCTCGCTTGCAAGTCCATTCGTCTCTGCTAGCAAAGGCGTGGGATATTTCATATAATATCATTATGAATTGAATTGATATTTCTTCAAATTACGACTTATCTATCGCCTCTAATAATTTACTTGTCGAAGGTATTCAAAGGTGATTCAATACTCCATCGTTATAAGTACTTAATCTGTTTTGCTATTTAATGTGAGGTTCGAATCAGGACTCGACTGGTGTTCCCTTCCCTAAGCGCTCCGTTCATGACCTCACTGAGCTACTTACACTTTATTCTACCGACGATTTGGTTATACTAATACAGCTAACATACTATAATGGCAGTAAAGTCAAATACAGAAATGCATAATCTTCCTGATCGCAGATTTAGCGTTCCTGACATTCATCAGGCAGGGAGGAAAATGTAAGTGATGCCGCAAGTTTTATGTTCCTTCCCATTCGGTTTGTAAAATACGTTTTTTGTTTAAATTCTGATGAGTAAGCTGATGAATCCCTTGGAGTGGATGAGTTGAATCTGCTCTCTTTCATTCAATGCTATAACAGGAGCGAGGCGAGTAGCCAAAGTCATTGCGTGCCAGCGTTGCTGGGGGGGGGGAGAGGGGGGCAGGAAGGGAGCGCCGCCAGCAGAGCATCCTCGCGTTGCGTCGCGTCGCTTCGCGTCACGTCGCGTCGTCGCCTCTGCGTCGGCGTCAATGAATGCGCCCTACTTGCGCGCAGGCGACTCGCACACGCCACCGCCCCTCCCCTGCCCTCCCCCCTGCCACGCCTCGCGGGACGAACAGTTAGGCGGCGTCATCGGAGGCAGTGGTTGGGGGGCCTCCGCCCCTCCCCCAGCCACCGCCTCCATCGCTCCCGCTTCACACACGCCTCCGAAACTGCTCAGAAAAATTCCACTGAGACTGACAAGAATTGACGGAAGATTTGGGGCGTGTTTGACGAGAGCATTTTTTCCAGAGGTCAAAAGCTTTCGGAAGTATCAACATCCTTAAGTGAACAATTCACTGTTTTGATTTTCAGTTTCCTGTGATATTTCACAAACAATTGCAATAATTCATGCGAGGTAAACGCGAGGAACGGGAGACTAATGTAATATAAGCATTTATAATCTTCAAATATCTATATTTAGATATTTTTAAACTCTACAAAAAGTAAAATTGCACTCTTTGACATTTCTCCAACTTTATAATTCGACATTTTTAGAGAGAATTGTAATTAACTATGAGGTGTCTACATATCTTAAGTAAACGCGTGAGTCTTCAAGTGTGTAATAAACTCATTGAAAAAGATAAACAGTTTGAAGCAGTTTTATAAGTTCATGAGTTGGTTATACAATATTTGATCGGAATAAGTTAGTAAATAAAATATATTGGGTGGAAAAAAAACTTCCTACGCGCATGACTGCTGTGACGGCTGTCTTCACAGGTTCCATGGTTTATTTGTGTTTACCAAACAAAAAATAAATATGAAATAAATAGAATGATAATGAGAGTCGGAAAGGGGTTTCCTTTTAGATCGTTCCCTATGACAATCACTAACATGTTGAAAGATATTTGTTGATTAATTGACGATTATTTCATGTTTTGGGGCGCGTCAACCTGTAATAATTTCTTTGGTCATTTAGTCCATGAGCCCCGCAATAAGCGGGGCACCGCCTCAGTCGGGACCAGCCTTAGGGTCCCCGACTGGTCTCCCGTCATGTGTGTTATTGCAGTGCCTGTGATTGTCTGTGGTAGTAAGAAGTGAAGATACAACAAGGAAGAGGAAGAAAAGTCGGCCGCTAGAATTCTCCTCCAGACAGCGGCTGAATTCTATCTAGCTTGTAGTTACAGTGCGATTTTGCTAACTCTGACTCTGGATCTTCTATGGCAACGATGGAATATCACACTACATTTCGCATCTTTCTGGGTCCTGCCGCTAGGAGTGGCATGATCGCAAGCACTGCTTGATACGGTCGAGATCATGCGATACCTAGCGGCGTGACTGAGAAAGACGCGAAATACCGTGAAGAACGGCCTTCAGAGGCAGAGTTAAAAACATCGCAGTGTAGTGTCAAAAATACCGCCACCGTCAGGACTGGACATCCCGGCTAAAGGCTGTGCATTGACATCAGTTCAAGTCCTGAGCTACCTCGGCTGGTCGAAGGGCATTCGTGTGGAAGAGGGCGGGCAGTGGAGTCGCCGCGCGTGGAGCGGTCGGGGAGCAACAAGCCAGCGTCCGCCTCGGAGCGGCTTCTCCCTTGAATCTCTTACGCCCCTACTGTTTGAAATGTACACTTGTGGAAGAGGAAACTTTATTCAACCTATTACTGTGGAGTAGATTAATTCTGAAGAGTGGTTTTGCGTTTCCTTCATTGAAATGTAGCAGAGATAGCGCGAATTGCATTATGCTCCTAAATTGGCGACGGATATGTTTCAAATTCTTGCACGCAACTAAAGCAATTATACGCTTTCCAACGATTTTTTCTTAGGATACAAAATAACTTCTAGTCATTTTGTACTGCCATTTTTTCTCTCTTATTAATTAATATACTTATCTCTGTATTTTTTAAAAAAATATTGTAGTGAGAAAAAATAGATATTTCTTGCTCTATTAAAGTGCCATCTAAATGGCGGAGGTTGGAACCGCGTAGTTTAGGGAAACTCAAAGCGAGCGCAAGGCGCCGACGTTTTCATGGTGGTGGTTGGCCAGGGCAAGCCATCAGGAACCACATGGTGGTGTAAAGCTTGAGGAACGATTTCATGACCGATAGAGCCACGCGTTCTCCATTCGTCGAACGGCGACGTGCCTCGAGGGGCCAGAAGAGCTGGTTCGCCGCTCGCCGCGCGTCGCAGTCTCCGCCGCCCCGCGCCTCCCCGAGCCGCGCCGCGCCGGGCCGCACCGCGCCGCCGAGTCCCGTTGAGCGCTCGCCGCCGCGTGGCCTCGTCCCCGCGGCTCCAGCTCCGGCTCCGGCTGCGGCGCCGCCGGCAGCGAGTGTTATGTAAATCCTGCACCTGGCTCCATTTGGACGCTGTTTTATCCTTGATAATTGCGTCTTTCATAACTGATGAATCACATTTCCAGCCGTCCTTTGATCCAGTGTCATTGCCCCCTTCAAGACTTTGCGAAATTGTTATTTTCTAAATTATTATCCATTTACCTCTTAACCACAAAACTATAAATATGTAATTAAATGTCAATACCTTCAAGAAGAATAATCTTGTTTTGAGGGTGTGTGATTATTAACTTTCAGCCATGTCTCAGTAGGACAAATACAAATTATTGGAATATTTGCTAAAATCATGGGAACTATTCTTTACCTCAGTGTGAGTCAGGCATTTTTTTAAAATATCTATAAATAAAAAAGTGAAATGGTAGTAAAACGCGAAATACTGCACGAGCGTTCGGGATAGGGCATGACAGATGGCGCAGAGTGTGAAAATCATTTGGCCATGGAGGATTCAGCTGACCTTATGCCCATAGAGTACTTGGTGCAAGCACCACGAGATGATGTGGAACAGGGAACGAATGGACAGATCTCCGAGGCTTGGGGGCGGGGGCGAGAGAGGGAGCGGAGAGGCTGCTAATTGACGCCGCCTCTCTCAAGGACGATTCACGCGCGCGCCCACGGGTTGCACTTCAGATTGCACTTGCAATCGCTACCTCTCTCGGAGCTCATTGGGTTTCTCTTAGCCACCTTCCCTTTCCAAAATGAGTGTGCATTGCGGGAGTTGACGCTGACGCCTCTTTCGGTGCGACATCCGTTTACAGACATTTTGTTTATGCCATTTCGATGGTGTCTCTAGTTACAGTCCACTAGGACTTCCATATTAGGGTCTACAAGAACGTTTAATTTATATTTCCTTATTTTGTTATTCAGTTAGTATTTCCATCTAATCTTATTGCAGAACTAAATGCAGGCAAACCGGCCGTATAGGAAGAATTCAACCAAATAGGACGATTACTATTCGCCATCGTTTTCTGACTTAGAGTAAACCTGGATCAATTGTGGAAGTAATGTACTCTTGTGTTTACAGCAGTCCTTGAACTATAGTAAGCAATATTAAGAACCCCAAAGGGTAAATAGAGCCACATCGCCGTTGATGCTGATACAGGAAGTTCACAAATATAAGCGAGTCACTGCTTAGTCACTTTGCAGTGTAAGAAGTAGAATCTCATGACTTCCACACGATTACTGATATAAAACCTGTACAATAAATATTATCTGATGTTAATGCCTCAGAATATTTTACATTATAAATTTTGGTAAAGGTATATTTGTAATAAATAACTTATAAACACGAAAAGGAAAAATTCGCATTCATTTTTGTTTTTGTCGTATTTATAAGTGCATCTTGGTCACTGAACTGCGCAAGAAAATTAGTTGTGGTATCTGAGTGTAATAAGTAGGGGGCGGATTTTGATGACTTAAAACATCACCAAACATAATCAATAAATCTCTCTTAAATTCTTTTAAAAATGACCTAATAGCAAAGAAAAATTACGTAAAAAATTTGTTGAAAACCAGCTCAAATAAACAACTCAAGGTGTTAGATATGTTACTGATGTAAATCGAGGCTTACGAAGCTTTCGTTAAAGTGTATTCAGCTGGAAAACTTTTGGTTTGTACTGGACCAGGAAATCTTTGAAGTTATCGTGAAATCCTCCGAACAGACAATGGTGCTGAAGGGGTCACAGAAATCTTAGATTATATACTCCCAACTGCCGACGTTACAATTTCTGAGTGAAAAAATATTGAATAGGCTACTCAGGA
Organism: Acheta domesticus; assembly: GCA_031308135.1. Lineage (NCBI taxonomy): Eukaryota > Metazoa > Arthropoda > Insecta > Orthoptera > Gryllidae > Acheta > Acheta domesticus. The sequence goes on along the minus strand of JAHLJT010009436.1, from coordinate 180,040,083 downwards.
ATTCTGTGGAGAACATTTGTTGCATCTCGTAAATATTATTTGAATCAACTATTAAAATGACCATTAAAAACCATTACCATTAAAATGACATCAAATTCGATACAATCAGCCAAATGCTTAAAGAAATGCAAATGCTTTTAGAAAAATGACTTATTAGTCGAAATAAAAAAAAGCTGTATAAAAATGGGTACATTCCTTTCGTCGTAACATAAAATGAATTTCAGTACTAAACGGGATAGTTTGAAAGTGAAAAGAAAAAATACATTTAATTAAAATCCGTTCCCTAGTAATATGTATGCATTGCAAACTGTCAAAAAATGTGAGAACTCTTTGTATCCTGTTACATGTATTAAACGCCACTCTTAAGAATATTCGTGTGGAATGGCCGTTCCTTCTGAACGCTGCCCAGTTCTCACTACCTGATGGCGCGTATGAGACCTATTCTGTTCGAGCGATCTGTCGCTCCTGTGATATCGCGTAATCTAGACGGAGTTCACACGCGTTCGCTGCTCGTTGCCCGGAATGGAATCGAACGCTGTGTCGCTTCAACAGGGTGTGACTTAATAGCCGCTTCTTATCTTGGATTGAAGTTGAAGTGAGTGATGTTTAGAGCTCTTCATTGGCCTTGATTGCAAAGTACTTCACTGCAGTCAGCAATTGTCGAGATTCATCAGAATAATACAGCCAAAGTTGGAAACCACTTAATGTTTGCCAAGGTCGCAGTCTGCGACAAGGATACAAATTGAGACTCTTTAGCCCAAATGTCAACTTGCCCGCATTGTTTGCATCTCCGGAAGTGCTCCACCTGGCTCAGGTCCTTGTGTGTGGCGACGCCGTTACGTGGCGGGTTTGCTTTGCTGAGGACCTCCAGGCCCAGCTTCCGAGCGCGGGGCTTTTCTCCCATTCATCACCTCTTCTTCCGCTTGGGCCGAGGGTCCTCCTGTTCCACATCGCGCTAAGAGATCCGAGAGTGACATTCCTGCTCTGTTCCAGGTGAGTTCCCGCTCTTTGCGGCCGAGTGTTCTCGGCCAGTGGCCAGCCCGGCCGCCTCCGCTGCTCCCGGCAGCAGGTACGTGAGCGCTGTCGGCACTGCCGCTTCCTTCCATCGCCTCGTCACTCTGATATCCGTCATTGTAGACATTGTGTTCGTTAGTTTCTAACTACCTCATGTAAGGGTTTTGCCTCTAACATAATTACTGAATATTTCAGAATATTTTTTCCTTAAATGTACCTTAAAAGAAGAACACATAAGGTCATGTATTTTGACAAAAGCATTTTCTCAAAGTTCTTAGACATCTTTACACTTCCCTTGCAATGTTGAAACCCTGTCCTGTATTTCAATATTAGTACTTCAAAGACTTCTGTACGAAGAGTACATTTTTTTATTGCGAATTCATGGAAACTGAGAACTCTTAAGCCCAGGGGTCATTCACAGTAGGAGAGATGACGGCTAAGTTGATTCATGACCCCCCAGTGTTTTCATTGGGCTGTATCCAGTTTTATTTTGCGGTATGAGTAAGCAAAGAAGCATTTTTTCATACTCTCCATACCAGAGACTTACGAGTAAGATAAAGTATTGAAATACTGCACCGGAATGTGGCGATATTTCATCAGAAAAAACTCATATTGTGAGACCTCTCGCATCGAAAAAAACGAATAAACCTTGTTCCTTTACGTAGTAAATGAGTATCCCTAATACGTTGTGTGGTCAAAATTTACGTTTTGTTGATCCTGGTTACCAAAAAATTAGTTTGCGGCCGGCCGGCCGCCCATCCGCCCGACTGCCCACCCGTCTGCCTGTGGTCAACACTAATGCCTAAAGTATTACGACGATTTTCTCCAAAATTCATGTTTCCCAAACGATCTGATTGATCTTGAGGACCTGAGAATCCACATTTTTTGGTTCCCTAATCTCGGAAAAGCGTGTTTTTTAAACGTGAGTCCGTCAGTTCCGTATGTCTGTTTCTGAGCAATACTAGTCTAAAATATTCTAGTACTTTTGCCAATATGCATATTCCTTGAACGATTTGGCCTGACCTGTAGCCCTGCGATTTTGAATAGAATTCTTTAAATTTTGGGAGACCAAAAATGTTTACAGTAATGGACTATTTTAGCGCCATAAAATAATGTTAACATTTCTTTAGAATTACATTTTTTATAAATTTTTTAGATACATTTGATCGGGTATGTTGTTTAAAGTCTTATTTTCGCTCCGGCCTCTGACTCTCAAGACATCGGGCGATCGTTCGATCTGCCGGTCCTTAGCGCCGTATTGGCCTTGAGTTTGTTCCACTGTCGAAATTTTATCTTTGTTTTTACGTCGATTCTCTGCATTGCAAAGGTACATATTTTCCATACCAATGTTCGTGCGTAATTGAAAATATAATAAAGGTGTGGAGATGATTTTAATGAATTTATAGATCTAATTTGAAATTTTGTCAAAGATTGCGTCGTTCAAGACGGTGACGATGCTCTATATTAACTGGTCGTGTAGAAAGAAACAATCGCAATACGGTACGGCAGTCTTAAAATTTTTTAAGATGTGCTCCAGAAAACCTTATAATTCACAACATTAGGCGTTTAGAAGTACTGTATTACCATGTTGTACTAATATTGCCATGAACTTCATTTCACGGGTGAGCAAGTAAGAGATTATTTGAACATTTGCCCTCAAAATGTAAAGGCGTGTCTGCATCTCAATAACATGCCTCAGCGTCATGCATCTCTCGAGAGTGAAATAAACGACGCATCCAAATACATTTTAAAGAAGAAAAAGCAATGAAAATTCGTTTGTGACATTTGATGCAGACTGCTTTCTGGTCAACGTCTTTATTGTTTCAAAATTCATGAAGATGCTCACCACTGTGCCAATTCCTTAATGTCATGTGCATGAAGCTGCAGCTTGCAATCTACCGTACATTTTAGATTTTGCCAAACAATTTTTTTGCGAAGTTTTGTTTTGTTAAGTACAATTTTATTAGAAATACATTTTTATGGGCACTTATAACAATATCAAGAAAGAAAAAAATTCATTCATTGGCCATTTAAGAGAACTTAGAAGAAATGTTTAACTTCTCTTTACACTTTTTTCGAAAACTGTGGGAAGATCTCCGTTTTAACGGTCCTTTATTTGGGAGGTAGCAGCACACTTTGAAATGAATTATCGTACCCCTATCTCATAAGTTATATGTTTTCTGACTATGGGGACCTTTTTACATGTAACTATCTTAAAGTTGTGATTTTTCGTAATGGGTTCAGTTAATGTATATTTACTATGTAGAAATCTTAGTGTATTTTGGATTGATCATTCTACATAAATGAATAGTTTTGTGTTGTAAGTGTATTATCTGCATTTCAATTATTTCTTAAGGGAAATTTACTTTGATATACGAGTACTTTGAATTACAAGCACCTTTCTACATTATTCTCGCAATGCAAAGTTTTACTGTACAGTGTTTCGCTAATAGCAGTTGGGCAATACATTATTTTATCACCCTACCTCAATTTTTCTGGTAAATTGTATATTACTAGACTCTAATGTTGCGCAGGATTTAGATGAGATTTCAATGTTGCAAGCTTTTATGCTTCAATATTTGAAAACGTTTCTGTTCACATTTTTTCTTGTCTTCATTTATCTCTTTCATCTCCTACGTTAAATTCTGGTGCGTTCAAAAGCCACTACGCTACCTCTGATATACACTTCCTCACTGTATCCAGCTATTAAGGAGTATTTTGTCAATGTGTAAGTGCTTGGTGCAATTTTAATTGCTTATAAATTACATGTTTTTGAGTGAAATTGTGTAGGAAATCTTCATGAGGGTAAGTGAAAAGTTATGACAGTGATGTGTTAATTGATTTAATATATACATTTCCATCTCAAGTACATTGCACTTTTAACTAACATTATGGGGAACAAACAATTACTAATGTGAGTGAGGTGAAAATATCTTCTGGAAGCAATCACATGACCGTGGACTCCAGTCGTCAATTGCCGGCCAAATTATCAGTTGAATAATGCAAAAAAATTCATTCGTTTTGCTATTGCTAGAAACATCTTGTAAGTAAAAAATATAATTTTGAGTGAATGAATTGAAGGGCTGACTTACACATACTTTCTGTAGCACCCTTCTGTAACTTGCTGTTTTTCTTCATTCTAAAGCCCTTTTTGAAATACATCTTGCAAAATGCTATGTACATTAACTATTATCTGTTTGTTGCATTTATGCCATCCAGATGTCATATTGTCGTTTGAAAACTACTACTAAAGAATTGTCAATAAGATTGTAAATGGAAAGAAATGTTAATGGGAGAGGGAAATTGGCGGTAGGCAAGCCCTCCCTCCGTGAGGCAAGCCCTCTGTGAGGCAAGCCCTCCCTCCGTGAGGCAAGCCCTCCCTCCGTGAGGCACGCCCTCCCTCCGTGAGGCAAACCCTCTGTGAGACAAGCCCTCCCTCCGTGAGGAAAGCCCTTCCTCCGTGAGGCAAGCCCTCCCTCCGTGAGGCAAGACCCTTCCTCTGTGAAGCAAGTCCTCCCTCCGAGAGGCAAGCCCTCTGTGAGACAAGCCCTTCCCCCGTGAGGCACGCCCTCCGTGAGACAAGCCCTTCCGCCGTGAGGCGCGTGCGCCCTGTGAGTGTGACGTGTGTGGCGCAGAAGAGCAGAGGTGATCGCGGCGCGGCGCGGCGTCGACAGCGGCGACGGGGACGTGGACGTGGACCCGTTACCGAAGGCCGAGTTATGGGACTGCTCCGCTCCGCTCCTCCTGTCCTCCTCGCGTCCTCTTCCCGACGCTTTAGGGAAAAGCAACGGTGCTCGCACGCACGCACTCACACACGCACGCACGCACACATGGACGTACGCGCCGTGCTGCGCCGCGCCACCCTGGGAAGCCAACGCCTCGGACCCCGCCTTGGAGGAGAAAAAGGCCCTTCTTCTATCTCAAAGGAATTGGAAGGGCTGATTTCAGAGTTTTATTTTAGCTAACGCTTCCATCGCGCTGCATCAATTGGACGAAGCACATCAGTTTATGCACAGGAATTAGTAGTAATGAAGCTAACGACTGAGTCTAACGAGATCAAATTACGACAAGCAACGTGTCGTTTCTGAGTCTGAATGTTACAGAGTATCCGCTTGTCACAGTTTCTCCTCTTCCTGTTTTTAACCGCTTGGCGCAAATTGCAAAGAACTCATCAAACTGTCGTATTTCATAACTTTACATTAAATTTCATTTGTAATGATGGTAAATTTGCTTTATTAAACAAACTGTGTAGTAAGAAAACCTTTATTTAATTTTCGAACTATTACGCGTAATAACGTTTTCCTATTCCCGGCGTAATGCATTGGGAGTCATCGCCAGGATTTTCTCTGAGCCATCAGGCTCAATAACGCTTACTCGAGAACAAGTGCCGTACGCGTCAGAAATATCCCGAGTGCGCTGTGACCTGCTTGAGAAACTGGGACACAACCCCAGACGCCGTTGTAACCGAGGACAATCACGCTCGTCTGCATGACTGTAATAAAGGACATGCTAATTGCATAACTACGGTGCTTTGTATGGGGAAGGAAAATATGAGACTTTTATGACTTACTTTTTCAACGTAAGTCAATCTTCGAAACAGGATTTTTTCAAGTTATGCATTAAAGTAATACATACCTTGTTAGTAATAAGTCAGAATAAAGGTTTTAAAAGCGATATTTTACATGTTTTACATTGAGGAGGTTTTGACGTCACTGCATAATAAGTTATTTGTTATCTTGTTTTTGTTTAAGAAGCTAATTGACATGTATCTAAATCGTAGCTCACTGTCTTCACGAATCAATGATACATAATTATAATATTTATTTTATTGCTTTATTCGACACTCAATTTATTGTCTGAATTTCTATTATTGGGAAAAAATATGTGTCTTCTGCATTCTATGTGGGCTAGAGTAGAACTATTTGCAATAAGAGAAGACGTAAGGATTAGTCGATTTCTATTATTTGTGTATTGCCGTTCTGAACAAGAAATGGAGGTGGCTGCTGTCGCCCGTTCCAATTGCTGCCTCCTCGCCGAGGAAAGACGAGTGCAGGTGCAGGGCCCAGTGGAGAGAGGGATGCTCGTTGGCGATCGGAGCTTGGGGGGGGGGGGAGATACCGCCCCTCCCATCGCTGGCCCCTCCCATCATCCGCCGCCAAACCCTTAATGAGCCGCCGGCAGATGCGTCTTCTGGCGGACGGCACATAATCTGCATCGAGAAGCCCATTCATTTCTGTTAGACGTAATTTGTTGACGCTTCTCCCACCCAGCGGCTAGCAACTATTTGCTCAATTTGCGGAGCAAGCAAATTTATCAGACTATTAATGTTGTGTATAAATTTCCGATATAAGTTGAGAGAGATGTTTCTTAGACTTGTAACAAAGCGTTGTTGGGAGGCTGCGCCGATGAGGGCACGCGGAGGGCGGAGCGGCCTCCAGGGGTGTGTCGAGAGGGCACGAGCCAGCGCGAAGAGCACAAGGCAGAATGACCTCTGCGAGTGTACTGGCGACAGGAGAAATAATGGAATTCGGAAGGATGAGTTATGGCAACGAGTAGAAGGCTTCTGCGAATAACTCAAGAAGCAGGAAGTGTGTAGTTGAATCGTAGCGCCTGACAAGTACCGGTAGGGAAACAGGAGGAACCAGTAGGAAACGTCAGATTCGGAGGTGAGAAGTGGACGTGGCCACAAAGAACAAATGAAGTGTCACGTACTTTGAACAGGGCTCTGAAAATGGCTGGGGGAGCATTGCTTATCAGAGACAAGCATGATGCATGGCGCAGTCGGGGGTGTGGGTGGGTGCGTGGGCATGGAAGACGTGCGGCTGCTGGCCGAGGGGGGCGGGGGCTGTTAATTGGGCGCGGGCTCTCTGATAAGTGAACTCGCGCCGCCGCCGCCGCCGCCGCCGATGCATGATGGATGAGGCCGCCCCCACCCCCCGACGCCTCGCAGCGGCGCTGACCGCTCCCCATTAGGCGGCCGCGTTCTGGGCGCACGGGCTTGGCCCAGCAGCGACGAACTAGCGCGGAGTCCACGCAAGGTGCGTCTTCGAACGGCATCTAGGAGGAGAATGCTCTGGGAGGCACCATTGTGGCATGTAGATTTGAGATGTTGATGGCCGTCTACCTACACGACCAAATCCTGGATGGTCAGAGGATTATGAAACATCTTGTTTCAATGATTTGTTTTGAGTAGAGATGTTGAATTTAAAGGAAGACGTGGCTGTTTTTTAGTACTGACATCGTTTAAAACAATATTTTTATCGCCGGCATCAAAAACCTTATTGAACGAGTGGCTGTCAAGAAATTCATGGTAACTAAGGTGAATACGTGTTCATCAGTTTCTTAAGGCAAAGTAACCTGCCTCGGTGTCCCAAGTCGTGGATAGTCTTCCGCATTATAATCACTAGTGTGCTAGTTCGCCTGCGTTCAATCCCCGTGACTAATTTGTCGCCTTGATACCGTTTGGTCGGAAAAAAACGAAACGGTGCGCCCCTCGCCGCGTCGCCTCGCGCCCTGGCCCTTACTCATTGCTATGCGACTCCGTCCTCGGTTTCCTTTCCTTGCACATTCTGTGCGGTGCCATCTTACGGCGTCTTTTTGCCGGTAAGGAGAAGGTGCCTCGTGTGGACGAGCAAAATGGGTCGCCCATCTTCCTTTCGAACTTAGAACAGCTTCTGTCAATCCGCATGCTCTGTCTTTTTATGTCTACTTGCTATCTACAATGCTCAAGTAATTCAATATACTTTTCATGTACTATGCCTGTAAACACAAACCGAGGCAAACATACCGTTACTTACACGTTGACCCGCACCATCAGCCGGAAACAAAACGGGGGGGTTCTAAAACATCTGCCCGTCGAATCAACTAGAAAGTGTGATGAATCCATAGGCTGTGAAATGGAGATTCTCAAGAACACATTTGTAGCTAAAGGATACAGTTCTAAAACATCTGCCCGTCGAATCATCTAGAAAGTGTGATGAATCCATAGACTGTGAAATGGAGATTCTCAAGAACACATTTGTAGCTAAAGGATACAATTCTAACGCTGTAAAGCAAACCGCACAGCAGGCAGCACCACCTCTGGCACTGCGGGTGACATCATTGCATTTAACGCCGATACCATCAGCAAGATGGCCGTTTTGCCAAATATTCAAGGGTTCACAGGCATAATTGACAAACTTTTTCGTTTCTATATGAAGACGGTCTACAAAGCCCATGAAAACTGTCAAAATCCCGTTCTCGTTAAAGATCGCGTCCCACCTCTTCTGACATAAAAGGTGTATGAAATCTCACGCAGTCGCGGCCACAGGTAGATTGGCGGGGGAGAGGGAACTGTTGAGAATCGCCTTCGGAAACAAACTCGCCATTACAAGTATTATAATACTAAAAAATCGGCCGTAGCACTTCACATCTAGAAAACTGGCCACGCCATTCTTTTTGACAGCACCCGCATCCTGTCCACGAAAGACCGCTGGGGAACTAAGGGGGTAAAAGAAGCAGTAGAAATCTTTAAAGTTCCTCAAAATGTGAATGCTGCCCGAGGCCTACGTCGTCACGAGGCCTGGGAAAATCTATTTTATCGCGTGGCCCCATCCCGTCAGAGGGCGCTTCCCGCTGCTCCTTGACATCGCACTATGGCGCCCCCCTCCCCCATCCGCCCGGTGGGAGTGCTGGCTGATTGGCCGACGTTTTCTCCGCATTAGCCGATCGTCCGACCAACCGATAGACGGGAGGAGAGGAACCTTATGTGAACTCTGAGGAAAGTCGCAGTATGACGGCCGAAACGTTCGAACCTATGCTTAGAACGCAGCGTCTCCCGAACAGCCAAGTTTCCCTGTAGGCGCTAGTATTTTTCTAGTAGAGGCAACACGCTTTTGGGGTTCAAGGATCATCAAATAGTTAATTTTGACTATAGTAGTCACTAACTAGAACACCAATAACAGTACACCAGAAAGAAAACTAACTGCAAGAAAAATCTACTTTTTCGGTTTGAGACTCACAAAAAACTTCTGTCAAAAAATCGTTTCTGTCGAAAAATCGTCATTTTCTCAGCAACTTAACAGCTTTTACTTACTTCGTAGTAGAAATGAGAAAGTGCAAAACTCTTAACCTGCATTTCAAATTAATCTGCGATTCTAGACACTACCATGAGTTGGATCCCATCAACTTTTATATCCTTTTTTGTTGATATTATTGCCAAATGAAGGATCACAACAGGCCGACTGCCTAAGATGTGTGCCAGAAGCCAAATGCACCTTGTGAATGCACGCAATGCGTAGGAAGGAGTGCTCTTGTCCTCTCTCCTTCAGTTCTTTCCTGCTATATCAAATTGTGAGATATGACAGTCATTTTAATTTCTGTTGTTCAACAGTCTTCGCGGCCGGAACGGGATGGTAATGATTGAGTGTCTGGATTACTCGAGTTTCTGACTCCACTGTCCAGCTCCCAAGTGTTTGTTTTTTGGAGGAAGTGCCTGATTGTTATGCTAAGGCTCTCAGCGGCCTATTAGATTGTGGACGACTCTCTTTTTAGTTTTCATGATTATTTTTTTAATTTACTTTGAATTTTTTGACAGAACGTAAATTTCTACGTACTTAGACACTGCCTCCTAAGATGGGTGGGTAAATGATGTATGGCACAAAGGACATCTTTAATAATAGTTCTTGCGCATTAGAAAAAGTAGAAAACACTCTCATGTGCTGACTGATTTTGAAATAATGTTGCATTACGTTCTGTTCTCTTGGTCTATCGAAATATTGCCGAACTAGCTTAGGATGGTGTCTCGGCGTATATTTTCATGTTTTTATCATAAAGATACTTTTTAAAAATGTAATATATTTGTCTAGCTCGTGGATTCTAGAGAATGGAAAGTTACATGAAAAATTATCAGATGAATCAAGTTATGAATTAACTGATAAATCGTCGTGTCGATTCTTGTTTTGCTGGAAGAACAGTATAGTAATTTACAGTGTTTTACCACTAAAGATATCTAGAAACTCCCCAAAACCTATTTTTCTAGAATTCTTCTTAAATATTCTAGACGTATCCGGAAAAAAGTGCCAATGATAGTACTCATGTTGAGAGAAATCGAACGGGGTATTGATAACTTCTTAAGATGTCTTGAAAGCATTGAAAACGCTTTTGAGGTGCTTCAAAGTACCTCGAAAACATGTTTTCTTTCGATTTCGAGAATTCTCTTAGAACGTTCAGGCAGAAAATATGTCAGTTCTCCTCCAATGGACCGAAATGCGTCAAATGACACTTTGTTCGCTTCCAAGAAAAATGAAAGAGGTGTAATCGTGATTAACACAAGGGCAACACTTTCACTTATTAAATGTAAAAGTAATATTTGTATGATAACCCGCGCAGTGGAAACCCAAGAAGAAGTAGAAGTAGAAGTAGAAGAAGAAGAAAGAGTCGTTTTCATGTACATATTTTACAAACAATTATTGGGTAACAATATGCGATTTTCATCAATCCAATCAAAAAGCAAAGCACTGTAGAGCCGTGTTCCATGTAGCTTAATGGACGCCAAACTGGTACCTCCAGGGAGTTGCCATTTCTGCTGAACAGCCGTATCCTTTGCTCTGAAGTGTCGTAATAGTAATTAATGCGCCAATTAGCTATCACCGGAGATTACGTCTTGGTCCCACCAAGAGAAACGCAAAGCCCACAAGCGACTTGACGGGCCCCGATTCCATCACCTTCAATCATCGCCAACACCATCGTCAGCATGAAGACGACTCCAGTCGCTCCCTCCATCACCTGTGAACGCGCGGAAAAGGTGTGATCCCACCCATTGTCAATATGAGTGTCGGGTGTGTGGCGGGCGCGGGCAGGTCGGCGGCACAGAAACAGGTCGCCTCGCCGCGCCGCGCGGGCAGCAGCAGGCGATAACGGTGCGCGCGCGCCCACGAAACCGCATTCGCGTCCCGCGCGTAATGAGCCGTATATTTTAACGCTTTTTACATAATCAGCTCTCCCCCGCCCCGCCTCGCCCCGCGCCCCTTGACCTCTCCCATCGCTGCGCACTCGCCCCCCCCCCGCCACCCCGCGTCAGCACTTCGCCCGCCTCGACGCGCGCGCGGCCCAGTTCGCTACGCGCACCATTCACGCAGAATGACCGCCTGCTCCCGCCAGAGCGCGGCGAAGCGCTCCTTGCGGCCACGAAAGGAACCTAATGATCTCTCTCAGAGGTTCTGTGGAGTCAAGGTCTCCAACTGTTGGCAGTGGCACGCCTCGTGGCACCGTGCTATGCCGGGAGCTTCTCTGCGCCACTACCGTCGGGAGAGGAAACAATTAGTAACCCCGCCGTTTTACAATAGTGATGGCGTTCTCTCTTGCGGCGGGGTTATGAACTGCGTGGAGACGCGATTTCGTCGTGGCACTCGTGCCACGGACTCTCGCACCACGGACTCCGCTCGTGGCTTCGACCTTGACAACACTGCTCTACAAGAAGCGCTCAGTTTGCCGCAAAATTTTTACGTTCTCGCTACGTAGTTGACACGGTACCTAAGGAGTACTGCAAAACGTCTGCCCGTCTGTCTAAACAACCCTAGTGGCTAAACCATTCAGCCGATTTTCTGAAAAATTGATATTCTCTAATCCATCTACTTGATGTCGCGGCCCCTTGAATTTAAAACTCATATTTTAATTTTTAGGGGTACTTGGGTACTTTACACGAACTCCCTGAGACATTTTCAAATTTTCAAAAGAAAACTACAACGTTTTTGATTTTTTCTTGGATTGTGTGAAGGACGTTTAAGAGAATGGTGCAGGCCTCATGTTCATTGAAAACCCTAATTTTTCCAAAATTGCAAAAGTTCAAATTTTTTCGGCGACTTCTCACAACGAAAATATTAAAGGTAGAGATTTTCCACCTCAATGATATCTGTTCCTTAGAGATAGATTTTGAAATAGTCATGTACACTTTTTCGAAAATGTGATTAATTTTTCGATGATTTTGCGTGAAAATACAAGTGAGAAAGTACGTGCTGTTTTACCAGCACTAGTTTAAAATTTTAACCCATCTAATGCTTTTATCTTAAAAATGTGATAAACTGTGTAATAATAATAATAATAATAATAACAATAATAATAATAATAATAATAATAATGAAAAAACAGCAAGAATATTAAGATAAGTTCACGTGGAAGATGATAGAAGTTTTAGCTGAAATCCATCTGCTCATTTGCATTAAGGTTTTTATAAAAATATATTTGAATGTGTTTCATTTGTCAAGAGGATGTTGAGGTCGTTTACTGTTTCCTTCAAATGAAAGTTTAATATCAATTGGCACATGTTTTACTTTGTTTTTATCATTTTTAAAAGGAGAATTAATAACCGTTTCTAAAACCTTTAACCTCAAAAATGAGCGTTCGCCGTAAACAATGTGGCGAAAAAATCAAGAAACCTGCAAACAGTTAAATCCACACAAAATAATTCTCTCCCAAGTTATCACAAAAATTGAAATTTTGATCGGTTTGTGCTTCTGGGTTATTGAATGCTTTTTCGTTGTGCCGGGGTGACCACGAGTGCAAGAACATGGGATCCCTGCCTTTTGAGGAGAGGTCAGTTCGATATCCTGATCTGCCTAGCAATCTCAGCGGAATGACCCTGCACCAACCCCTTGGCAAACGCAGTGTCAAAATCCAGGGCTTTTGAAAACGATGGCGAATGCGGAGTTTGCTGGCGGGAAGGGGTCGGCCGGCGCGGCGCGGCGCGGCGCCGCGCAGGGGCTAGTGGGACGTGTAACTGAAGTTTCCGTCTGCAGGCGCTTCCATGAATGAGCGGACAATGCAAGCGGCGCGACGCGACGCGGCGCGGGCGCGCGGGGCGGGGCACGCGACCGGTTCCGTGGCGCTGCGCGGCGCTGCGGATCTCCAACGGCTACCTGCAGGCGGACGCCGACAATCGCCTGCCTGCCTGCGCACTAGGACATTGATTAACTCGCTTTAAAAATGGACGGAAAAGGGGACGACATTGCTGGGAAATTATTTCAATTGAATTGAATTGCCTTATTTTACGTGGCGAGACTCAGACCATGAGGTCTGCTCTTCCGTCTGACCACGCTAATTTCGCTACGCTCCTTCCATCAGCCAGCTGAGAAAGAAGGTATTCCTTGGGCGACGAAACTGGCGATTTGAATGTAGCTCAGAGGCTTCATTTAGGCTTGAGGATCTTTTGCATCCAGTAAATCTACTACATGGGACAGCCGGCTATACGTCCCCTCCGAGGGAAGGCGTTCGAAGGATTTCTTCGCCCTTAAAAATCCACGGCTTCGATCGTGTTTGAACCCGACAACTTGGGTAGAACAGTCCGATGCGCTAATCGCCGCGCAAATTTTTAGTTGGCATCCTACAGACACTCAGCATAGCCGGTAGATTTTGATTTCCATGTTAGCCGCCAGGTTGCACGATAATTACTCGAGGTATTCGTCGCTAAGCGGTAACTCGGGCGGTAATTCGTCGCTAAGCGGTAAAGCGGTAAGTCGGGGGATTACATTTTTCGAGCATTTAGCCAGAATTCTTGTTCGTGTCGAAAGTATGTCATGGTCGTTGTGTGTTTGCCGTCGTTTGTAAATCTACGCACGTCAGCGGGAATCGAAACCGCGCTCTGGGGGCTGGGAAGGTCCACCCTTCCACATGCGTGCAGACCCCAATGCGCAATTCCGATCTCTGCTACGCCAAGAGATGAAGCTGCCTCTTCGAAACGCTCATTTCTCGCGATTGGAGTCGTAATTATGCGAGGGTAAATCATTAAGTATCTGCACTTATCAATGACAACCCTACCCTGCATCGTCGTCAACCTACATGTCAATCGTCTGTGGGCAGCTTTGTGCCCTTGCTAGCTTTAAGATTACATTATTCCCTTTGCTTATGGTAAGTTTCAGTGTTATCACTATCCGTCAACCTAATGTTTGCTTGAATTGTAGCAACTTGCTGCAATCTCTCTTTGCGCCAAAAATAACTTGGTTTCATAATGCGGTTTTTCTGATATGAACGTGTGCGAAAAGCTAAAAGCCATGGAAGACTTTCAGCACAAACTTAGTGCAACGTTTTTTTCCTTGGCGAAACGTTTGCCAGTGAATTGAACCTTTCAAAAGAAGTCAGTCAGCGTGCAGGATAAGAAAATAGCAAGATGTTAAACATCATGCACTACTGATCCCAATGTTAAGCAAGTCCGTGACCTGATTTTGAATAACCGATGAGTGACTATTGATGAAGTGATTGAAGTGGCTGGGATTTCATACTGTTGTATTCAATTATAAACACTTGAGTGCAGATACCTACCGGCGTCTCCTCGTAATTTACACAAAGGCGATCGTTTACGTTCAAAAGAAGAAAGTTACGTTATAATTTAGGTGATTGATGCCCGTTAATGATAATGAAATGATGAGATGAATGAGTGACGGAACGAGGACACAGGAGAGCTCTGCCACATGGAGAAGGCATGCGGTCTGCCCCCCTCCCCCCGCACGGCGAAAGGGCGATGCGGCGGGCAGGACAATCTCCATGCTCTGCTTGGAGCCGGTAAGGGCTCGCCGGCTCCGAATCGCTCCTAGGGGAGCGCAGTGCTCCTGGAGCGGCCGTTTTTCCACGCTGGCCAACTGCGCGCCTCCCGCCCGAGCGCTCCATGGCAGGGAGGAGTAGAGACCCTAGATACAGAGAGTAGCGCATTCCATTAGTCCACCGATCCCGTCATTTTATATCAAGTTGACAGGAGAATTTAAACTGTTTCGTATTCTGTGTGTTGAGAACCACAATCTAACCCAAACCAGTATTAATAATCTTAAACATCTCCATAACGTCACCAAATGTTATAATTTTCCTTTAGCTGCTGTTTGCTGTCTGGTCGGGCTAGCGGGAGAAAGGATATTAAATGTAGTATATTAAGTGGCGGCGGTTGCGTTACTCTCTGCATCTAGGGACTCTAGGGAGGAGGCAGGATTAGAAAGGGCTTAAAAGAAATGTTGTGTCGTCGTTGAAACAATGCGTTCCTTCAAGTCGTGTTGGGCGATAGCGCTTGCATGGAGTAATCCTCCGTTGTTATTTTGGTGAAGTCTCGTTACGGTCGCAGTCAGTCAGTGTCCTTTATCCCTTCGGCCAAAGGCTCGACGCCGTGAGACACCAGGGTTCCTAGCCGATTACCCAACCAGGAACCCGCGAGATCTCGACTTCGCTTAACCTTCGTAACTTCACGGAGCCTAATGAACGAATTCGGCTAGAGACGCCGGTGCGGCAGGGCACAGCGCCCAAGGGATGAGCGGGCAACCCAGGGCACCCCGCTCGGAGATCCACGTCCATGCGGCGCGTGGGGCTTGCGTCCGTACACCAGTCACCCCCAACACCCAACGTCAACAAAACACCTTTTTTCACGACTGAAAGACCCCCGATTGTATAAATATTTACGAATTTTTAGTTACGACAAACATATTTAGAATTTAGAGAAGTTTTATGCTGTGGCTCGTCGTATCTCATCTAAACTAGAATTGGAATTAGATGAAGACATCAAACTTAAGACGTTCAGAGTGGGCGTGGCATGTATAACAAGTCATTATTAATATACATAAATAATATGAAATCATCATCATCGGAATTATACATAAATAATATAATAGGTTATTTTACCCGCCAAATGCGTTTTAAGGGTTCTAATGATGAACGGCCGAGATCGAAAAGCACAAGGCCATTCTGTCGCTGCAGATCGTAAGAACCTGTTAACGCCCGTGGTACATACATGATTTAATTTTTATCTAATTTTAATTATTCATGTTTACTTATTTTTCAATATAACTAATTGTTAACTTGACCCGATTTGTCATTTCATATTTCCCCCCCATATTCCCTTTCGTAATTCCCTCTCGCAATTCCCTCTCATAATAAGAGAAGATGTAGCACTATTCAACTGTTTTCATAGTTCCCACGTAACAACGACCCTATCGATCCAGGTAAGCTATGCAGTAAATATCGAGCTCGGTATCGAAGGTAACAACAAACAATAACTTGTCAATAAAAAATAAATGATATTTAATTGTAACGAATTCACACCTTGCAGTTCACAATTCCAAAAGATAACTCATTAGGGCAAAGTGCTTGAAGCCCCTAACTGCTCCCTCTGGAGTCAGAAGCTGCGCAGCCGTGGTGGGGGGAGAGCGTTTGGGGGGAGGCGCACAAAACTCGCAGCGGTGTCAAGCAGCCAGTGAAGCACAGTAAAGCACAGGGCGAGACTCCACTTCCAAGTTGCTCACTTCAGCTCCAGTTACGACGAACAGATACATTGAAAATATTAAAAGGATACTGGATGTGCGAATGTGCCTATTGTTTCAATGTAAATAAAGACAGAAATGAGGTGTGGATCAAGGAAATACAGTGTGTACAAAGTAAAAAAATACAGGGAGTATCTCCTCCTCCTCCTTCCCAGTAAAGATGAGCTTGAAATGATCTCAGCAGAAAGCGCAAGTATCCCCAATGAATTCGTGCATGCAGGACGATTTGTTGGTTCACGTGACTCGTCCGCTAGCGCATGTGTTGACGCGCAGCGCTTGCTCATCTTGTTGACTTAATGCCTGAGAACATCTGTTGCACAGTAGGAGGTACAGCTACAAAGAGAGGAACCGTACGTCCGGCGCCGGCGCCGTGTGCCGGTCGTGACGCGCGCCGGTCCGCCGCGCCGTGCAGCCGAGTGCAGTAATGCACACACGGACAGACCAGGGCTGCAGTGCGCGCCTCACGCTCGCCTCGCTCGGCTCTTGCACAGCCAGAAAAATTGGAACAAAATACAAGGGTTGGGGCAGAAGTCATGGCAAATATTTTTTCTGTGAGAATATGAGTAGGGGTGGAAAGTTTCAAATTACACTTGAAACGAAATGCTTGGACATTTATCAACATACAATAATTGAATTTATCATATTTATTAAGGTATTTGAAATGTCCCTATTCGTTTCATGTTCTAAGGCATTTTAGGGAATACGACTACACAAGTTTAGCTCTGAAGAAGGCCACAGCAAGATGGCCGAAACGTCAGTGAAACCTACTGAGACGCGGCTCATCCCGGACAGCCAAGAATATAATGACTCCGGCCGCGGAAGCCTACGAATCTACTCTACAAGTTCAAAAAGTATTACATATCCGTTCTAAAGGTCTGATTATGTTGATGCTTGATTACTGCACATCACATTGATCCGTACAACTCACAGGTCGTCACGTGCGTTGCTGATAATTACTTTTCTGATACTAATGTCGCAAATTATTGAAATGTGAATGTTGAAATAAGGTGTGTTACAAGTTAATACTCTTATTCATAATTTTCATATCGCTTGATAGAAATTTTTAATCCACTAAAAAATCATGATCACTCAGTACACACTAGTTAGGAATTACAATAAAATGGCAGACGAATGGGAACGTTGTGCAATGCATCTCGCAACCGAAGTCAACAAACCGATAAGAAATTAGTTTTAAAAATATCACTTACCATAAACGTTCTTCTACACTTACGTGAGTTGGTCAATTCATTTGTTTGAAAAGTCAGTTCGATTGAGACAATTACAATTACTTTTATTTAAAAAAAATAAATTGTGTTTGCTTTTTTGAAACCGAACAAAATTAAGTTAATATTAAGTAAGTGAAATATTTGACTTGAATTTTGCAAATATTGAAATGACATCTTAGCAATGTAAGCGAACTCTATTAGTAGTACTCATTGCAAGTATTTGGGCTGGGCTGCCGTGGCGTGCCGTTCATGCTTCAGTGCCCCAGTTGCCCCCGCACTCCGCCTTCTCCCGCGCCGTCCGTCTGACACAGCACGAGCGCCAGATAGAGATGCTTCTCACATCTCCCCTCCGCGCTCAACTCCAATGATGTCTGGTCTTCTATTCCCATAAGACTCGCACAGGCGAGGGAAAATCATCAAAACTTGTTTTGTTGTCTTTGAATAACACGTGTAAAATATCCAACGATTTGTGGAAGAGCCAGAATATTTGTGCTGTAATCGCCGATTTTAATTCAGATTGTCATGGTTTTGCGAAAGACACAAATCAATTATTACGTATGGAATTACTTTTTATGCGATGAGCAAAATTTGAATATTTCACTGATCTGTTCGTAAGTATTTTAGAGTAATGACCGAGAGAGGGAAACGTTTATGATGTTCGAAGAATTGTACAAAAATAATTTTCGATTACGCACGACATTGGTTCTTTTAACGGGAAACTTGAAGAACGCGGATAGAGTATTTCTTTTTCTTAAAAAAATGGTCCGCCCCGACTTTCGGTTCCTTTGTGTGATTTGGCGCGGCTTGTCATCGCCGTGACCCAGAGCGGCCTTGACCCGCCAACGAGACCCACGCTCCATTCCCCAGCCCTCGAATGAGTCGATTCTCCACGGGAGCGCGTGGGCGGTGGATTGCGCCTCTTCGCCACGCCCCCCTCAGCCCCGCAGCAACCGCTCCGGAGCGCCTCTCCCTTTCATTCGCTTCTTTTGTACGAAAGTGAGTATTTCTCTCCATCACTTCACTGCTTATACCCCTTTTCCTCCTGTGATGGCGCCTTTACTGCCGTTTCTGACATTGACTATGGGAGTACATGTCCTGCGCCTAGCGGGCGTGGAGCGTCTGAGGGCGTGGTGCGAGCGAGGATGCGGGCGAGGGCGAGGGCAAGGGCGAGGGCAAGATCTAGGGCAAGAGCTAGGGCTAGCGCGAGTGCGAGCGCTCCAGAGGGCCGGGCGCTTCGCTGGGGTCAAGCTAAATCAATTGCAGCGGATTGGAGTGTAACGGCTCGCCCGGGGCCGGGGCTGGGGCTGGGGCTGGGGCCGGTGCTGCCGACCGCTAGCTGCCCCACATACCGCGCAGCCACAGACGCCCCTGGCCCCGCCCCGCCCGCCCCTCCCCCCTCCTCTCGTGCTCCCAAGTACTCAGTTTTCTTATTCTTCCCCATTCACGCTTCGATTTCTCAGTTCCGTCTACAAATTTTTGTTTTAGTTCTCATTTCGTATTTCTCTTTCGTATTTTCTAACAGAACTCTCGTGTATGCCGCAGCGTATCTTGTCGAACACCACGGCCATCTTCTCACTACCATATTTCATAACTCTTATACTATTGTAAACGTGCTTCTACTTTTTTTATGAAGACATACGAATTCTCCAAAAGAATTTTAAAAATTGTTAAAATTGTGATGTTAAAAATTTAATCTGTTTTCTTAAGGTCTACGTGGCAAGAAAACCTGCACTAAAGCAGGTTGTCTGAATGTTGTTGTTGATGTTTCACGCAGGGAAATACTCTGTTTATATTAATAATAGATTTATGAGAATAATAGTATGTATCACTTACATCTATCCAATTCATCAATCAAACACGTGAATCTTCATTTTATGATTTGTAACCACGTATCACAACTACCCGAAAATACCTATTGCGTTTGCAAATAGGTTAATGACTTTTTAGAACTTATCAGCTAACTGATTCAATTCGAAATTGTACTGTTAAGAATAAAGTGGATTGTGTTTTGTCAAAATACATGAGTAACAAATGTTCTCCGTCAACTACATCCACGACTGTTATACTGGTGTATTGAAAAATGAAGCTATTCATGTTTCGTAAAATTTAATTATCTGTCATTTTTAAGAAAACTATTTCTGACATTTGTGTAATTCTCACAAAACAAGGCGAATTGGCTGCGTAATGCGCTAGAGCTGGAGAATGTTGCTTCGTGTTTCACGAGGGCATTTTCCCAGAAGGTGTACGGCACACGTACGCCTCTGACGTGATAGCAACTATTTGCTTATGCAGACACTCTTCGCTCGTAGAGATGCGAATGTTCCGTTTCTTATAGTTAATCCGAGGACTTCTTCTACCAGCATCCGTGTGTCGAATTTGAAAACGCTGGAGGTTTGATCTGCCCCTTGATTCTTGTAGGTAAAAGACGCGTAGAGAAGAGCATTGAGATCAGGGCGAGGAAGCGGTGCGGGCGTCACGTTGGGATGCAGGGAGCGCGGGGGCGGTGGCGGGGCGCAACCCTCCCCTGTGCCAGCCACGTTAAGTGTAGTGAAGACAGGTGTGCCAAATAACCCAATCGAGAAGAGTCATGGAGAGATGGCTCAGTGCATTAACTGATGTCCTTGCAGTCCCTCCGACCGGGATTACCTAGGTTCGAGTCCCGATGGTGGAAGGATTTTCCACTCTAGCTTGTCAGCTAGGTCGAATTCAGTCGCTGTCTGAAGCAGTATTCTAGCGGCTGGCTGCTCTGATCGGTAGTTTTCCGTGGGTTTCTCTGATCAACACCAGGCGAACGCCGGAGCAGTACCCTAACAAACGCCCACCGACCGCGCGCGATCTTTCCTGCATCTTCCTTTCCTATCCTCCCCTTTTTTACAGACACACACACACACACACATACTAACATGCACTACTACACTACCACACATGCCAGGAGTCCGATCGGGGGCTTAGTGCTTGTCCCGGCTGGGGCGGTTCCCGCTGGTGGGAGATACCTGGTTGTGTGAAAACCCGGCGTCGGATCTCGCCATCCAACGGGGGAAGATCACCGCCACCTCGCGATAAAAAACACGTACTATAATGCCGGGACTAATGACCTCAGTTGACGCGCCTGGAATCACGAACGATCCAGTCACACGAGTCATATGAAGGACGATTTTTTGTTGTACACTTAACATTGACACATGCATCATAACCCAACTGAATACAAGACCCCCTCGCACGTGGTCCCCAGGCCCGTCGGAGGACGGCGGAAGGAAAGGGTTGCGGGGCGGGGAGTCACGCAGCGACACGAGCGCGGCCCGTCCGCCGGGATCCGGTTGCTCCTGCTCGGGGCCGGGATGGCCGCGTCGCCTCCGACTGGACTCGCAGCCACGGGAGACACTCGAGAGAGACTGCCGGGTCAAGGCACGTTCCCTCGGATGCGGTGGAGGCATCGTTGAGGAGTGCGCGCGTGAAGCAAGGGGGGATGAGGCGGCTCTTGTGGCATGCGCCAGTGGCAGGACGCAGTGGGAGAGTGAGCTGCCGATGTGATGGCGCGGTGCCATCGGGATGAGAGGGGTTGCGAGGCGCCCGCCCGCCCGGTGGGCCACAACACAAGCACTAGGCATTGGGATTCTGCTGAGGAATCTCTCTCTCTTTGGTTAACAGCCATATGGCTGGGTGGCAGTCTCGAAGCCCGTAGCGGCTTCTTGTGGGACTGATCCTGGGCAAGTGTACCTAGGGTAGTTTGCCATCGCTTTCTTTTAGGGGCGCTAGTGCGCCAATGTTGACGTTTGATTTGAATACCAGATAGCGCAGGCCTAGATACAATATCCGCAAATCTTATTCAGTAGAGAACCTATAATCAGGGTGTTTCTTTCACAGTGTACACGACGGTTGTCCTCGCATTCGGTAGACTTAAGTGATCGCCCTACCCTGATCACGACATCGTCAAAGAGCGCTGCGGCCGTGATCCCGCGAATTTCTTGAGGGTCTTGGGGGTGTTGCGGGAGGGTGTCGGCGGGAGTCAGAGAAATACGCCTTCCTTTCTCCCTCCGCGGCCGCTGCTCTCGGCGCCGGAGAGGAGGTGAAGGTCGCCCTCCCCCCGCCTCCCCCGCTAGGCCTCCCCCCGCTCTGCCCCATTTCCCCTCACGGCTCCCCTCCCCCGCTCCGCCTCCTCCCTCCGCCCCGCCTCCACCTCTCTGCCTCCTCCCTCCGCCCCGCCACGCCCCGCTCCCCTCCCCCGCTCCGCCCCGCCTCCACCACCCTGCCCCTTCCCGCTCCCTCCCCGCATCGCCCGCCCCGCTCCGCCCCACCCCGCCCCTTCCCGCTCATTCCCCGCATCGCCCGCCCCGCTCCACCACTCTCGGCCTCCCCCGCTCCGCCCCTCTCGGCCTCCTCTCGCTCCGTCCCTCTCGGCCTCTCGCGCTCCGCCTGGGCACACCGGTCGGTTCCGGCGAGGGAAAACGCTAACAGCTTGTGCGTAGGATGTGGAGGCTGCTGTTTGAAACGAAGACTGTTAAGAAGTGGGAAGTGGTCCTTGGTTGTGACTGTAGCTTTCATGTTTTGTTAGCATTTAATCCATAGCATGCATTTCGAAGTGTGTTATAATAGCGGTATTTGTAATACATACCAAATAATTGGAAAGTAGTGTACTTAATTTATTTTTGTGTTTATTAGTATTAGATATAATGTTGCTCTCTAGCCCTAACTCGATGACTTCTCTCTGTTCTCTTTCATATTGCTTCCACATTTGTTACTTTCTTCGTTGTGCTTCGTCCTGATACACTTGCTTTGCTCTTTCTTGCACGCTCTGCAAGTCTATTTCTCTTCTTCTTTATTATTTTGCTGTAATTCACAGTACACAACTTGCATTTATTTACGCTCGACCTTATTTCAGCCCTTCTGTGCGAGCGGTTCCTCTGCAAGTCCCTCTGCTGCTGCAACCGGCCACTCGACGTGGAGAACGGTCCCGAACCATCTGCTCGGGGCTCTACCATTCATCCAGCCGCGTTTCGGTTAAAAAAAGTGTAGCTTTTTATAGCC
The DNA here is from genome assembly GCA_031308135.1 of Acheta domesticus. Lineage (NCBI taxonomy): Eukaryota > Metazoa > Arthropoda > Insecta > Orthoptera > Gryllidae > Acheta > Acheta domesticus. Next base: position 180,017,549 of record JAHLJT010009436.1, on the reverse strand, counting down.
ATTACTCATTTAACTGTTTGCCTAGATGTTGTTCATCATTATTCTTCTCGATCGTCATAGCTATAAATCGGTTTCGTGATTAATGGAGCTAAGTTGCAGCTGTCTTCATATTGTACACCGTTAGCAACTAAAGGGATTCCTGTGAATTTCTAAACAGTTTTCCAAACTCATTATCGCCTGTTACGCTTCATTCTGTACTATGTGCCGCCATTTCTTCGTCGTTTTGCCTTGCCATCTTTCGAGAAGAGGCGAATCTATTGAGTGGTGTGCGAAACCTTCATTTCCAATGGCGTTAATATGTAGTTTCAACGATCTGCTTTTTAAGAGACCACGTAGTTGCGGGTTTTCTTTCAGTTTCGTTAAAGTAAGATAAAAGTAAGAAAAAATTAATTTTGTAGGAAGTAAAACAAAACTTATAAAATCGCCTTTGTAAAACAAATTTTTAAAACATTTTTAAATCTCGGCTTGCTGTTACGTCACTTCCTGGCCCTTTAACCGTGGTGCCAGTGTAAAACCATTTGTGGATTAATTAGCCCTATTAGCTTAAGTGACCCAATGCGGAGCATCAATTGAAATGCTCTTGGCGCTGCTGAGAGCAGTGCGAGATAAGAAGCGCATCTCCAGGAGTTCTTGACAGCGTGGAAAACGCAATGAGCGGGCTGGAAGGGAGCGGGGACGGTTTGTTAAGAGGCAAGGGGGGGCGGGGGCGAGGGTTAATTGCTAAGGGCCTGGATGCGAGGGGGAGCTGTCGGGGGGCGAGGAGTGAGAGGCGCGGGGCAGGGACCCTCCGCGAACGCGCCACACCCTCCAGGCAGCGAAGACCCCCCCCTTGTACCATCTCTGTGAGGTTGCAGCTCAAAGCATGCTTATTGTGTGGTGCCAATCACCGCTTATGAACGTTACATATCATAAATCGCGTAGTAAAAACAGGACTTCATTTGAAACCACGATGATTATGTTTTTAAAAATAACGTAGTTACATTTTAGCATTTTTGTTCTCGCATGCTGCATACCTCATACGTAGCAAGAGAAGGTTATGTAATACTCCAGCCAAAAACGGCAATTTTTTGGCAGAAAAAGTTGTATTGTAAATATTCGTATTGTCCTGATACCCAGAAAGTTGATACATCTTGTGTGTGTAATATATTACTTCACCTAAAACGTTTTTTTAATCAGAATCAACATTTTGTGTGTCCATGGTACCGAAAATGTATTTATGCTAAAACGTCTGCCTGTCTGTAAACAACGCTTGTGACTAAACCGTATACAGGACTTTCGCCAAAATTAATATGCCCTGATTGATCTGGCTGAAGTCTTGGCCCCCTGAATTTGAAACGGATGTTTTGATTTTTGGGCTACTTTACAAAGTCTCAAATCTCAAAATCTCTCCAGGTGTTTGTTTGATTCTTACGTCATTTAATATAAAAAACGGATATAAATTTAACGCATTATATTTTTTCGGTGTCATCCTACAACAACAAAAATGAAGACTGATTTTTTCTTCAAATAAAATTTGTACCCCACCATAGTAAATAAGGCTATAGTTAATGGTGCGTACATTTGTTGAAAATATTTGTAGTTTTCGAACAATTTTCAGAGAAAAATTGTTATTAAAAGAGAATTTCCTCAAAAAAGTCACCAAAATTGTTCTTGAAACTTTTGGTACGGACAGTGCTAAATGCACTATTACATGACATAAACGCTATTTTGATGTATTCTTTTCATTTTAAATAAGTGCACAAATGTAATTTTTTGAAGTCATTAATATTTACATTACGGGCATTTTTGCAAAAATGCGTTATTGCATTTTTGAGCTCAAATGCTTAAAAAATATTATGGAGTGGCTGGTAAACTCATACATTTTCTGTGAAAATGAGCTCAAGCAAGCGCATTGTTAGAAACGCTCCAACGATATTTTCTCACGAATGTCTGTCACTTTTTTAAACCTAAATTTGCATATAGATTCAAGTTTTACTGTTCTGTATTATTCTTAAAGTCATATTTTAATTATACAGTAAGAGAATATAAAAGTTGAGAAAATATGAAAAGAAAGATAGCACTGGAAAAATACTGGGGCGATTCCGAAACGCTAGCCTAGAGAAAAGAAAGTAGAAAACTAACTAGTGCGAGGAAGTTTCTGTCATTCTGAACCACCACTAGTTTCAAGCATGTTTTACAAAAGCTTTGTAATCACATTGCCTCTACTTCCACAACACAAATACAAACTACGCTATTAAGCTCACTGTAACAACTAAATAACCTGTGCTATGAGTCACACTAACTAATGTGGAGCCTATCGAGTAAAGCAGAATCCCGCCCAAATTATCAAACTAAGTTCGTCTTACGTAAGAAGTGGACACTTTATTGAGTAAGACCTCAACCCGTGCAACATCTGGCATTTCACAACTTTAACACTAAATTGAAAAGCAATCTCTGTTGTGGTTTCGATTTAAATAACTTCTCTTTGGTTCTAGCAATGATTCGTATTCACCCAAGAAAATAGAAAAAACAGATGCAATAAGTTAATTATTTTACGAGTAATTACCATGAGACTTCTAATGACTTTTAAAAAAAATCGACATTTTCATATTAAATTAATATTCTCCCGGACACGAGTTTTTAATGTAACTAGTGGTGCTACAACAGCACTTACTTTCCCGTATTAGAGGAAACAGCTAAGTAGTACTGTAATATTGCACTTTATGCGCTACTAACATCTTCGCTTGGAACTCACTATTTCCATTGCAGTGTTGTCAGAACTATGTGAATTCTACAACTTCACAAAAATAGAATGCAAAGGTTTTGTAACCCTGTATTGGAAAAAGAAGCCTGATACCCTGGAAATATAGAAATGCCTTCCACTGGGCCATATTAGGGAAGAGTATTTTAAAACCATGCAACAAATTCTCTACTCACTACAAATAGTACAGCATTTGGTGCAAAACTAAATATTTGCCTGCAAATATCAACATAAATTAGACAATTATAACTCTTTTTCATACAGCTCCATTAGGTCACAACAATGACACTAATTCACAGATATTCGCGAGCACAAAGTGAATTCCATTGTTGCAGACCCTGCATTGTCGCTATTCTGAGAGCTATTAATTCTTTTTACTTATTTCAAATATTTCAAAATAAACAATTTCTAAAATATTAATGTGTAAGTCTATAACAAAGTTGGAATGTAAGAAACGAAGAAAGAAATAATATACAAAATTGCACATTCTAATTTACGACGCATCCAGCTGTCCGAAGCGCAGTAAATTTACAGCGGCCTATTACGTTTGTCACAAAATTAAAGAAAAACTACTCGTATTTTGAAAAAAATTAAGCATGACCGTATTTATTTTATTTATTTATTTGTCAAAAAAACAGACACAGAATGGCACAGACTTTCCCGTATTAGTTTTCTATTTTCCTGGGTCTTCGCTAGCTATTCGAAATTGCCACATACTCTTTCTTGCCAGCTACCATCTATCATCGCCAAAAGTACATTTTTTTGTCATTTTCTTAATTTTTCGGTTTCCTATTGGTAGAACAGAAACATTAATTTTATAATATTAAAGAACACAAAACCTAGCCGTAAATGGCAATTTTTCTTTTAAAAATTATGTGCCGTTTAAGAGAAAATGGCGTTTTATCACTACTAAAAAAAGCGAAATTTGAAGCTCATTTTCACAGAAAATTTTTGAGTTTTCAAAATACTTATTTTGAAGTTATTTGAAGCACTTACACTCACAAATATAATCATCTTTACAAATTGCGGATAATGTGCATATTAAAGATGTGAGAGATCTTTCAAAAAATTTACATTTATATAATTTTTGAAAAAAACAAAAAAAATCAAAATAAACTTCACGCTACACTAATGAGTGTAATTAGCACTATCCGTTACAAAAGTTTCAAGAAAAAAATTGCAGCCATATAGGAGAAAATGACGTTTGAGCATTTCTGAAAATGCCGAAATTTGAGCTACTTTTCACAGAAAACAATTGTGTTTTCGAGAAACTTTACTTGACATTATTTAAAGCATATATACTCGTAAATATAATAATGTAAAAAATCGCCGATAATGTAAATATTAACGCCGTGAGAGACAAGTAAAAAAATTTACATTTTGGTAATTTTTGAAAAAAACCAACCGATAGACCAAAATGGCTTTTATGTCATTGATAGAGTACATTTACCACTATCCCTACCAAAAGTTTAAAGAAAAAATTTGGAGCCGTTTTGAGAAAATTTTGTTTTTGTAATTTTTTAAAATTGCACATATTGTACGCAATATTGCACGAAAACTACCAAAATTGTGAAAAACATTTACATGACCTTTATTAAAGAACTCAATATGCAGAACAAATTTTATTTGAAGAAAAAAGTTTCTATCTTCAATTTTGTAGTTGGAGAAAGACGCCGAAAAAAATTCAAACTTTCACAATTTTCAAAAATTCAGAGCTGTACGTGAAAATCGGACCTATGCCATGTGAAAAAGTGTATTTTACTTCATTCATACAAGAAATTTAAAGAAAAAATTTGGAGCCGTTTTTGAGAAAATGTTGAAAATCCCCGGGGGGCTTCATATAAAGTACCCCCAAATTTTAAAGAATCTTTTTCAAAATCACAAAGCTTCGACTAGAATCAGATAGACTGGGGAATATCAATTTTGAAGAAAATCGACCGAACGGTTTAGGCGCTAGCGTTGACCACAGACGGACAGACGGACGGAATGCCGTCAATCGATTTTTAAGTATAAAGAAGCAACAAATCATGGATTTTGACCACACCACGATATAGATGATTTTTTTTCTTAATTTAGCAACTGGTTTTATCCACTTATTCGTTTTCACGGCCCGGCAATTAATTTTTTTCCGCCGAAAATTGGCCATTTTTTCGCGCAGCATTACATAACTTTCCCCATACTACGTATATCACTCCGTGTATACGTACGTATACGGGAAAGTAAAAAGACAATTCGGTTCATGAGTACGCACGGTGACTCAAATTAGGGGGGTGTCCAAATGCCTCTTCACAGAGGGTTACCCGAAAGTTACCCGACTTCACATGCTAACTTAGTGCTTGAGTCAATGGTTCTGTACTCTATGAACAAAAAATATTGTTTATATTTTCTCTTTAATTTGAACGACTAATTCCAATGTAAAAATTGTATTAGGACATGTCATTATCCTTGTCCCAATATCCAATTATTCTTTGTTGGCATTCTGAAAAAAAAAGAGATAACAAAGAGGTCAATTTAATAATATATTTAAATTTTCAAAGGTGATCTATTTATTTCCTCTGAGCAGATCACTTTATACTATCAATTATTTCTATTGATTAACATGTTTGATGTACAAGTTCTATTTATTTATTTGTTTATTTATTTATTAAATGTAAAAACTAAACTAGTGGTGCTGCAATACCACATACTTCCTCGTATTTTTGTAATGGTTACGTAGAATATTTTACCTTCTACCGTACTAACACTCCAGCCACTACTGGTTAAACGCAAGCTATGTACGTATTTACGATAGCACAAAGTTACGAGAAAATTATTAATATTCCGTAATATATTAAATATAATATTAAAAGTTCCCTATTTTAACGGTGAACAATTGAAAAGTTTGTAACAGGAGTCTTTGGCGGCGACGACAGCTACTACCTTGCCTCTTGGCGTTGCTACGCAGCAACATCACTCCCTCGAAGGATAATCTTTGGTCTGCTCTGTCTGAAATGACCGAAAATATTATTAATTATAGCGTGGATGTAGCATTATAATATTTTGTGGCTTTTTCACATAAATGAGATGTGCTATTAAACAGGTGTATTTTGTGCCGTTGAAATGATTTTTTCTATGTTTAGAAATAATTGATGTTACGAAATAAATTTTAAATCGTAAAACTTATGGTTTTCGGAAGGACTATTCATAACAAGGGAGAACATTATTTTGCTTCCAATGGACGGAGGCATATGTTTACATATAGAAGAAAGAGGACAAAGCCTAATATCAAACACTGCGGGGGGGCAGGGGGAGCGGCGAACCCCGGGTGACACCATTCTGGGGGTGACACCAATTAAAATACGTTATATTTGGAATTATATAATTTAAATCATTTACTTCAAAATTTTATACATTAATAGTTTTGTTAGTTTTAGTAGTTTAAAAATTTTATTGTTGGAATTATATACTTTTTATGGTTTAGTTAAAAATTATTTATATTAATTTAATAAGTATACATTTAAATCATAAGCATATATTATGATTTAATTGCAATTATTCTTAATTACATAGCATTTTTAATATATTACATAGCATTTTTAGTATATATATATATATATATATATATATATATATATATAATAACTATCATGTTCAAATATGTTTGCATTTTTAATAGATATTTTTATACTTAATTTATGGAGGGGGGTGACATCATTAGCTTTGCCCCAGGTGACACCAACTGAAGCTACGCCACTGGATAAACCAAGGAGACTGTTGCTCTTTAGTTATTGGTGGTGTTGGAATTCCTTTCGATGCCCGCGATGCCTCCGTCCGTGCGCCGCGAGCCCCGACCGTCCTGCCGTTATCCAGTCGCAGCTGTTGTCTAATAAGCGACTCCCACACGCAAGGCCGCCGCCGGGGCACGTGCCGCCGCGGCCACCGTTACGGGAAGGCGCCTGCTCCAGGCCCAAGCCCAAGCCCGGGGCTAGGCCTAAGCCTGTGCAGCCGCACGGCGCGGGGCGAAATGTGAGCCCAGAAACGCGACACCTGCGTTGGGACAACGGGCCGCTTGGCTTTAACAAGCGAAGTAGGCAAGTAGGGAACGAGAACTGCGGTTCTATGGATTGCACAGGTCATCAACATGTGCTCAAAGGACGCCACGTATCAGGAAGGAAATGCGTGAATTGCATAAACACGCCTGAAAAACAAAACTGACATTACCTCAACCGATGCCATAATGCCCTGAATGTGCCAAACGATCTTCCTCTCTGTGTGTTACCATGTCAAGATATCGCGACGAAAGATTAGCACGTTCATCCAAAATCGTCTCCGCGTTTAATTGCATTTTCTGCCGATTCCAGTTAGTAAGTTCATTTGTGAAGTGAATTTATCCACGACGTTCGACTCGCAAAATATTCGTGAAGTATAGGTAAGTTTTACCCGTACGTTTGCGACTACGTTGGCACATGTGAGGTGTACGTGTGTAGTTTCTACGATTGGTGCGTGTCGTGCCGGCGCTCGTGCGTGCAATGAGTGCCTGAGGGCATGCGCGAGCCAGGGAATGTAAAAGAGGAGACAATAAAGACTGAGAGGTTCGTTTCAAGAAGAAACCGCCAAAGGTTAATGTAATGAAAATTATGAGAAGAGTACGTGAATCCTACATGTCATACAAGTCGATTTTTTATTGCCTATTGGCATTTAAAGATGCCAAAAATATAATAACAATTTTTAATATAGAAAATGTTTTCATTTCTATTACATTTACAGTGTTTAGTGAATCCTTGTGAACTAGAAACCCTTTGGATAAATTATAGATTGTGATTACACTTCACTGCAAAAGTCATGAAATAAAATTATCATAATTCATTTTATATTTGCTTCAAAGACGTGATTAATGTTTTTTTGTCTATCATTGATTTTTATCAAAGTAATTATTTTTTGGTTTGGAATGAATTCGTGATTTTTACAAAATTTCATGTCTTTTCCCTGCTTAAAATTATTTATATGATTTACTTAGCGTATTATCTTAATTTATTTTATTACAAAAATATTTGATAACATAATTCACAGCATTTTGATTTTGGGTGTTATTATTCACCTTTTCTTTGAATTTGTAAAGAGTAAAATCTTGAGTCATTTAGACACATATTTCGAAATAAATAGGTTTCTCTGAAAATATATTACAGTTGCAAATAATAATTGCCAGTGATAACACTTTATGAATGTTTTCTTCATGACTGCGAAATTTGTTCTTATTTTTTTATCTTTGCTACAATTTCAATCATAGCATAAACAATCTTAATGTAGTACTTTGACTATTGAATTTAATGAATGAATGACTGATTTGGTCTATTTCGTCACATGAGGACTCTAATTTTGAAATTTGTAAGACAGAAGAGATGTTCTGCCAACACAGAAAATTGAAAGTCCATCTTGTATGAAAGAGCTCCCTCCGCCGCCTCCGTCTCGAGCGTCCCAAAGGCAAACCAGCAGCTCCGTGGGCGGGGAATGAATTACACGCGCTTCATGGGCTGCGACGGCAACGCAAGATGTAGAGATGAGGCCACAATATCCATTACACTGCCATATTACAGTTCGCTCCTGCGCGAGTTGGAAGAGACCAGGGATGTCCACGCCCGAGGAAAAAAGAAAGAAACAAATTGGGGGAGGGGGGCGTTCGTTATTAAGAGAGGACATATTGTATCACCTGGCGCGTTAAATAAAGCGCGCCGACAGTTAACAATGGCCCCACAAATCCCTAATAAGGGTGTCCGGGAAATATGACATCCGGCCCGAAGCAGGTCCCGAGAGAAGGTGGGGCATTTGGGCTGCCCGGCCGCGTAACTCCTCGCGGACGGCAGCTGCACCGGCTGTTCTCGCTCCTTCTCTCTCCTCCTCTCCGCCACTTGCTCCGCCACAACCTCCGCAACCGCTTTCATCGCACTGTCACTCCGCCCTCGCTTGTCACTGCGGGCACGTGTGGCGAATGAGCCTCTCGTGACGACAGCAACCTACATCTTCCGCGATGGCACCGGCCACTCGGGTGGAGATTCCGCATTTCATTTGCCGGGTGTTTTCTACGCGTCACGTTCATCATCATCCAAACTTAAAACAGTTTTTTTAAAGTGCAAATTTCATTTACGTTGGTTGCAGATATGTTTATGTACTGAAATTTGTTGAATTTTTTTATTGTTCGTAGAATAATTTTATCTTAATAGAAAAATGCAATCACAATATCGCCAGACGCTAAAAACGATGGGCACTGGTATTGATATACTGCGATTTTTCTAACTTTGCCCCTCAAGGCTCGTCTTCACGATGGAATATGTTACGGTATTTCGCGACGTTCTCAGTCTTGCCGCCAGATATCGCATGATCACGACAATATCAAGTAGTGTTTGCGATCGTGTGACTTACTAGAGGCATGAGGGAGAAAGACGCGAAATGCCGTGAGCTATTCCGTCGTGGCCATAGGGGCTTGAGGGGGCGGAGTTAGAAAAATCGCACTATACGCCAGATGCGCGGCATTGCGTGGGCTGCGAGAAGCGACCAGTGCGCTGCGCAGGGCGCGTGCTCAGAGGCACCGGAAGCAGCTGCACGAGGGTTCCACGCGACCGGCGCTTCCGGCTGGCAGCGCTCGCTGCTCTTCTCTTGTTTTGCATTCCCTAAGGAATAGTTGAATGGCTGGGCGAAATTCTAAGAACTGAGTTTGACGGGCTCTTTTCGAAGGGGGATGTGGAAATTCGTTCTTTTCTTAAGTATATATTATCCCAGAAAAGTGTCGCTATAGAATGTCAGTCACTAAATGTTCACCCACTTGTTGTTACATTGCAATATTGGACCGGCTGAGATATCTCAGAAGCAGCATTGCCGTTTTCGCTGAAACTACCCTCAACGGGAGATCCTATGGTTCGAGTATGGCGGCTTTTCCATACTTGTTAGATAACCAGAATTCATCCGCTTTCTGGAGGAGAATTCTAGGGGTCGGCTGCACGGATCGGTAGTTTTCCATGTTTTCTCCGATCAAAATCGAGTGAATGCGGAAGCGGTACTATAAATCGGTCACGGTTCGCGCGGGATATTTCCTTCCTCTTTAAAGCGTCCGTTTCTGTAGTCAATACCTATTGCAATTTCGCCCTGAGGAAGGTCGCAGTATGATAGCCGAAACGTTGGCAAGAATCTATTTCTTCTCAGGACGCGGCAACTCCCGAACAGCTAGGTATCTATTTTCTTCTCCTTTCTTATCATATCCTCTACTCTTACACATTAACATTTACATGCACAACGCTACCACACATGTCGGGAGACCTGTCGGAAGCTTACAGCTTGTCCCGGCTGGGGTGATAGCCCGATGGTTAAGATACTTGCTGGGCGTAACCCGCTAGTCAGCGATCTCACCGTCCGGCAGGAATACCGCCACCTCCTTGGATAATTCACTAATCGAACGGGGCTAATCACTGAGGCAGTTGATGTACGCAAAATCATCAATCAATCAATCATTGGAATATTGGATACCTCAGGATTTTAGAAATTGACAAACCCAGTGCTTTTTTTGTGCAAACTGGTAAACCTTTTGTTGCTTTTCTTCTCAGAAAGGTTCACACAACGTCTTAAAACACATTTCAACCATTTACAAAGTTAGTATCTTAGGTTTGAGACATCTTAACATAGTTTAACATTTTATAATGATACTTCGTGAGTGACTTTCGGTGATGTATACAAAAATATCAAATGATTTGAAAACGATTCTTTTATTAAAAAGTACTTCAACACTCTTCTAAGAATATTGTTAAAATGGGGCAAGAACTCTTCACTTTCCTAAAAAAATGAATGAGTAAGATGACTGGCACATTCACTCTCCTCTTTCGAGGCTTGATTACTTGAAAAGGGGCCAAGTGCTGCATTTCTCGAGCGAAAGCAAGTAAGAGAAACGGTTTGGTTACAAATAATTGTAACACATGCACAATATTACCTCGCTAAAGAAAAATAGAAATTTGCTGTGGGCTATTTGAGGAGAGATTTCTCTTTGCCGAGATTTCTGCAATGAAGTACTGACACATAATATTGTAAAGTTCTATTATTACATTTACCAACAAGTTTCCTTTGAAGTGTCAGGAAAAAGTTGATGGATGTTTGTAACAAAGCACTAAACCTCATTAAAAATAAAAATGTTTAGTAATCCTTAATTGTAAATTAATTCTCCATAAAATACGCATTTGCCTTATTTCACGCTTGATGCAGTCTATTCGCTATTCACTGATTATTCAAACTCTCAAATCAAATCTCATACTCACATAATTTCTTTCCCAGAATTATGGATTAGAATTTCCGGGATAACACTGTGTAGTAGAGAATCACCACGTATTCCGCTTTAGCATTTAAATCCATACAATTCGCCACTTCATTATTACCCGGAGAGCCAAGAGAGATCCATTTATCCAAAACTGTCCGCCAATATCGCCGTGAGCACATTGCACAACTACATTTGATGCAGCTTCCTAGCAGTTATGCAGTCTGGATCTTGGTTCATCCGTATATGTCTTGGAAATAAATGTACCTTCGTTTTTGAAAACTGGAGAAATCACCTTGTAGTGAAGGAAGAGGTGAACATCTTGCTAAAGAAATGAGAAATGATCAGAGATTGCGATAAAAGGGCGACGATGAAGAAGATGACGGTAAGATGAACTGCAAAGTGGAATGAAACAGTATATATCTTCGCTGGCCGCTCACGAGTTAAAAAAAAGAAGAGATCTAGATGAAGCTCAGTTGAATGACGACAAAGGCGACGCGAAAGAGATATCATTACAGAGCAGCGAGTAGGCGAAACAAAACGAGGTGTGGCAGAAAACGAACCGCGGCTCCAGGCTGAGGGGGGGGTGCGATGACAGCAGATAGCGCGCAGAGCGTCGTAGGAGGTCGCAACGGCTCACTCGGCGTCTGGGAGGGCACTCGCCGGCAGCCATGGCCACAGAGAGCACGCCTGCGCAGGGCCGTTGTAACATGCTTTTGGGCCCTAGGATAATTAATGTACATCCCAATATAATTATGTCTTGGAAAATTTATTTTATTAATAAATATTATTATTATTAAATAATAATTATTAAGTATATACATTACATTTATAATATATTAAATTTGAAATTTAAGTACAATAATTAACAATAATAATATATCGTTATTAAACACAATTTGACAAACAATACTTTGTTCAAACATGTGGAAAACGCTTAGAGGCAATAAAGTCATAAAATTATATTTTTCCCGGCACTTTTGACCAGTCCTATGCACACCTCAGATTTTCTTCCAGTGTTCCGAAGACCCTTGATTCAGAAACGTACTTTCTTAAAAGTACTTCTTTTAAGTGTATCAGTTCACGGTAGAATAAAAAATACAAATATGCACTGAGAGAAATGTTTTGGTAGAATGTACTAAATATTTTTAGTAAACGATCGTATAGTAAATACAATTATTCGTGTAGTAAGATTCACTAAACATGATTTAAGTTCGTTTTGTAAATCAAACAATTCATAATCGTGAGTGAATGAACTATGAGAATTGTCAGTGTTACTATTCTTGTTTCGTAGATAAAATCATTTGGTGAGATCTACGTTTCATGTCGTCACACTTACTAAACACTGTTTAGTAAGCACTGATTACTAAATACTGTTTAGTAAGCGCGCGTTCTCAGCAACCTGACGAATTGAAATGGTTATAGAATCCATCTGAAGGGTAAGAATTCAACGCTGTATATAGTATTATACGCTATATAAGTGGCGTGTTTAGTATTTTATTGGTTTTCAATAATTATGTTATATTCTCTAAACTAACGCTGGAAATACCGTCGACAGCCTATAATCAGCAGCCCTGCGTCCGTAACTGCTCTGCTAGGCTCGGGTCTGTCAGGTAACCAAGGTTAAGGTATTACGAGTCCACTGGGCCGTAGAATGGGTGACCGCTGCGGAACCCCAGTTGCTACCTGTTTGGAGGGACAGGAAGAAAGTATTTCCTTTCACATTTCCTTTAGTTATTTTCAGTGCACTGTTTAGTAAACATTACTCAATGTATTAGTCAACGCAAAGATTCGTTTAGTTTTCTCCACTAGTTGCAATTCGTTCCGAGTACGACCTGTTTAGTGAACATTACTATACGTGCATTAGTGTGTTTAACTAAACAGCAGTTTCGTGAACTTCACTAAACATTTTGTTCTACGAAAATCTACTATACCGTTTAGTTGAATCTATTACGTGATTAATTGTATGAACTAAACATTTCTCTCCGTGTGTTAATATACTTTATGTATATGTATTTAAAACAGAGAATATGTGTGTAAAGTTTAGAACATTTGCTTGTAAATCTTATTACGATTAAAATCCTATAAATTGTGAAAAACATTCTACAAATTTATGGGCCCCCAAAAGTTCCGGGCCCTAGGCTGCAGCCTAGTCAGCCTAGTGGATGCAATGGTTCCGCGCCTGCGGTGTGCTGTTTATGCTACATTGACTTCCAGTAACAGTTTGTGTCGCCAACATGCGCCAACAAATTACCCACCTTCCTCCTGTTTGGCAGGCGCCCAACGGATTAAATGTAGAAACGGATAGTTCTGTCGACCAGCACGAGGAGCGGAAAGCGCACTCTCATTTGCACACGCGCTGGCAGCCGGCGATAGTATTTGCCAGATGCAATTGGCAAACCGTAATTATTGAGTATGAATGCTAACTCTTGGAAAACATTGTAAAGATAGTTGTTGACTTTCTTTCGCAAAGAAACAAAATACAAGACATCAATTTATTTAACTTAGAATGAGGAATTTATGTTCTGTGGTGAGAGATTCTAAATTATTAACTGATTTTTGTGTCATAATATTTTATCTTTTAAGTATTATTTTTTTATCCCACTGACTTACGTTATCATTGGATTTTCTCTACGTCAAAGCTCCTAACATGACCATAAAATAGTCATCAGTAACTTTCTTGTATATTTTATAAAAGAGTAAAACTATTAAAACTTTTCCTCAAGAACTCAATTATTCTTTCGAAGTTTTGCAAACTCTAATTCATATTCAAGATAGGCACAGTGGCTTATGATTATTTATAAGTTTGTAAAGAGTTTTCAAATTTCAATGATCGAGAAATTCCATTTATTAATTGGTGAACATGTTCAGAATTCGTCCCTCTTCTAACCGCCGTTAGCGATATTTACAATGTGAGTTTTGCATCCTTATCTTTCTCTAATTTTCCCTTACTTGGAATGCTCTTTGTAATATAATAATTCCCTTATTATCCGCAAGTTCACGTATTAGAAATTCTAAGTAAAATTTGTGGGTATCTAATGTTAATTTCGCGTCACTTGTGTAACATTCTCTTTTTCAATTGGTGTTAAATATACATATGTAATAAATTCCCCAAGAACTTTGTAAATTACTATTGATGAATTTGCGAGTCGAGAAACGACGAGTATAATTGTATACTGGGGTTATTTCATGACGGAAATTATCATTTAAAAAGGCGGTTAATCAGTACACATCACGTGAATTCATCTGATATATTGACAAATGTTCCGTTAGTGGGCGCAACAACCTTGCTTCACTATATGTGTTTGGGAAACTGATAATGAAAAGCTTTAATTTTTGATACTCCTCCGATTGGTTTACATTATCTGCATTTTGTTACGCGACTACGGTCTCAATTTAGTGAGTGGGATATTAATGCAAATGATATTTTTATTATTAAATATTTGGATTCTTATTAGATTTTCAATAAATCACCAGTGAGTTAGATTGTACATTGGCCTATATTACAAAGTTTGCCTGTGGTTGAATCTTCTGGTAGCAGTTGACCTTTGGTTTGGGAACAAATGTGTGTGCGGGTAATCTTCGTGGAGGGGGTGGGGCGTTTTCAAATATGGGACGTTTGTGAGATCTTTGAAGCATACTTAGACCGATTCTGGGAGGAAACGCTCCAGAGTCCAAAAAGCTAAACTTAGCTTCTTATCCTCACATTTCCACGTTAAAATAATTGTGATCACACGTCAAATCAATGTTGAACAAATATTATACTTCGGTTTTTCTTTCTTGGCGCACTAGGATGTGTCATCAAAATGAAATCTCACGGAATTTCGCATCGTTCTTCGTTGTGCCGACAGGAATCGGATGATCGTAAGCATTGCTCAATTCAGTCGCAATCATGCGACTCCTAACAGCACAACGGAGAACGACGCGAAATACCGTGAGATATTCCATTTTATTGACGCCCCCAGTGCGCCAAGAAAGAAAAACCGAAGTTTAAGTCCTTTAAGTGAATTGCAAAAGTGAGCAATCGTATGTGGGACAGTAGCGAACAAAATAGTTTTGTACTACCTTTTCCTTTTCTACTGTTTTTTGTCCAGACATAGTATGTACTAACGTATTCTAACTTTCCGCAGTACCCTCAAAGATGTGGAGCGTTTCATTCACATTGAAAATTTTCTGCGTCCTGTGTCTTTCAAACGCAACAATAGCTTCCCACCAGCAGCATAGTGGGCAAGTCTTGTTTAGCATCCCTTTTGTAATCCGTGGTATGCCAGCATTTCCGCTCTATTGCACGACTGCCATGACCTTGTACTTGAAGGCGGAATACTTTTCGCGTCTCTCAGACGTCTTTGGCCTATTTCAATGATTTTGTGTGGTCGTACATATTGTAAAAGATGCCGTGGTAATTAGATGAAAACAATTCTCCTAAATATTGTGTGAGGTGATGATTTTGACAATAGTGAACATAACTTTCGTAACAATATAACAAACGAAGCTTTGAAAGAAATGGTAACGAAGAAAAAAAAGAGGTGCTTGTTTTTGGTGCCAATGTTCTGATTCTGAACAGGGTAACCACACGGCGCCGCCTCCCTTGCTTTTAGGGAGAGAGGATTGATTGATTGGTTTCCGGACGCGTCAATGGCTAAGGTCAATAGTCCCGAAAATGTATTGCATGTTTTTATCGCGAGAGGTGGCTGGCCTGGCGAGATCTGGCACCGACCTACATGTCGGCTTGGGGTTTTTACCCAAATTACTCTCACTAGCGGGGCACTGCGTCTGTCGGAACAAGCTACAACATTTTGGTGATCAGAATCAGTGTCACTGTTGTAAATGTACTTAGGTATGTTTTTGTATTGAATATTTCCGCGGATTGCAAGGTAGGCGTGCTTGACAATTAATGATCTAAGTAAACTCTTATTACGCTCGAACTATGGAGCATATCTTTTGAGTGTAAAAAGCTGACAAAGATGGACACAGAAAGTAAATTAATTAATCACTTTGATGATATCACAATCCTTTTTTCCTCGTGACAAAGCTACACTTTTTCCACATTCTCCTGCTGCTTGGAAAACGGTGGAAAAAAATGTAGATCTATGGTATGTACACAAGCGCCCTGGCCATAACTGTGCATTCCAATGCCACCTAATTTTGCGATGTACATCCTTTTCCCGCGAGAAACGAAGCTCGTTTACGCGAAAACCGGAGATCAACATTCCGTGCATCGGAGCGAGCAGCCGAAAGAACGGGTCCCCGGGTGATGAACGTCCCAATTAAGATGGAAGACAAAGATAATGAAAATATATGGAGCGCCGGGCAGCGCGGCGCCCAGTCACGGAAGGGCTCCCGACGCTCGACTCGCTTAAACGCTTTGATATCGGCGCTCCTAAGCCCACATGATCCATAACTCGGCTGCGATGAAGCGGCCGGCGCTAATGCGCGCGAGGCGAATTCATTTAGGCGAGCGATTCATTAGGCGTGGAGCGAGGCCGGGGGGGGGGAGGAGGAGGCGGGCGACGCCACTCAGCGCACAGGCGCGCGGCCACAACGCTTCGCACATCGAGTGGTTTAATACGAATTTTCTGGGATGATTGGCTGCGGATCCTCACCATTTCCGATAATGGAACTTCACTAGCTCGACGAACTTTCCATCAGGAGAGATGGCTCAGGGCATTATCCGATGTCACTGCAGTCCCTTTGGCCGGGAGGTCCTAAGTTCGAGTTCCGACAGTGACAGGATTTTCGACACTAGCTTGTCAGGTCGAATTCAGATGGTCTTGGTTGAATTCAGTCGCTGTCTGGAGGAGAATTCTGGCGGCCGGTTGCTCTAATCGGTAGTTTTTCGTGGTTTCTCCGATCAACACCAGGAAAATGCCGGAGCAGTACCCTAACAAAGGGGCCACGGACCGCGCGCGATCTTTCCTTCTTTTTCCTTACCCTATCCTCACCCCTTACACACTCAATTACAGTAACATGCACTACACTACCACACATACCGGGAGACCGGTCGGGAGCTTAGAGCTTGTTCCGACTGGGACGGTGTCCGGCAGTTGGGAGATACCTGGTTGGGAAAAGCCCGCTAGTCGACGGTAGGTCGGTGCCGGAACTCACCATCCAGCGGGGGAAGATCATTGCTACCTCCCGATGAAAAACAAGCACTATACTTACGGAACTAATGACCACAGTAGTTGACGCGCCCGGAATCAATCAATCAATGAACTGTCCATCCCATATGTGGTATTGTCTGTGGATGTATAGGGGATGTTCCGGTGTGCGAAGGAATCCGAGGGAATGGAGGGCGATTGAAAATCAGCCAGTGGTGACAGTGACAGCTTCCTTTACCCTTCCCCCTCCCTCAGCGCGGAGAGTCTCCTGGATGGCATGCTGTGGACAACTTTCTCGCCCTAGGCCGTAAAAGCGAACATGTAGTATCAACGTGAAACTCCAATAGTAAATGAAACCAGCGACAATGGAATCTTGGACAATGGACTCATCTATTGCGCGTCTATTGCCTACTGATCTGCGTCTCGCGAGGGTGTATCGGCAACTTCTCCCCCTTATTTCCTTTCACATGGAGATTTTTCTGATGTCGATACGATAGTGCGTTGCTACATTGTCTAGTAACATGCAAACTCGGTAAATTTAAGAGAGATGAGTGAACAAAAATATTGACTCACCTCGGATGCGGAGTGCCTTTTTTAGAGCTCAATGTACCACTAATCTCATTTGAAGTACCACTTCTCGCATTCTTATATTGTCCATTATGTGTTTTTTTGTTGTTTCGTAACCGGCGGTTGGAGGCTCCCTCTTTGCCAGGAAATTTTGAGTTCAATAGTAGCTGCCAAAGAGCTCCCCACAGCGGTGACGATAACATTTATCAATTACTGGAGACGTTCTCCGTGTTAGTGAATTGTGTGACCGATGATGGTTCTTGGCGGCAGATTAAGTTTTGCATTAAAGCCGGGTTCCTTTTACATGCTGCAAATGCACACTACAAGTGACAAGCGGTTTGTATTTTCCACGGGTTGACAGGGCTGTAACCGAAGCACTCGCCTGGGAGGTGCGCCCTCTTTGACGTCGAGCCGAATATTTTCGCTTTTCCCGGCGCCCGCAAGTGCCGACGTCGCGTGTCGCGCGGGGGTGGGGGAGGCGACGCACCGAGACGAGGCCTACTTACACTTGCGTGTGCGGAAGGCCAAAGCAGCACACTTCTCTCGCGCCAGGGAAACGGCATTTTGCTCTTTTGGAGTACAGCGGTAGAATGGAATGCTGTTTCTTTTCCTAACTCTTGGCATCGTACCTCTTCGTGTCTCTTTGATATTCGCGGTATCGGTTTTGTCTTTCTTGAATATGTATGTCAATAGTACATAGTAATGTGAAAAAAATACGTTATGCTGCGGAAAATTTATTTCGATATTTCCACGGAAATTCACGTTTTGCATCACCTGGTAAGGAAAAAGTGTTGTTTTTTTAAACTTTCATCCGTCTGTCTTTCTTTCTCTGTCTTGTCTAGTCGCTGTGTATGTCCGTCCCGCTTTTTCTCCGTTTTTTCTCGTTTTTGCCGCCCGCCCGGCCCCACAGTTTTTACTAAAAAAACGACTCAATAGTTTTTAATTAAATTTTGTTGTTCGATACTCTGAAGGGCGTTGAAGAGAATTGTACAAATCTTATATTGGTTGAAAATCCTAACTTTTCAAAAATTGAAAAAAATCAAAATTGTTTCGGCACCTTCCTGCAACTACACTTACGAAGATACATTTTTTCTTAATGAAATGTGTAGAAAAAATATCTTCAAAAAATGTCATGTTTGATTTTTCAAAATTGTTTTTTTGCGTAAACTGGAAAAGAATTTGAAATGGTAAATTCGAATTTCAAGCGCTTCGTTTGGGGCGGTGTCTGTTCATAAAAGTAATTTGAAAAGCAGTTGGATGTTCTGAAAATCCCTTCACTTTGTTTCACTTACTATTACTTCGTATAAATCGTAGAACATAGGTGCGAAAATTTTTGTGTGTATTAGTTGTCATTTAAATGCATATCCCGTAAGTGTTACAAATATTGCGTGGAAGAACATGATTTGTTGCAACCATTTGCTCGAACATAATTAAGCAATTATATTTGCTTAATTCACTTATAACTAAGCAGTTTAATTATAATTTGCTTAATTAATTTAATTATAATGATCATTTTAATGATTTTATACAAACTTTTATTATGTAATTAATGTATGTAATTTGAGATTAACTTTTCAGCTATTTGGCCACTCCGGGTTATAAAGTTGAAATCTAACAATAGGAACTTCGCGATATGGCTTGAAGTTTGCAGAATAGTCTCTCATCACACGGTGTTTCTTCTCATAAAAGAGTGTTTCTTGTGAAAGGTGGTATCGACATTCAGGACATTGTTGGTGTAAATAGGAGATTTAAGTTTTGTATTTCTGGTGTTAATATAAGAAAATGTGAAAAGAGCTTGAAGGCTGTCATTCGAATCTTGAAAAGAAATATTCCTTGTCTTCCAAAACTTCCTTGTATGTGTAATGTAAAAACGCGTTTTTTAAATTGCGCAACACCGTAATATACGTGGAATTGGTATTACTGTGTGGTACTCATTCCCATTTGAATAATGTTTGTGTGGACAATGCAGTAATAATTCATGCTTCTGGTAAAATGAAGTTTCTGCATCGATATAATTCGTAAAGAACACTTAATTGTGTGGGAAAGGCTGCAGGCTTTCATTCATAAAATTATATGATGCGGAAATGCAGTAGGCTCTCATTCATTAAATTATAACATGGAGAGAAAATCTTGAAGAGTGTGTTGAAGTGTGATTTTTAAGAGGTGTTATTTTAGAGTTGTTTTGAAGCAGTAGGATGTTACACAAGTTAGAATTTGTATATTATTTCGTATTTCTTTCTTCGTTTCTTCTTCGCGCTTTTCTTATAAGTTTTAAAATTAATATTTTAGAAATTATTTAAAACATATTTTAAGTTGCGTTCTTTAATTAAGTTAAATGTGAAAACGCTTTGCGTGAAAATACGTGGGAATGAAAGTAATGCATGTAACAAACGAGTAATTTTGATGAACTCACATATATTAGATTTTTCCATCTATTTTCATTTTCTTGGTAGGCAGTATCAATAATGCTAATTCGCAAAATTTGTATCCCATACGAATTAGCGGTCATAGTTGTTTTAACGCATTGTAATGCCGCACTGATAACAGAAAGCGAAATGACTGCAGCGTTTTCTTTCGCGTTAATATCAACTAATAATTTTATTTAAGGCTAAAAGACGTATCGTGCATCGTTGATACGATTATGTAGAAAGAGAATACACTGAATTCAATGGCAGAGAAACTGTTGTCGTTTAAGCATTTGAATTTAAAAAAATATATGTACTTTTCACGCTTTGTTTGTTGAAGAATTTTTCAAATGGTTGTTAAAGTGTAAGAGAGAAATTGTCATATTACATAGCCGTTAACAATATCGCCAGAAAGTACGTGCTGTTGTAGCCCCCGTAGTTGTTCCTCTTGAGCCAGGTCTCCTCCGAGCAGATGGGTCCAAACTGACAGCGCTCTCGGCGCTCCCTCACGGTATCCAGTGCCTGTGCTCCACATGCACTCCCACGGCGATTGCCCCCTCGACCAAAGAGATCACCTCTTTCCATCGTGGATTAAATGTGTTGTTTTTTAATGGCGCACATTAATTAATTTAATTGCGTAATTCAGTCATTCCTTTTACTCCGCGAAGCAAGTACTATCCGTAGAAACAACGCAAGAAATCGAGTTCATGTTTTAGTTGTTTGGTGGATTTGGACTCGTGTGTGAAAGAAATAGGCGGGATATTAGTAAGAGTATGGCACCTCTTTTGTATCATTAACATCCAAAGAAGGTAACTCTTCGCTCTCTGTGCCATATCGCTTGCTACCTTCCTATGCCTCTGTATACTTTTTACAATAATTTGAACAATTTTACAGAAAATAATGTTGCAATGCTTACTAAATTTAGAGAATGATAGTGACAGTGCGTAAAATAATGAAGATGACCAAAAGTGATAATGAAGTGATTGCTCTAATTCGATTGTATCTAATAAACTATTTTATTTCCACTTATATGCATACTATCATCTCCTTTTATATAATACTCATATCTTTGTATACTAATTCATTAATAATTGATGCTATGCCACGAAAAGGCGGACCCGGGCAAGGGCAAAAACAGTAAAAGAGGTTTTTCGAACGTCTGAAATTCTGAGTTTAAGCAAGTTTCACGAAAACGTGGACTTCCTTCCCGTTCCTCTCTTATTGGCCTATCAGCAAGGGAGAGATATGGGAATGAGCGAGCGTCCTAATGGCCATGGCTCCTCGAGGCGGGCGCCGCTTATCAGGATACAGCGAAGTGAATTTCAAGGACGCGGAAAGACAACGGGACCTGGCCCCGTCTACCTACATGCTTACTCTGCGCGCATGTGTTTGCCGTGTAACGGGCTCTCCAATGTAGGTCTGTTATCACGGCGGCTCCATCGACAGGTGAAATATGCACTCCGGGCAGGGGACGCGCGCGCGCGGGCTGCTCTTAGGGGCGATTTGTTCCCGCTTAAGGAAGGGCCCGGGAGGAGGAAGGGCGTGGGCGGGAGACGAAACCTACAACCTGCCCTGGCAGGGCGACGCCCACTCATTTGTGTGGACCTCCCACTCTGCTTCCTTACACGGCCTTCCTTATCCGCCTTAGAAAAGAACGTAAACTACCGGAGAAATGAAATATACTATTTTTTAAACTATATTTTATTTTATAATTTGCTTGCGAACCAACATTTGGCAAAATTACGTAAACTTTGACGCGTAGTGTAAATTTGGATATGAGAGGAGTGAGGTCCATTGACATTACTCCACTAATATTACATTTTAGTAGTTAACACGCACTAAACATACTATTTGATAGATATACAATAATAAACATCAGAAAACTATCGTCCAATTGCACTTACTTCTACTATGTGCAAAATAATGGAAAAACTCATAAACAAAAGATTGGTGTGGCATCTGGAAAAAATTAACTTTATCTCTCCCCATCAAAGTGCATTCTTAAAAACACCGATCTACAACAGACCACCTGTGTAATATTCATAATGAAATCTGTAATGCTTTTATTACTAAACAACACCTTGTAGCAGTTGCCTCGACATAGAAAAAGCATACGATATGACATGGAAAGAACGAATACTTACAATACTAAAAAATATTGGTATTAATGGAAAACTTCTCAATTTCATCTCCAACTTTATGACCAACCGTCGAATCAGAGTTCGAATGAATGGCTGCCTATCAGATGAAACATCAATCCAAAACGGTATACCACAAGGAGCTGTATTGAGCACCACCCTTTTCCTGATTGCAATTAACGAAGTTACTCAACTTATACCTTCCCCCATTAAAATATTACTTTATGCAGATGATATCACCATTACCTGCAGTGGAAAAAACCTAAATACAACTCAAGAAATGATACAAGAAACTCTGAAGAAGATAAATAATTGGGCCAATAGATCTGGGTTTAAAATATCAAAAAGCAAATCCCAGTATACAATTTTTAATAAACTCCGTAAACCCACCAAAAATTTCAAAATCACTCTTGAAAACACGCCACTCAGAAGAGCTCACACACTGAAAATCTTGGGGTGTTACTTTGATGAAAAACTCACCTGGAAAACCCATATTAAATTACTTAAAGCTGAATGTCTCAAACGAGTAAATATAATAAAGATGATTTCTTCCCTAAACTGGGGCGCCAACAAGATAATAGTAATAAATACTTACCGTTCATTAATACGATCTAAAATAGATTATGGATCAGTCATCTATTCCTCTGCAAAAGACAAAGTACTGGATAGCTTAAGTCCAATTCATAACTCCTGCCTTAGAATGGCTATTGGAGCTTTTCGTACTAGCCCTATTAGTAGCATTCTGGCTGAATCAAACGAAGAACCATTATCCTTCAGAAGAGAAAAATTGAGTATTTCCTATGCTCTCAAAGTAACCTCAAATCCTAAAAACCCAATAAATAAAATTATTTTTGACCATAAATACTTTACCAAATTCCATAAACAACCATCGTACCCTAAACCCATATCTCTTCAAATCCATACTATATTATCCAGAACTATCCCTAATCTTCCACCAATATATCAATATAAATCTTTACCTGAACCCCTAGAACTTCTCCATGTACCCTCAATAGATACAACTTTGACAAAATTCCTCAAGCAAACAACAAATCCTATAATATATCGATCTTTATTCTACGAAACACTTAATAGATATGAAAATAGCATCCATATATACACAGATGGATCAAAAAGTGCAACTGGAACCGGATGTGCCATCATATATCCAGATGAAACAAAACTAATCAAACTACCAGACATGAGTTCAGTTTTCTACAGTGAAGTCTACGCAATCAGATCTGCCCTGGCAGATATCCTAAAATCAAATAACTCTCACTTTACTATATTACTGACTCAAGAAGCGCCATTGAATCCATCCAGAACAAACATACCAAGGAACCAATATGTTTAGATATAATATCAATGAACTCACAAATTATTTCCTCAGGCAAAACGTTAACATACGTGTGGATTCCCTCCCATGTCAACATTTCTGGTAATGAAACTGCGGACACTGCTGCTAAAACAGCTTCTTCTCTCCCTGATGCATCAACTCACCCAGCATCCCATAATGACATCATCAAAATTATAAAACGCAATATAAAGGAAAACTGGAATAACCAATGGTTGAAATCCAAACCAACCCAACTCCACCAGATCAGAGACTCAATCTTCGAATTACAACCTACCTGTGGTACTGATAGAAGACTAGAAACTGTTATCACAAGATTGAGAATTGGACATAGCAGACTCACTCACAGTCACCTAATAACGAAAACACAACCAAGCACCTGCAACTTCTGCAATTCTCCATACAGTATACGTCACCTAATCATGGAATGTACAAACACTAACGACAGAAGAAAAGTTTTAAAACTGACCTATGATTTTAAATATAATCTAAATTCAACCGAAACTATTAAAAATATAATATTATTATTAAAAGAAACCAATGTATATAAAATGATTTAACTTTGTATACTAGTTATTGTAAACTGAAATACTGATATACTACTTTGTAAACGTGGTCGCTAATAACCACTTAGGTTGATGCGACCTTTATAAATAAATAAATTAAAAAAAAAAACATGTACAATAATAAAAACACAAAACACAAAATTTCTAAATGAACAATATACTATTAATACAGATGAAGAAACGCACATATTCTAGCAATGATATTGTTGTATTGCATAGTGTTAGAGGCGGCTGATTGAAATGATACACTTTGTTGTGGTTTCTTTTCGTTTGTCTAATGCACACGAATTGAGGCCTGAAAATAAAATATCGTTATTTTTTATTTGATATTAGTAAAGCTATCGATTGAATTCTATACTTATCATTTCTTAGTTTCGTTTAAATGTCAGCATTAACTAGGATTCAACGAGAATAAGACCATTGTATACAACTTGGATTCTTGGATTATTTGCCAACATGCAGTGACAAACATGACTCAGATAGATTTTGATGCAGTAAATTGACAGCAGATTTCTGGATGCGTAGTGAGTAAAAACAGTCAAATTGCAGTTGCAAATTGCAGTTGCAAAAAAAACAGCAAATTGCAAATTGTTAGTCAAATTGCATGGGGTGGTTTTAAAATGAAAAGGCAGGATATGTGAAAAAGTGCTCTAGTGGATTAAATAGGCAGAGACTTCATTAAAAATCACTCATTACAGTCCTTTGTTTCCCTGTTAAATGTTCACCACAGTCGCTGTCAAAGAAATCCTATCAAAGAAAATTTGACATGTATTGCATTGATAATTGAAGATTATCGTAATATTGCAACATACGCCTTAAGTGCTTTGAATCCTTCACAACATTAAAGAACTCTACAAAGGTTTTACAAATACGGATCAAGCGAACCCAATTCATCCTTCCTTGACAAGCTTTAAGGGGAAGGAGAATTCATACTCGATGTTTAACAAACCATTTCGAAAGTTTGCAGACTGAGATTATTATCCTTTAATAACACACACACACACTTTATTAGCCAATTCACGTTTGTCCAAAAAACGTAGTAATATTTAGTGTTTAAATATACAATAAAAGTATGTGTGTATATTCTGTGTCACTGAAGTGAGGCCAGGGCCTGCCAAGGCGACTCACCTTTCCACAGAAATCAGGCTGCATTTATTGGTGCAGTTTACCGAGCTTTTCGTACTTAGGTGTCCGGCGGTAGTTAGCTGATCGCGCTCCGTGACCCTCCGGGTGCGAGTGTGGCCCCAGTCTGTCATGCGGTTGTTCCGCTTACCGCACGCTCACTGCTGGTGCTCATGTGACGAATCGACCCCGCCCACGCAGGGGCGGATCCAGCCAATCGTTTGTAGAGGGGGCCATCGTGGATTTTTGTTAAATAATAAGCAAGTGTTATTATATTGTATATAATTTTTGTTGTGTGTAAATAATAATAATAATATACAATATTATTTTTAAATAATTAAATAATTTTAATTTAAATATTTAAATCAATTTTGCCAAATTTAAGTAGGTAACAAACGAAAACTCTAGGACTTTTAGGGGGGCCATGGCCCCCAAGGCCTCCCCCTCCTGGATCCGCCTCTGGCCCACGGGAGCTTCCTGAAGCAAATGCCCTTGAGGCATTCCTGTCCCGCTCAGCGAGGACCTCTACACAGCGGACGAGGACGGTCGTTTGACCCCGTCCCATTCCTCGTCTCAGACATTTCTCTCGATGGCGTTCCCGTCCCCATTTCCGTCCCTGTCGCCGTCCCCGCCACCGCAAGAGAGCCTGTAGAAGCGTGACTCGCAGACGGGGCGATGCGATCGCATAGCCATATGTGGATGTGTCTGTTATGAGTTGTCTCTCCCGAGCCTTCCCCATTCAGTGATTAGCTCCTGCCGATCAACCACAGCACGCTCTTCAATGTTATATAAATTATATACAACTACATTGGCTTACGTCTGGACGACGCTTGTATAAGCAAGGGCTTTCCATGCCAATTAAGGTAAGGCAGTTAGAGCGTCTATTCCAGCTGCGTTGATATATGAATCGTGTACAGGATTGGCAGATAACAACTTGATGACCAGCAGAGGACGCCAGGTCATGATTACGCATGGATCGTGTTTTTAGGACGATACAGATCCCGTAGCTCGGGTACATGTGGCCAAATAATAGATTTGCTAGAGAAACAGCTCTTTAATGATATTTTTGCCTATTCGTGATACACTTTAAGTAAGCCAGTGGAAATGTACTTCAAGTCACAGCATTTATGTTCATGAATAGGTGAGCACGAACACGCATTTATAAAAGAAATTAAATTTAATACATAAAGTACGTTTATTGAAGTATTGATGTCTTATTGCTTTGGATTGCTTGCATGCCCCCTGTTGCTGAATTAATTTGTGAGCGATAGTATGGGCGAGAGACAACCAAATATCTTGTACTAGCAGAACTTACTAGTACTTCTTGTACTAGTAGAACTTCATTGCCACCAGAAATGTCAATGCAGAAGTTGCCCGCATACCTTTAATTACGTGCGTCCAATTTATGACTCATGACACCTGTACTCGTGATGCATTCTGTGAAACAAAACAGTGCA
The DNA here is from genome assembly GCA_031308135.1 of Acheta domesticus. Taxonomy (NCBI): domain Eukaryota; kingdom Metazoa; phylum Arthropoda; class Insecta; order Orthoptera; family Gryllidae; genus Acheta; species Acheta domesticus. The sequence goes on along the minus strand of JAHLJT010009436.1, from coordinate 179,990,833 downwards.
CACGCGTCCATGTCATCAGACAACACCGAACCCCCCCCACCATTTTAGCTCTCTCGACCCTTAAGCGTCGCATTTCCATCGGCGGTAGCTTAGCACGGTGGAGCGAAGGATATAAGTGGTGCATTCAAGCCTCACTCCTAGAGAGAAGCTAAGCCCTATGAATCTCCAGGAAGACCTGAAACGTCAACAGTAGGAAAAATATACACTTTTTATTTTTTAATTACACCATAACCCGCCCAAATCGAACTTAGAATGAAATAAAGTTTCAAAATAATTCACCATTTATTAATTTTGAGGGTGAGATTGTAATAAGTTTATATTTCGTTGAAATGACAAAATATTAACTTCACAAAATTTTGTATTTTGTCCTTGGTGCTAACGTTGTGGCAGTACTTCTACTGTTTCTCTACTACTTAATACAGTTCTTCATATAATAATAACTAGTGGTGTTATAGAATGGCACTGACTTTCTCGTACTAGTTAGTTTCGTAATTTCTTTGGTCTGAGTAGCTTTTCGATTTTGCCCCAACGTCTTCACAGCTACCATCTGTCGCCCTCAAACTACATTTTTTTCATATTTTCTCAATTTTTATGGTCCGCTGAAGGTAGAACTGAAACACGACTTTAAAAAAGTTATAGAAGTGTAAAGCTCGTCCCATACACAAATTTTCGTTGACAAATTGGGATCCGTTTTTGAGAAAATGTCGTTTAAGTGCTTCAGGAAAATGCACATTTGAAGAGCATTTTCACAAACTCATTGTCAGAAATTATTTAAAGTAATTGTACCAACAATTCAATAATGCAAAGATGTCCAATTTAGAAGGGCTTATGGGTCACAAATCAAATTCTAATGAAGCTGCGGGCCACACCGTAATTTTAGATGGTTTTAACCCTCTGCTGAGATTATACTGAAACAAATACAAATTAGATACGACTTTTATTCAACATGCATTATAATTAATATACATACAACGAGGAAATGAATACATCACTAAATAACTAGTGGTGCTACTGAATGGCACAGACTTTCCCGTATTAGTTTTCTATTTCCTTGGGTCTTCGCTATCTATTCGGAATTGCCACATACTGTTTCCTGCCAGCTACCATCAATCACGGCCAAAGGTACATTTTTTGTCATTTTCTTCATTTTTCGGTTTCTTATTGGTAGAACGAAAATATTAATTTTAGAATATTAAAGAACACAAAAACCTAGCCCTAAATGGCAATTTTCTTTTAAAAATTATGCGCTGTTATAAAGAAAATTGCGTTTTAGCGCTACTAAAACTTCGAAATTTGAAGCTCATTTTCATAGAAAACTTTTGAGTTTTCAAAATACTGTATTTGAAGTTATTTGAAGCACATACACTCACAAATATAATAATGTTTACAAAATGCTGGTATTGTAAATATTAAAGATGTAAGAGATCCTTTAAAAAAATTACGTATATGTAATTTTTGAAAAAACAAAAAAATTCCTCAAAATAAACTTTGTCTTATTAAAGAGTGCCATTAGCACTATCCGATCGAAAAGTTTGAAGAATTTTTTCGCCATTTATGAGAAAATGGCGTTTGAGCGTTTCTGAAAATGCGGTAATTTGAGCTACTTTTCACAGAAAACGGTTGTTTTCGATAAACGTTATTTGACATTATTTAAAGCACATTTACTCATAAATATAATAATGTAAACCATTCGCCGCTTGTGTTAATATTAACGACGTGAGACAAGTAAAAAAATTACATTTTTGCAATTTTTGGAAAAACAAAAGAATACAGCAATATGGCATTTATGTCATCTCATAGGGTAAATTTAGCACTATCCCTACTAAAAGTTTAAAGAAAAAATTTGGAGCAGTTTTTGAGAAATTCTACTTTTTGTAATTTTTTTAAAAATTGCACGTATTGCACGCAATGTTCCGCGAAAACTACTAAAATTTTCAAAACAATATACATGACCTTAAACAAAGAACTCACTTTGGAGAACACATTTTATTTGAAGGAAAAATCTCTATCTTCAATTTTTTATTTGGAGAAAGACGCCGAAAAAAATTCAAACTTTCACAATTTTCGAAAATTCAGAGTAATCCGTGAAAATCGGACCTATGCCATGTTAAGTGTATTTTACTCTATTCATACAAGAAATTTAAAGAAAAATTTGGAGGAAATTTAAGGAAAAATTTGGTTCACAGACGGACGGACGGACGGGCGGACAGACGGACGTTTTTCTTTCAATTGGTTTTTTCGAAATCAAGGACCCACAAAAGAGGGTTTCTGGCTACACCACGTGTTAGGGGAGTTTTTTCTTTTAATTTAGCAACTGGTTTTATCCACTTTTTCGTTATCACGGCCCGGCAATGAATGTTTTTCCGCCGAAAATTGGCCATTTTTTCGCGCAGCATTACATAACATTCCCTATACTACGTATATCATTCCGTGTATACGTACGTATACGGGAAAGTAAAAATAAGGTGAATTGTTCAAGTACATTGTATTTGGTTGGTATAATAAAATGTTTCAAAGCAGTCGCGGGATGCACAAAATATCCGCCGGGCCGCATACTGCCCGCAGGCCGCCATTTCGAAAGCCCTGAAATAATGTATACAAATTCCTGAAAATGTGAATATTAACGGCATAAGAGATTTTCAAGCATGTAATCTTACAATGTCTTTGATTTATTTGCAAACTTTGAAAAAGTGAAATTAGGACGGAGGTACAACAGAAGTGTTGTATCTTGGATCCAGGTTTGTTGTACCTTGGACCATTGATAATTATGTTGAAAAAATGACAACTTATTTATTTATTTAGTCAAAAAACAGTAAAAACTGTATATGACGTGTGGGGAAAGAAATTTATCTGCGCACATTTTCTTGAGGGCCAGAATTTAGGAACAACAATTTATTAGGAACAACATAGCTATTTATTAACTTTTTAATAAACATTAATGTCTTAAGACGAAATAAGACATAATTAACATTTTCAGGTGAACACAGTCTGTAGTAAAATTTCAAAAATAAGTTTTCACAAACACTGGATAAACGCTAATAAACGATAAAAATTAAACGTAAATAAATTACATTAAATTGAAGAGATCTGTGATTTGGGAAGTATTGCACGCCGGACCTGTTCAAGGTTCAATATATTGTCACATTAAAGTGCGTGTCCTTTTGCCATGTGTAGGTAAGGATGAACTTTATTTCAAACTCGTTGTTGTGGTTTTAAAACAACACGGAATCAGAAATTACTTTAATTCCAACTGTGATTTTGCAAATTTTGGCGCTATAATTAAAAGAAACTACTGAATAATATTTACTTTTGACAGGTAATTTTACATTTTTAACAACTTCTTCTGCAGCTGAACTGCCAAATAAACAAATTCAACTGCACAGAGATCACTTTTGATAGTTTTATGACCTGCATATGGTAGTATTCATATATCTGGCTATGCAGAGCTAGGATTACTCTAGGTCCAACATACGTATATGTCCAGGGTAGAACACCTTTCCTTATAACAGAATGGTGTTTATATTATCTATTACAGTACATTTGTGCACTATCCCTACAAAAAGTTTAAAGAAAAATTTTGGTACTGTTTTTAACAAATCCTTGTTTTTGATATTTTTATATATTGCACATATTTCACGCAATATTGTGCGAAAACTACTTTAAATATCGCAAAAATGTACATGAATTTAATGAAGGAACAAATTATGGAGAAAAATTGTATTTGGAGAAAAAACATTTTAAAAAATATCTTCAATTTTGTGGAAAAAAATTTCGAACTTTTGCAATTTTGGGAAGTTCAAACTAAACGTTGAAAATCGGACCCATGTCATATTTTTAAGTGTGTTTTGCTCTCTTCTTACTAAACCTTTAAAGAATATATTTGATGCTATTTTTGAGAAAGTTTTGAAAATGTGCCAGGGTTTTCATGTAAAGCCTTCATGTACCTTCAAAAATTAAAGAGTGTTATTTAAAATTGCACGACTTTGAATAAGGCCAGATAGGTCGGGGGGCTATTCAGTTAAAAAATCCTACGTGTATTTGGGCACTAGTGTTGTTGAGACACGGACGGGCGTTATGAAAAAAACAACAATTTTTCGGCATCAGAGTACCCCGAAACGTTTTTTTCCGTTCATATCTTGAAATAAATTTTCCGCGGCATTTCATAACTTCCTCTATATTAAGTACATTATTAGGTATATATACGCGCGTGTACGTGAAAGTAATACTGTCGGTGTCGATAAGTTCTTCCTAAGGGCGACATCTGACTCCAGGAGCCGTTCAATTCGACTCCGTAAATACGTATACGTGAAAGTAAAAAGTTAGAGTAACATTTTATCAACGGTATTTGAATGAGGGCGTTTTGATGGGAATGAAGGCGGAGATTTGAGAGTGCATTATATATTTTCTGTGCTGTGTAAAAAATCTCCACAGAAGTGAGTAAGAGTACATAGTCTTCCGAGAAGGGAAGTAGAAAAGGAAGAGTCTGAAATTGGCCCGGGGCGTAAGGGCGTGCTCCAAGTGACGCAACGCGACGTAAATTGCTGCGTAACAAAGTCGATGCTGCTGTGCGGTAAGCGCGCGATAACGGATCTTCACGGCCACATTCTGCGGCTCGGCGCTTCCTCCTCTCCTGCCCCAATTCCGCGCCACGCGACGAGAGGAGACGTCTCTCTGAACCACCATTCTGGCGGGCGCCCTCTCCCGGGCTCCCTCGCGCCCCGCCCCGCAACCCGCGCCCCCTCCGCGCCCCGCGCCGCTCCCACTCGCTCGCTGTAATTTGTACCGGCTCAAAAATCTCGTTCCGTAACTGTGGATTCCGGTCGGCGGCGCGGCGGTCCGTTACAGGCGCTCGCGGCGCGGCGCGGCGCGTCGGCGCGTGTGACATCACCTACTGGACACCCCTGCGGACACGCCCGCCCTCTCTCCCTCCCTTGGCCCCTCTTCCTCCGAGTCTTCCCCTCGTTGGAGGACGCCAGCGAAGAGTCTGCATTTTGGCGATGAAGTAGTTAAACTGCGATCACCTTTAATAAAATTAAGAAAAATTAGCAGTGAAACACCATAATACTCGTAACAAGTAAATGCAAAGCATTTGATTTCACGGTATTATTACGTCGTTTGGAAGCTCTACCGTCTGTCTTTGTGGCAACATCCTCCTCCTTTTATATTGATTTGCACGGCAGTTTTTCTTCTATCCTTCTCTTATTTGCCCTTTTGTGTATTGCTATCTGTTTCACGTCCCAGTAAGGAGCAAAGCATCACATCGCCTCTAAGGAGATGAATCTGAAAACTAGAGAAATTGATTCATTGGCCACCCTTTCGATAAGATTTATTTAAAAAAACAAAAACAAAAGAATGTATCGGAAATCGAAGTTTCAGAAGGTATCAGCGCAAGTTGGAATACTTAAAGAGCAAACCTCTTTGCAAATCTCTCGTTCCCCAACGTCGCAGAAAGTTGGCCCCCTGACATTCTGGATATCTCGCAAATAAAAATGCCTCACTTCTGCCGTGAGGCGAGACGAGGCGAGACGGGACGAGAAGAGAGGAGACGAGAAGAGATGAAGCCAGAGGAGCTCACGCGCTTCCCTCATAGACCGGGAGCCAGCAAGAAAATCGATGTATGATAAGCTCAAAGCTAATTTTTTTAGAAGTTTGTGTTATGAGGAACAAGGAAACGCAAGTATGGCAGCCTGTAGGTGTCGGCGTTGCACTGCGCAGTTTTTTAAAAAATATGCCATTGGTGAATGAGTACACAGCCCACACAATCAGTACACACACATTCTAGTTGTATATTGTTCGTTACCAGTATGGCGGATACTTAGAAACGCCGCAAAGGTATGGCGTGATCATAATCGGCAATGAAAAATAATTTTCTACCATAAGACCACTACCATTTTCTACCATAGCTTTGAGCTCGTAATCCAAGCGGGCATAAAAAATTCCAAGTTCAATTCAGTATAACGGACAGTTCGAGACGCCGCTTCGGTATGGCATACAACTCCTTCACACTTCGGCTTTTGTAACGAACAATAGATAACTAGAATTAGATATGTACTCACTCCCCAGTGACATATATTTTTGACATATTTAAAAAATTTCGCAGCGCAACGCCGACATCTACAGGTTGGCATACTTGCGTTTTCTTATTCCTCATAACACTGGGCAACTTCTCAAAAAGTTTTAAATTTGACCCTATCATACTTGTACGTCGATTTTCTTGCTGGCTGCCGGTCCATCACCTCTCCGCGCACGCGCTTCTCTCGAAAATCCTACACGCCTCTGCTTGGCTCCTTAACTCTTCTTAAGCTGTTGATCACATTATGGCATTCATAGCAATGACTCTTCCCGCTGAATATTCCAATGCTAATTGTCGCAAAACTCAACTTACAGTGCTTCATCTCCCTTGAAAATGTACTTCTATGAATGTTGAGCTTGAGGAAACAGGCTGATAAAATTTCATAACATGTTAATCCAATGCGTTAAGTGTGCGTGTTGGATGTAGTGGTCTTGATATTAAAATGAGTTACATCAGATCTGATGAACTTGGAATTGAGTGGCATTTACATTACCCACGGACTTTGAGAGAAAGTGCAATAGCTTACTAGAAATTTTCGTAGTTTTAGTTTCGGGACGTCTTATAGAAGAGTGGGTGTGAATTCGGAATTTTCTGACAATTGCCCCATAGCAAGACCTACATGAAATTGTCTATTGTGTGTATATGTCTAATGTCTAAAAATTACAGGGAGAATTTACGACTTCGTATTATCATGGAGAAAGGAAAATTACAAAGGATATTAGGAATTCAAATTGTTATTGAGGAAAGAAAATTTTTAATTCCGCTTAGGTCACTAGGCCGAACTACGGTTAAGTCTCGTAAGATGATTATCCAAAACATCGATGGAGTAATCCTCTTTCCTCCATTAAATCCTCCCGGAAAACCTGAAGGAATAACGCAGTAACGCTGCGAACGGGAAAGATTTGAGAAATTGCAGCTCTAGAACTCGTTAAATATAACTTGACAATAGTAAGATGTTCTGAGTCTCACTCAATGCCCGAGAAAATGCGATCAAAGCAATCTGAAGGCATTTATCGATTGGAATTAGCATAGCAAATTGAAGGTGGCGGATAGTTGTTTGTCTTGCTCTAACGCAGTGAAAGTCAATCAGAAGACAGAAATTTGTGAATAAACATTCCCTTGGCAATAGCGAGTTTTAGCGCCAGGCGTAAGGAGACATCCTAAAACTCTATTGGTCACGTGACTGACGACTTTATACGATCGTAATGAACAACGTTCATATGAATTTTAGCAATGTCATTGAGTTATGCATTATGACAAATGAAGATTTCATGTGAGACATTTCAGCCAAGATAGGAGTCAAGAATATTACAAATCTACATTATGCACGGAGTTATAGATTTTGCGGTCTTCCGCGATGAGTATGCAGTTTGGAATTTTGAATCGGGAACGTAGGAAGTATCTTAAACAGCGTTCGTTATGTGCTTAAGACATAACCTAACCCGAAGATATGATTTCAACTTTTTCGCAATTGCTTTCCAGTCACCTCTCCAACATTTCCCGATAATTCTTGCCAGCGTCGTGGAGTTGGTAAGAAATAATTGGAACAGCCTCACAGACGAGAATAGGTTTATCAAAGTTGGAAAAACATAACCTTTTCGGTTTTTAGGCGGTCATTTTGCCGCTTGTAAGGTAACCGTGGATACTCCTACAGGGGTGCACTATTTATGAAGGGATAAGAACGTACCTTAGACCTAAGGTAAGACGTTATAACTTCAATGTCCATCACATGACTGTTAGTGCATAACGCCGCTACCTTACGCGTGGCGCTAAAACTCCCAAATAACTTGTTTTGGATGAACTGCGCAGCGCTTGACCGTGTGTTGTCTTGTTGCAGGGGACGGCGCAGCGAGCGCGGCGAAGCTCCATGTTGCTGCGTGCGGTGCTCCTCGTCGGCCTGCTGGCCTGCAGCGGGGTGAGTCAGCGCTTCCGCTTCCGCTTCCTCGTCTCTGCAATATGTTGTTTGGCAAACGGCATTCATTTCCAAGTCGATTATTTCACAAAAAGAATGTCGCTTCGAGTAAGAAATAATTGGGAAGTTCATGTGAAAGCAATAAGGAGAAAAATAGCTTTCCCGAACCCCGGTGGACGAGATCGTTAAAGTAGTAGTGTCTTTGCGATCTCGGACCGAAGGGTCGTGGGTTCGAGTTTCGCCTTGCGCATGGTTGTATTTGTGTTCGTCCTTTCTCCCCCTATCATCACCATATAATGTCATCTTCACAGTTACCATAATGTTAAATTGTGGCCGCTAATGACCTAGATCAGTGGTTGTCAACTCAATGCTCTGTGACGTCACAGAAATCTGCTCTCTTGTTCCGAAGCGACCGACCGAGCGAAGTCCCGGCGCGTCCCGGCGGCAAGCTCAGTGTTCCAATGATGGTACGGAAGTGGAAGAAAAGGTTGGCTTGGAAAATCGATAATTACGATTTTTTACCTGGTAATTATTATTTGGAATGTTTATTGTTTAATAAAAAGTATTAAGGATTATATAATACAAAATACATTATTACATAACTCAAAACAATATTCGGCTCTTTGTCATAATCAGTACTGTAATTCCACTTCCATTCTTCTATTAAATAAAATTTTTGGAGAAGACAGTTTTCACGTTTTAGGACAATAATATTTTATACAATAGTATTTAATATAACGAATTAGTTCTTTCTGATACAATAATTAATGTTAACAATTATGTAACAAATACGTAGGGGTCAGCTAAGAGAATTTTGACCCTAGGCTTGATTATTATTGATGTACAGTTTTCTTGAGAATGTAAATCCTCTTGATTTTCAGTATATTTTCCATAATCTTCAGTCTGCAAATTCCTTTACTTCGCAAAGCTACCTAATACATCTGTAGGTTCGGCTGTATAACATACCGCAGTTCTTTCAAACACACTAAACTCTTCGCAATTGTTCCAGTATCTAATCTTTCTTCCCTAACAGAAAGAAAATTGACAGGTGTAGATTGTTTCCCTCGCATGTTTTGTCCTGAAACCTCGGCAAAGGAGCACTGCTAAGTTTTCGATACCGTCTGTCCCTCCTTCCCTCCCCCAGTCGCTCCATCCGCTTCTCCGATGGCCTTATCTCGGGGAGGAAGCAGTGTTCCGACGTTATTCCTTATCCAGTTGGCAATCACTGGCCTAGAGTTTGATACGACCTTCAATAACAGAAGAAAAACTAGCTTTAACGATACTTGTTATGGAGACGTAAATATTGCCTGAAGGGCAGTGGCGGAGGGAGTGGATGTGAGTGCGGCCGTGTGGCGAGTCCTGGAGCGGCGGCGGGGCGCGTGGCCAGAGGGTGGAACAGGGCCTTTCAACTCCCATATAATGAGGTGGAGACCATTACAGTGGCGCCCTCTCCTGCACCACCTTCTTACAGGTACTAAAACACGAACTGCTGCCACGATACTTCAAACGTGCGTGGCTGCTGCGCAGGTTCGCGAGACGCAAGCAGGCGCGTAATGTTACAAAAAGTCGCGTCTACGTTGCGCTTTATTCAGAGATTTCTTATATGTATATATTATGAATACTTGAGAATTTGGAAGACTTTTCGCATTTATCAGATATCAGCCAATTTTGATGTGAGGAAGTTGGCTAGCCTAACCCGCAGCTGCACCCGGCGACACTAGCGCCTCCTACAGTAGCACCCTCGAGCTTTGTCCCCGGTTTTGATTGCGAGTTGCAATGCTCTGGGGTGGAAGTGTCTGTCTTCGCTTCCCGACTGGCTTCCCGTCTACTCTGTACGCGGAGGCTCGCCTCCCCTACGCAGGGTCACTCGCCGCACGCATCCATTCGTCGAAGAAAATGTTTTGGGGGCTGCGTCGCAGTCGCTTCTTGTGAACGTGGGAGAGCGCTGCGATCGCGCTCACATCTGCCGAGCTGCAGCTAAGCGCTCGGAAGCGTATGCCTCTTCCCGCAGATATTCGCTCCGATCCTGCTCTAGAATTATTATTAATTATTATCAGTATTAACCTACGCATTTTGATCTCACTTTATTTCATTATTGTGTTGTATCTTACGTTTGAGTTTGGTATGAAATACTGAAATCTTTATTGTAATGGTTTATTGACCTTAAAGAACAGACATGGTAATTTAATAATAATTTATTTATTGTTATATATAACTTGACGTTTCGACCCTGTTTGATGTCTTATCCAAAATCTAAAAAATATAACGAAGTTTCTAATCAGATGATGGTGAATTAACAATAGAATTATAACACTTATCAAATAAAACGATGCAATTAAAAGGAATAAACAATAATAGAACACAAATTGCGACATGCCTAAGCTGGGGCGGTCCCTCGTAGGTGGGAGAGACCTGTTTGGGGATCCCCGATACACTTACAGGTCTAATGAGCTCAGTTGTTGACGTGTCCGGAATCACTAACAAACAATCAATCAATCAATCAATCAATGTAAGGTCCGCCGTTGTCCCTTCATTGGTGTTCTCCAAGTACAGGAATAGCGTTAGTCTCTCTAAATTGTCTAAGTAATTTCATCATTCATCATGGATGCGTGAGTGCCTTGCGGCCACTACTTGTTTTCAGACTCGCGCCTTTTTCACCGTCTGATTATCCCGGGGCGGCCGGGCGCTCCCGAACGTCCACGTTTTAGAACATGTTATAATAACCCACATTCTCCTGTTAACTACGAATATTCACCTTCCGGGAATAATAAAATGTATACAAAAATTATTGTAAATTCGAATTTTTACCAAATGATAAACCATTGTAAGCTATTCGTATCGCAACGTCTTAGTGCAATACTTATTTCGTAGTTAACAATGGATTTTAAACTAGAAAATAGTCGAAGGATGGCTTTCCCTGATTTTTACTTTCTATACGTACGTATATACGAAGTAATATACGTAGTACAGATAAAGCTATGCATTTCTGCGGAAAATAGATTTCGAGATTTCAACGGAAATACACGGTGTGGGGTCCCCTGATACCGAAAAACTATTTTTTCTCAAAACGTACGTGCATCCGTCTGTCCATCTGGTAAGTGAACAGCACTATGCGTACTATTTTTTCTTAACTGAATAAACCCCTGTTGATCTGGTCTGAGTCGAAGCTCTGCGAGTTTCAAAAACATTTATTAATTTTGAGTTTGAGAAACTCTGATTTATTTTGTCCGCTCCACGTAACGGCATGTTAACTTCGATATTACTGATGGAAAGTGAATACAGATATGAGTGCGAGGAAACATGTGAATTGTTGATTACAATCGAAATGATTGTGAATTTATAAATACTGAAGGATGATGGAAATCTTTAGTTCTTTGGATTTATATACAAAGTTTAGACTGTACATATACGTAAAAACTGTAAACCGTGTCACGTAGTCATATTTAGGCTATAAAAGTGTTTAAATGATACTACGAAAGAACTAAGCGAAGAAATAGTACCCAATAATACTTATATTAAAGAGATAACTGACGGTTAGTTTTTTAGTTAATATTTGAAATCGTCCAATGCCGTGAAATATGTTATTTTGACCACCCATTAAAAACTATTGGTACTGTAAAATACTGTGATGTAATCAATTGATCATTTTAATTAACTAATGCTATAAAATCCAGCATAAATAATCTATGGAGAGTTGTTTTTAAATGTTTGACAGATATAATAAAGGTTATGGAGTTGTTAAACAAGGAACAGAGAACATAATATACAATAGTCGAATTACACAAATTATATTTTCGTCAAAATGAATTTTATAATAAATTCCTCACAGTACATATATTTTTATCTTGTTGCATTTAGTGATTAATTAGAAAATCATTAGTTTAAATTCGGAAAGTAAAATTTGTTAACTTGTTTGTCCAATTGAATAAATTACTTTATCAATATTTTCCCTAAAAACCTTGCTTTGGAAGAAGTTAATGTGTTAAAGATACACAGTTTTTAGGGTTTACAAGAAATTCATTTGTAAAGGCCAAAATGTTTGGAGAGGCAGCTCATTTCATAGACTAACGGCACGATGACCTCCGACGAAAAAAGAGAAAAATGCAGAGCCATAAAGTAAGGAACAGGCCTGTCCGCTGGCTCTGTGTAGTGCTGATGGTATCTCTTCGTGTGATGCTGAGCTTCAAACGGTCCCGCTTGTGTACCCCAAACTTGATAAAATGCAAAAGTTTCGATGTCGCAGAGAAAGGTCACTTTCAAAATTATTTTTTTCCCTAAGATATTTTTATTAGACGATTATTCCAGAAGTTAGAAATACAAATTATTTATATGCTTTCTCATTTACACAATTTTATTTGAATAGTGCAAACCAAGGGCCCTTTGTTGTATAATATATTTGTGGTCTAAAAAATGTCTTTCAATTCTTGAAATTTTTAATTCCTCTGAGGAGGGATTTCCTCTGAAATTTGTATGTCTTCTATTTTTCTACAACGTACACTTCGTTTCTTGTAACATCACAGACGGATATCTTCGTGCAGCCTTAATACTTGTTTATGTGTTACATTTACATAAGAGTGTATAGTGCATTGCATATATGTATGTGAGATATTAAAACGTAATTTTCGACGGATGATATTCACGGCAAAGTACAAACAAAATAATGTGCGCTGTTTTTCTTATTTTCTTTCTTTCATAGATGTGACCTTATTTGAATTGAATTTCACACAGCAGAAGTGTACAAACGACAATTGATGATTCCATGAAGCACGAAAACTGTACTAAACAAAACTGTGTGCATGACCCGATTTCAGGGCTATTGGTGCATAACAGTTGGTAAATATAATCGCATTTATGGAAAAGCCGATGCACATTAAATATTAATTGAATTTCTATCTTTCAAAAAGTGTTTTTGACTGTTTTATATAACAAAAAGTCATAATTTTTTTTAATTATAGATGATTTCTTGAAAATCTCTTTCATTGGATTTTACGCTGCTTTGAAGATTAGAGAAGTAGATGTATTATAAGCGCTTGGTAAAATGTTTTTTCACCATCTTGTTCGGTCACGAACACCGCTCTCGATGTCTTCTTTCTGCTGACCCTCCTATATAGTCTTTTATACTACTCTGCAAAGCATATGCAGCCTCCAATATGCTGTTTTCTCTTTTATCCCGATTCGCCCACACTCCGTGAAGGCAAGCTCTACTGCCTTGGGCGTTCTAACTGTGAAAACTATTATCACTAATCATAATTCTGACTTGCCACCCTCTCTGTTGGCTCTCGCCATGCCACGAGCGCTTAGTACTGTTGCCTGACAGGTAAGATATTACAATATCTTAAATTGTATAAATACTCATTGTGAATAGTTACATGGATTGATTACTTGTGGACCGTCAACTGCTAAGGTCATTAGTTCTGTAAATGTAGTGCATGTTTTTTTGCTCGGGAGGTGGCGGTGAACTTGCTCCGCTGGATTGCGAGATCCCCCTTGCGAGGCACCTCCACAGCCGGGACACGCTCTAAGCTCCCGACTGATCTCCCGGCATGTGTGTTAGAGTAGTGCATGTGTTTGAAACGGGTGAGGATAGGATGAGAAATTGCAAGGACAAATCGGGCCCAGTCCATAGACCATTTGGTACAGTCTTCAGCATTCGCCTGGTGTTGGTCGGAGAAACCACGGAAAACTACTGATCAGCCGTTCGCTAGAATTCTCCTTCAGACAACGACAGAACTCGACCCAGCTATCTGGCTAGTATCGAAAAGTCCTACCACCGTTGGATCTCGAACCCTCAGGATCTCTCAGTTAGAGGCACTGCACTGAAATTAGTTGATGCCCTGAGCCACCTCTCGCGGTAGGGGATGGACCTCAATCGAGGTGTCCAATGGGACTAACGAAAATACGACCATACTACCACAAGTCTTCCGAAGTGCTATTACGATTACCCAATGCAACTAACTATACAAGTATTTCTAATTCAGACACGAAACTGTTCTAGAATGATAAACAAATTTTAGGAAAATGCTGAATTAAGCTATTTAAATAACAATTATCAATATCCATAAAGTGGATCATATTGAAAATCAAATTTTCACCGATCGAAAGAGATTGAGGATTGTGATACAAGAAGCACGCTACCTGTAAAACCCAGTGGCGTTGCGGAGGCTGTTGCGCAGGCAGGGAAGGCGAGTTGGGCGTCGCGTGTGCAACCTGCGGTCGCCGAGCGGAGCGTGGCATGGCGGGGGGAGAGGGGGGGCAAATGGGCGGTTTAGCCGCTAACATGCTCATTCCGCGCGATGGCCCACATCCGGCGCCCGCACAATGCCCGCCCGCCTTTTTCCCTTCTCTCGCGCCATCGCGCGGCGCCTGCGGTCAGCCGCCGCTCTCGACCCTGCGCACCGCATCGAAGAAACCGCTCGCGTTTGGGCAAAAGTCCTAAGTCCTGAGATCTCGGTTGTCCGGGTGACGCCGCATGCCAGGCTGTGTAGCCGACGTTTCGTCCATCATTTCGCGGTCTTCTTCAGGGCTGGTCTGATGATGTCGAAACGTCGGCTACACAGCCTGGCATGCGGCGTCACCCGGACAACCGAGATCTCAACTCTGGCCGCGGAAGCCTAAGACTTCACGGGTATAAGTCCTGTTTCATAATTTTACAGGAGAGCAAAAAGAGATGCATTTAGTGCAGGTATTGTTCAATAATTAATTTTCAGATACAAAGATATACATAGGTAAATAGTATTAGGTTCGTTTAAAGTTACTTTTAAACAATAAAAGTAAATAGTTTTGAAATAAAAGAAAAAAAAATACACTTAACTTAATAATTAATTTTTCTGACGTATAGCCTTTTGCCCAAATACGAGCGAAACTCGCCACTCGGCCACCCTTTGCTTCTTGCTGCATTGCTGTATCCTCCTCACCCCGCTATGGCGGGAGGGAGAGCATTGTACAGCAATGTTTAATCCCGTTTTCTTCCCGATAATTTCAATGTTTTATGGAAGGTGTTACACTTGTTTAAAGAACAAAAAAGAGGAGAGATTCAATTGTACTCCTTATACAAGATGTTGATATTAAATGTTTTTGACGATTCTGTTTGCACAGTGCTTACATTGTTACAGTGTGATTACAAAACTTGGTGTTATTTGGAATATTTTCCATTTTATTTGAGTTTTTCCTCTTAAGCCAAGTTCGATGCACTTTTCATAATTGGAAATATTGATACGTTGCAGCTGTAAACAGGGTTATTTATTAAACTTCAATACTCATTACTAAGTAGGCTACTTCAAACTGTATAATTAATTTTATCTTAATGTATGGGATAGAATTGGTGGAAACTGAAATTGTTTGTGATGTGAGACTGCATATGACCGATGGATATCCAAAGCAGAAGTGATAAAAATGCTTAGCGGTTACCAAGTTGGTGAAAAAAAGTACACCGATTAAAGATTCGAAATTTTTTTCGCTGACGAGAGAAGCACCAAGTCAAAGTGCTAATTGGACGTAGTGTGCAGCCGGCAAAGAGTTTTGCGTTTATGCAGAAATAAAATGGAATTTGTATCTGCTAATATATAGTTATTTATAATGTATGCAGATGGGCTATTGAGTAAGTTTCGTTACCATTGAACATATTCCCTGATTTTAAAAGTTGTGAATTTGCTTCATTGATTTTGGGGTGAGGAGGAGCTGATGCAAAAGAAGCGTGGGTGCGCCTCTGGTTGTGAGAATCGAGTGTTGCAAGCAGATTCAGGGGACATGTTTTTCTCCGAGCTAGCTTTACTGATTTCTTCTGATGCCTCTTAAAATCAGCTTACTTTTAAGACTGATTATTGCGTGATTTCGGGAGCGTCAACGAGTCTTGTACGTGTAGTGCACGTTTTTATCACGGGAAGTGTTGTTTCCCCACGAAATGATGAGATCCGACTTCGATATGCAAGTCGGATTGGGGAAATTTTCCCCAACCAAGTTTCATCAATCAGCATGCCCCCCCCCCCAGCTGGGACAAACTGTAATCTCCCGACGGGTCTCTGGACATATGTGCTTATGTAGGGCATGTGACTGTGACTGTAAGTAAGGGGAGAGGTTAGGACAAGGAAGAGGAAGGAAAGAACGCACGCGGTCTGTGGCCCGTTTCGTAGGGTACTGCTCGGAAAAATACTGAACAGAGGAGCCGGCCGGTAGAACCACCAGACAGCGGCTGACTTCGCACCACCAGGATCCGTACAATAGGACCTCCCGGAAAGAGGCACTGCGGTAATATTAAATGACGCCTTGAACCACCTCAACCGGTAAGGAAATTGGGGTGATAATGCAATTAATCCATCAGTCCCTGAATCTTTAGGTATTCAATGAGCTACATTAATAATAATAATAATAATAATAACAATAATTATAATAATTCCACTTAAGATATTTTTAAAATACATTAGCAATAATAACAGGAACGGTATTTCTCTTTCTTACATCTGGCAATTATTGCGCAAGGTTTCACTAAAAAAACACGATACGTAATTTTGATGTTGCGGGAATCCAATTTATTTGCTTAATTATAAATGTTTCTCTTTTTGTGGCTTCCGTTACTACTTGAACTCTGAAGCCCCAAGGGATAGTGTACGTGCTTAACGTCCATTTCCACTGCGAGGCCGTTCAGAGTGTTTGAGCTGTGGACAGCGGCATCTTCATTAGAGGAAACTTCACTCAACTCGGGTTGCTCTATAGCGTCTTCAAAAATACAAATTGTTTCTCCGTTTCACTAATTTTTCCGGCCATTATTGTATCGCGAAGCACATTTTTCTGCGGTAAGAGAAAATTAATTAATTTTGCTTCAAGCATCCATGTCTTCGAGTGATGATGCTAATAGCGTTAACAACATGCGTGGCTAAGGCTTCCGTGTGAAGACGACGCCCTCGCGGCCGCGCTGCCCCTGGCGTTATGCAACCCCTCTCACTTCCACGTGCGCAGGGCAGCATTGCTAGCAAATGCAGGCACTACGGTCTAACGATGCCTTTTTCAACGACAATTGATGCACTTGTTCTAATTTACTCAGTGATAAATATTGATTTCTACTATCTTCAAACTTATTTATCGACCAAAACAATTAGAAAAATAAAATAATGAACACAGTAAAAACGATTAGCTTGACTAGTGTAACAGTTCGGACTGTTACTAGATGTTTTCGGGATTGTAGACCGTGGTCCAACGGAGACTGGCCCAAACATTTGGCCTGCAACTGTGGAAGGCATCGCTACTGATGATGCCTGCCACAGTTGCAGGCGAAACGTTTGGACCAGTCTCCGTTGGATACTGCCTACAATCCCGAAAACATCAAGTCATATAGAAACCGGCCGTGAAAGCCTACATTGTACGCTAATTCGGACAGTATTTAATTGTTTTAAAATTGAAAAAATGACTTCATTCTGTTGCTACCGAACTTCGAACGGCCTGATAACGACCTTTTTTGTACATAATGAGTAATCGGTGTTAAGCATGGGTAACATTCTAGTATAGTGAAACATGTCTTAAGCGGTCACCAAGAGTTCCGGCAAAAAATGCTCGTTAATAGAAGTGGCTGGTTAGTCAAAGTTAAGAGGTCGCAGGTGCTGTAAATTAAATATAATTGTGTTCATTCCTTTGCAAGTCGCCAGAAGTGCCAAACAAAGTATTTCAGATGGATTTCGCACACGTGGGGTGCTGCGCTAGTCCTTAATAGGTTCTCACAGAAGGGAAGCGCGG
The DNA here is from genome assembly GCA_031308135.1 of Acheta domesticus. Lineage (NCBI taxonomy): Eukaryota > Metazoa > Arthropoda > Insecta > Orthoptera > Gryllidae > Acheta > Acheta domesticus. The sequence goes on along the minus strand of JAHLJT010009436.1, from coordinate 179,973,125 downwards.
GTGAGCAAACCATAGGATTGCTATGGAATGAACGAAGCTAACATATTAATGTTACTTTAAGATATATTTATTACAGAGAATGTTTTGCGTGAAGCATAATGTGCGATTGAGCGACTCTGGATCTCATTTTGCATAGTAATCCGACGCGTCCGGAATCAGGAAGATTTTAAATCAACAGAAATCTTTGCTACTTTTCGGCTTCTGACAGCTCAAAATCGCTTAAATTCACGCTTCAGGTTACGGGACAGTCTAAGAAATGTGCATTGCCGTTGGCTGCTATGCGAAGTGTCGGTTGAAAAGAAGGAGAATTGAGGCATGTTTTACGGAAAAATCAATCAAAATAGCCGATAATGGTGATGACCAATAAATCAAGGAGGCCATTTCAACAAATGTCTCTGTAATGCTAAGCATTCTAACGTATAGAAGGACTCACATCCGTGCAATTAAATTGCTCAAAACATCAAATAGACAACTTCATTTAAAAAAAAATACATTTTGAAATTATGCGTGAATTTAAACCACCGTCATATTCGGTATTTAGAAGAGCGAAATCTCCAAAAAATGCAGTAGGAGGTGAAAATTGAACCCAGTTTATAGATTTGGGCGCAAGAGGCACATTGGGCTCTCTATGTTGAGGGAGAAGGATCTGACACACGCCGTTGTGCGCGATGGTAACGTGTGTAGTTTCTCCTGAGCTACATATAAAATTGTATTTTCGTATTAATTGTTAATATTTTTAATTAATAATTTCGTGTTATATGTTCGATGCACCCTGGGGGTAATTCTCTTTCGAGCAGTTTGACCTTTACTCCATTTTGTTCCATGGAGTTTAACGAAGCGTACAAAACCGTCTTTTTACTTAACGTATTTGGTATATATAGAGAATATTCTCATCATTGGACTTTGAATAATACTATTTCCTCAATACAAATTCATGAATATTATATTAAGTTGGCTGTCCGGGTGACGCCGCGTCCATGGCAAAGGTGCCGACGTTTCGGTCGCCATTCTGCGACCTAAACGTCGGCAATTTTGCCATGGACGCGGCGTCACCCGGACAGCCAACTTAATATTGACTCCGGCCGCGGAAGCCTACGCTCTCAAATTCATGAACTCGTAGTCTTCTGAGACCGGAGTCAGTAGTTGGCCGTCCGGGAGGCGCCTAGTCCTAGGCACAAGTGCCAATGAACTTCGCTCTAAGGAAGGTCGCAGGAAAACAGCCGAGTTGTTGGCATCTGTTCCTGGAACGCGGGGTCCCCCGGACTGCCAAGATGATAAAGCTAAACTTACTTAAGTTAGACATGGTATACTTACTTAAACCATTGCGTTAACGACACGTATTATAAACGTTATATTCTAGAACATATTTTGCATACTTAGTATATTTTGAAAAAATACGCGATGGTGATTTTAATACTAAAGAGTAACTTTGTTTTGCATTGTTGCTAAGGTAGCGAATGGTGCCAAAGAGATTAGAATTCATAAATTCAATGTCACAACGTATATTAAAGGCCACATATGCATAAAAAGAAGAGATTTAGTTACTTTTGTAGGAGATATTAGTACGAATTCGTGAAATCTTGCAAGTGTATATTTTGGGGATAATTCTTAATGTGCCAGGCGTCAACCATAGGGATCAATGCCTCCATCCTTATTTTGCTTACTTTGCAATAGTTGATGATCATGATAATCATGTATAATCATGATCATTCCAACCTGATGTTTTGTATGATCATGATTACTTGCCGTTCGTGTACAGTATTCTAACACACTCCACTCATAATGGTAAACAGGAATGGAAGTACTATTGTCCATTATATAAGTCCTCAAATCGTAAGGGAAACTCACGAAGCAAAAAGAAAAAAATCAGTTGGCTCGTTTCCTGTGAAATGCCAGCCCCAATTGAGAATGTCAATCCAGCCCACACGTGGTGACGTGAGGGGAGCAATCTTGGAAGCCCCAACCGCCCCTGCTGCTCTGCGTGCGGTGCACGGGCGGCGCGGGCCGGGCCCTCTGAAAGGCATTCCTCCGAAAGGCTGCCGCGCCGCGCCGCGCGGCGACGTTGGTGGTCCCGTGATTAATTGCGCGGCGCAAGGCGTGGGGCGGGAGCGTCCCGTCCCGCCCCGCCCCGCCCCGCCCCGCCCCCGCCCCGCCCCGCCCCGCCCCGCCCCGCCCCGCCACGCCCCGCCCCGCCCCGCCCCGCCCGCCCCGCCCACTGCCCGTCCACGGCGGAGGCTTCTGCTCTGGCGACAGATACGACTGCGGCCGCGAGCCACGTCTGCTCGTGCGACGTTCCAAATTTCACCATGCGAAAAGACTCATCTCTTAGCGGAGATGGATAGAGCACAATGTCGGAACACGTTGCGGAAAGAATAGAGAATAGAATATTTATTGTGCTTCTTGGGAATAAACAGAATATTTCCGGTGGTAGCGTTTTCTCAGTAGTTACAATATACAGAAAAGAAACAATAAAAAAACATATCTACGCATTAGTTAATAAAATTTTACAAAATTAATGCATTAGCCCTATCATGCTAAAGCTGAACTGATATAAAATAATAACAATAATAATAATAATACAAACAATTAATCCTAAGATATTCTAAAAAATTACAATTTATTTAATTTAATTAAATTTTTTTGACATTCTGAGGGGGAGTGTCCAGCACTGCTACAGGTAATTCGTTTCAATTTTGTATTGTTCTGTTTACAAATGAGAATTTACCTACATAAGTTCTCTGTTTTGTTTTCCGAATGTTGGACCCATGATTTGGACCCGTGTTGAAATTTGGACCCAATTTTGGTCCCATGATGAAAGGAATTGGGTTATAAAATCTGAAGCTCGCATGGGCTCCAGCGCTCTAGCTTTCTTGGCGACTCCTTTCAGATGTTCTCAGCGTTAATTTTCCATTTCGTCTTCATGATACATCATCAGGGATACGAAGTGTAAAATATTTCTCTTTTAAAAAATGTTGAACATATTAGGGTTCGTACAATTTTAACTTTAACTACTGTACAGGTGCGTCAAATCAGATTTCTATCACAAAATCTGTGAGAGAAACCTGGTTCAAAAGTAGATGCTGCTTGCTTTAATTAATGGGGCATAATTAATCGGGCAAGAGCCTGTGTACGCGCTTCATGGGTGCCGATATGGTGTCAGTCAAATTTTGCAGTTTGCAGAGGAAGACGGGCACGTTTAACAGCACTTGTTCGTTGATTCTTTGGAAGGGGACCTTGGAGACGATAGTGCAGTGCGCATTTTTAAAAAGTGATGTTCAACGTCACGAGAAGTTGGGCACAGCTGTCTTCCATAATACTGACCGAACAATTCGCGAAACATTACTGAATATATTAAGAATGAGTCATTTTATGTGATAAATTACCGCAGCTATTTTCTATTAATTTTAGCAAAAAATAAGTCTACAATTTTGGCCATAAAAGCTTAGATGAAAGTGTTTTTTCTAATTTTTTGAATTTGTCGCAGCCTTTATTTGATCGCAAATTGTCCGCGTTTCCAAGTCTCGAACCTCTATGTGATAGACTCAAGAGTTGGTTTGTGTTTTGAGTGCACTAGGAGTCTGACGTATGGCTGCTGGTCTAAGGTTCTGGTAGCCTTAAATCAGGCGCGAAAACAGGGCCGCTCGCGATACACTTCTGCTGTAGTTCCCCCCCTTCTAGTTCCATCAATTCAAGTTTTTTTCGTTTTTATTCTTTTGTATAAAGAAAAGTGCCTTATTTTTCTTCGGCAGTATTAAAAATGATCCGGGAAGTTCGACTCACTATAAGCACAACCTTCTTGTTGTTTTAGAAGGAGAGCAACGATCTAGAAGCTGCCCTACCAAACCGAAACAAAATGCCACGTGAAACATGTAACCAAGGAGAATACCGTGATGCATTTTTACCATATAAAATAACTCGTCGAGTATTCAATGTATTATTTTAAATCTCCCAGAATTGATCGTCGTCTTTGCACATCAGAGACGTGTGAGCGATGTTGCACGCGCTTTGCCCACCAGCGGCGCAGGTGGCTCTGTGGCCTGGCGCCACCGCTGCGACATCTGGCGACGCCTCCCAAGCCAAGAGGAGAGCGCTCGTAGGCGAAGCGGAGGGGAAGGCGGCCGGGCGTATCGTCCCATCGCCGCCGCGGCGCCACATGGCCGTTGGCCTTCCGCTCCCGCGTCGCCGGCGGCGGCGCCGCTCCGCACGCGAAAGGACGCCTTCCTTGCGTTGAGCCGTTCGCCGTCCCCTCGCCTCCCTTTTAATGTTTTTTTTGTTTAAAATGGTTCCATTTTCAACCCGGGATTTTATCAATTGCTCAGTATTTCTGGGTGCAAATCTTGAAAGTCTAACTTCACCATTAAAATGTATTATGATGGCATTATTAAATGACATTTCAAGAACACGAAGTTTTAATATAATCCATTTGAATATTCTACGGTAAATTAAATTACTGAAGGCGTAATAAAAAATAAATACTACAGTTGTATATGATGCCTGGAAACTATTTAAACGCGCTTGAAGTTTACTGTCGAAGAAGTCGAAAGCAACACATGTTGAATTATTGGTAGAGTGGTGTTGGTCCACTACTTCCCTGTTCTCACGCTTTCGTTACTTCCCTGTTCACTTCGTCTGCTGTATCCCCCGCCGCTGCCTGTTGCCGCCCCCGCCGCCCCCGCCCCGGCCGCGCGGCGGATCACGATTCCGAAAACAAAAGCGGCGACTGGCTGCGCCGCCGGCCGTACTTCGCGAGTGCCAGGCAGCGCAGATGCGGCGCGCAGATAGCCGCCCCCGCCCCCCTCCCCGCCACCCGCCCCACGACCCACGGGCACAGCGCGGGCGTGCTCGCCTGCCGCCCCCTCCACTTCCCCGTTAAATGCCCTTGGAATCTTACCAGTGTGAAATGGCCAAGTGGGCAATTGGAAATATTCACTGATGGGATTATTTCCCGTTTGAGGTAACTGCCGTTGGCAAAACATTATTTTATTTCATCATGTAATTACGTACAACAATACCGCATCAGAATTTCTATCAAACATTATTTTAAAAGAAACCTTCCATTTTAAGCCTTTGCTACCAACCTAACCAGCTCCGTCCATTTTAAGTAAGAAACGAACATCTTCCCGCGCCCACAGGCGACTTGATATGAACGAAATGTCCTCGCCACCTTTTAGACGGTAATACTCTGGATTTGAACTACATCTCTTCGTATGAATATAAATGACTCTCTAAACTTCGTAAAACTGTAAATAAAAGTAGTTTTGACAGATAATAGAATGAGATAGTGTTGATTGCATACTCTGTATTTGATAGTTACGATTTATGGTCAGAAAATATGAGCTATTATTACACTATGACTGGTATATGTGATCCTATTCTCTAAAAAACGAAATTCGATTCGATTGGAGTTACAGCCTATTGAAACCTCTAAAAGATCAAATTCTAAAGTGAAGCTCCGCGGTTCGCGCAGTCGAATGGTAATATTTTGAGAAATTTGAATATTTTAATACATAGTGAAAAATATATTTATAAAACCAAAATTCTCCTGTTTGGGGAGTTTTCTTCTTGTATACTAAACACTATGATTTGTGCAACCTAAATATGACACAAAATTGCTTGATATAAACAATTGACAACGTCTTCATTACGCGAGTTTGTAATTTGTACCCGGAACAAATATTAGAGTAAGTGTAATAAAAGCCGATTAATTTTGAAAACATTGCATATTAATTGCGTGTTAATGATTCCTTGCCCCTGTGAATTAGTTCCTTTAATTAAGATATATCAAATGATCAGTTCTCAACTATAGAATTTTTTGAAAGATACATTTTCAAGCAGATTGTCAAAATGTCTCTTAGTACATTACATCTTCGGCGATTAAAGATCTTGTTGCCTGTTGAAACGGTTTTGCGTAGTAATTTGTGTCATAAGAAAGGAGGTGGCGAGTGTTTTGTTTTTGACCTGAAGCTTAATTTTCGAGATAAATGAAAGACATGTGAAATCCGCTGCATTATTGGCGGTAGCTCGAAAGTTTTGTTTGTTTAAAGGGAGACAACCGTTCGTTAAAAACAATGGCCAACTTGGTGGGAGCGCATTTCCATCCCTACGGCGAGACGGCCTCTAGACTCCGTCATCAACCTAAAACTATTTTTGATATCAGCAAACGCAAGGTTTCCATTGTACTTTTCATGAAAATACTGAAGAAACTAGAAAGGCAGAAATTGCATCTCACATTTACACTTCCGTTGCATTATTATTTTGCGTGTTCCTGTATTTTATGGACAATTTACTTACATACGAACCTAAGTTAGCCCAGTAAATTTCGTACCAGTTGAGCGTTTTTAATCACAGCCTCCTAAACAGTACGTTCTGCGTGTGCTCCATTTATTCAGGTTTTTGGCTGTTTTACGGCAATTTTGTTCCCTGCGCCACTCGTCGCACCGGAAAACGTGACAAAAAGATAATTGTCGATGTTCAAGTGCAAAGATAGTTTTTGCTTTTGTCGGGTGTACACTTTGTCGGGTGTACACAATCTCACTTCGTACTATTGTTAATTTGTATAAATGGAGGTGTTGTACGGGAAAATACAAAATATATTTAAACCTTACCTTTGGAACTTCTTCATTACTATTCAATAGAAGACTAATTATGAAATTCAACTTTATTTATGCTGAAAACTGTTGTTTGTTCTACTTTCGCTTCTATATCGTCCAAATTATTTGCTTTTATGAAACCGACACTCAAATAAGGACTGATACCTAGCAAAACACGTTTCTATTTCGTATTCAAAATATTTAATTAATGATACGGACAATTTAGAAACCTAAAAATATTAGTCTCGCATATTTACATATTATGTAGCTCTAGAGAAAAATCATCCTTCGGGTCAATCATATTTGGAAAGATTTTAATTAATAAGTAAACGAAATGAAGAAAATGACTTAACCCCTTGCATAAAGTTCAATGCGTTTCACTATTTAGAGACAGCTCTACATCTGAGTTACGAGGAAGAACAGGTCGCGATCTTGTAACCGCCCGAGTGCCTCCCTCTGGATGATTGTGAAGTCGTGAATAAGAAAAGGATTGTGTATATATCCATTCATGTTTTCAATTCTCAAGAATAGTGTACTGACAAATAGAACGCTCTAGGAAAGGAGTAACAAAACAAGAGTTGTGGCCCGTGTATGAAGTAGTCTATTTAGAGTGATTACCTCGCGACTGTTACGACCTAACAGCGCATGCATCGAAAGAGAGGTTTCTCATATTCTCAGAAGCAGCTTTTGCTACATCGTGACGAGTCTCTCAGTACGCTCACGGGAGAAAGAAGAGGGAGAGAGGGAGGGAGAGCGTGGACTTGAGAGAGAGAGAGAGAGAGAGAGAGAGAGGGAGCCGGAGATGTCATCTTCGGTACTCGTTTATTTCTGTGAAGCTTCTCTATGGAAGTTGATGATGGAGGGTAAAGTACTTAACACAAAAATATGTTGATTCAATAAGAACTTAGTTCTCGTGAGCCTTCTGTTTACGAGAAGCGCTAGTCTACTGACATAGTTTCTGTCATTGTCTTCCACATTCGGTTTCTGTGTCCCTTGGCTCTCTAAATATCTTCCCTCAAAGGTTCTGCCAACATCTCGCGAGAGTATGAACTGCTGCATGCGCAAGTATACAGCATCAAAAGCTTTGAATCCAGTATAATCCTCTTCAATGATTCTGTCTGGGCGTACTGCATTTTGAGTCGTTGATGTCAAATCGGCACATTTTTATTCTAATTATATTATCTTTATTAAACTATCTTATCTAGGTAGTTTTAAATGTCTTTAAATAGATATCCATTTAATATTCGATTGAGATTCAAGTTGTTGCAGAGGTTAAATATTTGAAGAGTGTGGGGTGACATACAAACGATTGGCGTCGCGAATTTTTGCGAACCAATTCAGTTTGAAGAAAATAGATCGCGGCCCCAGGTCTTGGCCATCACGCTCGTGATTCCGAGTCCTCACTGCGTGTCATTGCGCCTACCCTTCTCTCATTGCAAGGGACCTCCGCTTGCGTTACATGGATTGAGCCGTACCATGTACTCGTAGGTGTTTCCAAGCCAATAAGAACATTTATTTATTGCTGATGGCATATCGCACACTTTCATTTTGAAAAAAATCAGGTGTATATTAATTGGTGTGACTGACGAAAATTGTGTGGGGTATGTGCTTGCTAAATGAATAGGACACTGTATACCTAAGCAGCCCTCGTTTTGCGGTCGCTCGTCAGAATTGAAGATGGAAAACCCGAAGAGAGCCAGAGGAAGTGTAGCAAGTAAATGTTCCAGCCAGAAATTAAAGCCAGACTGATGCTCTGCATGAAGTCTTTTTTCTTTAACAAGTATTTACAATCTATTTCATAGAAATAATCAGTAAATACGACAAAGAAAGATATTAACAATATAAAATGAAATCCAAATAAGTAGGTCAGCCATTGATACTTTCCTTGGTATTATTCACAAATCTATAATAAAAACATTAGAACATTTATTTCAACAATATTAGAACACTAGCTGAAGTACCCAAGTTATACGAACAATATTACGAGAAAATAAGACAACATGTTTGGATGAAAGTTACTCATAAGACCGATGATGTAGTCGAAGAAAGGAAATCCTTTTGAGACGAGACATTTCTTGACCAAGTAGGTTTAGATCTAGATGATTGGGATGTATTTTCAGGCGTTGATGACTTTTGAATTTATTTCTTTTCTTGAACTGGTAGTATATTGAGATCTCGGTGTAATGCATCATTTCATGTAAACCAGGGTGCAGGTGAAGTGATTCTTAAAAGTTTTCTCTGAAATTTTTGTAATATGGACAAATTAGTTTTGCTAGCAGAGCCCCAGATCTGATTCCGTTCATAGAGGAAGTAGAATGGTTTTGTAAATGACGTCTTGAAAATACGTTTAACGGAGGTTGAGTTCTTGGAAGAAGAATTGATAAAATTGAGAAAAACATGGAGCGGAGTGTCGGAAAGAGGAGCAAATGAGACTAAGCTAGAAGCTGCGAGTCGTGGCTTTCCTCCGCTGGTGGTCGCGCACCTCCCCCTGGCGCTGCGACGTGCAACTCGCAAGCGCTCCCTCAACGAAGTATTTCCTTTCGTTTTTTCGAAAAATTTCCTTTCGTTTCTATAAACTGAAGCTGTAGAACTGATACCAGAACACTTGTTCTTTCGGTTCTTCGCTTTATCGTTGATTTCTTGAATTGTAAAAACACGGCTTTGTTTTTCCTACCGATAAGAACAGCACTATGCGAGTGGTGTGTACAAGTAAAAGAAGAATTGAGCAGTGTGGCACGACCGCCTCGGTTATTGCGTTGCTGGCAGCCCTCTCGGACGCCTGCGCGCTGCCCTTGGGCTGTTAGCCCTCTGCCCTCCAGCCCCGCGCTCGTGAGGGAAGCACTTATCTGCCGAGCTGACCTCATGGCTCCTCGGGAGAGCGAAGGAGGAAAGAGGAAAGAGGAAGCTCTCAAGCCAATGGACTGTACAAAATTGTTCAAAGATTCGCTCGCACAATTACAATTGAAAAAGCAATAAATTTTAAATGATGCGCATTACGATTACATATGAATATTGCAAATACTAATAAAACGTATATCAATATCATTTTTTTCTTGCCCATGTAACTTTGGTATTTTTTAAAGTCTTTGAAAACTTCTAGATAGTTGGTAGTTGCTCCCTGAATACATCAGGCAGGATCATTTGAGGCAGGACAGGTACGAAGATTGGTGTCGTAGGTAACGAACAACTTGGATCTCGTGCCCTACAACTCGATACTGCCACAAGAGAAGCAATGTGTGGCTGCAAAAAGCGCGGGCGCGGGAGGTATGCCACTCACAGCAACTCTCATCTGTCTTTTTCACGTGCTCTACTACTGCTTGACGTTTCTCAACACATTGCCACTTTTTCCATATGCTATTCGGAAAAATAATAACACTTATTTTATCGCACCGGTATAACTCCGTTTTCCGTTAAGTTTATGAAATTTCAGCATGTGATTCATGATTTTTAGAAAACCGAGACGGGCATTTCGTGTGTATTTGAATGCGCGAGTCGAACCTGGAAAGAGAATTCGCGCGGCGTGCCGTACGCCCGCCATCGCCCCGCTCTTTATGAGGGGCCCACCCGACAAGCGAGCGCGTACAGAGGCGCTGAAGACCCCAAGGCGCCGCCATAAATCACGCGGAACGAGACAAAAGAATTGCCCCCCGATCGAGGGCGCGGGGGAGGGGCGGTGCGTGGGGGCCGCCGTCGCTGCGCACGTGAGCGCGGGAGACGGCTGCACAGGGACGTCCCCGGGCGATGGCATCGCGGGCGCGGGCGCAGGCTGTCCAACCTCCGCGTGCGCGCTGGGCCCCGCGGCGGAAGGCGCTTCCCCGGCCACGTCTCGAAGCGCACCGACATCAACCTGATGTCACTGCAGTCCCTCTGACTGGCAGGTCCTAGGTTCGAGCCCCGACGGCGGCAGGATTTTCGACACTAGCTTGTCAGCAGGGTGAGGGAAGGGACAGGGTGAGGGAAGGAGCGAGAGACAGTGAGAAAGAGAGATGGGACGGGAAAGAAGGAGATGAAGGGCAGAACGTCTACCGGGTTTTCCTATTATGCATTATAATTGTTTAAATAATTACATAATTTTAATGTAAATAAATTTTTAAATCAATTGTGCCTTATAAAGGAAGGTAACAAACGAAAACTATAGGCCTTTGGAGGGGGGGCATGACCCTCATTCCCCCCCCCCCCGCTGGATCCGCCACTGAGCGTCCCTCCCCGCCGCCCGCCGTAATCCTGGCCAGCCCTGGGGAGCGCTTCCGCGCGTGCTCGCGGCAAAAGGACGGCGACGAACGTAACGGAAAGCCGAGAACCGCCCTAACGACGCGCCGCGCCGCGCGATCCGGGAAGAGGAGGCCGGCGGCGGAGGCAGTCGCGCTCTGATAGCGGCGCTCCGGGCGAACGGCGCGGCGGCCACACGCCACACCGCAGCGGGCCGGGGGCATTGCTCAACCATGAGCAATTCATTGCATTATCTCTACCGGGAGAGATGGCTCAGTGCATCAGTTGATCTCACTGCACTCCCTCTGACCGTGAGGTCCTAGCGTTCCACTCCGACGGCGGCAGGATTTTCGACACTAGCTTGTCAACTAGGTCGAATTCAGTCGCTGTCTGGAGGAGAATTCTTGCGGCCGGTTTCTCTCATCGGTAGTTTTTCCGTGGTTTCTCCGATCAACTCCAGGCGAATGCTGGAGCAGTACCATAACAAACAGGCCACAGACCGCGCGCGATTTCTCCCTCTTCCTTGTCCTACCCTCATCCCTTACATACACACTTACATGCACTACACTACCACATACGTCGGGAGCCCAGTCGGGGGCTTAGAGTTTGTCCCGGCTGGGGCGTGCTCCGGTGGTGGGAGACGGATCTAGCCATCCAGCGGGGAAAGATCACCGCCACCTCCCGATGAAAAACACGCACTACACTTCCGGGACCAATGACCTCTGTAGTTGACGCGCCTCGGAATCACGAACAATCAATCAATCAACATCTCTATTGTTCTATTCGATATCATTCAACAAATTCACGTTTTTGCTTTGCGATAACGGGTTTTCCAGGTATAACATGCTGATGTTGACTCTTTTGGAAAATGGTAACTGCTTTCAATATCAGGATAGAGAAAATGTGATCTGTAAATTCATGACCTGACTTGCTAGCTGGGAGAAGCAGTTGCTCGCGTTCAGTATCATTGCTGAATTGGACTGGCGAGACAGGCGTGTCCTCCCGTCTCTCGTGAGGAAAATATCTGATGCATATTGTGTAGGATAGACAAAGAGTACTCCGACTTTCTGATATGAGTGAAATTGTATATCTGTATTTTCAATGCAATTTGCTTTGGGTCATTTTCGCTGCTTTTGTAGTAGCTTCATTAACTCGTATATGTGTATCAGAGTTGCATTATGCAACGATCATTATCTGTCGTGGTAAGGGCGACGATCTTAGGAGAAGGCGCCGCCCCATGAAGCCATTACGTCATGAGCATTATCAGCTCCGCAGTCTGTAGTCGTGTCGCGAGAGGGGCCGGGAGGAACGCTGTCTCTCCCACTAATGGCGCACAGCCGAACACGCGGCGGCGCTCGCTCGCGACACGCTCCGGATCCCCCGCCGCCGCCGCCAGCGCGGAGCGCGTCACGACATCCGCGCACGGCTCCTGTTGCTTGCAGCCGCCACCGCCGCCGCCGCCGCCGCCGCCGCCGCCGCGCGGCCAGTCGAGTCGAGTCAGCGCGCCGCGCGCGCGAGAATGATGTGTTACTGGAGCGGAGCACGCGAAGCGAGGCGGGGCCGGCGGTGGTGGGCGGGCGGTGCTTGGTGCGATGCAGGAACTTCAACGCGCGGGAGACGGTGAACCCTCCCCCTGCTCAAGAGAAAGCAGGCGTTAGCATATATCTGCACGTGTCTACGTTTGTCATAATGTTTTGATTAGCAGTTCAGATGTTTTATTAAGTTTTTCGTGTTATGTTTAAATGTATTCCGTTCCAGGGAATTCCTACAGAAACTCTTTGAATGTTTCAAAATATTAACTTTAAACTTCATGACGTAAATCATGTTCATTCTTCAAATCGTCACTGACAACTGGTATTACAGTTTTTCCAAATACTTGTTAATGACAGTATTTCAATATGGCGACCATTGTTATGATTCCTATGAAGAATTATTGCAGAAAGAAATAAAATATTTACAGATATTAAATTCAATGAATTTGCTATTAAAACTTCATGAGGAATAAGGGCTTTATGAGTAAGTCAGAAAGGTCAGCAGGTGAATGCGTACATACCATCTGTACCCGTGCGTGAAGACTGGAGCTGTTTATGGTCCACATAAACTCGGCAGTCTGAAGGGGGAAACTGATGCTCTAATTCGTAGCTCATAGAATCGTTTACAAAGCCTGTGGCATGGCATCCACACCTTCCCGTGCCATCTGCCTATCATTGTGTTCTCTCTTATTATTTTCCTTTTTTCTTCTTAGATTTTCCCATAAGTACCTGACCTTACCTCTCCTCTTTTTGCCCTCTTAACTACCTGATTATGACCAGCCAAAGAGATGATCACTGAAAGAGCAGTTACAGATTACTAGATCAATAAGTACGTTGAAGTGTTGTGATTGATACTTTACAATGTAAAAACATGTATAAAACATTTAGAAAATGAATGTTTTTAAAGTCAAAGCAAAAAGATAGTACTAGAACAAGAAACGTTGCAATCGTACTCTAGTACTAGAACAAGAAACGTTGCAATCGTACTCTTTCCTACATTTTTAGCAGGTAAAGATAAAAATGTTCTTACACGAAAACAAGTAACAAATATCCGTATCCGCATAATAAACATTTCGACAGAAGGCTTCCACATAATGTAGTATATCGTACTACATTATGAGTACGACGTACTACATTACGAGTGAGTCTTATCTAAAGTAAGAGGTCAGTATTAAATCAGGCCTTTCGCTTAGTTTCCCGTGATTTATTGAGAAAATGCTGAGATGGTCACTTATTTTGCATAAATGTTGTTTCGTTTTGCGCACGTTTGTTGAGCTCATCTTTTTATGAAATATAGTCGGGGTGTTGTTATTTTTTATTGTTAATTTGATAGTAATATCAAATCAAATCCATAGTACATTTGCCGGTGCAAATGAGTTTTATATTACACGAGAGCAAAATTATTTAGTTTTTAAATGTTTCTAACAACGCTTTGTTGCCCCCTTTATTCGCCACTCATTTGTGTACTGTAAAAAATGGTGCAGTAGGGATTCTAGAGCTCAAGAAAACGTGCATACATGACTTTGTCCCCATCCGTCGTCAATACTGTTTTTACGGCTTTTTGACGATCAATAAATCAGATTGCTTATGGCCGCTGCAAGTTTCTTAATACACGGTGACAAGACCAGAGCGTTTGAAATCGCATCTAAAAATCATATTACTGGTAGTATAGAATCATGAGAGGAGAAGATCGAACGGCCTTCCTCCGTCCACTGGCTGTGGGAGCTGGAGTTGTAACTGTGGCAAGCGATCGACACCACAAGTGCTTACACTGTTCGGAGAGGCTTGCTCTGTGCAGGATGCACAACGACAGTGTTGAGTTGGTAATCGTATCAACGAAGTGCACGTGCTAAAGTCGCCGTTGAGTGGCGAAGAAGGCGTGGGGGGCGCGGGGCGGCCGCTTGAATGGGCGTTCGCCTGCGGATGGATTCAGCGCGTCATTCATCACTCATCGAAGGTTCTCAGCCGCAAGTGGAACAGCTCCGCCAGCGGATGCCGTTACCTCCGCCCCGCCGCCGTTCGCCGCAGCCGCCCGCCACTGCCCGCCACTGCCTGCCACCGCCCGCCACCGCCCGCCATCGTCCTCCGCTGCCCGTGATCGCTCGCCGCCGCCCACCGCGGCCGCCCGCCGCCGCCGCCGCCGCCGCCGCCGCCGCCCGCCGCCACCCGCCGCCGCCCGCCGCCACCCGCCGCCGCCACTACCCGCCGTCGCCACCACCCACCGCCGACACAACCCACCGCTGACACAACCCACCGCTGACACCACCCGCCGCCATCGCCCACCGTCGCTACTGCGTGCCGCCGTCACTACCCGCCGCCACTACCTACCGCCACTACCCCCCGCCACTACCCGCCGCCACTACCCGCCGCCACTACCCGCCGCCACTACCCGCCGCCACTATCCGCCAGCCTCTGCAGCCCGCCGCCGCCCGCCGGCGTCGAACGCGTGCGCGCACTGAGCCCCGTTCCGCCCCGCCCCGCTCCGCTTGGCGCCCGCTTCGAGGCCCCGCGGGGGCCGGTTCTGGGAGGCTGCGGATCCGCGTGCCAAACTATATCTGCCACCGCCGCGATTTACGTCCGAGAGGGAAGCGAAAAGAACTGCTTCTCGGGAGACTCCCATTGTGAGGCAGTGACGAGGCCACTAACAAGTACAAGTCTACTCGACCTAATTGTACTCCTCATTTTCCTGTTTTCTCTTGAGCAAGGAAGAACCTCGTGGAAACCGTAAATGGGTGAACATTACATTGATAAGAAAATTTGCAGAGATTAATAAGATCATAGTTGGTGTGCAATATTCATGCATAAACCACATGCTACCTAAGTAGGGTTATTGTGTCTTGTTTCACGAATGGAATAGGTATTGAATGACAATAGTTGAGTTTTCTCTTGATATGACGATATTTCAGTCTTGGGAGGCAATGAGAACGCGTTCTTCTATCTACGTGTAGACACTCAAGTGTCATGATATAGGCATAATTGCAGAGTCACGTTTGTAAATATTAATTCATCATATTATGAGCGTGATTACAAAAACTATTTCAATAATTCGGAATTATTTGCTGTATTAAACACGATTGGCATAATATTTTCGAACGTCAGGTTTATATCGCGATTTTCAATTTGAGAAGTTCTTCTCCGTTCAAAATGCGGTGCCAATGTCATACGTGCGTAAAGAGGCCTAAGTGATTGCGTGCCGTGAAATGCACGTGATCCCTCTGAGCCAGCGTCGGAAGGCGCCGAAGGAAGAACGTCGGAGTTTCTGTGCGGAGGCGGAGGTGGTGGAACGTGCGGGTGGGGGTGGGGGAGGACGACCTTTTTGCTCCAACTGTCCCCGCCCCCCCCCTCACGCCACCGGACTAACGAGGCAACGACGGAACGGCGCTGACTGGGCCTGTTGGGCGCCTTTCAATCAACTGGCCGCGCGGCGCTGCTCAGAGCGGAGGAAAGAGGCAAGTGCCGCATTGGATACCATCACCAACACTTCACATCTTCCCTCGGCGCCGTTCACTTGTCTTGGGGATGCGCACCAAATGCCTTTGCGTATGTTTGTATATTGTTTTAACTTCGTAAACCTAAAAAAATAATTCATATTTTCAATATTTGTTATTTGACAAATGGGATAGTTGGCTGTATTTGATTTAATGGCCCAATGTTGTAATTAGTATTTTTCTAATATAAACTATCTCTCTCTTCTTAATTATGAGAAACAACAAGGACGTGTGTCGAACGTAAACTAGATTCGTATTTCCTTTCTTTATTGTTTTTTTTTGTGAGAGGCTTCAAATGTCAGATTTATATTTTGGGGGGAAGGGGGTCTTATCATTTTCAATTAACAGTGCTTCATAAATGTCATTGACAATGTTATGGAAATTTGCCAGAGTGCAATCAGTTTTCATTCTTCCGTTATCGTGATGAAAAATAAACGTTGTCCTGCGCAATGAGTGTGCAGTCTTGAATTTCGAATGGGATTTTCTTGAGAATGTAGGGAATTTCTAATAACAGCGTTCATTATGAACATAAGACATAACCCAGCGCAAAGATAAGATTTCAGCTTCTTTTTCGCGAATTTGTTACCTGTCCTCTTTTGAACATTTTCCAATTATTCTTTGCAGTGTTGTGAATGTTAATAAGGAATAATTGTAACTGCCTCACGTACCTCACGTAAGAGTAGGTGTAAGTGAGTTGCAACCCTGCAATCCGTTCTGTTTACAGGCGGCCATTTCGCCTTAAACAAGGTAACCATAGAGGCTTACTTCAGGCGTGCACTGTTTTTGAAGGTATAAGGTAAGAGGTTATGATGTGAACGTCCTTTGCATGAGGAGAGAGTTTTTGCACTCCGACACTTACACGTAATCTGACCCGGCTATTGTCACGTGACGCCTGAAACACCTATCATGGTCTCTGTTACAAACAGGCGTTAACCGGGCTCAGTTTGGTAAGCGAGGCTTCATAACGTGTATCGAATCGGTTGCCGGTTATACTTATTTTGGGTTCTTAGTATACTAAGAACGCGGACAAACGCCGACTGTGATTTTCTGCAAAGCAGTGTACGCCATTGAAGTGTTGGCTTCTATTCTATCACGAGGATGGAAGCCTTGAGGAGTAATATTGCAATTCTCGTGGTTTCTCAAACGAAGAAGCCCTTTAAAATAAGAAATAATTCAACGTTTCAAATTCTACAGACTTTATATTTCCAGGTCGATTTAGTTCTAAAATTGTATGCAGAATTGCAACTATTAATATCTTATTTCTTATCAGTACTCCGAAGTACACATGCTTCAATTAATTCTTCCATAGCAGGAAGCAACACATCCAGACAGTAAATACAAATGATCACCTGGCCACACTTTGTAATCGCTTCTCGGTTAGTGTTATTTTCCCGAAAGCAAAGGATTACGATGTAAATATTCGAAGTACTAAATTGAAACCACAGTATACAAAATTGAAAAATCGATAAACGAAATCGTAAATGCCCCAAACTTATGTGTAACTTAATACTGTTGCTACCAGGACGTCAGCATCTTATTAGCGTAACCGTAAGCGTTACGCAAACACTTTCTTTGAGCTTCACTCACCGATTCGACGTTTACGTTAATTATAACCGTTAACGTTAGTCGTTTCGGTGAAGCGCAAAATCTCTCTAGTGTCAGTGCGTAAAGTCGCTCCCTCATGCGCGGTCGCTAAAACACCCTACTAAGCCAGAGCAGCGCGCTCAGCTCCGAGGCCTGCGCTCAAATGCCAGCCCCTACAGCTCCTCTCCTACTGCGCCTCTCGACCTCTTTTAGCATATTCAGTTATAATCAACTTGGAACGACTGTAATGGAAGAGACATACTGGCATTTTGCTTACCTCGACATTGGTTCTTGTTCTCCCGGCAGAGTGATTATGACATATTATAAATTTACTTGAACAATACAATTTTGTAAATAAAATTAATACTGAAATTGGCTTGAGATTTAAGTCGAAATCATTGTCTATAAACAGTTTACATTTAATTTGATTTACTGAAATGTGCGCATTTAAAGTTGTAATTTATAATTGCAATTTTATTCGTTCGGTGTAAACAATGGAATCTGACATTTCACGTCTCCCAGGGAAATGCAACGTGGAAATTTACAAAAATCTTGGAAGCGAATGAAAATTATTTAATAAATTTGAGATGCTATATTTGTTGAAAAAGGGTATAGAACATGTGGAAAGTGTATGAAACATATGAAAGTCAATATTTTTCAACGTTCCTTGAGCAATTTCCTACAGTGTATGCACTGCAGCACTGCAGATAGGTTTTGTACACGGGTTTCGTGTTATCACAAGCGATATTTAAGAGGAAAATGTAAGATAAGATTTACATTTCAAGTACGTGAGAAACAAGTTATTAAATTGGTAAAAAAGCATTTTATTTTGATAATTTTGCTTAATAATTGCTCCTAAAGACGTTTTTAATTTATGTTTTAAAAATGTAAAATAATTATGTAGCTTGGAACAGTGCATACAATTGCCTAGGCCACCGTTGCAATGTCCGAGCGCAAATTCGCAGTGCTTTGAAGACCCTACTTATCGATCCACACTGCAGACGGTACTGCCGGTCTCATGCGTACGTATTCCTTGAAAACACTCAATTCTTTAACAATATTCACAGAAAATCCCAGTGGGTGAGAACAGGAGATCTGGAATGCTAGACACCGCGACTGACGAGTCTTTCATCGCAGATTCTGTACGATTTGCTGCAGAGACTGGATTAGGATGAGTTTCGGAAGTGTCTAGAAGAATTTGACAGAGGTCAGCGGATTAAACACTTTTCATTAAATTTACGCCTCTGGTATGAAAGCAATGGCATATGCTATTCCTTATTATTAACAAGAAATATTAGGAATTTCATCGTTACTTTATTATATCCCTAAGTCATTACAGTTGACATCTTTGCAGGTGTTAATAATACAATACAAAGCTATTGGAATGAGCCTTTCTTAACGATAAGTACATGGGCTATGTAATGTGGTTAAGTTTAAGTTAAGAAGTAAAGACCAAGGAGAGATTAAAATTTTCGTGAAAAAAATAGAAATCGACAGCAGATGACATTATTTACATCCTTTGATAGTTTTAGATGTCAACTTAAGATTTCCTATTGACGCTTCAATTACATGGTTTATCTGTTTTGGGGCATTAATGCAAATCAACACTGTTATTAATTGCTGTCATTAAACAACTATGTAATTGTATCAGTGTATTTTAGTTTTGCTTGAGAAACCACTTGCTATTTCTGAGCTGTTATCTCAAGATATAATTTGTTTATCGAGAAGAAAGTTCTTAATTTACCCGTAATTTAGCACTGCCATTTCACTTTTCCGTATAGTACTATAGGGAAAGTTATGTAATGCTGCCGAAAATATATTTCGAGATTTCAACAGAAATACGCGTTTTGGAGTCCCCTCATACCGAAAAAGTGTTGCATTTTTTCAAAACGTCCATCCATCCGTCCGTCCGTCCGTCCGTCCAGTCCGTCCGTCCGTCCGTCCGTCCGTCTATCCGTCTCTGTCTATGGACACGACTACCATCTAATCCATACGTAGGAGTTTTTCCAAAATGGATATTTCCCAGTCGATCTGGCTCAACTCAAGGCGCTGCGATTTTGAAAAACTTTTTAAATGTTTGAAGGTACTTTACATGAAGCCCCCAAGACATTTTCAAAATTTTCTCAAAAACACTACCAATTTTTTCTTTAAATTTCTTGTAAGAAAAGAGTAAAATACACTTATAAATGTGGCATAGGTCAGATTTTCACGGTTAGCTCCGAATATTTGAAAATTGCAAAATTTTGAATTCTTTTCGACGTCTTCCTACTATAAAATGGAAGATAGTGATTTTTTCTTAAAATAAAATTTGTTTTCTATAGTGAGTTCTTTCGTTAAGGTCATGTACATTTTTTCAAAAGTTTAGTCGTTTTCGCGTTTTCGCGAATGTATGCAATTTTAAAAATTACAAAAACACGATTTTCTTGGTGGGAACTCTTGGAAGAGATAGTGCTAAATGTACTCTATGAGATGACATTAACGCCATTTTGCTCTATTCTTGTATGTTTTCAAAAATTACAAAAATGAATTTTTTTAACTTGTCTCTCGCGTCGGTAATATTTATATTAGCGGTAATTTGTTCACATTATTATATTTACCAATACATGTGCTTTAATATCATAAAACGTTTCTCGAAAATTCAACAGTTTTCTGTGAAAACTAGCTGAAAATTCCGCATTTTCAGGAACGCTCAAACGCCATTTTCTAAAAATGTCTCCAAATTTTTTCCTTCAAACTTTTCAAGCGGATAATGCGAATTGCACTCACTAAAATGACAAAGTTTGTTTTGGGGTATTTTTTTGTTTTTTTTTAATTACACAAATGTAACTTTTTAAAAAGATCTCTCACACCATTAATATGCACATTTCCAGCAATTTGTAAACATTAATATATTAGTGAGTTAAAGCGCTTCAAATTACTACAAATAAAGTTTTTAGAAAACTCAAAAATGTTCTGTGAAATAGAGCTTCAAATTTCGAATTTACACTAGCGCTTAAACGCAATTTTCTTTAAAACAGTTACAAATTTTTGAAAGAAAATTGTCATTTAGGACGATGTTTTACTGTTATTTAATATTCTAAAATAAAAATATCCATTCTATTGTTAGGAAACCGAAAATTTAGGAAAATGTCAAAAAAATGTAGTTTGGGCGGCAATAGATGGCATCTGATAAGAGAATGTGGCAAGTCTGAATAGCGAACCGAGACCAAAGAAAATAAAAAACTAATACAGGAAAGTCTGTGTCATTCTGTAGCACCACTATTGAATATCATAGATGCCACTTGGAATACACAGCGAGTAATTTCTCAAGTATAATATTTATTTCTCCCATAATGTTTTACCATTATTTACAACAGCACTTAGAAACGCCTATAATTATTTTTCTCTTCGTCGGTGACCCACGTTTTGTAATATAATTTTACTTCTTTCTGCGAAATTGCGCTCCCGAATGTAGAGAATTAATTTCCGTATCATATTCGATATTGAATATTTGTAAACCGCTGTTTTCTGCGGCTTATTCGTTGTTTCCGCTCTCTGTCGGTGTCTTGTGAAAGCCACCGACTTGAAAGGACTTCACTCGTGAAGGTGTTGGCTCGAGCGCGATTATGGAAAGACGGGGGCTCGTTCATTCTGTAGCTCATAGAAATGTTTATGAAGCGGCTACGGGACAATCCTCTCCCCGCCGGCCTGGAGAGGCGAAGTCGCGAAGGCTGAAGGATCGTGGCTATCGCGGCTGGAAGAGTTGCGGTTTCGAATCCCGGCCCCAGCAAAGATGTTTGTATGTGTTCATGTTGTCCTTATCTGTTCCCCTTATAGTTATCCAATGTTAAAAATCGTAGTGGTTGCTATATGTCCAAGCAGTTAAAAAGCGACCTTAAATACATTAAAAAAATGCTCTCCTCCCGTTATCTCCACCATTCTCTTCGACTCTCAATTTGCACTTTTCTTGGGAGTGCATTGCGTCCACAGACACTGTACGCCATCATGACTGATTTACACGAAGCAGTTTGATTTACACGTTTCAACCTCCCTCTATTGCCAAGAATAACTGAGGGAAACGACGTAATTCCTTATACTCATGCACGCTACCCGTCCAAGCTTTATTTTCGTAAACGGTAATTGAGTTTCATTGATAAAAGTGTGTAATTCTTCTGCTGTGTGCGAGGTTCTGTTTGCATGACGACGCGCCCTCTGGGAGAGTGGGGGCGCGGGCCCTCTCTGTGGGTCATCGGAGGCCCCCAGGGCCCTCGCGGTCAAACACCCGTTACTGGAGCTGCCGGCGCATGCGCGCGCGCCTTGGTTGGGCGGGCGGCGGCGGCGGCGGCGGCGGCGGCGGGCGGGCGCTCCCGGACGGAATGTTAATTATCTGCGCTAGTTGGCTGCGCATTCGGCAGATGAAAGCCCGGTGACGGGGGACACGGCAGGGGGACACGGGGCGAGACAAGGGCTGCTGGCCACCTTCAACTCGAGAAACGTTGTAAGCTGTTGCCTTGGGACATCTCTTCCTTTTAATCGTGCGATATGATTTACGTTAATGACTGGAATCGCTTTACAATTTTGGCGTCTTATTCTTGCTACGTTGGTCATTGTACAAAAGATTCATCTTGCCACCACGACGCAGATACCGGCTAAGTGCAGCTATACCACCATTGTCGCTGTTGCTGCTGCAACTCTTATCGGGAGGTTGTAGGGTCGAGTTCCGACATTAGCGGATTTCTGACCCTATCTAGATTGCTGGTTCGAGTTCAGCCGCTGTCTGGAAGAGAACTCTAGCGACCGGCCATTCTGTTGGCTAGTTTTCTGTGGTTTCTCCGTTCGACAACAGGCGAATGCCAGAGAAGTACCGTAACGAACGAGTCACGGACCATGCGCGATCTGTTCTTCCCCCTCTTTGTTTTATCCTCTCCACTTACACACACTTTCATGCACTACACTACCACACATGTCGGGAACTTGGAGATTGTCTGGAGCGATAGTCCGCTGGGTAAGATACTTGTAGAGCGAACGCCGCCAGCCGAGGGTCGGTCGTTGCCGGATCTCACCGTCCGGCAGGAATACCGCCACCTCCTTGGATAATTCACTCCTCCAACGGGGACAATCACCAAAGTAGTTGACGTGCACGGAAGCATCAATCAATCAACAGAGCAGATTGCTGCAGGGTTAGTCTAAATGATTTGGGTAAGAGAAGACAATTTTGCCCTCAGTCAGATAAGTCAAATGTACGACGAAGGTGCATTTTTGCGGATGCGGGTGTGAGATGATTATCGAAAAGTTTTTCAATTCGGTTTTGAAATGTTCTTTAAATCGGTAAGGGAGGATTTCCTTGGTAAAATTGTAATGTAAGGGCGTTGCAAAAGATGTTACACTAACGCAAAAGCAACGGAAACATTATATTACCTATTGATTGCTACATCGCTATTTACTTGCATCCCGTGGTCCCTACTTTGCTGTTGCCGAGTGTTCAGGGGGCGCATGTCATAGTTGTTAGCCAATGCATGAGGGAATCAAAGATAAATTATACCAAGCGATGTATTTGCCGAGAACACGTAGCCTATCTTCGTGTAGGTGTGTATGTGTAGAAGAAACTAGTCATCTTTTCATTACGTCGTTTCTCCCGTGTGCAGATGACAAAGTTGTGGCGTGGCGGCATTCGGACACATTGCGGAGCCAAATGTATTCTCTGAAGGTCGTTTTTCAATCCGAGCTGAAGGGGGTAACGTTTGAGTGAGAAAGATTCTTCGATTCGATACTTCCACTGACCAACATAAGCGCATCAGAAAATGTGTTAATAAATGTAACTTGGCAAAACGATTTTGGCACACACATCCTCTACAGCACTCGCCAAGCGTTTTATATCGCGAGTCATCACTTGAACAGCCATGGTTACATTTTTATTTTCTCGCCTTACTTCGTAAGAAGGGAAACTATTGTAATCGTACGCCGGAAAACGGCACATTTTCTACAGGAAAACTCGGAATTGCCGGACCCTGGTAACGAAAAACTGGATGTATCGTTAGTGTCTATAAATAATAAACTACTTTCTCTAACACCTTGTGTGGTTAGCATCCGTGTGTCCTTGATACCGAAAAATCGATTGACGGCGAAACGTGTTATTTTGTGTATGGTCTATGCTAGCGCCAAAACAGTCATGCCAATTTTGGAGAAAGAAAATCGATATTTCTATATTGATTTGAAAGAACTCGAAGCCCTCTTGCGTTGGAAACGGATATTTTGATTTTTGGAGGTACTTTACAAAAACCTCATCTACATAATTAAAATTTTCTAAAAAATGGCTCCAATTTTTTAGTTTGTTCTCAGGTAGCGTAAAGGACGCTTAAAAGAATGGCATAGACTTAATTTCGTTATTGATTTTTCCTATATTTTGCTTAAATATGTTTTTTAAAAACAGGTCTTGAAACAACGAGAAATAGACATTTCTTTTAAGCGTCCCTTCTTTTATCCGTGGAAAAAATGTAAAAAATAATCTGGAGCAGTTTTTGAAAATTAAAAAAAACATGGTCTTTTTTTAAATATGATTTTTAGAACAGATTTAATTTAAGACAAAAATCTCTCTTCAAGATAGTACTTTTACAATGTTGAATTTTGCAGTTTTAGAAAATATAGAGAGTTTGCAAAAAATACGATCACTTTTTATACCGTGCTTTTGTACCTACGAGAAAAAAATAGAGCCGTTTTAGAGAAAAAATGTTGGATAATTACCATTACTTCATACAAAATTACGTGAACACTTCTCATATTTTCGAAAAATTGTGTAGATGCCGCAAAAAAGTTTGAACGTTTGCAGTTTTCCAAATCAAGTATTTTAAGAAAAATAAGACGGGCGCTTCACTTTAGAAAAGAGAATATGGGCAATCGTTATAGTGAATTAGCGTGGCGTCGCAAGATATACATCTCCATAGAAGTCTAAGTAACTTGGACAACTTTTAATAGTATCGTAATCCTGTAAGAAACGAAAAATGATTCAATAGGCAATACACCAGCAAAGAGAAAATTATTATTATTTTGTTTGCATTCTTTTTATACTATTATTCATCTTTCAACTATTTATAGTTAACATATTCTGGAAGTCAAGAAAACGTTAGCACATTATCTTCCCCCTATAGGTCACGAACATTTTTTACTGTTTTTGTCTAAATAAGAAAATAAAAATGGCCTTTTAAATTAATTTTTATCTTTTAATGTCATCTGGCGGTGTGCTATTAATTAATGTAAAAGTATGTGAGTGAATTTCTTGTAATGAACTGTTGATTCTGGCTCCTGATAAATGTTAGTTGAGTGTTAGTTATAGATATCTGTACTGGTAGAGAATAAGTTGCCGTCCTTGAGTAAGTCATTTTTTACAAAAAAACGACACTGAATCATGAATCAAGAGATACGGCAAAGGTCGAACGTGTAGCTTAATAATGTGAGGATTACAAGAATCTCGTGTTGGGATTAGCTTATTATTCGTACAACTCTTTTCTGAAATCTAAAAGTCTGAGAGGTGTAGGATGTGT
Source organism: Acheta domesticus (assembly GCA_031308135.1). Lineage (NCBI taxonomy): Eukaryota > Metazoa > Arthropoda > Insecta > Orthoptera > Gryllidae > Acheta > Acheta domesticus. The sequence continues at coordinate 179,948,205 of JAHLJT010009436.1, read as the reverse complement.
TTCCCCCGAATATTATACCGTATCTCAGACGGAAGTAACATTCGCGAAGTGTACAAGGGACATAAAGGCTGACTGAATTTGAAAAATTTCTAAACGCTTAGCATAACGAACTTAATTTCGCGTGAAGTTTAATTATATGGAAATTCCAATTGAGGTTTGACTTAATTAAGTGAACCAATCATTGTTTATCATAACATCAGTCAATGGCATATAGTTTATTCAGTGGAGTGTACAATTGTTTATTAAAATTAAAAACTACATTGAAACTATTTTTCTTTCGTTAAACATTAATTTGTTATTACGGAACCAATTTGAAGCATTGATAAATATCTTCTTAGGAAGTAAGGGCGAGAAAGTAAAAACTATATTTGAAGGTCGACACAACAATGACAAACGTTTACAGATTACTCGTAGAATTCAAATGTTTATGTAAATACACGTTTGCAGCCTTTTCATTTCCCAAATGTTCTCGAGGTGAAACCAGGAGAATGGGGAGACTGCTTCGCCAAGCCACGCATGAGCTAAGCCACAGCCTCCTAGCGGACTGCAATCAAGCATTTCCCTCAGCTACTTTAAGTTTCTGAACTATAAACTAAATATATTTGCGGGCACACATCTCTCTATATGGTGTTTATTCTAACAGTATGCTATGTTTCTATAGTATAGTTCTTGAAAATTCTTTGTTCTTACGCCAGACATGTGAAACTTAGTTCACAGGCAATTGCACTTGAAATACAGGATATTTACAGCCGAAACATAAAGCATAATAAAAGTCAAGGCATAGTTCAGAGGTTGTCAAAGGTCTGAGAATTATGAAGATTTAAAAATTCATCATCATTCATCAATGATTTAAATCGGATGTTTTAAAATTTAAAAAAGTAAGAACAAGAAATTCAAACATTGCAATAATTTGTTTTAAATAACTAAACATGTAAATGTATTCTAACCATGTATTAAAGAGACTAATTATGTAGAATGACTCACTGTAACGATTAGAACTAACCAAGGCATAAATCCCCTCATATCTAGTTCGCTGTCCGAATGACGCCGCGTTGCTGGCTGAGAGGCCCACGTTTCGCCTGTGATGCTGCAGGATTAACCTGAGGAAACATGCTAAGGGAACAGCTAAAATATGCGACAGCGAAAAACATATAAACGCGAGCTTGTTTATATTAAAGGAGGACTTGTGCTTAAGTTTATATTAATGCACAACACGTTTTGGATTTAAATTTGTTTTAAAGAACCCACATCTTCATTTAATTTAAACTTGTGGTGCTACAGAATGGCACAGACTTTCCCGTATTAGTTTTCTATTTCCTTGGGTCTTCGCTAGCTATTCGGACCACAAACCACAAACTCTTTTTTGCCAGCTGCCATCTATCACCGCCAAAAGTACATTTTTTTGTCATTTTCTTCATTTTTCGGTTTCCTATTGGTAAAACGGAAACATTAATTTTAGAATATTAAAAAACACAAAAACCTAGTCATAAATGGCAATTTTCTTTTAAAAATTATGTGCCGTTTAAGAGAAAATGGCGTTTTAGCGCTACTAAAAATGCGAAATTTGAAGCTCATTTTCACAGAAAATGTTTGAGTTTTCAAAATTCTTTATTTGAAGTTATTTGAAGCACTTACACTCCCAAATATAATAATGTTTACAAATTGCTGGTAATGTGCATATTAAAGATGTGAGAGCTCTTTCAAAAAGAATTACAATAATGTAATTTTTGAAAAGACAAAAAAATAACTCAAAATAAACTTTACGCTATACTAAAGAGTGTAATTTGCACTATCCGTTACAAAAGTTTGAAGAAAACAGTTGCAGCCATATATGAGAAAATGGCGTTTGAGCGTTTCTGAAAATGCGAAATTTTGAACGACTTCTCACAGAAAACGGTTGCGTTTTCGAGAAACTTTACTTGACATAATTTAAAGCACATGTACTCATAAATATAATAATGTGAAAAAATCGCCGCTAATGTAAATATTATCGACGTAAGAAACATATGAAAAAAATTACATTTTTGTAATTTTTGAAAAAAGCAACCTACAGAGCAATATGGCTTTTATGTCATCTGATAGAGTACATTTACCACTATCCCTACCAAAAGTTTAAAGAAAAATTTGGAGCCGTTTTTGAGAAAATTTTGAAAATCCCATGGGGGCTTCATATAAAGTACCCCCAAATTTTGAAGAATCTTTTTCAAAATCTCAAAGCTTCGACTAGAAGCAGATCGACTGGGGAACATCCATTTTGGAAGAAATCGTACGTATGGTTTAGGCGCTAGCAGTGTTCACAAGACGGACGGACAGACGGACGTTTTCCTTTCAATTGGTTTTTCGGTATCAAGGATGTGTAATATGTGCAATTTAAAAACATACAAAAACAAGATTTTCTCAAAAACGGCTCCAAATTTTTTCTTTAAAATTTTGGTAGGGATAGTGCTAAATGTACCTTATGAGATGACATAAACCCCATATCGATCTATTCTATTGTTTTTTGAAAAATTACAAAAATGTATTTTTTTACTTGTATCTCACGTTAATATTTACATTAGTGCCGATTTGTTTACATTATTATGTTTACAAGTTTCAGTGCTTTAAATAATGTCAAGTAAAGTCTCTCGAAAACAACCTTTTCTGTGAAAAGTAGCTCAAAATTTCACATTTTCAGAAATGCTCATATGCCTTTTTCTCATATATGGTTGCAAATTTTTTCTTAAAACTTTTGTAACGGATAGTGCGAATTACACTCTTTAATATGACGTAAAGTTTATTTTAAGTAATTTTTTGTTTTTTTCAAAAATTATATAATGTAATTTTTTTAAAGATCTCTCACATCTTTAATATGCACATTACCTGCAATTTGTAAACATTATTATATTTGGGAGTGTAAGTGCTTCAAATAACTTCAAATAAAGTATTTTGAAAACTCTAAAGTTTTCTATGAAAATGAGCTTCAAATTTCGCATTTTTAGTAGCGCTAAAGCGCAATTTTCTTTAAAATAGCACATAATTTTTAAAAGAAAATTGCCATTTAGGACTAGGTTTTTGTGTTCTTTAATATCCTAAAATTAATATTTTCGTTCTACCAATAAGAAACGGAAAAATTAAGAAAATGCTAAAAAAATGTACTTTTGGCGGTAATAGATGGTAGCTGGCAGGAAAGAGTATGTGGCAATTCCGAATAGCTAGCGAAGACCCAAGGAAATAGAAAACTAATACGGGAAAGTCCGTGCCATTCTGTAGCACCACTAGTTAGAACCGTATTCGCTGTTTTACACTGCAAGTGTCTTTAAATCAGCCTTCGTTTCCCAACCCGTTCGTCCTTGGACCATGTGATTCCAGAATGTGTGGGGCGAGAGCGACCTAAACTGCATCTGCGATATGAATTTAAAGACTGGGCTGAGCTGTCGTGCGGGCGCGGGCGCCTGAGCGCCGTGCCCCCTTGCCTCCTCGCCAGAGGGGGCGAGCGCCGGGGCGGAGCGTCTCAGTCGCCAGCGGTCTCCGGCCGCGTGTCGCTCGGAGCCCCTCCCCCCGCCAATACATAGAAGTGCATTCGGACAGCCATGGGGCGCGCTTCCACACCTCGGCTCCAGCCAACAAACTTCCTTTGCACACCTTCTCCTCGGTCAATTCGTTTTCGGTTTCATACGAGATTCCAATAACAATTGCTGAGTGGCATCCTCAATGTAATATACAATTGCGATGCTGTTCTATTCAATAATTCGGTATTACACGACATAATGAAATAGCATATCTACAAATCATTAGGTATATTATTAAATGTCTAACACATTGTTATGTGTTCTTGGACACACCGACAGAGAACGGTATACAGTTATTCGATTACTGACTTCTCCGAAAGTTAAAGTATTACGATTTCGTGAAAGTGAAATTATTATTACGATTTTGGAACATTTCACCTGTATAAAATAAAATTATAGATTCTGCATTGTTAAACAAGTGGTATTTTATTTCTCCTTCAAACACCATACAGACAAGGAAATAATACATAAATAAATCCAATTTAATAGTTTGCATGCTGTTCTTGGGATACTTGTGATCTACTCATTGTTCGTGTATTGAACTTCATTGCATTGTATTGACCACATACTTCTGCATGGTCCTCGCCATCAAGATTAGCCTATGCACCCGTAGATAAAATTGGTTAAATTTTGGTGTAACAATCCCAATGTTTCAATTATCTTATTCCACTGATTGTCTCAGTAGTTTGACATCGCGACCTTCTAAGTGCCTCCTCTAAAAAGGATTCAGAGCCCACCCGCTTACAGGCTTCATCATACCACCTTCGTATGACAAGGGTTTCATATATTTTTTCTGATTCATTGTTTCAGAAATAGTAGAATTCATTTCTAATTCGAAAGTTCTATTCGGAATATTCTATTGCTTTGGAAATCAATTGCATTTTTTTTCATATCAATTTTATGAACAAGTACACAGCGGTTTTAGTTCGTTCAAAATGTAATGCTCCTTCCTTTATCTCCTGTGAACATACATTTTGATAGTTAACATTTCCAAGAAAATTTAAGATAATAAATTACTTAAATACTGCTGAGTATTGCAATAATTTTGAATGAGAATAAGAGCAACAATTTTTATTACGTGTGTCCAAATAGCACAATGTAGAGCGGATAAATTATCATTAAATATATTAAATGGCACATCTTTTTTCTCGGAATTTGAAGTAGGTCTTTGATACATTCATAGCGATACCATGTATCCCATAAACCTGCTCAAAAAATTGTAGATTTGTCCATTATTGGCCCATTGTTATGCCGAGTTATTTGGTGCATCGTGCTCATTCCCCATGTGTAGTTTACTGTCAGATTGCTCGTTTTCCATGACGCGTCTGGGTTCGATTCCCGGTAGGAACAGATTATAGTTTGCTCTTTCCTTGCAATGTCCCAGTATCTGGTGCTGTGTAACGATGAGAAAGCTCCCTTCTCAGGTTGAGAAGTCCAGTGCGGCGTAGGGATTCCTAGGTGCTAACCACACGTACCTCTTAACCCATGACTGCAACGCCGGAACGCTACCTGTAGGCCTTGGCCAGAACAGACAGACAGAATGTTCATTCAATTCATCCTACTCCTGATTACACAATGCAACAAATTAAAAGTACATAAAATTTTTTTTTCGAAAATGTCATCCTTTATGTCTTTCGACCTGCTGAATTCGCAAATGATCCATCACATGACACAGGATTTTTGTACAATTCTCATATATTTGCAAGAATTTAAAATGCAGCTTAATGATATAATATACTAAAAACTGCAAAAGAAGCTAAGAAGTGGCGCCATACCTAATCTGGAGCGTAACTAGGCGACATTAGAAAACCATGGACTCCACGGGCAATGTGTATTGTGCAGAAGATTTACGATAGTGGTCGGCAGGAAAGAAGAAGTTACAATTTGGTAGCGCTTTGGCCTGGCTGGAGCAGGAGAATCATATCGACGACTGCTACTTCTGCTCCTGTAAGGTTACTGGTTTCAACAAGAAAAACAAAATATTGAGTATCCGAACAACATTCCCTCAGCGATTTGTCTTGTTTCAAAAGGCCCGAACAGCCTCCGTAGACATTAAATACGGTCGACAGTGATGACATAGATACCGTGCAGGAGATGGATGATACTGAGTTGGAAGCAGGCACAGACAGGGGTCTAGTCTGGTTCATTCAGTCACACCTAAATGATTTAGACCTTGATTTAGAACTGATAAAGGATAGAGAAGAGCTCATAGGGTCAATACTGCGTGACAGTCATTTGTTATCACCCGATACTGCCGTACCATCGATGTCCTTAATGAATTATAAATCATATTTGTTATGCCCAGGGGTAAGTTTTTTTTGTCAAGTTTTGTAATTCTCTGTAAGGAAAAGCAATCCAACGCTATTCTTTTGTACTAAAATGCATTATTTTTTAAACAAATTGTCCTTTTTTGCAAGTAAATGTAAAGTACTGATTGGTATTTATACGAGGTAACAGTTAAAGCTTAAGCATTGTGATAATGCGATATATACGCCTGTGATACCCTTTCACCATAATATGTACGAGTTACGTATTAGTCGCATATGTCTTTATATGTACACGGTAAGAATTGTATGTATTCGTCGCTAATGATCTCAGCTGTGCGACTCAAGATAAATCAAAACTCGTGGTACTGCAGCAGCACATACTTTCTCCTATTATTTGTATCGGATACTCAATATTGTCTTTTATTACAAGGGTGTTATTGTACAAGAAACAAAAGTGTTCCCAACAAAAACATTTTTCTCTGCGCTGGGATTCGTATTTGTATTCTTTGCACGAATTCACGCTAAGCCGTATCACCAGCCTCGCTGTTAAACTTTACTTTACCGAGTATTAAAAACGTTTTAATTTGCGATTTTCAACATTTCAGAGATTTTCTTTTACATTATTTCAAATATAATTTTAAAGAACATATTTCATTTAGAAACATCTTTGTCATCAGTATTGTAATGTCATCAGTACTGTAATGCACTTTCAATGTTTTGTTTGCAATTTTTCGAAAGTTCATTTTGCTAAAAATAGAACTTGCGGCATTTTTAAGGGTCTGTTGCTCTGTCGGATGAAAAATTGTAAAGAAAAATTCGGAGCAGTTTTTGAGGAAATAATTGTTTAAAACTTGTGTATATTTCTTGCAAAATTACGGAAAATCTACTCATATTTTCAAAAGGTTGTGCGTGGCCTTATTTAAAGATATTTGAGGAACGGCTTTGTAACCCTGGAATGCATATGCAGGGCCACCGAAACTGTTTTTTGTTTCGGTTTTTACTTTGCACAGCGGCATTTCTGAGAGCTTGCCTTTCGTGTAATCTTTCTACTTTCATTTTGGTCACTGGCAAAGAAAAAATTCTCCGAAGTTATATAGATAAGTCCTGAAATTTGATTCCATTACGCCGGTGCATATGCAGGTTTTTAAGACCCTATTAATAATTATTTAAATACATAATTTGTTTAACATTAAGAGTGTAATTTTATTGAAGGTCTCAGGTTCAGCCACTTCGTAGGGGAATATCTAGGAATTTGTAGGGGAATATATTTTTGAAAAATCTCGTCTGAACGATTTTGCGCTGACCCAGATCACCGACAGAAGTTTTGCCGACAAACAATTTTCTGGAATCAAGAACTGACAAGGCATGGATTTTGACTACGCAGCGTGTTAGAAGAAGTAATTTTCTGCACATACGACGATATCTCCACTTTTTCGATACCCGGATCATAAAAAATTGCAGATTTTTGCCGCAGCGTTTCAATACTTTCTCTATACAACGTAAGTACTTAGTAAGGCGATTAAGTAGTGAGTTTTGTGTGTATTTCTATTATTCTAGAGTATTCATTTCAACACGTCATGAATACGCTCAATGAATAAGCAAGTTAAGTTTGTAATAGATTGGAACAAGACTAGAAAGTTTAATACGTTTCATATTTAGAAAATATTAATACGTTTCTATAAAATAATGGACGTTCATAATTTTGTGTAGATTTTGGTGGCATTAATTAGTAAAATATGTATTTTTACGAACTACATGTAAAAAAAACATCATAATGTAAATGAACTAGATAAGCTAGTAGGTTAATTGACATCATACTAATTAGGCGAGAAAAATTGAAAATTAATTTATTTGGTTTTAAAATTAAATATTTTCTATAAATCTTGTTTCTTGACCCTTTATCTTCCTCGTGAACATTTCGATAGGCCGGCATCGCTGGCAGAGGGATTCGTTGAGCGCAAACGGTTGAGGCTAATAGGCTCGCACTCCAGTCGCCCCGTCGCCAGGGAAATTGGTGTTTGCAGCCGGCGCCTCAAATCGCAGGTTCTAGCCATGTAATTCAGACGCGTTCTCTTCTCCTTACACTTGATGGCACGCTTATTTGCAATCGTTACTCCAGGAGCTTTTAAGTATAATGCTGTTGGGCTCGCTAATAGTAGTGTTCTGGTGGGCGCAAACAACAGCCAGCAGGTGGGCGTCTTGCGTTCTTGGGAGCGATCGCACAGTTCTGTCGGGACGACACCACCCCTTTTTCAGTGGAAATTAGAAGACGATCTTTTAAAATATGTTATATATATGTATATATATATAACAGATGTTAATTAAAGATGATATATATATGTATAATTAATTTAATCATAATACCAAAGGGTTCATCAATCGCTCAAACATGGCATTTTTTGGTGCTGTTTTGAAATTTGGCTTTGTAGAACGCAATAGATACATCGGAAATATCTGTATATTTTTTTGTTTTTCCTACATTCATACCGAACAACCCTTGCACAAATTATATATATATATATATATATATATATATATATATATATATTTGGATGACCTATTCATTGTTAAAAATGGCTAATAAGTACCACTTTTCTCCATATTCATAATTTTGTGACCCATACATTGTTATAATCGCGCATTCTTCATGAAAATTCAAACTTGGAGTTTTTGGGCTGAATACAAATCTGATGCCAGATATTTAAAATGGCCGATTTAATATGAGGGGCAAAAAATTGAAAAGTGCATTAGATCTGCCATGCACTCTTTTCCACCCACCCTAATATATATATATATATATATATATATATATATTGCAACAGTGTGGAGGCTTGCTCTATTATCAAACATGTTCAGCCTCAGGTTGGGCTGCCAATGTAAGGAAATGGGGGGTCCTGCTCTGCCAAGCTAACTAATACTACTACACTCTTTCACTGCTACTCTGCTATCAACTTATTCTAACCCGCTTGCAGTCTGTCACATAAATGTATATAGTGGATGCTGACCTGTTCCGTACGGAACCCCAAACGTAGCCTCCGCTGTAGTGCCGCCAGGATGTCGACTGTTACTACTCAAATGAAAATGCCAGTGTGAGAGAATAGGCAGTTATGCCTCCCTTCATTTTTAAGCCAAAGAATTTAAGTTCTCTCTTTAGTTTCTCTTATTTTTTTCAACTGAACGATATTCCGTTCTATTTGTTAACATTCCGAACATTATCACTCATCAAAATAAACATATGAAATACACAACACGAAAATGAACACAAAGAAATGCATAACACGAAATGTAAACACCAAAATAATCATTCACACTTAAAATAATTTGCTCATTCATTCCTGGACACATACGTTCCCTTCGTTTGATTACGATGGCCATCCATTGAAATTCTTTTATCCTACGACAGATCGTTGCCTTGAACAATTTGATCCTTCTTGTTTAAAAACCAAAGAAAAAATTTACAACTTCCCTGTTTGAAGAATACGCGCCTTTCCGTCAGCGTCTGCGTTCACCAACCATCAAACACCAGATATCACCATTCCCTGTATGCTGCTTGGCTCTCGTTAGTCCATGCCGGCCACCAACGCCGCCACTGCACCATTAATACATCGACGTGTTGTACAGTTCGTGTCGCCGCCTCTCACTAACACGCGAAACCGACTGGTGGCGTACTGCGCACTCGCATCACGAAAACTTCGCGAATATTTTTAGTAATGTTTCTTTCGCGGCAATAGAATATGCAAGCACTCATGTTTCACGAATAGTATTGCTGCAATCATTTATATGACGTAAATACGTCAACAAGTCTCCTTCCTAGAGTTCCGAAATAATTTTAAATTATTTACTTCGTCTCACAAAACAGTAACTCACTATTACGAAATTTGTCCACAGTAAATTAAAAGTTAGTTCACTAATATTTGCTCAACAAAAAAATCCATTCGCCACTGAAGTTCTTTACACGAAGTATTTTCATAAAAATACACGTATAAACTTCAACAATATAAAAAATATCGCAGCCACAAACACACGGTCTGCTTGCAATCAAAACCTCTCGTCGCCTCCTGAAGGGCATTGTTGTCTGGTCTCTTTATAGATTCCAGCTTGAACAAAGCAAGATTGCTGCCATTATTGTTCTTGTCTGGTTATTTGCGAAATAATTATATTTCGCCCGTTTCGCGTTTTCCTGTCATGTTATTGCATTATAAATTCTTCTAAAATTCGTATTGTCTCTGTTTTAGTCTTTAAACTGACGCTCAGCGTCCTATAATGCCGAAACATTTTATTCTACAATTTAGTATTCCTTGCCATGACCACGTATTCTCATCAATTGTTTCAGCTTCAACGCCGAGTTATGAATTTGAAAAAATTCGTTTATTTTCTTCACACGTGTCCTAAATTTTCGGTATTACATTCACAATTTTCCCGAAATTATCCTCTGCAGCGTTGTAATTTCTGGTTGAATTTAGTTCTTCCGTTTTGCCGCAATCTTGAAGAAACATTAATTTTACCGCGAGTGACGTCAAAAGTTGTAACACTCACTTGTTTACATGAAGTTTTCTGCCGAACATGCATTTTCTAAAATTTGCTAAAACAACGCAATCCATGGTCCGATTTTAAAGAAATACGTTTTAAATTTCTCCTCTGAATTTGCGCCATCGAATGGTGATGCTCGAATTCATTTTCCTTCGGGCGTTTCCGTGGTCAAAAAGTAATATTTACACGCGACACTGCCGTCGCTTGTTTATCCTATGCTATGGTTCCAATAACTAGTCACAGTTTTCTATGTTCAGTTCAACTTTACTAGGCCCTTTTTTATCAAAATGTTTCAAAATAGCCTTAAATGGTCCCGGATCATTACTATCTCTCTCTCTCTCTCTCGTAATAGGTGTAAGGCGACAGAAAGAGAATGCGCATTGGGCAGACACTAATACGCGACGTACTCCGAATGGGCAGCGAGTCACGCCACCCCAACGCGCCCTCTCCACCCGCCGCCTTCCCCAACCGCCGCCGCCCTCCCCAATCGCCGCCCTCCCCAATCGCCGCCCTCCCCAAACGCCGCCCTCCCCAAACACCGCCAGGGGCAGGGCTCCTCGCACCCCCCGGCGTCGGAGGAATGCCGTCCGCGGTAGTTCTCACTCATTAACATAGTGCGCCGCCGCGGGCGCCCGCCCGCCCGCCCGCCGCATATCTGAGTAATTAGTCGCCCAGATCCGTGGGGCGGCGCAGGCCGGGCGGGCGGGCGGCGGCGTTGGGCCGCTGCGTGGCCCGCGCGTTCCCGTTACCCGCGCTCCTCTCCCAGGCGGCCATTATCGGCTGCGGCTCCTCGTATCTGGTCCATCTGCCCTTCCTCGTCCGCTGCCCCTGGGCGCTGCTCCCCCTCTGCCCGCCCGCCGGAATGGGCGGGCCCGCGTGCGATGAATGAGTGGGTGGGTGAGCGCTGCAGCGCCACGTGTAATTACGGAGCGTTTGAGAAGTGTGAATCGCGCCCTGACGCACTATCGTGCGGGAGAGGTCCGTTACGCAATGTGTTCTTGACCAACGTAACAAATACTATTCGTTGTTGGGACACCTCAGGTTCGGGGAGAGGGCTTGAATTGGACACGACAGCAACAGTTAGGGTACTACAAAGAAACTTTCATTTACACTCCTGCTCCACCCTAGTTTCCTTGTACGTGTGAACGATTCAGAGACTTACGTTAGCTTCTAGTCAGCAACGTCCATGCCCCTTATTGTAATGATGACGATCGGAGAGATCCACTGTCATATTATGTGATGTACAGTATCGCAGTGCCCTCGTGGATATCTCATGGTCAGCCTGCTTGCTTTCCATGTCACTACGCCGGGTGCGATTCCCGGTCGGGCAAAATTATAGTGTACGTTTTCCTTGCAATGTCCCAGTATTTGTTGCTGTGTGACGATGCGAAAACTCACTTTTCACGTCGAGAAGACCAGAATACGGCGTAGGGTGTCTTCGTGCTAACCACACGTACCCCGCAACCCATGGCCGCACGGCCTGGGACGCCGCTGGTAGGCCCAGACTTCGTCAGAGGTTGTTGCGCCGAAAGACAGACAGTATCGCAGTGCACCCGTGTTTGGGTCACGGCGGTCGCGTTGGCATTCCTGCGTGCGTCGCAAAGGCCATCCTTCACACGCAGGGCAGCGGGAGGGGTGGCGGCCCATTGACGCGGCCGCCGCCGCTCATTTGCACATAATGCAACGGGAGCAGCGGCGGCGGCGCGGGACGCCACGTCAGACGGAGGCTGCTGATGCTTTGTGGAGGAATGCGCCCCCGCCCCGCCCACTCCCGTGCTGGCGCGGCCGCTCGCTACGCGCGCGCTCCCACGCCGCCGCGCCGCGCCGCACGCACTTCCTCACAGTCAGCGAGGACGCACGAGACTCCGCGAGGATTCGGTCTCGTCCACACGAGTGGAATACTTTGGTGTTGTATTGGTTTTTCAGCGCTCGTGCATGGGAACTGGCACTTACCTCCACTGTTTATTGACGGTCGTGTAAAGCAATTGGGCACTATGAAATGAAGAAAATACTGCGGTGATATGAATCAACATGGCTGGTACCTTCCAAGTTGACAACGATCCCGAAGTTAGACTTGTGTGTTTCTATGAATTCCTACTAAAACTATGCACTTCCTCGCAGTCAACGAGGAGTCAGAAAGCTCTGCAAGGATTCGGTCTTGTCCAGAGGAGTTGAATATTTTGGGATTATATTGGTTTTAGAGCGCTCGTGCATAGAAACGGGTACTTACCTCCACTGTTTACTGATGGGAAAGTCATAGTTTGCTGTATGTGCACTGCCTGGCCGTGTAAAGCATTTGGGTACTGCGAAGTGAACAAAATACTGCGGTGACATGAATCAGCATGGCTGGCGCGTCCCAAGTTCAGAATGATCCCGAGGTTAGACTTGTGAGTTTCTATGAATTCCTACTGAAAAATAATAAATGAAGTACGCATCTCTTACGAAAGTCTTGGGCGCGGCTCATTTGAAAATACGAACGTCAACTGGTAAATGTAGAATAGTGTAAATAAGCGATGGCTTTTTGATGGAAAACGTATATCAATTGCAGTTTGGAAGTGTCGAGTGTTTGCCTAGTGTGATTGTCTGGCGTGGTGGTGTGGGGGAGGGCCGGGGCGGGGCGGGGGCGCAGGCGCGCGGGCGCGAGGCAGGTAACGGGCCGGCCTCGCCCGGTGGGATTCCTGCCTAATCGCTCCCCCCCCTCTGCCGCCGCCACCATTACCCACTTTACCATGGGCGAACCCCTCCTGCTACACATGGCGCCAATCCCAAATTGTCTTCCTTGTGCAGTCTAGGTGGACTCTGTAATAGCGTTTCTATCTTCTCTTACTAAACATAGCTTCTCCAGGTTATGTCCGTTACGATTCGAGCACTTCAAGTAAAACACCTAATCACAAATAATAGTGTTTTTCAGTCTAATTTTTAACACGATTCAAAAGATGTGAGGAATCGCTCCTCCCCCGTGCTGACCACACCCTCAATTTTTGGGAAGAATGATTATCTGAACACTTCGGAAGTAAATCTCTAGTAAATGAATTATCGTAAGAAACTAGAACAAAAAATATAACATGACGCGTGAAGTGAAATCCTGAATTTCAAAAGTTGGGCAGTTTAAGTTTTCACCTTGTTAAGTTAAATTTTTGGGTTTGACTTCTTGTTCGGTCGGGGGTGCTGGTCCACGTCGGCCCACACGGTCCTGTCCTGAAGACGCAAATCCAAAGAAAGAAGAGGGATTTCTTAGAAAACAATGTTGTTTTCCATATTTCTATAACTTTAAACAAACCAGAATTTAACACATAATTAATTTCAATAAAATATAAATAACTCTAACCGCAGTTAGCTCAGTCGCCAGCATTGCTTCTGTCTCTGCAGCGACTGTATCCGGGAGCTCCTAGGGTTGAGTCCCGACGGTAGTAGATTTTCCACACTGCTTACATGTACAGTGCTAGGTCGAATTCAGCCGCCGTGTAGCGGAGAATTCTAGCGGCCGGCTGCTTTGATCGGTAGTTTTCCCTGATTTCTACGATCAACACCTGGCAGTACCCTAACAAGCGGGACAAACACCGCGTCCTACTTCCTTGTCCTATCCTCATCCCCTTATACATACTCCACGCACGCTTACACTAATATGCACTACTCTTATAACACATGCCGGGAGACCGGTCGGGAGCTTCGAGCTAGTCCCGGCTGGGGCGGTCCCCTCTGGTCGGAGATGCTAGGAAGGGAAATCAATCTGCAAGAGGTGCAATCAGGGGAACAGAGAGAGAGAGAGAGAGAGAGAAGGGAACCGCTTCATTATCGCATTAACTATTCTAACTGGACCTATGGAGCACAACAATTGACGCACCCGGAAACCTCAGTAAATCACTAACAAGACTGTTTAATTGATAGAGCATTATTGTGAACCAGGATAATCCTAAAAAGCAGTCAAAACAGTCTGTGACGCACCTTGGGGACAAGTGCATTCTGTGTTCGTTTTCTTAAGTCTGAGACCGCTACCCTTCTTTTCCCAGTAGTTTTAAAATATCTGTATTTTGGATACGGTTGCCTTGTTCAAATATACATTATTTTGTAACGAGAAAATCTACGTCAAGCACGGTTGACCAAACTGAACTTTGAAATATTCTCAAGTTCATTTACTTTCGGTATTTCGCTTCTGCCCTTATTAGCCTTGTGTCTGAAGAAAACTCCTCTGCATCTTGAGCCAGAGCGCGTCTAACTGCCCACCGTCTCTCAGTAAAACGGAACGCCTTTTAACCCGAATTTTAAAAAATTAAAAATATTGAATGGCTTGAATTCGACCCGTGATAGCATTCTTTTTAAATTTTCGAATCTTGGAATTTAATCCTACTTTATTTCTATTACATTTACAGCTCTTAAGTTTCAAGAGTCCCTTTTGAATGCTCTTGAAATAAAGTTCAGAACTCAACGGACACAAGCTTTCCAATTTGTATGATGATAGCCACAAGTCCCGTTGCTAGGTATTCCACCAGGAGTGTGATTGTGTAAGGTCGGTGCTGGAATCGTAAAGTGTGATGATTACGCCATGTTCCGAGTGGTAGTAATGGCTGAACGCGAGGCCGGTCCATAGCTCACGCAGCCATAAAGGTGTAAGCGAGAGGGGCATGGGGCGTCGCCTTTGAAGCTGTTCCGCCGCCCCCGCCTCCGCCCTCTCCCTGCCCTGCCCCCCTCCCCGCGCTGAGGGCTACATCTCCAACACCAGCCCTGGCCCCAGACCTAGACTCAGCCGTCTATACAGTATTGAAAGAAAACAATGCAGCCTCCAACCTTTTCAGAGGTGGCTATGGTTTAATTATAAAACCAAAATCTCGACAAAATACGAAATATAAAAGTTACAAGTTCGGCTGAAAAATACACATTTTTATTATTTCACATATTCTCTCATTGCACTTTAATTCTCATACTCAGTGGGTCATAGCTTACGATGCGGCCGGGGTCATGGGACAGCAAGTCGGATAGAAAAGAAGACATGCCAAAAACCTGCTAAATAGTCACAATATAATCAATGCTAATTATTAATTGCTCTGCTAAGAAGTTAGAGAACTAACTGTTAAACACAATGATCAAATTCAAATTAATGAAAACAAAACGAATAAATAATATAACACACAAGTTTCCTTTTTACTTTCTCGCACTTAAGAAGAGAAAGTTTTTTAATCGTGCGCCGGGAAATGGCGAATTTTCGAGACCAAAATCTTTTTGCCGGGCCCAGGAAATGAAAAAGTGGATACATTCAGTTGCTAGATATAGAAACAAATCCCTCTCACACGTGGTGTAGCCAGAATCTATATTTTGTGCGTCCTTGATACAGAAAAATCGATTGACGGTAGTACGTCTCTCTGTCGGTCTGTGCACAATTAGCTAGCGTGATTAACAAATTAACTTTGATTAACAAATTTGGATATTGTTTAGAAATAAAATTGTTAAAAATAACATGATACAGTAACCAGTGATAGATTTATGGAATGATGGATTTATGAAAAAACAAATATAAGTAAAAGTTTTCTCTAGTAAGTACACAATGTCGGATGGGAGAGAACCTAAATAACCTATACAAATGGCCACAACAAACAGGTTTTAAATTCTATCATCTGTAAACTGAGTGCACAACTTCTTCAAAACAAAAGTTATAGTATCTCCCGTATTGAAACTTGGTGAAAAGCATTAAAATTTATTAGTTATATCGACATTTTTGGAATGTTCTGGATCAAAAATTAACGTGGAAATCCCATTTAAATAAAATAATCGTCGAATCCAAAAAAGTCTAAATATTCTAAACTCTTTAACGAACAGAAATGGGGTGCCAATAAATAAACGCTTTTACGCACATATACAATAGTTATTCGATCTAAAATTGACTATGGAAGCACACTATTTTCTGCAGACAGGAACAAGAATAAATTGATGTAGTGCATAATCCTGCTCTATGAATTGCTACTGAATGTTTTCGCACTTCTCTAAGAAGTATCTTCAATGAAGCTTAAGAACAATCTCTCACCCGTCGAAGAAAATCTCTTCTACTAAAATATGCCATCAAAGGCTCTTCGTCAAGAAACCCAACAATAAGAAACGATAGTATATTCCCCAAATTTTCCAACATAAATAATAATAATTTACAGACTGAACTTGTCTATAAAAAAGAGAAGCAATAAATGGAAGAAGTAAGTTTTGTAATGCCAAAGATGGAAAGAGAGAAATACTCCTGTATTCCACAATGGATTATGTCTAATATTAAGTCTGACTCACCCCTTTGTAAACGTAAAAAAAGAATTTATCACATAATGATTGAAATGAAAGAAATGAGACTCAAATACAGTGATTATTATCATATTTACACTAATGGTGCAAAGAATATTAATGGTGTTGAAGCTGCGGTATATTATTGTGGCAATAATCTAAATTATACCCTCCATCCTTTAGCATCAATTGAAACAACAGAATAATATGCCGTATTAACAGCCATACAACGAATATATAATAATACCATTAAGATAAAAATATGCGTACATTTTATTGATTCATTATGTGTGTTGGGTTACATCAACAAAAGCATAAAAACTTCTGAATTATTAAGCCACATTCATGAAATATATTTTAATGAATCTAAATTGGGAGAAAATATTATCGTATGGATACCAGCACATAAAGATATAGTATTGGGTATTGATAACGCTGATCTCGAAGCTAAAAGAGCTTAAAGCACTTTTAGTGCCAATGTACCGTCAATTTCGGTGCAGATGAACCACCGTTTGCCGGAAATGCACGATTTTGGGTCCCCTGATACCGAAAATGTTGCTTTTCTTAAGATGTACGTGTCTGAATGTCCGTCCCACCCGCCTATGAACACCACTACTTCTCATTCGTGGGAATTTTTTCTTAAATAAATACTTTCTAACCAACCTGGACAGACACAAAGGCTTTCAATGTTCAAAATATTTCATTTGGTGGTACTTCTTTGAAAAAAAAAATGAATTAAGTAAAACGAAGCAACTATTTTATGTTTCCTACTCATGAAAACCTTGGGTCATTTTCGAAATTTTCTCAAAAATAGTTCAAAACGTTTTCTTTAAATTTCTTCTTTCTAGATTGAAATGCACTTATAAAAGTGGCATAGACCCAATTTTCACTGTTATCTCTTAAATTTAAGAAATTACACAAGTTTGAAATTTTTTAACCCTTTCATACAATTACATTATTAAAGACTAACTGTTGCTGATAATGTACTACGTTTGGGTGGAGACTTGACAGGTTAAATTAAAAAATAGAAATAAAGTGTGGAAATATTTATTTGAATTTTTTTACATTAATATTGCAATGAACCTTACAGTGAAACCTCGCATTATACGATTGTGTGTTTTAAACATTTATGAGCGAGCTCCAATACTTTTGTGGAATAGCACACTCGCGAGCTTGCTACAAATATCTAAATTAAAACAAATTTACATGATTTTACAATTTTTCATTTCAAAAAAATCAATTTATCCGTAAAATGAAGTCTCGTGAGCTGAAACGGGCAGTTTTAGGGAATTATTAGAATTCATTTGGAATGTATTCCGTTATAATGCAGTGATTCTCAAATGGATTGTATTATAGTGTTTTGGTATGATTACTGTTGTGGTTGCAGGATCAGGTTCAGTTAACCACACAAGTCTGAGAATATATTTACTGTTTCCACATTATACAAACTCAACAGAATACAACATAATGCTTTTCGGGGCAGCGTCCTTGCCACCAATGTCCTGGCTGCTGATAACAGCTGTTATCTCGGGGCGGTAGCGGTGGCCCGTCGGGGCCGCTGAAGTGGCAGCCGCGCGACCCTTGACGAGATGGGGAGCGATAGCCTGCGGGGGAGGCACCGCCTGATGTCCACACGTTCCGTCCAGTGGATTCCGTCCGGGGATACCACATGTGCCGATAATCCTCGATACTCGTCCACGTACGGCCGCGTTTGGTAGCGAGTTTCCCTGGCGTGACTAGCGCCGCGTCGCTGCTGGCTCGGGGTTTTATCCCCCGCCGCCTGGTGAAGGGAAGGGGTTGAGCCACTCCACTTGCGGAGCGGTGGAGCGTCACCGCAGGCTTACCTCAGATTGGGGGATACCACAATTACATTTCTAAGTATAATATGAAGGGTACGCCGATTCTGGGCTGAATCTTACGATGAGGCTCACTCACATTATCATACGTAATACCACGAGTGCGTTGGAATTTATCTGAGAATTTCCAAAGTACAAGTGGTATTTAATAGAATTATTCCACGAATGAAATAACATCTAATAGAGTTCCAAAATGTACCAAATATTAATATTATATTAATTTACTTTCTTCAATTACCTTTCATATTTTGCTAGTTATACCATGACCATCTGCTAAAGGTTAAACCGTGCTGTCGATACCTAATCGAAATAAACAAATGAATATACAGAGGAGGACATGAAATATATGTTTATTTTGCTTTAAACTAACAAACTTTTGATGTAACAAACATTAACATTTAAAGTAACAAATATATTCATTCAGTTGAAAATACACATATTATACACCCACTTTTTAAAATTAAATGTTGAAGGAACTTTATTTTCATTCACAATCGTGTTGGATTTTGAAACAGATGATGAATGTGTTTGTCTTAATTTATTGGGATGACCGAATGATGTTGCTCATTTATTTTCAGGTAGGAGTTCAATGGTAATGTTAAATCTGTACATGTTATGTCTCCAGAACTTTCGAAGAATTTTCGCTTTATACCCTACGAGATGTTCCATTCCATCAGTCACTATCATACTTCAAACATTGTGTGTGCGGTTTGACCACCTAGCGAGAATCGCTGTTATAACTAATGATGCGAGTAATTCGGTCATCTTCGTTTCTCTTCTTTATTAAAAAAAAGTACAGCAAGAGGCTGTTTCAACGGCTTTTCAGTATCTTAAATGATCACAGGTGTTGTCATTGCCAACAATGTTATTTATTTCAACACGAGCAACTTTCGATGGCTTAGCCATCATCATCAGTTTTTTCTTGTCTGGAAGCCACAAAACGACTTTTGAACAAATTGAAATAATAAGTTGAAATAAATAACATTGTTGGCCATGACAACACCTGTGACCATTTAATTTTAAATGCCAACGACATTTCACCACAAAACCAATATTTCCAGTATGTGTTCACAAAATTTCCTATGCTTGAAATTTAATTTTGATTCCTTATTTTCTATTACAATGAAGTTGAATTGAGTCGATGTTAAATTGTTCAAATAATTATCTATTCATATCAGACTTATGAGGCGCTGGTAAACAAAATTCACTGTCTGTTTTGCCATTTAATAAAAATACCACCTCTTGTAGTAGGATTAAAGCACGTTTTTTGACGTACGAATATATTAAATTCTGGACTACTAAGTGAAATATTTCTAATTTGATCTTCAGACAAAGCATTGAAGGGATATATTTTTTATTGCAGTTTTCTCGACCAATTTTAGGATTGATTTATTAAGCTGCGAAATTGTTCCGATTCTCTCTGTAGAACTTCATAGAATATTGTAATACGACTTACTATATGGTCTATGAGTTTCAGTAATTTGCAGTAAGGCATTATTTTGACTTTTTAGTACGTCTCTTTCGCCACGTTAATCCACTAAGAAAACGACACTTCATAATGACGCCCTCTGTATTCTTGTTGTGGCCATCTTTAATAGTGAGTTCTTGTTATGTAAACGAAAGTTATCATTTGAAAAGCCATTTCAAAATATTTTTTAAGGCACGTTTTCGTTTAGCATTGTATATCGTGAATAATGGAGATGTTGGGGAAAATGATTGCCTTTATTTTTCCTCTAATTAACTACTAAAGATGTTATGAGTTGATTGATTATAAAGTCAACTCCGGGTTGCAACCAGCTTCCTAACGAGTAGATCTAGGGACTATCGGTGCATCTACAATACTTTGCGCAAAATGTGAGCTGTTCCAAATAAAGCAATTTGGTGCACTTCCCAGTCTTTTGAACGACCTGGCAATTTAGCCAAGCTCTTACACAAATTTTGCAGAACAAATCCCAGAGATCCGTTAACTACCGGGACGACCTGTACTTTTACGCCCCAAATTCGGCTGATATCGATTTCCAAACTCTTGTATTTAAGACGTTTCTCTGCCTCCTTGATTACGACGTTTCGATTGCAAGGCACAGCAACATCTACTGGTAGACACGATTTTTCTACAAATATTTCTCTGATAACAATATCATCTTTGTTTGCCGCTATCGTGCGATCAGTTTGAATTTGTTGTACAATTTTGTCCATAGTCTAATAGACGTCACCGGTTTGGTTTTTGTACCACTTGGGGCATGTGTTTGGAATTTTGTGGGCGGTACAGATCTGCCAGTGGAGGTAATTACACACCCTGTCGTGTCTTTTCAAATATTCTGTCTTTGCTAGCATTGGACAAGCTGAGACAATATGATCAATGATTTCTACTTGTTCATGGAAAATGCGGCATTTATCATGTTGGGAAATTTTGAGAACCGCTTTATCATAAAGTCGTGTTCTCAACGCGTGGTCTTGGGCAGCTATTACAAGTGCTTCTGATTCTGGATTCATTCTTCCCCTTTTTAGCCAGATAAATAATTAATCTTTATTGATCTGTTCCTTGTCCATTCTTTTTAGATATTGTCCATGGAGTTGTCTCTCCACGATTTCTTGAACGTTTTTTTTGTCTCAAATTTCATGTTAACTAGCATCAGAAGTTCAGTGTCCCTGATATTCTGCATGTCTTGGTAGACTTGTTGGCAATACTCCTTGCTACACTTACAACGCCTCTGTTTCTCATTCTTCGATCAGATTTCATGACCTGCCATGTTAGTGTTTCTTCTTGATTACTTACTACATTCTTTCCCATTCCAACTATTGCAGTGTGCCTGGAGACTTCAATTTGTCTGAGGCCTCTTCCTCCTTCCTTACGTGACACAAAGTGTATGTACATTCTCTCGACGGTGGGCGACATGATGCGTTTTAAACTGATTTCTGTTTTTTCTATCCATGATTCGAATTTCTTTCTGAGTCCAGTTCACAGGTCCGAAACTGCATTCGGCTACAGGCAACGCGAAACAACCTACTGCAGATATTTTATTCCTTAAATTCAGAGCGGAAGTTAGAGATTTTTTTCGTGAATGAAATATGTTCTTAAACATCTTTTAATATCAGGTACATATTTTCGAAAATATGAGTAATTTTTTCCTAATTTGTGTGAAATGTAGAATTTTTTTTAAATTTGAACAATTATTTTCTCAAAAACGACTTTTATTTTATTTAAATTTCTCTTCGTATGTATTAAAGGACGGTAAAAAATTGATGCTAGTCTCATATTCGGCGAACTCTCTGTCCTTTCGAAAATTGCAAAAAGTAGTCATTTCGAAACTACAAAGTGGAGGAATGTAATTTTTGCCTTAAGCCAAAATGTTTTCCGAAAATCAGGTCTTTAAAAGATTTATATCCAATTTTTGGAAAAGGCAAACCGTTTTTGCCTAATTTGTGCTAAAATTAATACAATTTATATAAAAACATATTTTCAAAATCTGCTCAAATTTTTTCTTCAATTTTTTTTTCTCAAGTAAAACAAAAGACGCTTAAATTCATGGCGGAGGTCTCATTTTCGTTGAACTTTCTATGTTTTCTAAAATTGCAAATTTTAGAAATTCTACGAGTTAGTTGCTGTTTAAGAACCAATTTCTTATTTGTCACTATGCATAGGTCTGAAACTGGTCACCAAAAATGACATTTTATTATGTCAACCTTAATTATGGGGTCTTCACTGTAATATTCACCAATGCCTACTTGCAAAATAAATTCGAAATAATTTTAAAAAATTAAAAAGAATACTGGTAATGTTTGTGTTAATACATGTAGTATCTACATCTTTTTTTTTCTCCTTACGGTGCATTGTACCCTGTCACATAATAACACGATGATAATACTTTCTTGGAATTGGGTGTTTTTTATACCTTACCTTTCCTTTTCACTGTATTTTTAATTTTACGACATTTGCATCCCACCAGTAGGTGCGCATGAAAATGAAAAAAGAAAGAAAATTGAAAAATGAATATGCTGCAAAAATTAGTATATTGATTCATTGTTAATATATTGAAATATTGATTTTTTGTTAATTCATATGTATACATGTATTTTACTGGGTCCCTGTTTAATTGTTAGACCTTTCAGTCATTTTGACAATAACATTTAAGAATTCGTATCATACGAACCATTCACTGAAATCCGTATTAATAATGAACACTTTCCTCTTAACGTAATCGTCTTATTAAATAGGTGTAATTATAATCGTGTGCTAATCAAATTCACGTATTTAACTTGTTTCTTTATAATCTTTTTTATATAGACTTCATTTTCTTTGTGAAATTGCCTTGGAAGATACTAACGCAAGCTTCGTGTTTTAAAGATAAATTTATAAAGTGAATTACAAATAATCTCAGAACCTCTTGTGCAACTTCTTATAGTAAGATTGTTCACCTTCGGTTGGTAGTCTTGAAGGAATGGCGAGCAAATGAGCATTAAAAAGAGCTCCACTAACGCTTCGCTTTCCCTCTTTACATTCACGAGCTGCCTCTCAGACCGGACGCAGTTAAGTAATGTTGGCTGGCATCTGGTGATGTATCACTTCCACTTCCACGGGATCACGTGCATGATGTGTTTGTTGGGCAGAACGTCAAATGAAAAGCAATCATCGCAGTTCTCAGCATTAATTAAAGCTAATCATCCATGAAATTGCTCTTGCTCTTCGAATGTTTTCAATGACCGAAGGCAAATCGGCGCGGGGGAGGGAGGGGAGGGAAGGGGAGGGGCGTAGGCGAGGCGCGTGGCTTGCAGCACCCCTCCCTCCTTCCCAGCTCCGTGTGATCGAGCCGTTGGCCGACTGACCTGCCCTCTCCCAGGAAGAGCCGTTACTTGCGCGGACGTCACGTGGCCGATCCACCTGACATTTCCAAGTGGACCGGCCGGGCGGCCGCCCGTCTCGTCCAGTCCTGTCCCGTCTGTCCTGTGACGCTTCGCCCTCCGAAGGCGTAGCCCTCCGTCCGCCCTCTGCCCACTAGAGATGCGACATCGATGTAGATGTTTTCCAAACATCGATGCTTCTATAAAAACGTTTTCGATGTTTCGTTCGTGAATAAAAGATGCACACAATCACATTTTTTAAGTTAAAATAATAATCAATGACTAAAGGAACCAATATCTGTTGGTATTCGATCGAAAGGAACACAGTTTGATCTATCATCATCGAACACGCTTCCATCCCTTGCTCGAGATGATCTTGATGGCCTTGCTTTCCTGTATTTTGCACACGAGAGACGTGGTATAACTTCATTTACAAGTAAGTGTGAATTACAAGTTAATACACACGGCTATTGTCAAATTAAATTTCGTTGCATATAAATTTAATGTTAGAGGGTACTAAACCATATTTAAATCTTGAAAACATTGGTTTTTCGTCGATGTATTAACATCGATGATTGATTTTGACCATCGATGTTTTCTTGTCGATGTCGCTTCTTTACGGCCCACCCATAAAATACTCGCTACCCGCTCAACCGCCCACCCACCCACCCGCCCGCGCGCCCCCTCCGCGCGTGAATTGCTACAGATGTGAAGCAAATTAAATCTGGTCCCGTGCCCGCGCATTTCAGAGTCGGTGAGACCCACGTGTCCCACGACTTCCTTTCGAAGTTTCAAAAGGGAAGGTGCTGGGGAGGTGTCCACTGTGAGCGACGTGCCTGTCCGTCACAAGGATGGGTCTGGCCTTCTGAAAGCCGGAGAGGAAAAGGTGGTAAAATACCAACAAGTCATTCCCCTAGCAGCCCAACTTCATGGAGTTCCCAACACCGAAATCCTGGCAGTGGTTGTTGGAACCTCTGGGGCTATGCCAAGATCCACAGACGGCCCTCAAGACTTTGGGGATCACGTCTCGAGGCAATCTACTATCTCGTTAGTTGCTCTCAAGTGCTCTATTAAGCTATATACCCAATTAATAAATTACAATGGTGCAATTTAGCATTGCGTCAGTACAGAAAAGAAACTTCTTAGTTCCCTGGGGAAATTTAGAGAACCCAGGGGACTTTAAAATGCCTAAGAACTACCTAGTTTCCACGCCTTTGCGTGGGAAGGGTATGATGTTTAATGTAACAAATTGAAAATTGTGTAGTCACTATTTGCGAGTCCTTGATACGGAAAAATTGGTTTACGTCAAAATGTCCGTTCGTCTGGGACAATAATAGCGCCTAAACCACTTGTTATATTATTTCCAAAATGAATATTCAGCAACCGATCTCGCACGACTCAAAGCTCTGGGATTTCAACGAAACATCCTTCAAATTTTGGAGGAAATTTATATGAAGGAGATTTCAAATTTTCTCAAAAATGGCTCCAATTTTTTCTTTACATTCTTTCTAAGAATAGAATGGAATAAACATATCAAGAGGGCCCGATTTTTACTGTTAACTCTACATTTTTCGAAAATTGCAAAAGTTTGAATTTTTCGGCGTCTTTCTACAAGTACGTATGTGTAGATATTTTATAAAATCGTATACAAAGATAAATAATTTTATCAAGCAGTTTCTGAAAAACTCAAAAGGTTTGGGTGAAAATGAGCTTCAAAATATACATTTCCAGAAACGCTGAAACGACATTTCACCACATCAAGAAAGGCTCCAAATATATCAACGAATGTTTGCACACGAGAAGGTTTTACTCTTCTATAATATTCTTAAATTCAATTTTACCATTAGAGGACTGAAAAATTGAGGAATGTTAAAAATGTCTTTATCCGCCAATAGATGGTAGCTGAGTTGTCAGAGATGAGACAAAAACCAAACGATAGCTCAGACTGAGGAGATAAGGAAAGTAATTAGTATGAAAAAGTCTGTTTCATTCTGTAGCAATACTTGATTCGCTCACACTTGCCGAAAATGCGATTCCGGAACCAGAAGAACCAGAATAAATTGTTGCGGAATAATTGAAGGAACATTTTGTTTAGTTAAGAGCTAATGATACATGTATTTAGCAATATACTGCAACCATTTCTGCAACTGTATGTTAATTTTTTTCAGTCATTGTAGTAAGGAAGCAAGTACATATTTTGAAAATTTGTGTTCTTGTGGTTCTTTACGCGGGGACACAGATTGCCAGGATATTTTAAGTAGTTCAACATTCGTTTGCTCCGATTGCACAGATATTATCTATATAAAATTGTAAGGTGTTTACGGGTTGACCTGGCTGCAAGAGAGCGCCGATGTTTTCAGGAAACCGTTACGTATGGCGACGGTTCGAGTTATTTTGTAAACTTCGGAATGACGAAACTATCACTTAGGGTTTAGAAAGGTTCTATTTATCAATGTCCTAAATGGTGAAGTAGTAACCAATACCTAATCAACGATACTTAACCATCGATGCCTCCAACCCCATTGGAGTGTGTTTGAAATTCGGAACCGAGATGAAATTCGGAAACGATATTTGAAAATGATGTCGATATTCACACTGTTACTAAGGCGTTTGCTATCAATAATACATCATTTCATGATTGATTGATTTTTTAAATATTTTTTTAATTTGAAAGGTCCTCCATAAACTCACGAAAGGATATATTTCAAATCCAGAAATGTACGTACGTTTTTTTAAAACGTCCTGTCTTTCTGTCTGTCCGTCCGCCCGCCCGCCCTCCCGCCCGCCCGCCCGCCCGCCCGCCCGCCCGTCCGTCCGCCCGCCCGCCCGTCCGTCCGTCCGTCCGTCCGTCCGTCCGTAGATGGCATTGGCTCCAATTTTCACTGTTAACTCTAAACGTTTCTAAATTCCAAAAGTTAGAAATGTTCGGAACTCTTTGCTACAACTACATTATTGAAGAAGGTTTTTTTTCTTCAAATAAAATTTGTTCTTCAAATTTTGAAAAAAAGCAACACTCTTTCCAAAGAACGGGACTCCAAAAGTATTGAAATTTCGATCGTTTTTTTTCGCCGCAGTATGTAACTGTCTCTTATAGAACGCCAAATTACGTATATTACTCCACACATACGTACGTATACCAGAAAGTAAAATGCTCTGCATTTACTTTGCAGACCTTTAGAATGGTATCAGTTGTAGCAAGGCTTAGTTCACTTACGGTGTCTTTTCGGCAGTTTTGAGCGGAGTGCATGAACCCACCCATGCTCCTCGGTATGTGTAACGATTTCATGCGGTCACCTGCGGCCTTTTACCTGCCTCCCCGAAAAGGCAGAGCCCGTTTGCAAGCCATTGGTCTTTCCTCGTGAGTACAAGGAAGAGCTCACCCTATCACTGCACCCGAGATCGCACTTTTTGCTTCCGTGTTTGAACACGGAGAAGTGAAAAATATGCTCTTTTCAAAAGAGGTTCATTTTGTGTTACACGTGTATTGCAATGATCAGATGGAGTAAGGGAAGCTTGTTTAAATGTTGTTGACTTGACGCACCGGCTCGGCAAAGGGTGCTGGCCTCTCACAATTCAGGGGCGCACAACAACGTGTTGCATCCCTCACACCCACCTCCCAGGTCACCCCATTCACTGTTGGCCATGTCAAAGGCGTTGCGCGATTCCACGCAGGTTGGTGCTTGGGGGAGTATGGACTAAAATGTACAATAATTATGTTAATTCTCCTTATTTTAAGACAACACTGTGCCCCATTGCTCGTCCTCCTTCAAGTACTTTGATAAAATTCATTTCAGTTTAATTTCATAATAACAAGCTTTTTGTGTTGTTATTTTAGGTCGCATTAACATCAAGGTCATTAGCGACCACTATTGGGTTAAACGTTGTGTAATGAAATGGTGATGACAGGGGGTGAATTGACGAACACAAGTACAACCATGCCCGAGACGAGACTCAAACCCGCGATCTTTGAGTTTGAGATTGCTATGACACTAGTGCCTTAATGATCTCGGCCAGCGCGGATCGGCAATAACAAGCTCTCCTTACAAGCTTTTTATTGTTTTGTTGCTCTGCTGGAGATGTGTGCTTTTTTGAAGTGATCGGTGGTTATTTTTCCAAAAACCATGTACAAACTCGGCTGCTTGTGTGTTTCAGCTGGCGCAGGAGGAGGTGGAGGTGGTGGAGGCGGTGCCGGGCGGCGGCGGGGCGGGCGGTGGCGGGGGCGAGGGCGCGGGCGCGCAGGGCGAGGCGGAGCGCGCGCAGGAGCCGGCGCAGGAGCGCGGCGACGACGGCGACCTGTCGGGCGGCGACCAGCTGGCGCTGGAGACGGGCGACCAGGAGGCGCAGGGCACGCACGTGTACGCCGCCCCGCCCCCGCCGCCGCCGCCCAGCCGCGGTCACCCGCAGGGCCTGCCCCCGCACTCGCTGCGCAAGCCCTACAACACGCTGGCGGCCTACCACGGCCCGCCCCCCGCCGCCCCCGCCCCCGCCCGCGCCCGCGCCCAAGCACGAGGCCATGGACAAGATCTACAGCGGCGGCGGCGGCGACGCCTGGCCCGCGCCCATGCCCGACATGCCCAAAATCATCTCGCTCGACGTCAAGTGCGAGAAGAACCTCATGAAGGTGAGACAACGCACAGCATACCTTTTTAACGCGAACCTAATCCCTGTAAAGGCCGATATATAAGATGCAGTTTTCGTGCAGATTCTTCAAGTAGCCCAGACTTACGCTTTCTGCATGAAAAAATTATGAACATGTTCGTAATTTTTCCTGTAGGAAGCATACAGTTTGACTCCAGCGCCTCTAGCGGCAGAATCGTTCACTAACGGTAATCGGCCAGGTCGATTTTGTGGTTAGGTGTGTCAAGGTGCGATTGTAGGAAGTGATATATTGTGAATAAACTACCTCTTTCCTTATCCCGGCCTTCCAATTTTTATTCTCTATGCTCCTCATAGTTAATACTAAATCAAGATCACAATGAGAACGCACGCACAGAAATACCACCACTGAATGTACTCGGACGGCGCAATTCAGTTGTTTCCTTGTAGCTCCCCCCCCTAGGGGCGGCTTGTGGCGATTCATGCAGAAAGCGTAAAGTCTGGTACAGACCGAGTATGCCCTACTTTTTGGCTTTTATACGTTCAGTTTGAGATCTTGACGTTTCTCTACAGAAACTGTTCGAGAATTTGCACGAAAACTGTACCGTGTATATCGGCCTTATGGGGAAAATGTTGGGTCACGAATGACCCCCCACCCCCCAGGGGATTCTCGGGAAGGGGGACGCGTTTAGTGACGTTCGCGGGCAGGAGCCTTGGGATTTCGCAGCCTGCCCGCATTCCTGGGACGAGGACTATAAGGAATGTCTTTTTTTGGAGGCCAGTGGAGGTGGAGCGAAGGAGAGTCGAGGTGTG
This sequence comes from Acheta domesticus, assembly GCA_031308135.1. Classification (NCBI taxonomy): domain Eukaryota; kingdom Metazoa; phylum Arthropoda; class Insecta; order Orthoptera; family Gryllidae; genus Acheta; species Acheta domesticus. The sequence continues at coordinate 179,919,501 of JAHLJT010009436.1, read as the reverse complement.
TGTGTGTGGTGTGTCATAGGGGCATTCTTGAGGAGAGATGTAAACCGAAAGGTTGAGGCTGAATATACGCGCCCTCTCCGGTTAGGTATTCTATGATTTAATAAATAAATTATTAAAGTACAAGTCAGTGTCTACTTCATGGAGAAGAAGGAAAAGTGCCCCAAGGTGCATCAAACAGAATGAAGACGAAAAACACACAAAAGTTTGCAGAGTATAGCATTTTCAGATTATCGGGCGCACAAACAACCTCAAAAACATATTACGCCGCAATACACTTTGCCATCGCGGGTAACTCGGAAACGATGCGTCTTAAAACTATATTTTGTGTTCCGACATGGACCAGAAGCTGCGTTTTTGTTGCGTGATCTAAAAACAAGATCTTTTTTGACATTCGGTAACATCTTTTTTTTCTTCTGACATTCCTGCGTTTACATAGTGAAGAGAAAGTATTCTATTACAGCGGCGGAAATCGGCGACTTTTCGACAGAAAAAACATGTAAGATTACGCCCTGTTAACAAAAAAGTGGATAATCTTGTTCATACATGTAGTATACTATTTTCTTTAACAAGTTGTGTACTCACAATCTTCGTTTTGCAACTCTTTGATACTGAAAAATTTAATGACGCAAAATGTATGTCAGTTTGTGAGTTCGTCCACATCTGTGCGGCTGTCTGTTCGCCCGCCCGCCCGCCCGCCCGCCCGCCCGCCCGCCCGCCCGCCCGCCCGCCCGCCCGCCCGCCCGCCCGCCCAAGCACTTGTTGATGCATAAAATCATGATTTTCTTCTTTCATATAATGCAATAGAAGTTCATAAGCACTGGACCATTTTTCATGTTAGTTTGAGAATATATGAGTAAAGTTAAGTAATCAATTTTTACACAGAATCATTACGGACAAACAACGAATGTTATTTACATCAGACTGTTTTTTCTGGTACTTTTCTCATTCACAGGATGCCTCTGTATTCAAATTTCTTGGACACATTTCATATCTTGTCTTGTTAGTTTTCTTTCCTCAAAATTCTGCTACATGTTTTTATTCTGATTACAAATATCGAGCCATTTTGTATATCAACTGTCGTAATAATTCTGTTAGAATTGTTCTCATTAAAATCCGAGGGAAAATACAATAAAACTTTCGCTTGCAATTCTTGTTTCTGGCGATTCGTGAAAGTGTCAATGATGTTTCGAGGTCTCAGTGGACGGTGCCCTGGTCTATTCTAACATATCTAATTGTGTCTTAAGTAATCAATTAAAAACATTAGGTATCCTAATAATAATAAATATTTTTTCGTATACTCACCACTAAAGCTGAACTTTAGATAAGATAAATGTATTTAAACTGCAATTAGGCGTAACCCGGTGGCAGATAATTACATAAATAAGGTAATATAATTTCTTACAAATAATATAATAATAATGGTAATAATAATAATAATAGTTGTAATATAAAAACTGATGATTCATTAAACATTAAATTACATGTAGAAAAAGAAAAGAAATGTCTATAATCTAAAACCGCACTGTATGTTTGTACAATTAAGACAACACTGCACTGTCCTTCACTTTACTCCACTTCACTATTACACTTAAAACACTTCATTATTTCTCTGCTCTACACTGCACGACACATCACTTCACAATATAACCTAATATTGTCCGCCCTCATAAACTTGGAAATACTCCGAATTAATTTCTCCACTACTCCAGAATGTATACATTTCTGCACGTTGTCGCATTCAGTAATGATGCCGATTCCACAAGCTGTGCGAAAATATTATTCAGAGGGTTCTTGTAGTCGCCTACAGAGGCGCTGCGTGCTCTGCCGCGGCAGGTTGCAACTGTCGTAAGACAGGTGAACCACGAAACAGTATGCGTGCTGGTATTTGTTAGGGTCAGAGAACATTGAGTGTTCTCTAGCCGTTCTGTAGGGTTAAGACGCCCATTTTACATTTTTAAAATATAAGTTTCAAAGTCGTAGAGAAAGTATAGTCTTCTACTCGCGTAGAACGGCTATTATTCACTCGTAGAAGTTCTGACATTCGCGTCTACGTCGCTCGTGTCGTAAACATCAACTCGTTAATAATAGCTATAACTCTACGCTCGTTGCAGAATATACTATTCCTAAACTGTTAAACGCTTCGAGGAAAGGATTCAAATGATTTTGCAGGAGCTTTGCGGAGCATTTTTCGACTGCGAAGTTCAATTTTCGCAGCCAAGTCTGATAATTGTTTTGACGAACAACTATTGTAACGTAATTCAAGTCAAGATTAACACAATTTTACAATTATTTTTAAAAATTGCCTTACTTTAAGCAAATATTACAAGCCAGTGAGAGACATTAGAAATTATAAAATGTGTTATCAGGCGTTCTTTTTTGATAATGTTTTAGTGTGTAAATTGTGATGAGATGGTGTTGACGTAATTAAATAGAGTAATACAAGATATCATCTCTATTAGCGTTAAATAAGTAGACGGAGATGACATCTTGTATTACTCCAGATAATGTTTTAATTTTGCAGACGTTCAATTAAACGTGTACGACATAACTACGCCAGGCAATTCCATTTATAAGTTGATATTGTCATACACTTACACCATTTCCTACTAAGACAATAGAAAATAATAGTGTGGAGATCACAGCTTTTAATTTCGTAGTTTTCCTCTCCGTAAGCGTGCAGAAAGTGTGCTCCATCCTTCATGTAAACCAGCATGTTTTAGCATATCGATGTTGATGATAGACAACTTCCCATGTGAAAAAAATTACAGCAGAAGGAAGGAAAACCATTTTCTGAAGTTAATCATGTACAATTTCCTAAGTTGAGGCATTCTACACTTTGTGTAAAATATTCTTTTTCTGAAAGCTCCTTACGAAAACCTCCTACGAGTATGTGTGACGTCCTGGGAGAGTGAAGTGCAATCTGCAAGCGTCTAAAAAATGATTGAAATATAACTGTCAAAATCAAGACGCTACAAGATCCATTTCAAATTTGCAGAGCCTTCTGTGTGGACAGATAAGTCTGAGAATATCCATTTTGGGAGTAAAATCCTATGAACGATTTCGATCCCAGCGTTGTACACAGAGTGAAAGACAGACAGACGGTTTTGGGAGAAATAAACATAACTTTTTCGGGTTAAGATTAAAAATATCGGAATCAATATTTTACAGTATTCATTACTTTCTTTATACTATTTAAATGAGAAAGTAAAAATTAATTATATTTTTATCGTTTGGGTCAATAGAAGAGAGAGATGAATTGAAAAATAAATGTGTGTGAACAATCAGGAAGGTTGATTGTTCGATAGTTATTCAAAATATTTATAGATTCCATATGCGTAGGTTAAGGTCATTTTAATACAGTGAAATTTGATAATAGTCACTAATTCCGCGGCAATCGTAGGTTAGAGCCTCTGTTACGTTTGTAGAGAATGTTTCATTAATGACAGAGAGAACTAGAAGGTATGTATAAAAAGGCAGCGAAATAAAATACCTTTAGTTGTTGTTTTTTTCAGGAAATAACTTCTCAGAAGACTGCTTAGGCTTGACAGTTCAGTCATTTTATTCAATAGAAATCTTTACTTATACTTTCCTTAACTTTCTATTCCTCTTACTGCATGCAAACTAGAATACTTGTTGGAGATATTTTCTGTAAGAGACTCTAAAATCCGAATATTGAAGAGGAGAGTACCTAGTTCTTAACCATATTATAACAAATCGAAACGTAATGACATTCACTTTTCCTGAACTCACCTTTCCTGAACACACCTAGCTTGGTGTGAATGCATTTCTTCTACATTCGATTCCATCCAATGAACATTTGAGAATTTTTAAGCCCTCAGTTCAGAAAATCCGTTCTGGAAAGAACTTTTCTTCTTTTTAGGCCAGTTGTTTCGACTGGTCTATCAATAACTATCTTCTTCCTTAATTAAATTATTTTTATATTTGAGAGTAGAAGAATAGTGAATGAGGCACTTTTCCTAAGAATTATTTGTTATTTAATTCTCACAAAATAAAAAGTACAGTTTTGCAAGGTGGGTGGCCGTTAGCACTGGGAGATACAGGGTACTTTGCAAGTTTCTTGGAGAGCTGATAACAGGACTTTTGTTGGGCATATCGTAACTGGAGAGTTTTGAGCTGCTCATTGCTTGCGTAATACTTGTCATGCTGCAACCAGTTTCCATGCGTTACGAGCCATTAGGCCGGGAGATGGTCGTTTGCTGCGTAGGGCTGCTGGACTAACCGCCCGCACCGCCTCTCCCGCGCGCAGTCCCGTTAACGGCCCCTTCCCACCGCCCACCGCCCACTGCCCACTGCACAGGACAGTCACGCACTCACAACCTAAACAATTACGACAATTACGTCAGGGCGCTTCAAAATTCTTTCATAACAGAAATCTTATTACGTAGCATCACATCGCTTTCTTCAACATTACGAACTTGTGGTATTGCAAGGTTATTTACAAAGTTACTTCCATTTCTCAGTAGTTAAAGAATTATTTATACGTTATAAAGAGCATTTTGTTTCAATGAAGGCATACGAGACACATTCTGTTAAATCGGCTTATAATTTCTCAAGAACGGAATGTTTCCAGAACGGAATCTCAACGGGCCCTGAGGTTGTAATACCATGTTGACACAGTGGTTATATTTATAGAAATTGCCAATCATAAGAATATAGGTAAAAATATGTGGATTTTCTGATTCTCCTGTCATCTGTTAAGCAGTTTTAGTAGAAAGTGAATATTGATGGCTTAGTCCACAAACACTCAAAGCGCATTCATGGTCAATTTTGAGTTAATATTTTTGGAGACCTCGCGTTCGTATCTACCTAGTGTACAAAGTTTTTATGACCATATAAGAGGGATCATGACTTTCTCGTGACAATGCTTATTCAGCAGCCCTGCTTGTTGAAAATAAGAAATTCAATGAAAGACATAATCCCTAAAGAATATAATTAAAGTTAGAGAGTGATGCTAATTATTTAGTAAAATTATCAACGCTCACGTTAAAAATATAACATTTGGAAAAAGAAAATGCAAATACGTTGCGACTTGGGATAAAGGGAAGGCGAGTGATGTGGTGTGGGTGTGTGCTGCAGGTGTACCTGGGGTTCGACAAGCCCTTCTACGGCATCGTGTTCAGCAAGGGCCACTACAGCAACGTGAACTGCGTGCACCTGCCGGCGGGGCTGGGCCGCACGTCGGCCAACTTCGAGATCAGCATCCACGCCTGCGGCACGGCGGGCAACACGGAGAACGGACTGTACGGCTACGGTGCCGACTCGGGCTCGGGCACCTACTTCGAGAACATCATCGTGGTGCAGTACGACCCGCAGGTGCAGGAGGTGTGGGACCAGGCGCGGAAGCTGCGCTGCACGTGGCACGACCAGTACGAGAAGTCCGTCACCTTCCGCCCGTTCCCCGTCGACATGCTGGACGTGGTGCGCGCCGACTTCGCCGGCGATAACGTGGGCTGCTGGATGCAGATCCAGGTACTCCACTCCCTGCCTTGTTAAGCAATCATCTCAATGTGCAGGCACTTCAACTTATTCCTTGTTAATCAGAGATCTGCTTTTGATAGCGTGAACCCCCAGATACCCTGTCAACAAATGCCGGAGCAGAGACTGTGCTATCTTTCACTCCTCATCCTTCTCCCCACCTTTCCTTAACACACACGTATACTTAAATGCTTACAACTTGAGTGGCTGAGGCACTGCCTCGTTGGCGGAGATACCTGGAAGAAGGATCCTCGTAAGCCGACGTGTGGGTTGGCGGGAGAGGATACCCCGAGATATCACGTGCACTACACTCACGGGACTAATAAGAATAGATGCACAGAAACTAAATTGAGGCACTGAGAGTACAAGCGGACTAATCCACATTCTTTGAGGATGTGAGATATTGACATTAACTCATACTATAATACGATATTAATATCGTATTATGACCAGCATTATGACATTATTGTGAAATTTAATGATAACTTAATACGATTTTAAATATCGTATTATATTATAAGTTAATGTCAATAACTCACGTTCACAAAGAATGTGGGTTGGTCCGCTTGTTCTCTCAGTGCCTCAATCATGAATCAATAAAAACGAATCCAACTTTTCCGATGCTATAAAAATGTGGAGAACGCTGAGGGCAACGCGGGCTCGTGTGCGCAGGTGGGCAAGGGCCCGTGGGCGTCGGAGGTGTCGGGGCTGGTGAAGATCGGGCAGACGATGACGATGGTGCTGGCCATCAAGGACGACGACTCCAAGTTCGACATGCTGGTGCGCAACTGCATGGCGCACGACGGCAAGCGCGCGCCCATCCAGCTGGTGGACCAGCGCGGCTGCGTGACGCGGCCCAAGCTCATGTCGCGCTTTACCAAGATCAAGAACTTCGGGGCCAGCGCCTCCGTGCTCTCGTACGCGCACTTCCAGGTAAGCCCCGCTCGCCGGCGACAGAGCCCCGCGGTGACAGTGCCAAGGGCCTCCGCATACACGGAGAGAAATGTTTAGTTCATACAATGAATCACGTAATAGATTCAACCAAACGGTATAGGAGATTTTCGTAGAACAAATGCTTAGTCAAGTTCATGAAACTGCTTTTTAGTTAAACACACTAATGCACGTATAGTAATGTTCACTAAACAGGTCGTACCCCGTGACCAATGGCAGATAGTGGAGAAAACTAAACGAATCGTTGCGTCGACTAATACATTGAGTAATATTTACTAAACAGTGCAGTGAAAATAAGTAAAGGAAACGTGAAAGGAAATATTTTCTTCCGGTCCCTACAAGCAGGCAGCAACTGGAGTTCCGTAGCGGTCACCCATCCTACGGCCCCGGGAATTTGACGTTCCATAACCTTAGTTACCTGACAGACCCTAGCCTAGTACAGCAGTTACGGACGCAGGCTGCTGGCTTTAGGCTGCCCATGGTATTTCTATCGTTAGTTTCGAGAATATAACATAATTATTTAAAATCAATAAAATACTAAACACGCTATTTATATAGCGTGTAATACTATATGCAGTGTTGAATTTTTACACTTCAGACGGGTTCTATAACCATTTCAATTGGTCAGGTTGCTGAGAACGCGCGCTTACTAAACAGTATTTAGTAAACAGTGTTTAGTAATTGTGTAACAGTGGTTAGTAAGTGTGACGACATGAAACTTAGATCTCACTAAATGATTTTATCTACGAAACAAGAATAGTACTACTGACAATTCTCTTTGTTCATTAACTCAAGATTATGAATTACTAAACGAAACTAAATCATGTTTAGTGACTCTTACAACACGAATAATTTATTTACTATACAATCGTTTACTAAACATATTTAGTACATTCTACTACATTTCTCTCTGTGTACGAACGCGCGTGTGTGTGTTTGTGTGTGTGCAGGCGTTCAAGTTCCCGGACTCGATGGAGGTGCACTTCCAGTGCACCATCCAGATCTGCCGCTACCAGTGCCCGGACCAGTGCGCGGAGGCGGGCGTGGGCGTGGGGCTGGGCGCGGGCGCCGGCGCGCTGCACGGCAACCTGCTGGACGTGGGCCACGGCGCGGCGCTGCCCGATTCCGGCTACGGCCCGCCCGCGCTGCCCCTGGACGCGTACCTGAGCGCGGCGGCGGCGGCGGCGGGCGCGGGCCGGCCGCGCGACGAGCGCCGCGTGCGCCGCCAGCGCGAGGCCGCCCCCGCCCCCGGCCCCAGGGACAGCCCCGAGAAGGAGGTCAGCGCGCACCCAAATCCCTTCTCCATACAGCTTTCCCAAAATAGTGTAGTTTTTCAGTAATTTTGCTCCGACGTTACTCTCTGAATCTGAATCAGTGAAATTGTCACTGATTCAATAAGTGAGAGCCGAAGTCACTGATATCTTCAGTCGAAATGAGTAGTTTCACAGACAATCAGCGAATATGCGAACCTTTTCATAAAGACCGCCAGCATTTCACTGGTCGTCAATGGTAACCACCATCGCTCACTGATCGTTCAGTCGTCACGTTCAATTAATTGTCACATATTTCACTGATTCATACAATGCAGTTTCACTGATTCAAAAAGTGGACCCAACTTTCACTGATTTGTTCAGTTCAAATTCACTGTCAGTGGCAGGGTTGTAACTGACACCATCAGTGAATAGTCACTGTCAATCAGTAGGTTTTCACTGATTCAGACTGAGAGAGAGTAAGTAATTTAAAAAAAAAATTTCTCACAAAAATGCACAAATATTTTTTAAAAATTTTCTACTCGTATGTTTCAAAGAAAGAGCGAAAGACGTGTGAGTCCCGTTTCCAATAAACTCTCAGTATTTTTGAAAATTGCAAAAGTTAACATCGTAAAATTGCAAGTTTGAAGACAGAGAGTTCTCTTTTCAATGAAATCGGTTCTAAAAACAATTGATCTTTAAAAGAAGGACGTGTACAATTTATTTTTAAAACAAAGAGAAGTTTTCGCGTATTTCCTGCTTGAAATTAATATAAATTATGACGTAGAGATTTTCTCAAAAATCAGTCCACTGTTTTTTTAAATTTTTTTCCCGCGCTTAGAACAAGGGACGCTTAAAAGAATCGTGAGGTCTCAGTTTCGTTGAACTCTTTCGATTTTTGAAAATTGCGAAAGTAAGATATAAAGCAAGATTGTATATGCCATTGAAGCACCACTTTTTCTACTGCCATTCTTGAAATGCATTGCATTCCATGTTACTCCACACGAATGATGACAAGAGGTGTGAGAGAAAATTACATGTTAACACGTTTTTATAAAAGATGTTCTGCAAAGGATTCATATAAACATCCCATTTTTAGTGCACTTTAACTAAATTTTTTGTGAATAAACGCGTAGATGCCGTGTGTGCAAATTTCTAAATACCTTCTTTACCTACTTGTAGAGTGCATTTTTTGTTACTATGGGTGTGATGTGAACAATACTAGTTGAAATTGTAACTCCTTTTCAGTTAAACGGTAACTAAGGTTTTCAACCCACACTTTCCTGGATGCAATGTAATACTCCCCTGACTGGCTAGTGACTTATATCCGTGCAATTGAATTACACATGTCTGCAGATATACAGCATATAAGCCCTTTGCGGAGCAATGTCACGCATTGACAAATTAAAGAGTGAACCTTTCAGATCAAACACATTTTTCACTTGCATAAATTCACTTCTATATGCGTCTAACAAATCGGGTAGCCAGCTTTGAGCATTGCTTATCGCATTACTGTTACATGTGTAGAGTAGACTATTATACTGCGTCGTTCAGGACATCAATTCAGGACATCAACTTAACTTTGGTAAATGAGTTCATGTACGTGCACTGGTTATGTAGGCACGTGATTAATTAGGTGGTCGGCATATTTGTATATCAATGGCACATATGTGTATGTAAAGTTTTATAATTATTTTTAATGGTGTAACCTGTCGCTTGGATCTACCTCGCTGCGATGGAGCTTGCCCGGCTACCAGTAGACAGACGTGGCTTTTGACCTCTGCAAGCTTTCATGGGGAGAGGGGACGAATGCATGCCAGGGATTGCTATTGATGCTACTAATAATAATTCGCTTTTCTTATCACGAATTTAATGGCTGTTCAGCACTTATGAACTACGTTATATAAAGTACCCCTTTTACTCAATCAATTCTCTTCATTGATCGTTCCGCCCTTTGGGCGATCTCACCGCATTGTTCATCTCAGCGAGGCGTGCTGTGATGGTGGGGGGAGGTCCGGAACAGCGGCGGGAATCGGCTGATCTTCCGCGCGGACACGCCCAATTGCCCAGGCTCCCGTGGATTCGTGTGGACGCACAGCCTCGCTCGTTTCCTCTGGCGGTGAATTGAAGCGCACACACGAGAACAATGACCGGGGGGAGACGCTGATAGGACAAGCTGAGGCGATGTGATCAATGGTTTCTACTTGTTCGTGGCAAATGCAGCATTAATTATCTTTGGAAATTTTTGGGAACTGCTTTATCATTTTTTGTCGCGAATTGGCCGGCTAGGACCACGCGGACATACACTTGCACTTAGCGAGGCGTGATGTGGTGGCGTGTGCACTTAGCGAGGCTCAGTAACATTTATCCCGTGGTAAATATGTGACTCCTTTTGGGGAGATCAACATTATGCTGAATCCAATTTTTATCCCCCAGGGTTGTTAGTCCTGGGGATGAGATCTGGAATGATAATAATGAAGAATGAATAATTTTTTATTAAGGTTAAGTCTGAAGTGAAACCTTTTCTGCTCCGTAACTATTTGTGTACAATTGGAAATTATATCGAGCATCGAACAGGAATGTTAATTTTAACTATGATATTTTATGTGTTATTTACCATTTGCCCTGTATAATTCTAAACAACCTGTAACAAGTATTGTACCGCACCTTCTTGGTGAATGACACTCATCTCGATGAGTTTTTTGACCAGTTTCCTTGATCCTTTGAGCAAATGCTGAGATGTTCCCTTGCTTTGCTTCTGGACATAAATGTAACTTCATTATTTGCATGTGTTCTAGAAGTCAGTGAAAAATATAGTTATTAAAATTATCGTTCTCCATGTTGTCGCGGCTGGAAGTATTGTTCCATCTCGAAGGTCATGATGAGGCATAAGAGTCCAAATCTATAGCTGATTTGCCTTTGAAAGTAGATTTGATTACATCGGAGCTAATATTTTCTTAACAATCCGTGCAGAAACAGTCATTTCTTTCTGTGTTCAACATTCAATTAGTATGTAGCGTAGGGTAGGGATCACAGAATTATGAAAATGTGCACAGAATTCACTTGTCTCTGTAGTAAATCACACACTGATTTTAACTGTTTCTGAAGTAAATTATTGTTATCACTCGAAGAATGTCGGTTACCAGTTACAAGTCGAAGTTGCAACTTAATATATACATTTTGTAAACATCTCATTACTGTCTTTAAGCCCTCAAAACTACAGAAAAAAACGGAATGAACACGTTTTGAACATGCTTATTGAAGTGCTTGTAAATGAAACTGGTATCTTTTATTACGTAGTAGCTAATAGTGAATTTCTTGGGCTTGTGCAGGGCCGTGTTAACGCACGGGTCCGAAGTACCCGCGCCCGGGGCCCAGGGCCCCCAGTGTTCACAGTTCTCCGATAGGTCTTAAAAATATGTAATACTAAATTTTTCAAAAATTAAAAAGAATATAAAAAGAGATGTATGATTAATCTATGCGCAAAAATTGGCGCAACGGAGTGATGTATTGCATATTATTATATGTGTAATATGGAATGTTGCTGGTTAATGCGAGAACGTCACTCAGTGATGAGAAGATTAGTTCTTTTAAGAAACGTGTACATATTAGTTGGGAAGGGGGTCGGTAACAGTAAGAATGGGGGGCCCCCGGGGCTGTCGAAACGGCCGTGGGCGTGCGACGCAGTGCGTGAGAGGGCTTGGTGCTGTTGCAGGTGGGCGTGAACCGCGTGATCCGCGTGGTGTCGACGGGCGACCTCACCTTCTCGCTGGAGGAGGCGGCGGGCAACGGCAGCGCGGCGCAGACCATGGTGTTCCCGGCGCGCGCCGAGGACGCGCCGCTGGCCGGCCTCATCTGCATGACGACGCCCGGCTTCGCCGCCACGCTCGTCGTGCTGCTCGCCATCCTCGTCGTGTCCTGCCTCCTGTCGGCCTTCCTCTGCGTCAAGCTGCGCCCGTTCTCGCACAAGAGCGTCGCGCCCGCCCCCGCGCCGGCGCCCGGGCCCGCCGCCGGCGCCTCCGTCAAGAAGACGGCCAAGAGCTGCTTCTACTCGTAGGACGTTTCTCGAAGGCGGCGTTCTTTCTGACTCCGTGTTCTCATCTGGCGGCGGCGGCGGCGGAAAAGTGTCGCGGCTCTCCCGAGCCGTCGGCAATGGTACGTGTGTGACTGCCTCGTCTCGTCGTGTTCCTCTGTAGCTCCGACCTAGTGGGAACAGACGGGCGGCTCCTTGTTCCAGGTTAGCGCAGGTATCCGCCCCGTATCGTTGTTCCCTTCGAACGCATTTCCTCCTTCACGACACTGTCTAAGGGATACGCCGATTCCGCCAGTGAGCGGTCGTATACAGCTCTGTATTCAGCGGCTTCCGCTAACGCCTCGCTTGGCAAGGGCGCGCGGGGCGAGGGGTGGGGCGGGGAGGGGCGTGGCGGCGCCGCACGGCGCGGGCGTGGCGGCGCCGCACGGCGCGGGCGTCGGCGGCGGGTCCGGCGACGCCCCGCCTCGCCCCGCCTCGTCCCGCCCCGCCGCGCCCCGTCTCGTGCCGCCCCGCCCCGCTAGGCGCCGCCAGTCTCATCCCTCCACAGGCTCCACTCCCAAAACTCTGCTCTCCGGTGCAACGCGGGCGCTCCAACACCATCTGTAACGTGCCTACACATTCATAATCCTGGCATTGAAATTTGTATTGATGAGGGATAAAAAGTACGTCCGTAGTTCAAAACGGTGCCATTATGTCGAATTAGGAGACATAGGAATTCAGAATGATTGTTTTTTATCTACTATTATTTTCTGGGATCTCAGGATCAGTACTAGTGATCTGAGTCATGAGTTACTTTTACGGACGATTGGAGAGTTACGAAAACTGTAAGCACCCCATTGCGTTTGATTTCCTTTCGAATGAAAAAGTAAAAATGATGTTTTTCAGTCGAAAAACTGGACAATCTTTTAAAGTAGAGCGCTGAAGATGCAATTTGCCTTCCACTCGCATCGATTGACTTTCCACTCGTTTCACAAAAAAGCTCAGGCGATTTTTCCGTTAAATTTACTGATCAATCGAGTTGAATATTTTTGTTCAAAAAATGTTAGCGTGGTGGATATAAAGTAATAGCAAATACTTAAAAAGAATGCCCAATGGACTCAATCACAGAATTTAGTAAAAATGTCTCTTAGTAGTGAAAATAATTCAGAATAATATGCCTTTTTCAGGATTTCTGGAATCCATGTATTTTTGTAAGTGGTCGGCCTCCAGTTCACATCTCATATTTTGAAATTAATCCAACTTAAGTTAGAGCAATTCACAAATAAGAAAAACTGTATTCTGCCCCAAGAAAGTGGCGGTTTTCGCATTTCTTATTAAATATTATCAACATTTTGACAGAGAAGTCGTATGTTTTTGTGCTAGTGACGGTTTGCCTGTAGGTCCAATGTAACACCCCTGGAGGGATGAGTCGGCTAGTGCTCTCGCGCCAGGAGAGGGCAGAGGGCGAGGTGGCAAAGGGCGAAGGCGGCGGCAGCTTCAGGGCCGAGCTCACCTCGCTCACCCAGTCATTTGTTATATCATATTATTTATTGTTTTTATTTATAAACGCAGCTCAAATCTTACCTCTAGGGACTGTACTCTTTGGGAAGCTCTCGCCGGTCGTATTACGATCTGGAGAGCCAATGGGGGTGTTTGCGTCTTCGGATTTCGATTATGTTTTCTTGACAATTTGGCTTCGCCTTGGACTACTTCATTCTTCTGAGTTAGTGTTTATAAAAGTAGGTAGATATAGAATCATGTTTTATATAGGCCTTCACAAAATATATCTGAAATTGTATTTCTTCTCATAAATAAATTTCATGATTGATTCTTGGGTTCTACACTGTCAACAAAACATAATTGATAATGTACATAATGTTTTTCTAGAAGCTAGTTTCTTGTGAAATGAAAGGTCCGGAAACCCAGTTCCTGTTCGTCTGAATATTAAGATATTTCACTAAAGACCGAATGTGAACAAATTGTAGGTAGACTTATAAAGCAGAATAAAATATATTGAGCTGTAACACAGTCGGCTCGAGTATATCCAGATTGTTCTGTAAGGGTTTCCACTTTGTGTTTAACTTTGAAACTTACTCGAAAAAATATAATCAAACAAAAGTTTGTACATAAATTATACATTTGTGAGAATAGTTTCAAAGTAAATACAAACACCCACAGTGTATTAATTTATATATGTTTTGCCAAACTACCATCTAAGGTTTGGGCGAATGTGTTATCACGTGTGAGCATGGTTATTATATTATTTATTTTGTGAATAAAAATGTAACAAAAGAAATTATTTATTATTAAATTGATATAGCGTGAATGATAAATGTATGAATGTTCTAACAAATTTAGTTATTTTTTGTGAATTTATGGTTTAAACATTTCAATAAAGGATTGAATTATTAAGAAATTACTTTCTATGCCTTCGGCTCCCGTGTTTTATCCAATGTTTTATCCAACTTTTTAACACACATATATAGATCTACATCAGCTGTGGAGAAATTAGGTAAGCAATTTCTTCATATTTTCTCGTAAAATTGAATGTATTGTAATGTCGCAAAAAAACGATATATAGATTTTTACGGAAATACACGTTGTGGGGTCCCTGATACGAAAAGTAGATTATTTCTAAGTCCACTTTTTCCTCGTCAATCCGTCTGTCCGTTCCTCTGTCCGTCCGTCCGTCCGTCCATAATTACGTCCGTCCGCCCATCTGCTGAGAGCCTAGATGATTCACAGAACTTTCTCCGAAAATGATATTCCCGGACTTAGAGCAATGAAGGATTTACGATATTCAGTGGATCTCTTAACTTTTAAGTTCTTAGGTTATTTTCAGAATTTTATCAAACATGTATTTACTTTTTCACTTCTTCGTATATGTTTGAGAAGGCATGGTGTGATATCTCAAACAGTTTAATGAAAGGATATTTTCACTTCAGTGTTTACTTAATAAATGTACATAATTTACAATTCACTCCATAATTTTACAGAACTATTGCAAATTGAACAAGAAAGACGATGCCATGTTTTAGCACTTAGTTCTTTTGATTATACGTTCTCTAATTTTAAAAGTTACTTTTTACACACTGAACTGTTTTTAAACCCAAATGAAGTGTTTTAGGAAATGAATAATTGTTCGGAAGATTCAAACACAATTTGGATAATCTCTCTATTACTTAAAATGTCAGAGTAGATCCATATTCTTTGTTTTGTTCATAGAAAATCCATTACATTTAAGCAACTCATTGATAACCTCATTTTAATTTCCCTTAGTACAGACATAAATTATCACCCCTGAAAGTTTGCAAATATTTTTTAAATTATGTTTGTACATTTGTTGGAGTAAGCACATAAAAGTGTATATCAAAATATATTTTTATAAAACCATTTACTTTACACAAGCAAAGTTTAAATTAAAGACTTTCCTTCCCTAAAACTGATTTAACAAAACTACATTTATTGCAAATAAAAATGAATGAAATTAAGCAAATAAACGTTACATAAAACAACCCATACATCAGAACTTTGGAATCAAGGATATTTTTAAAGAGAATCTATTAAGTAAAAAGCATTTTTATTTCTTTCTCGTAAATGTGCTTATCCAACTGATGTTTCTTGATTTTTTTGTCTTTTTTATTGTCTCCATGATACAACGATTTAATATTATAAAAAAGAGTGAACATCTTGTTCTATCAAATTACTAACATTTGTGTGCCTCTGTGTAACTTAAGTAAAATAGACGTAGTGAATAAATATTCAACCTTATTCAATTCCAAAATATTTTTATGGAATATTTTAGTTTAATACTGTTTACTAACCAATATTTTACATAGGACGTGAAACAATTTTCAAAACATAATTATCCTCGTTGACGTTCTTAATGATGTGTTTATTCAGCTGTCTTCCTTCTGTTTACTCCATGATCATTTGAGCTAGCTGCCTTCCTTCCATGATCAGTTGGGAGTTTGCCTAAGAAGTTGACAGGTTAGGTAGTGTGGTGTATGTTAGACTGTGATGTATATTAAAGTAAATAGTTTTGAAATTCATAGTGTAGTATCTGTGTTCATTTACAATAACTACATCCAGAAGAGAATGCTGATTCGTTTCAAGAAGCTGCATCAACTGCAAGAAATTGGAAGGCAAGGTGAATGTTTACTGTAATGGCTTGATAGAATAAGCGAGCTTGCCTGTATGCTAACATGTTGATTATCGTTTACTTTGGAAAAAGGTAAGACTCAATATCTCCACATTCGTTTCTAATATTGTTATAAGTAATGAATTTATTATGTAAAAAGATAATTTATTGACAAGGTGTTTATCAAGTACGATATAAAGAATAGGTTATTTACCTTCAAGTATATTTTTTTGATTTAGTTCCATATTTTAGTGTGATAGTATATTCTGCAAGTAGTAAAAGTATCGTTAACCTAGGTAAATAAGATAATAAGTAGCTTTTTCACTGAAAATCAGATAGGTGTCCAACTCGATTCTCCTAATTATTATATTCTCCATTTGTGTATTACCAGTTAAATAAACTTTTGCGTCTTGAGTAATTGGTGCATTTGTAGCCTCGCCGTCAATGCCTCCTCCGCCCTCCTTATAATCATGTGCCATGTGGTGTACTGTTTAATGTATTGCTTGCTACGCGTGCCCATCACCAAGTTTCCCCTCACCATCCAACCCACTGCCCTCTGAGGCCTCAGCCCAGAGGGAAGGGGCCTTGCCGCAGCGCTGAAGGATACGAGGTGCGAAGGATACGAAGGATTCAAGCGCCGAACGCTCTACGACCTATTCATCACAGTGTTTTAAATTTGCAATTGCCAATATTAAAGCTGTCGACATTGAAAGAAAATAATGTTTAGTTATATTGAAAGTATACAAGCAACCAGGAAAATGAAAAAAAAAGCGTCGCTATTTACGTAATTGTGATTCATCTAGTTAATTTTCTGCATTACCTCGCACATTCTTTCCTTATACAAGAAAATGTTCAACCAACATGTTAGATACTTTCAACTAAAACTTTATTCATTGCAATGTAATTATGTAATCTGTAGAAATATGAGATAATTAGGAATACGAAGCACATTTGTATGAAGCATGTTAAATCCTTTTCCATTTCGTTTATAGGCTAATTCTTAATGCAACTGACAAAAAGGGAGGTAATTCGAATATTAAAATGCAATGGAATGTTTGAAAAAAGTAAACGTTTGTAAGTTTCAGTGCTTTTATTTATTATGTCTGTGAAAAATGGAAATATGAATTCAGTTTATCACTTCAGATGCTACAACTTGATGTGCCAAAGAAAATAAAACTCAATCACTTTTTTATCATTCAATAATACCTTATTTTATAAAATGTGTTTTCTTCCCATTCGGCAGTTCTGCTTTTCAGACGTTCGTACATTTCTATTTTTTACACAAACATTACATTTGGGCTGATCACATCTCACTCTGGTAGAATTTTATTAATAGTTAATGTACAGTATTTAATACAAATATTTACTTTCGTATAACATACAAATCTACTTAATTTGTATTCAATACACATCCATGAATTATTTACTTTACATGTAAATACATTTAAAAGATAGGTTTACATTCATGAGTTGAACATTTACGAATTTAAACATACATTATTCCAGTTATTGATTATCATGAAAGTTTGGATATCGTGTATGTATTCTCTTAGGATTGTTAAATGTTTTCCCCTTCAAATATGTTATGCTGCAAGGAATGGCTAAAAAAAGAGTAATACGTGTCGCAATTCTTTCTTATACTTGGGTTTTTATTTTTTGGCGCGTGTGGGCGTGTCTTCACAATGGAATATCTCACGGTATTTCGCGTTATTCTCAATCGTGCCGCTAGAAGTCGCATGATAGAACGGCTCGATCCAGTCGCGATCATGCAACTCCCAGCGGCATGGCTGAGAACAACCGTGAATATTCCATCGTGAATATTCCAACTGAGAAATACTGTGAGATATTCCATCGTGAAGACACGCCCACATGCGCCAAAAAATAAAAACCGAAGTATATATATTGTTTTATAGGTTGTATTTGAAGTTCTATTTGAATATGTGTGTTCAGGATGTTCCAACGAGCCTTCGCAGTGTCGTAAAAATTTGTTCTGTACAATCTTATATCACCCAATATTAATTTTTGGTGTGTTATTCAAGACCGGTGAGGCACATGTGAGTAATGGTCTACTGACTTAAATATCAAGACTGCACATTGCAAATTTAAGGCTTTGTGGACGTTTATTAATGGATCAACTGTCATTATTTTACTTATGTTCAATTTGTTATTACTGGAATGTGCTCTCAGTTAACCTTCTATCATTGTTGCGAGACGTACCAGGATCCTGTTTTTTTTTCGGATTTTAATGAAAATGTTATGCACTACTATGAAAACATCCTGGTATGCTTAAATACCAGGATTTTAAGTCCGTGGTAACTGATGTACGATTTAAGATTCGTAGAATAATATTTTTATTCAATAGTATAAAACTAAGGTTGACGTAGGAAGGTCTTTCTCTGGCACATATTAGACTAGGAAAAGATAGTTTTCCATTTAGTTTATCGATATAAAATGGATCGATATCTAATAAAAGTTAACGATCTTCCTGTGCGCGTTTAAAACATAATAGAGTTGTACGAACAATCAGAAATTAAATAATTTGACATTACTGCCAGGAAATTTAGTGAAAGTACCAGGTGGTTTGGAGGTTGGTTCTGGGATATACATTTAATCATCTGGCAATGCTTCCTGCTATCATTGTGTATCCCAAGGTTTTTCACTGGTGTATCAGATGGAAGTCATTGAATTAATTGGAAGGACATTAATAAATACTAATGGGCGAGGTAACTTTGGTTTACAAAGAGTGAAGATTTTTGGCCTGGGCTTTGGTTGAGTTTATTTTTATACTCTACTAGGAAAACCCGGCTGACTTTGTTCTACCCTTCATCTCCCTCTTTCCCCTCCCATCTCCGTTTCTCACTGTCTCTCCCTCCCTCCCTCCCTCCCTCCCTCCTTCCCTCACCCTGTCCCTGTCTGTCTCTGTCTCTGCCGCTGTCCGTCCCTCTCATTCGCATTTACTTGCAGATTCTGCACATCTCTGAGCAGTTGAAGTATTATCGGGAAGTGCCGGACCAGCAAAAATGTATTAGAATGTTCAGGAAGAGCTCTGTAGATTACAGTGTGAGAAACGTTTCTTTGAGGCTTTAGGCCTCAAAATTTTGGTTTTTAAGGCCCTTGAACGCCTCGTTTAGGAGTTATTTATCAATATAGATTGAAAATGCTGCCGAGTGTGTTGCAGATTGCATTCGACGTGAATGTGTAGTGGATATGTAGTGATATACACCAAATGTAGTGAATACGTAGCGCCATGTAGTGGAGTTGAAACAGAATTAACAACACAAAAACCTTCTCGGTGAAAAACACGCAGAAGTGCCAACTTCATGGAGATCGGTCCAACGGTGTTGGAGTTTTGCTCTTATGTATATATAGATTATTGAGCCCACCTAATACTTTCCATTTCGAAGCGCAGCTCAAATTTATCAAAGAAAGAAAATGTAGTCCTTCCCGCATACGCGCTCGCGCTTATATGAATTTGTAAGCTTTCAGCAATAGACAGAGACACACTGTCGTTCTTCATACTTCTTTTGGCTTCGGGTTGTTATCTTGAAGTAGTAGATGAAGATCAGAGATTTAGGAATCAGGAATATTGAAGGGTTAGCTCCATTGCTCAAACGTGCTCTCTCAGTACCTCAGAAAAATTTTGTCATGTTTTACTTTATCACCATTGCATGTCGAATATTGAGAAAGTATTCTATTGCTGTGGGGAAGAAAACGTGAATTTTCAACATAAAAACTCTTATTGCCGGGCTCTGGTATCAAGAAAGAGGATAAATATAGAAAATTGCTAAATATAGAAAACAATTATCTAATACGTGGTGTAGTCACAATCCGTATTTCGTTGGTCCTTGATTCTGAAAAATCGATTGATGCCAAACGTCTGTTCGTCTGTCTGTCAACAATATGTGCTTGCTATATCGTACAGCCGATTTTCTCCAAAATAGATATTCCCCAATTTGACTGATGACGCAGCCTCTTGAATTTGAAACCGATATTTCAATTTTGATGAGTACTCTGCATGAAACTCCAGGAGCATTTTCAAAAAATTGGCACCAAATAGTAAGCGCCTCATTTTCGTTAAAATTTATTATTTTTGAAAATTGGAAAAGTTTAACATCTTTCGCCGTTATCCTATAACTAAAGTATTAAAGATAGTTTTTTAATTAATTCCTTAAAAAGAGATTTTGAAGTCAGGTGAAATCAGGTTCTTCTATGCTTCGAAAATTTGAGTAGTTTTTGCGTAATTTTATGTTGAAAATAGGATATTTTTAATTTTGTTTAAACAACTTTTTTGGTCAAAAACAGCCCCAGTTTTTTTATTACATTTTGTCCTTAGCGTGTAGAACGCTTAAGAAATTGGTGCAGATTTCATGTTCGTTCAAATTTATGATTTTGTGAACATTTTTCGGCATCTTCCTTCAACTACAATTGTAAAGGTGATTTTTTCTCAATGAAACGTATCTATCAAAAACTGATTTTAAAATAAAGGTATGTTCAAATTTTTGAAAATTAGTATTTTTGTGTAATTTAGTCTCTATTTACAATTTTGTAGTTTGAGGAAGATGCCGAATAAAATTCAAACTTCTGCAATTTTCAAAAATTCAGAGTTAACCGTGAAAATCTTATCTATGCCACCGTAAGTGTATTTTACACTATTCTTACAAGAAATTTAAAGAAAAAAATTTGAGCCAGTTTTTGAGAAAAGTTTGAAAATGTCCGGGGGGCTTCATGTAAAGTACCCCAAAAATTAATGCATGTTTTTCAAAATCGCAGAGCTTCGACTCAGGCTAGATGAACAGGGGTTTCTTCAATTTGGAAAAAGTCGCCCTTACAGTTGAAGCGTTAGTGTTGTTTACATACACCAGCCGGACGGACAGCCGGACGGACGGACGTTTTGCTTTAAATTGTTTTTTCGGTATCAAGGACAAACAAACAGGGATTCTGGCTACATCACGTGTTGGGGGATTTGTTTCTTAATTTAGCAACTGGACTTACCCACATTTTCGTTATCATGGCGCGGCAACGAAAGTTTTTCTGCCGAAAGTTTGTCATTTTTTTGCGCAGTATTACATAACTTTCCTTAGACTATGTATATTACTCCGTATATACGTACATATACGGGAAAGTAAAAATATTATAGAAGAGTGAAACGCCTTGTCATAAATAAACATTTTTGTTGAAAGATTTGGAGCCGTTTTTAAGAATATGTTTAAATGTTACTGTAAATGTGAAATTTGAAGTTTTTAGAAGAACTTCATTAGAAGTCTTTTGAAGCATTTTACCCACAAATGCACTAATGTATACAAATTGCGTAATTTTTGACAAATCAAAGAATACCACAAAATGGCTCGTGATTTGTGGCTCATGTAGACATCAATGCAATAATGTATACAAATTTCCGATGATGTGAGTATTAACAAAGTGGAGACATGTCAAAAAATTACATTTTTATACATTTTGAAAAGAGAAAGGAATAACGGAATATGACTATTGTGCCCACTATTGTACGTTTAACACTATCCCTACCAAAGGTTTAAAGAAAAAATTTGAAGGTGTTTTTCAGAAATTCTTGTTTTTGGTTATTTTGTAATATTGTACATATTCCATGCAATATTGCATGAAACATACTAAAATTTTCAAAAAAAAATTTTCCTGACCTTCATGAAAGAACTAATTATGGCAAACGAAAATTTTCATTTGAAAAATCTCTCTTCAATTTTGTAGTTGTGGGAAGACCCCCGAAGAACTTCAAACTTTAGCAATTTTCGAAAATTCAAAGTTAACAATGAAACAGTCCTATGCCATTTCTATAAGTGTATTTTACTCTATTCTTTCAAAATTGTAAAGAAAAATTTGGTGCCATTTTTGAGAAAATTTTGAAAATGTTTGAGGGGTACATGTAAATTTTACATAATGTTTTTCAAAATCGCAAATCTTCGAATCGAGCCAGATTGACCGCGGTATATCCATTTTGAAAGAAATCTTACGTATGGTTTAGGTGGTAGTGGTATTAAATGAAGGACAGACGGACGAACAGACGAGCACAGTTTTGAAAAAAAGCTCTTTATGTATCTAGGTCTCACAATTTATGATATCTGACTACATAACGTGTCGTGGGAGTAATTTACTACACATGGAGGCGTTATTTTAATAGTGGTACAACTCCCCTTTTTTGAGAAATTGAGCAACTTCATTTTCAGGTGTGCGCAAGTGTTTTACATTTATTCTGAAAGTGATACGAGGGTTGGGACAGAAGTCATGGCAACTATTTTTTTCTAAAAGAAATATTATCGGATCGCAGTAGGGTGTGTTTACATCAACAGATAGCTCTGCAAGTGTCTCCATTAGCACACAGAGCAGCTTGAAATCAGTTGTCCATCTACCGCCGTGCGAAGTGAATGTAACATGTTTCCAACAGCGCTTTTACTCCAAGAGAACCTTTCACCATGAAAGGAATGCCCGAGAATGTCACAGGGAATTGGTGGAAGCTAATGAAATAATGTCCTTCCATACTGGACAGCCACGAGATGCGCAAGAGAGTTTCTGCAAAAATGTGCCGCAACCAGTGATCAGCCTTGTATGAGTGTGCGGATCAATGTTATATGCGGTAATCGAGCATCTACCTAATCAGGCTTTTAGAACGGGTATGTAATGCTTTTCGAATTTGTGAAGTCGTATTCTCTAAAATTCTCTTATAACATGAAACGAGTATGGTTATTTCAAATACATTAATAAATATGATAAATTCAATTTTTGTGTGTTCATAAATGTCCAAGCACTTAGTTTATATCTTGTCCTTTCAAGTGTGTATTTGAAATTTTCCACCCCCACTCATATTCTCACAGAAAAAATAGTTGCCATAACTTCTGCCCCAACCCTCGTATAACGAGAAAGTCTTTTTGGCGCCGGTTGGTAGTAGCTGGAAAGAGGGTGGGCAATACCAAAAAATTCACCTAGACTAAAGGAATTAGAAAACTATTGTAACTAGTGCACAAAATGTCCTGTCATTCTGTAGCACTACTAGATTTAATTTTCAATTTCATCGGCGCTGACTGTCAATAGTACATTGGCACATTCGTTAGACACATTGTAAGATGCGAAGGGTTTCTTCTCTTTATTGCCCAGTGAATGTATTTAACAATGGTAATTGCGTACGTTGATTGGCACGAGCTTGGGACGGTGATCTGGCAGATACTGCAGCAGAACAGAAAGTAGACATTTTTATTGAATTTAGTTTGTAAGAACTCTCCCGAAGTCTCAATTTCAAACTTACTCCGCTAATTTAGAACACTTCATAAAATACAAAGGTATTTTTTAAATTTAGACGTTAAGGAAAATATTTAAAAATTCTTAAGTCAAAAATTAATTTTAAAAACAATGCAAAACTTACATCAAATGAAAGACCATCTTGTGTTCTTTAATATAACAAAATGTGAAATTTGTCACAATTACAAACCTAATTATAAACAATTAACTTTAGGGATGCCAGCATTTGTTTTGAAAAATTTAAAAAGTAATATCGTCTCGAAAGAAAATCTTAGCGAGAAAATTAAAAACTCGCGTGTTTTAAAATAACTTAAAATTATATAAACTTACAATGTGTCGAAATTGTGTTGTAAGGCGATTTCTGAAGTGATTTTGAAACTATCTTTGAGTTTACTTACTCTTACTTTGAGAATTTACTCTTGTGAATTATATTCCCGCTGTGATTTTTGTATCAGATCTCACAGCTGATCATATATTTTATTTTAATTAATTTCATGAAATCCATAAAATTTACATACCGTACTTGTATTTTCTCAGTCAGAATTTTCGTATTCAGAAAATACTATATTTATATTGTTTATGAACAAGATACATGTGGATGTAATTGTTACTACCACAATACATATAAGGAAAGACATATTATTTTATTATGTTCATTTGATATCATAAAGACATCAATTTTCCATTTCTCAAATAAACGCCAGAGTACATTTTTTATAAAATTTGAAGTTGCCTGGCTTGTTGAACTGAATGTATTTATTCGATGCAACAGTCATGATAAGAACATTACCAACTTGTAAGACTAGGTGTTTAAAAAGGTAATTACAAGTATGGTAATTACTTGGGTAATTTTTGAAACTTGGAAACTTTTAATGGATAATTACTTGTATCCTAATACAGAACAGTTTTAAGATTCAAAACTGATGCATACATATGTCAATGAAGGAGCTGAAAATGAAAGGCATGGCAATGTTATTTTACTGTGGCAAAAACACACACAAAAAGTGTGAATTTTAATGTTATTGCATCATATGAGTGAAGTGTAATATCAATAAGGACTTCTCTAATAACAGTTTTTACATTCAGAAAAATGATTGTTCAAAATTGATGCGTACATCTAAGGTAGTGTCATATCGAAGATACCATGCTCAATTTCATATCAACTTTTAGCAAAAAAGTGAAGTTGTATTGACATTATATTGACATTATATTGTCATTATATTGTCACTAGTATTGACAATTTATTGTCAATATATTAAAATAGGAAAATTATATTGATACATTTGTAACAGAACTGTACGGAGGTGGAGTTTGAGTTGTGATGAAATCATATTGATAATTTTTATTTTTAGAGAATATAATGAAGCAGAGATATTCCCTAAAGGTAGCAATTATTTTGTGTTATTTTGCGTTTTGGATTATCATAATGAAATGAAATGTATCATGGTAGTGTATTCTGGACTAGGTTGGGATCAGCACAAAAGATAAATAGAATTACAGTGGAAACGAGACATTTTGGAACACCATTATGTGGAAAGGAAGAAATGAAGTTCGATATGGATGCGAGAAACAATGTGTAAATAAAAGGGTCGAAAATAGGACGTGACCGGCGTCATTACGTGAAGAATAAGTTGTATAATTTTTTAATGGGATACTTGAGTAATTTCCGTGATTACGAATATACAATAATAAATAGAAAATGCAGATTATTAAAGATAAAACTATATAATAAATCTACCGATTTTCAGCCAATGGGAAATAGCTGTGTGTTCAACAAATGAATATAGTGCGCAGACGTTAGGAAAGAAAGACGAAACTGACGAACTTCCAATCTGAAAGAGACAATTGAAAATCCGGTTATACGATTTGCAAAAGAGAACGTGCTCGCCTGTAATGGGAGTCGGACGTGAATTGGTAGCATAGTCTGTAGTGACAATAATTTCATCTATGAGTTGTTGAATTATGATAAAGAGTGCGGATAAAATCATGGAAACAATGAATTGATATTGGGAATAGGTTATTAAGAAAACTAATTTCGAAACTTAGAAGTTAAATTATAACTACGAAGTGTGATGAAGCAACCAAGATGGCGGTGATATTATGAATTTTGAACGGAGATTGACAATTGCTTCACCAGTGAGACAATTGTTTCACTACAAGGAAGAGAGCAGTGGACAACCCAAAGAAAGTCCGTAGGCAGTAAATAGTTAATGTGGGAAGACGAGGTTGTGTCCAGTTTTTAAGAAGTATTATTATTAAAGAGAATCACAGGTAGCATGACTATGAGTAAAGTAACGGATATCAGATGATTGGTAAACTAGTGTGAATGCGTTGTAAATATGGAGTGAAAATTATTATTATATTGTATTGTTATAGTTATCATTTGTTTTATTCGTTGCGTCAGGAATGGAGCTGCGATAATGGATGATATTTGTAATTGTCAAGGCAAATTATAATATTTCTGAACGATTAATGTTTTTGTTCAAGTAGTTCAAATTTGATCAAAAAAATCTTGCGTAAGTTTCACAACTTGAAATCCCATATGGACAAGTCTCTCGACCTACGTATTATAAATATTCTTACTCCAATGGGCGATTTCCACTCCGAAACTGAAATGGAGAAATGATAAATTGTTAAATAGTAATAAACTTTTCTGTTGGGCCGGGGTCGGCAAAAAACATAGCTTCATTATTAAATAAAGTAAATAATATTAGGGGCACAAAAATAATCACTCGTCTCAGTGTGAAATCTATATGCTGTACTTTTGAAAGAAGTTCCTTGCCTGGAGAGTGGAATTAATGACTTTGGGTTCATCATCAATGTAGTGAATTTGCCTTTGTTACAGCAAATAGTTCCACGTGTGGATATAAATT
Organism: Acheta domesticus; assembly: GCA_031308135.1. NCBI lineage: Eukaryota > Metazoa > Arthropoda > Insecta > Orthoptera > Gryllidae > Acheta > Acheta domesticus. The sequence continues at coordinate 179,893,515 of JAHLJT010009436.1, read as the reverse complement.
GAGAGCTACTCGTAGTTTTTAAGATTTTTTATAGTCATATGTACTAAAATTATAAGTATTATAACATTTTGTACTCATCTGTTTGAAGTTAGATTTTATTCAAAAACTTGCCAAAAATCTCTTTCCATATTTTATTACACTTTTAGACACTATTAAAAAGACATAGTTTATTTTGGTATATATGTTTATTACAATTCATCTACATAAAGGTGATATGGATATGGGATAGAGAAGATTGCAATCTTCCACCCAGTCAGACCATAAGTAATTACCATTTAAATTATACTACATGTTTAAATAATAACAATAATAATATAGAAATTGGTGCATGATGAAGTTTAATTACAATCTGTAAAAATGTATTTTTGGCCATGTCTGGTGAATCTGTAATTTTTAAGTTTTTCAACTTCTACTCATTCATTACAATTTTACGACACCGAAAATGGAACATTATAATTAAAGTTTTTTAATTTTTTCATAGAAATAAAAATTGTATCAGCTTATATCTTTTCTTGTGCCAGCAAGTGATCAAAATTTACCTATAGATAAAACCAATTAGATTTCCAAAGTGTTATGTTTATGCTGCATAGGAAAACCAACAGCTGGCACATATATTTGCAAATGCAATTGTGATTTTCCTCTAAATAAACAGCTGTTAGACCTATATATTAATTTACAGCTACAATGTATGTACAAAATTACATTAATTTTATACTGACTTGTAAGTTAACTTTATTAATATAATATTTGTTTACAAGTAGGGAAAAAAGTAACTAAATTATAAATTTTTAATTGAGCAACCTCATGAGCTTGGTTTTACTTGAATTCAGTAATTTGTTATTATCTCTGAATTTGAGTGAAATTATTTTAAATTTTGATATTCATCATGAGATGTAACATTTGAAAATGAATCTATGTAGTTTCCATTCTAGTTGATTTATCACTTTCATAAAAAATGTCATTATGTATGCAATTTTTTTTATCAGAGACACGGGTAACTAATAATAATTAATATTCATAACAATTTGTACGAATGTACATGTGTCAATGTAAGAAATCATTGCCTTCCAATGGACTCATAAAGACGGCATTATTTGCATGGCAATCATTCTTTTGATGGACTTTGAGAGGACGAACTTGACGTTTCATATTGTTAAGGAGCCAAGATTTGTATATCTTAATATTTCCATCGTAATCTTATTTAAATTATCTTAAATTATTTTTTAACGTATTATTTGTACACTCTATTCCAAATGACAAAATAAAAAACATATAATACCAGTGATGTATCAAATTTATAATACATTTAATTATTATTTTGTGAATTTATTGTTCTCCCCTCGAGACCTTCCGGATAGAGCCATGCAAAAAATTCATTGGTACAATCTTCAAAGTTTTAGTCATTTGAAATGGATTTACTATATTGGCTAATTGCAGTTCAATTAAATAAATTACTTATAAATAACAAGAGCAATATTGTGATGCCGACAAGTGAAAATGCCGATTGTTCCATATTGTGCAGTCGTCTTTTCACTCATCTGAATCATTGAAAGACATCGAGGAAAATTGGTTAATTACATACGAAGAACACTCATCAATCAAGATTAAATAAGAAACTAGAAATGAGGGAGGGTGTGTGAACAGCCAATGCGAAAATTGTCTACTAGTATCACTAGGTCAGTCACTCACGGTATTGCACACACAGCATTGCACAAGGCATATTTCTAGAGCTGAACCCATGGAAATACTGTTGGTGGTTGATTATTACTATTAAAACTGGAATATATTTCAAATACGATACAAGAATCGGCGATGTAAATTTTGCGTAATTCATGTACACATAAAATATTGTGCAAATGAGGTACGAAAATAAAATTGTTAGTCGCGACAACCCAAGAAACCCAAATTACAGAGAATCATACATTGTGATTGAGCATTTTCTTAATATAATTTAAATTTTTTAGCGATGTTTAATTATGAACCGAAGTATCTGCGAAAAAATCATGTTACCAAAGTGTACAACTGGTGGCTTAATATAACTCCCACACCGCCCTTCCCACCGACCCCACCAAAACTCTTAATTTACTTGCTAGCACAAGATGAAATATACCCCTCATGTTGGTTTGGTGGATTGTATCATCATTGGGTTAGTTCAGACACTATCATAACGAACACTGCTCAACAACGTTCATATGTGACTACGAAGAAAATGTAATTAATAAGTTATTTCCTATATTATTATTTTGTTATTGTTGATGTGGTCAGAAAAAAGCTAGGCATTTGCTGCTAGGAAACAGAATAAACGACGGTGCTTTGAAAATTCGTATTTTTTAAAAAAGTTGTAGTTTTCTTTCGTAGTCAGATACGTTTGCTTAGTATAGGTTACATATTTACATACACTTTAAAACGTTTTTATATGAAGCAATATGTCAGCTAACACTTAATTCGAACACGTGAAACCAAGAATTATCGTCTTCTATACGTGGCAAGACGCTGTGGTATCAATTTCACTGACACAGAACAATGTTTACAACTTTTCTGGTAGGTTCGTATTATAAATTATTTTCACCTAATATTGATCCTTGCGGGATGCCTATTATCTATAAAACACTGTTTAATGTTCTCACATGGTCTATAATATAAATAGTGTTTGGTAAATTGGATATAGAACACGGCGTTCTCATTTGGTATGCTATATCTGCGAAACAGACGATCGTAATTAGTCTTTAGCCGCTCACTGACTTGAAGACGTTAATCACCAACCTCGAAGTTCCACTGGGAGTCTTTTGATTCGACGCTGGTTGGACGGCGAGTCTAGCGCTCCCCCGCCGCCGCGGCGGCCGCCGCCGCCGCCGCTGCCGCCGCGGCGCCGTGGGCTCTGCGCGGCGCAAGCGCTGTGCGCAGGGGCGGCGGGCGCCGCGGGGGCGGCGGCGGGGGCGGGGGCGGCGGGGGCGGGGCACTGGGGCGTCCGCGCGCGGAGCAGCCGCATGGCCATCCAGCCGGCGAGCGACTGCGCGTTGGCGCCCGCGCCCGCGTCCGCGCCTGCGCCTGCGCCGCCGCCGCCGCCTCCTCCCCCGCCGCCGCCCCCTCCCGCACCCTGCTGCGCGCGCCCGTGCCGCTGCGCCGCCGCCGCCGCCGCCGCCGCTGCCGCCGCCGCCGCCGCCTGGAGCGTGTCGCGCTGCAGTTGGTAGCGGTAGAGCAGCGAGCCCGCGACCAGCGCCGACACCACGGCCGACACGGCCACCAGCACGAAGAGCACGGAGAAGCCGGGCACGGGCAGGCAGATGCCGTACACCACCTCCTCACGGATGCGCCCTTGGAACACCGTCACCGCCTCCGCGCGCTCCGGAGTGAAGGCCAGGTCCACCTGCGTAAACACATTTTCCCAATACTCTCATATCCATTTAATGCAATCAAATTAAGAAAAGAAAGCGTATATTTAACGTTATTGAAGATTCAATAGTTTTCAGTGAAAACGACCTTAAGATTGAGCACGTTCAGAAATGCTCAAACGACATTTTCTCAAAAGCAACACCAATTTTGTTCTTCAAACCTTTTCACAAACAGTGGGGAATCCACTGAAATGCCTGTCAGATTCATCATTTTGATGCATTCTTTTTATTTATTAGCTAGTGGTGCGTCAGAATGTCATAGACTTTCTCGTATTAATCTTCTATTTTCTTTGGTCTGGGCTAGCTATTCGGACTTGCCATATTCTCCTGCCAGCTGCCATCTATCGCCGACCAAACTACATTTAAAAAATTCTCAATTTTTCGGATTCCTAATAATAGAATCGAAATATTACTTGAGGAGTATTAAAGAAGAGTAAAATATCGTACATAAATGGCAATTTTCTTTGAAAAATGTGTAGCCGTAAATGCGAAATTTGAAGCTCTTTTTTCACAGAAAATTTTTGAGTTTCCGAAAAACTTTATTTGAAGTCGTTTGAAGCACTCGCAAATGCAATAGTATTTACAAATAGTGTATATTAACGGCGTGATCTATTTAAAATAATACATTTGTGTAATTAAGAAAGGAATATAATAAAATGAGATTTGTTATTTTTAACAGTGCATTTAGCACTACCCTTTAGTGTTGTTTACAGGCGGACAATTTTTTTAAAAAAAAACTACCCTTTTTCGATAACAGGGGACACCAAAATGTGCATTTCCGTTGAAATCTCGAAATCGATTCCGTATATACGTTCATGTACGGGAAAATATAAATTACACTAAGTTTTTTTTTCTGCCACGTCGCTAATATTTCATTTAAGGCATTTTACACATTATAACATTCGTGAACACAACTGTTTCAAACGATTGGTAATGAAGTATTACGAAAAACATAATCTTTTCTGTGAAAATGAACTGAAAATTATGTATTTTCTCAAGAGTAGAAACACCTAAACAATATTTTCTCAAGAACGGCCTCAACGGTTTCAATGAAAATTTGTATATAGAACTACTTTACGCTTTTGTAAAATTCTGAAAGACATTTTAATTCTACTAAAAGGGGATCGAATAATTGTGAAAATGTGAAACAAATGTCGTTTTGACGCCGGTAGGTAGCAGCTGGGAAGAAGGTGAAGCAGTACTGAAAATGAAGCCAAAACTAAAGAGTTTAGAAAACTATTGTGAGAAAGTTTGAGGGATTCCGGAACACCACTAGTTTTTAATGCAATCTGTTCTTGAAATTCAGATTTTTAAATAATTATATGTATGTTAAATATAAATGTTATATTAAATAATGTTAAAATATGTTTATGTAATGTTATAAATGTTATAAAATCATGTTAAAATTTCTGAAAATGTGAAAATTTATCACGTTATTGTGCGGAAATACAGGTGATTTAAAAACATTTCCCCACAAACTATTTTAATTTTTTAAAATTATGTTTGTGGTATGAAGCAAAGTACGCTGATAAAAATTGCGTAGGACGAATTTTCAATGAACTCAATGTATTTTCAAAAATCGAAAAAAATAACCAATGGAAAATTACTAGTGATATTTTTTTACTTAATGAAATATCTTCTTCAAAATTAGATCTTTAAATGAGGTCAATTCCTTTTTTAAAAAAAATGTTCAGTTTAATTACTTTGCCAGTCTACGAATTGCAAACTGAAATTTCGCGCATTCTTTTCGCAGAAAGACTTTAACGACATCTCAGATCGCAATGTGACAAATTAAAACACGACAGATTAAAATTCTCAGAATTACTTCTCATTGTTGGGCGATAGCTGGATGGCAGGCTGTTTTGGATTGCCGAATCTGTGTTGAGGTATTGGCTTTAAAATAATTACCTTTCGCGTCTAATGAGGAAAGATTGGTTAGGGGTTTTACAAATGATGACTGAGACATCTTAATGACAGAAATTGGGTATATTATTTCGTAACCGTTACTAATTGAAGAAAGTATATGCTGCTGTAACATTAGTTTAATTAGTTACGTTACGGAAAAATTATGAAATCACTTTTAATATTAGCAGCAGTTTAGCAATTAAAATGTAGAATAGAAAAATGCCCGAAAGTAGATGCGCCTTGATCCCATAAATAAGTTGGAAGAAATTACATATTTCTACGCAAAACTAAAACAACCCGTGCCTCACATTTGGAGGGTGATTTAAATATTTTTCATGGAAACGAACAACACGAAATCTTTATTTCTTCCAAAACTCAGAAAAATTGATGAGAGTATTCCCGATAAAATTTGCCTGTTAGTGATATCTACTATCCATTTTATGTTCATTTGTGTGTTAATTGCATACGTTCTGATTTTGTCTTTCCGTGAAATTTTGATCCCCCATTGATCTTCGATCACAAAATTCTCTATTCTTGCTGCGATTGCTATTTTTTACTTGGTAACTCCCAGGAAAATGTTTGATCTTTTTTCTTTGGAGAAACTTGAAGAAATTGCATTACACACTAGAATTTAATGAATGCGATTTGAATCCCGATTGTCCAAGTACGTTCATCGTTTCTTGTGATAAAAAATTCGAAAACAATACGAACTTCATTGTAGCACAGTTTCGTCGCAAAACTACGTCATACGATCTAATGACGCTATATATGATAGGCCCAGAGACTTTCCACGACGATAAACGTCCGGGCCACAGATCCTCTCCAATTAAAATATTTATATGAGTTGTTATTCAAATAAATGACTGATTTTAATAAATAACTCGAAAATAAGCTGAAAAGTATTAATATATTCCCTTATGAAACGATTGTAGATCTAATATCGTGGAAACGACTGCATTGAGAAAGAATTGTTTATATTTAATAATGTCGTTATAGGATAATCTAAATAAAAAAAACAAATTTTAAAAAATAAAGGTCTTATAGAAAATCGCACTTGCAAAATTTTCTTAGTTCTTCGCTCTTCTGGAGTAACAAATTTATAGAAATTGGGGCCATTTTTGCAAGAATTTTGGAAATGTCTTAAAGGCTTAATGTAAAGTTCCGAAAAAAATGTTTTTAAAACTTCGAGGGGACGCTACATCATTCAAATAGTCCAACAAGGCAACATTCGAGAACAAACACTTTTTGGTATGAAAGACCCACAAAATATAGATTATGCCAATTCTATGTGTAGGAGAATTATTTTAGTATGTATGTATGTATGTATGATGTATGAAGTATGTATGTATGAAAAATCTTCTTTTTGGAAATGACCCAAAAACGTGTTTTGTGAAAAATCTTAATTTTTCCTGCTTTCCTACGTTTCCTCAGTCCATAGTAGATCCAAAGGCGGCTCCACACATTCGCTATTCGGAGAACATCGAGCAACCGCTCGCCGAATGCCGACTAGTGTGAATGACTTGTTTGCTATTTGCCGAGGGACGAACACTGGGTGCTCGCCCTACCCATCGCGTGTCGGTCTTTTGGACACATCAACGGAAGGGAACATTCGCCGAACACATCAGCTGGTCGGAATCGGGCGAGCAGTAGCACGGTGCTCGGCAAATGCTGAATGTGTGGAGCCACCTTAATTGATTGATTGATTCGTGTTTCCGGGCGCGTCAACTACTTAGCTCATTAGTCCCTTAAGTGTAGTCCCTTTTCTCGGCAGGTGGTGATGATCTTTTCCCCGCTGGATGGCGAGATCTGGCGCCGACCTACCGTCAAACTAGCGGGGTTTTCCCCTCAACCAAGTATCTCCCACCAGCGGGGCACCGCCCTAGCCGGGACAAGCTGTAAGTGTAGCTACCTTAAGAAAGCATTAGGTGTAACACAGTTTGTAAATTCTTGCGGTGGGTGAGGTGGTGTGTGTGTGTGGGGGGCGGGGGTGGGGGGACGCACCTCTGAGATGACCTCGTAGAGGCCGCTCACGCCCACGTCCGCGGAGCGCACTTTGCGGTCGGACACGACGACGGAGCGCCGGCGGCGGCGCAGGCGGCCGTTGCTGCCGCCGCCGCTGCTGCTGCCGGCGGCGGGCGACGGCGAGGGCGGGGGCGGGGGCGAGGGCGGCACCAGCGGGGCGTCCTCCGACGACAGGTGGCGCGGCCCGTGCGGGAAGCGCTCCTGCAACACATCCAAAGACATTCAGCACCTCATGGTCTCAGCCACGTAGGGAAGTAGTTCGAGCCCGTACTGGACTAAGGGAGTACAAATAATGCGAGAAATAGAGTTAAAAAGAAAGACCGAAGGAATGCTAAGAGGTAGGAAAAGACTTATGATGAATAATAAAATAATAATAATAACAATAATAATAATAATAATAATAATAATAATAATAATAATAATAATAATAATAATAGCCTGTCCCAATAGCCAAGATCGCTAAAGCAGAAGTGTCGTTGCGATCTCGGCTTCAACTCCCTCCTCGGACATGCGTGTTTGTGTGTGTCGTTCATTCATCCTTCATGATCATCATCATTCCGTCCCCCCAAGATTAACAACCCTGAGGGATAAAAATCGGTTTTAACTTAATGCTGAACCCCTGATGAATTACATGCAGTAATTAACATTTTTCTTGATTTGACACCCGCAAATGCTTATTTCGGTTGAGTTAATTTAAAATCGTAATTTATTAAAACTTACATGTTTCGTAGATTCATTGATCAGGTACTCACTGATATTAATTATAAAATACACTACATGATACTCTCTGCCACAATACAAGAACAGTTCAAAAGCAATAAGCTTCAGTAAGCATTGTTCTAATTTCGGATTATAAAAACCTCTTGAGAATGAAAACGCTTCATGAATAGTATACTATTCTTAGGAACTCCGTTCAGCTCATCCAATACGTTGTGTCAATATTACATATCTACTTACTTGATATTTATTAATTATTACTTATTACACATTATATTATCTATTTGTGACAATATCTGTGACGTTCATGTTTTGATTAATTGAATGTGTTTTTCTTTACGGAATCGAAGCAACGTACATATTCATGAAAGCCGTATTTCTGAAGGCGTAATTTCTTCGTTCACTTAAAACACATTTTTGAATAAATAGTGTGCATTCTTTACTTAGTTTCTATCTTCACCTCTGCAATGTTCATGGCGTGAATGTTGCAGTACTTCAAATTAAAAGAGTCAATAAAAAATGTCGCCTGGCAAGACTCGCCTTACTTGGTCTGGAGGCCACGTGCTATTAACTTTGCATCCTATTTGCGTTCCAATATAGACGGACTGGATGTAGGAATATGCATGACTCATATGCGAGGAATCCGGTTTGCATTCACTAAAATAGATCGATTAATGCGTCTCTCTATAAATTTCAATTAGCTGCTTTCCACCTCCCCATTAGGCTTTCACCTACTTGAGTTTGAGCGAGAAGTTGATGATTTGCATGTGGGCAAAAGCTGTCTAGCCTAACTGATTCTATCCTACACGTGTTCTTCATTTTTTATTTTAAGAAGGGCATAATATAATATGAAAATCTGTTTGTAAATAGACTTAGTTATCTTTGTATGTGGTTTCTATAATATGGGCCGTACATATGAAAAACGTTCTAAATTTAATTGATTGTTGCAAAAATGCTGTTATAATCTTCATGAACCAAAATCAAGTCAAGTTTTGAAGACCACCCTATTTAAGTGAGTCTTTCTATGAAAAGGAAAAAGAAAAGGAGAAAACAGTTTTGAGTAGTAAAGTGACTATTCCACTCGTGAAATTCAAGTTAATAGCTTTTAACTATACATACACCGGCATGATTGGGAAAGTTGTGTCTCAAAACGTAATCGCTTTTTCTATCCGATTTTTCTTACCGCTTCTCCTAGTTGGTCAATCATAAACAATAACTCATCAATCTTAGAAGACGATTTACATTGATCACTATGTCGATGTCTAATAAATCGCATATTTACTATAAGATAACCACTTTGATTTTAATTTCAATTTCCCTTCAGTTAATTTCAACATTTGGCGCATTTTGGAACTCTGTTGAACATACTTTCATTCGTAGAATAGTCCTTTTAAATATCACTCGTGCTTTGGAAATTCTCAGACAAATCCCCTCCTCGCTTTGCGTGTCGGCGATTTATCGACAAATTTCGAAGAACTCGTGGTGTTACCTAGGTTTAGTTTGGTGATAATAATTAAAGTCGCAAATTTTAACTTCAGAAGACTGATAAAACGTCCTGTTTCTCGGCCTCATCTTGAGAGTATTGGCCTCATCGGGGCACTAGAAGTATAATAAATTTCAATAATAGAAATGTTTTACTTAAGTGAAGAAAAATATTTAGAAACTAGACTGGTTTTGCTGCGGAAATTAGTTAATACCAAGACAACCCATGTATAGAGTAAAGCACTTCGTCTTTGGCCGCTAAATAATAGGCTCCACTCGCGACAAAGCGATTCTGCGAAATAATATGTTTTTAGAAATACCCTTTTCTAGACACCGACGACATGTGTGTACATAATATAACTTTTCTGAACGAGATTGAGACTTGCGAAAATAACATAGTACAAAAATACAACTTGAGCTAGCTTCTAATTTGGCGAAAGTGTACACTCAAATCTCGGTTTGGTAGGAAAACGTAACGATGTCAGATTTTGAAAAATATTCCTTCTGCGATGAGATTTTAAATCAATAGCGTGATTTACGTTTGGTGTCAATATTCTTTTTGTTTGTCGCATTTTTTGCGGTTCATGACAATTGTCGAATCCTATCAGTAATTCTATTCACAATTTCAGTAACATTTTGTTTAAAGACGTGATGAAAATTTAGTGTTGTTTAGATATTGCGTGTATCATGCACGGATAATTAGATTTGGAAAGATTAAAATGAATTGGATGTTGAAGAGACAAGGAAATTTGATTGCTGCATTAATAATGTTGATCATACAATATATGATATTTTGGAAATCTAAATGGTAATGCGTTGATGATTCAGGAAAGGAACTTAAGACGAAAAGCTGAAGTGTTCCGAGAAGTGAAAAAAAGATTTAAAATCAATGATTTCGCAGAAGAATATGGAACATGCCAAGTGAATTACAGTTCAACATAGAATGTGTAGTACAGGAGTAATTGAGTCAACTTTTTCAGTGGAGGAGTGTCAAGTGCATTTGTCTCACCTGGAAGGGCCGTGCGAAGGGGTCCTTTTCGAGCTGGAAGTCGTGCGTCCCGTAGTGCGGCTGGGCGCCGGGCGGGCGATGGGCGGTCGCGGGGCCGGGCGCGGGGGCGGGCGGGGCCGCGGGCGCGGGCGGGGGCGGGCGGCGCTGGGCCTGCGCCTGCGGCTGCGCCCCGGGCGGCGCGCGGTCGTCGGAGCTCACCACCACCGGAAAGTGTGGATCCGCGCCGCCAGGCGCGCCCTCGTCGCCCGCCACTGCCGCCGCCAGGTCGTCGAAGAGCAGCAGGTCGTCGGGCGCGTGGGCGGGGCCGGGGCCGCCGGGCGCCTGGTCCTTGCGCTCCAGGGGGCCCCCGTAGCCGTGCGCCGGCGGCAGCCCGCCCAGCTGGCAGTGATCCAGGCAGCCGTGTCGGCAGATCTCCACCTGCGCACACGCACGCAAAGTCACACCACAAGCGTCTCAGGGGACGTCGAAAGTGAATGCATGCGAGAAAATAAGTGTGTAGGTCAGAGTTGTCCAACTGGCGGCCCGCGGAGCCACTTATTGTGGCCCGGGAAAGGGTATTTTTCAAAAGTGAAAATTCCTTGCGTCGATTTTGGGCGAGAAAATTACGCACCTAGCTCACGCGCTCTAGTCGGGGTCATGTAAACATACGACAATTTTAGATTTAAGAATTTGTTCTACTAATTTCAGAAATTCAAAATCATCCCAATATTTCTCTGCGTTATGGTACGGCGTGATATCGCGCATGATTGCATCCCCCTCTCCCCCCGTTTCTGAGCAGCCGGGCAAACTCCCGAGATCAACAATCAGGCGTGGGTTGCCCGAATAATGAAAATATGGCCCGCCACCGTTTGAAAAGTTTCAGTTGTGGACTCTTGGGGCATCGCAAGTTGGACATGCCTGGCGCAGGCGAAGGCAACCGACCTTGCACTTGATGTGGACGCTGAGCGCGTCGGGGAACTTGAAGGCGTGGAAGAAGGCGTAGGTGATGACGGAGGCGCGGTCGTCGGCGGCGCGCGCCTTGAGGAAGCGGCTGATCATCTTGGGGCGCAGCACGCAGCCGTGCTCGTCCGACAGCTGGATGACGTGGCCGCCGCCGTCCGACGCCGCGCACGACTTGACGCGCATGTCGAACTCGCCTGCGCCCACACAGCCTCGTTAGCAAGTCGAGCGAAATGGGATACACAAGAGAGGATGTGTTGAACTAATGCGAGTACAAAAGTTTGTTATACATATAATAGAAACGCGGAAGTTAAAATGGTTTGGTCATGTGAAAATAATAGGTTATGACAAGTACATCAGAAAGATTCTTGAGTGATTTCCATTAGACAAATGAATAAGGCAGATCCAGAGGAGAATGGCTGAAGCATATTAAGAGCATGCATGGAAGACGCCTTAACGAAGAATGTTTGCTTATGAAATTAGTATTGTATGTATGGCTCCACACGCCACTTAAATTCACTTGGATAACTAACATTCAGCAATGCACCTTCCCTTGTCGTTTTGCGACTTTCAATGACGTAACAATTGGCAAAGCATCACTTGAAAACGATATAGTATTAAACAGATTCCTTTTTAATCATAAACTAGCTGGTACCCAGCGCGGTGCTGCCGCAGAAGAAATAATTGAGCAAATATTCCTCTCCCACCTCTCTTTTCCCCTCTCTTTCCCCTCTCTCTTTTTTCTCCTCTCCCTCCCCGCGTCTTTTTCCTCTCTCATTTTTATCACTCTCTCTTGTTTCCATCTGTGTCTCTTTCTCCCCTCTGTGTCTCTTCTTCCTCTCTGTGTATCTTTTCCCCACTCTCTGACTCTCTTTTTCCGCTCTCTCATTTCCCTCTCTCTCCCCATTTCCACTCTATTTCCCCCTCTTTCCATTTCCCCTTCTCCACATTTCCCCCTCTCTCCATTTACCCCTCTCTATTTCCCACCTATTACCTCTTCTCTCTATTTTCCTTCACTTTCACTATTATCCCTCTCTTTCTCTATTTCCCCTCTCTATTTCCTTCTCTCTTTATTTCCTTCTCTCTCTATTTACCGCTCTATTATCCCTCTTTCTACTTTCTCTCCCTCCATTTTCCCTATCTCTTTCCCTCTCTCTATTTTCCCTTTCTATTTTTTCCTCTCTTTTCCCCTCTCTCTTTTTCCCTCTGTCTTTGTCCCTGTCTCATTTTCACTCTCTTCTCATCAACTTGTGTCGCCTGCTCCTTATAGTTATTCTGCTATTCGGAGCGGAGATGAATAAAAAAAATCAGAGATAATTAAAATTGATTCAGTTTTTCTTGGGTTATAAATAATTTAATTAACCCGTCTTTGTTTTATTTACTTAGATTCTGCACGTCTTTGAGTAGGTGGGGTAATATTGAGAAGCGCCGGAACACAAAAAATGTAATAGTGTTCTAAAAGATCTCATCCTGTAGAATACGGTATAAAAAAGGTTTCTTTGAGGCTTTTGGCCTCAAAATTTTAGTTTTTAAGGCCATAGAACGCTTTTTTAGAAGTTATTTAACGATAAAGATTCGAACTGTGTAGCGGGCTGCGTTTCAATGAATATCAAGTTTTTTTATTCTTCAGCGCCATGTAGTGCTATTTTTTCCAAATTTTATTAGTTATTCTGTTAATCGCGACGGAGATGAATCCAACAAAACACAGATAATTAAAATTGGTTGAGTCGTTCTTGAGTTATAAGTCGTATAACTAACACAAGTTTGTTATATATATATTATATATTATTATATATATAATATATTATTATATATTATATATTATTATATATTATATATTATTATATATTATATATTATTATATATTATATATTATTATATATTATATATATTTATTATATATATATACTATTTATATCATCTGTAGGGTTGAAAAGGCAAAGTTTCTCTGTTTGGGTAGGAGGCGAACACTCGCGAGTTGTAAATGTTTCCCCTACCCATGTGTGCATTGCAGAAACATTGAATGATTAAAAAAGGTCATTAATGATTATTTATTCGATTCGTAATGTGCTGAAGAAATGGAAATTGCCAATGTATGATGTGCAAGAAACAGATGACAGAAAGATTAATGCGTAATAAATAAAACGTTACTTGGTTTTGATACAATATTTGTAAGGTAAATATACTTGCATTGCAGGTCAATCTAGACCTAATGTAAAATTAAGTAATCTGTCTGTTCAAACATTTAATTGCATAATTAGTAATTTAATAATTTAATCATAATTGAATTTAAATATTCATTTATAATTATAATGTATGTAAATTTATATAATTTATATTTAACACAAGTGAACAATAGAATAATGTATAAATGGAAATTACTATATTTGTTATTTTTCTTGAAATAAGAAATACATAAATCATTTTACAATGATAAATTTCATAGGTATAAAGCAGCAGTCATTGCGTATTTACGTCAATTTAATTTTACTTCCACATAACAGTAAATAAACATTTGGTAATCGTATGCGGTGTGAAATTACTAGACCTCGGACTTTTGGGAAGAACCCTTTTTTTACACAATCAATTTAATGACTTATTTTTGAGGACAGTTCGTGTCTTTATGATGCTGAGGAACAACATTAGGCTAAACATGGCAGTTTCATAATTATATTTAAAAATGCTGGCTCGATGAAATGAAAACCGTGGAGAAACTCGGAAGCGTTTCCGAGAAAATAATAACCATATCAATAATTACAATAGTAGTAACATTGATGATTAATTAATAACAAACACTTTAATATTATAATATATAATTGATAATAAAATAATATAGTTATGATTTTGCTGTGCTGTGAGCCTCACCGCGGTAGTCGTTGATGGCGACGACGAGGGTGAGCGTGGAGCCGAGCGGCACGATGCCCGACACGGGCGGCGCCCAGGGCCCCTTGCCGTGCTGGATCTCCATCCAGCAGTCCACGTTGTCCCCTGCGCACCACACAACACAATTACAGCTCTAGCCGAACTAATGCCACTCAAGAGGGTTGACATTATGCCACTCTTTTATTACGGGAATTTTGCGCTCGCTCCGTTGCCACACTTCGGAACTTCATTCAATTTGATCTTAGCCTTATGAAAAAAACTCATTTTAGGCTTCATTCGCTATTGGTCACGTGATTGTTGTGGGCTATAGTAGGCAAAATGTCTTTATTTACGTGTAATTACAGCCTCCATTTATTGCTTCAGAGTTATTCAATAATTCGGAGCGATCATCTCCCCTCCCCAAATAACATCGAATACAAAGTCAAAAGACAGTTGAAGTTTTGGTCATTCGAGGTTTTTTGAGATACGAGTCAACTAGATTTCACTCAAATGAGGCTTAAGATTGTGAATACTGTGTGTACGTAAGGGAACTTAAGGTACGTAAGGGAGGCCTAAGGGAACATAAGAAATGAGCTTAATTGATTTGATTTGCGATATTTTCGTGATTGCACAGGATTTGGAAGTTTCTATCTATGAAAATAGAACATAGAGGTGTATGACTTTGAATGGCTTGCCTCTGAAGTCGAGCTGGATGACGTCGAGGTCGGCGATGACCATGGGCGGCTTGGAGGCCGTCTTCTCGTAGTCGTTGAACCACTCGCAGCGCAGGCGCTTCGCCTCGTCCCACACCTCGAGCAGGTCCTTGTCGTACTGCACGACGACGGTGTTCTCGTAGAACTGGCCGTGCAGGTCGGGCTTGGTGCCGCAGCGCGCGTACGCGATGCGGAACTGGAAGGCCGTCTTGCCCGTGGACGGCTGCACGTAGACGCAGCGCGGGTCCGCGTACTGGCCCTTGGACGACACGATGCCCTCGAACGGGTGCGTGAAGGACAGGTGCACGTCCATGTGGTCCTTGCCGCACATCACCTCCAGCGACTGGATGGCCGGCATGCCCTCGGGCCGCTCCAGCGGCCAGATGTCGCCGCCGCCGCCCGCCGCGCCCCGCGCCGCCTGCTGTCAACACACACAAAACACACGACCGTTTCAATGATTGATTGATTCGTGTTTCCGGGCGCGTCAACTACTTAGATCTTTGGTCCCGTTAGTGTAGTGCGTGTTTTTTCTCGGGAGGTGGCGATGATCTTTTCCACGCTGGATGGCGAGATCTGGCGCCGACCTACCGTTGACTAGCGGGATTGTCCCCACAACCAGTATCTCCCACCAGCGGGGCACCACCCCAGCCGGGAGAAGCTGTCAGCTCCCGACCATTCTCTCGACATGTGTGGTAGTGTAGTGCATGTTAGTGTGTGTGTAAAAAAGGTGAGGACAGGACAAGGAAGAGGCAGGAAAGATTGCGCGCGGTCCGTGGTCCGTTTGTTAGGGTACTGCTCCGGCATTCGCCTGGTGTTGATCCGAGAAACCACGGAAAACTACCAATCAGAGCAGCCGCTAGAATTCTCCTCTAAACAGCGACTGAATTCGACCTAGCTGACAAGCTAGTGTCAAAAATCCTGCCGCCGTCGGGACTCGAACCTAGGACCTCCCGGTCAGAGGGAATGCAGTGACATCAGGTTGATGCACTGAGGCATCTCTTCCGGCCAGCCGTTAAAAAATGACAGTTTCCAGACAGTTGACTTTCACATCTAAGCAATATCTTCACCAAAAGTTATTTCTTTGCCGCATAAGAATGATGGGTCTTGTTTGTATTCTACATGTGAATACTCCGTAAATCATTGCAGAGCAATGCTGAGATTCAATAAGTGTTTCTCATGGTTTAATGAGTTATCGCACGTGTAGCTGATGTTACAAGAAAATGCTTAAACTAACTTATTGTTTATTTATTTCTTATACAAACGCAGAAAACTGTAACCGTTAAATGCGATACCAATTGTATTGTGTATCTTTATATTCCGGCATCTCCTGTAATCTGGGATAAAGGTATTATAATAAATGGATAAGAACATGCATTTCAATACGTAGTTCTTAACAATTATCGAATAGGAACACTATTCAGAAGTTAATGCGCCACCGTAGATAATAATTTTCAATACCCGATAGATTAGCACGATTTGCTGCTTCACTATACCACTCAAGCGCATAAGGAAACCTTTAGCTTTTCTTAATCACACTAAAACTGTTATTCAAGTTATCACGTGAACTTGCTAGTAATACATGAATTACGGAGCAGAAATTCTCCGTGCTGAATATCGTTCGGAGATTTATTAAGTGTTTATAAAAGATAGACATAACCTAAATCGGAAAATGCAAGCAGAACGCTAATTTCTGTACTCAAACCATCTACGCGGCTACTGTTGCTTGTTGAAGTGGGTAGTTTGTAGAGTGTCCAAATTGAGAAAAATAGGATTGGAATGCCACACGACACAAGGTGATTTGGAAGTGAACGCTCTCAGTCTCATACATAACCACTCTTGAGGAATCCCTTTTTGACGCCATTGATTTTCTGAATAATCAAGACTATCCGTTGGAGAAGCAAATATTTTGATCCCCCATGTCTTTGTTGTGTTAGTGACTGTCACGAAAGGTTGATGCAGATTTTGATTGATATATTATAACTTCTTAAATTAGCTAGGTCATTAGGCAATCTCACCGGCATGATCAGTGACAATATGTATCACTCACTTGAAAGGCATGTGCCAATCACGTTTGACCTGCATTTTTGATAGGAATTTTAGTAATGCAAAGTATTCGTTGACCTGCCTCAAATGTCTTAATTGTCAGTGATTGCTGCATTGATCTGTTGACGTTCGGTTTCTACCCGGAGAGGCTGTAGAGCCATGTCCTGTCGACGGCAGACACTGAATCCCGTGCCGGCTGGCGAGAGTGCGCGGCGCGGCGCCCCAGCAACGAGGTCGAGCTGCAACCCGCCTGACGCAGGAGCATTGCGGGTTGCGTCTCCCAGAAGCGTAGGGGTGCTAGCTCCGTGCAAACGTCTTTTCTCATCGTTCATGACCTCAGACTAACAGAAGGCCATTTGAATTTACAATTACCTCCTAATTTCAAAAATATAAATTCATTCGTGAACCAAAAACATTCGTGAAGGACTCATGTTTACCAAAATCCTATGAAAATACACAGACGACAATCGTTTTTTGCGTACCATGACAGGTCCTTGGACAATATGGTGCACTCGAAATAGTGCGAGCAGAACAGGTGCACGCTCATACAGAGTCGGAGGTCAACTAAAGTGACTGAAAGGCCGACATGCCCTCGCACGGCCCTTAGTCTGATGTCACCCTTAGGAGAAAGTTATCGACATCGACAGTATTTCTTTCTCGTATACGTACGTATTGTATATACGTAATAATGCACTTAATATAAGTTAAGTACTACTAATGAAAATAGATGTCAAGATTTCAGCAGAATTACATGTTTTGGTGGCTCATGATACCGAAAATGTTTTTACAGATTGTCCGTCCGTCTTGAAACACCACCTACGTCTATAGTAATCGAATTTTAGTAAAATTAACTATCTCTGATCGTTATCGACTGACTCAAAGCTCTGTGAGTTTTAAATAGTTCTTTGAATTTTCAAAGTACTTCACTTCAAACGTCTGGGACATTTCACAAAACAACCTCTAGAATTTTCACAAAAGTGGCTCTACATTTTTCTTTAATTTTCTTTTAAGAATGGAGTACTTAATACTTGTAAAGATGGCATCAGCCTCATTTATACTTTTAACTCTAAATTTTCAAAAACTGCTACAGTTTATAAGGTTTGGTGTTCTAGTGTACAACTACAATATTGATGATCAGAACTTATTTAAAATAAAATTTGCTCTCCACCTTTAGTTCTTTACAAATTAATCTCATGTCACTTTCTTTAAAATATTAATAGATTTAAAGAAGGTTTTAAAGACACGATTTTCTAAAAACTACTCGTAATTTTTAATTTTCGTACACGTGTGTATAAATAGATTAACTTATGCAGCATACAAGAAGGTACGTAATGATGCTGTAAAAAAGACGATTTTTTTGACAAATAAACTGGAATTTTTGTTGATAATTCGTGTTCCAATACACATAAAATTACCTCTTCCAACATATGTAGTCAGATTTCATTATTTGTAGGTCCTAGACGTCGAAAAATATGTATACGGCAAAAAGTCCGTCCGTGTGTGTGTGTGAACAACACTAATCCCTACAAATTTTGTCTAAATGAACAATTCTCGATCTCTATGGACTGATTGAAGGCCCCATAAATTTGAAAGTAATTCTTTGAATTTTGGGGATAATTTAAACCTTTGCATATTATATTATATTTGGAAAATTTTCTCAAGAATGACATTTTAAAAATTCGTGTAAGAATAGAGTAAAATACACTCACAGTGATGCCATACGTCCGAGTGTGTCTGTTAAGTTGAATTTTTTAAAATTGCAGAAATTTGAAACTCTTGGGGTCCTTCCGTGCTTAGTAGCCCCACGCAACGTTCTTAAGAACATTTTATAAATCTATTGGAGTAAATTTATTATTTTTATGAAGTCTAAGCACTATCAGACGGAATATGATGAAAATTAATGTCAGTATATACTATTTATTTAAATACATGACTTACTTTATGTGATAATGTAGAAACAAGGAAACTTAATATTATGTAACGCCAATACTCAAGAAGTCATTATTTTCTACACTATTCTTCATCAATAGAATTGCTTACATTAAAGCAATTTACAAATATATTTTGAAAGTAATACTTTAATTCAAAAGTAAATATAAGAAAGTATTACATTTTTACAAACATATTTTGTGCGACAAATGTTTTTTGTTTCCTTGTAGAAGAACTGGCATTTATTCCTCATTGTACTTTGTAGCCAGGAAGGAATTTTCCTTTGATTTTCGGGGTTTCTCTATTAAGTCAGCATCTTTTAAATTTCTACTGGTAATGTGTGTGAAAGTGAAACTTCTTTGCTACTGCTGGAGTAACACGTTTTGAGTTAAGTTCATTGTGTTGGAACTCTGATGTGGGTATTGTTAGCAATATACTAAATAAATCGCTCTTACATTAATTGTAGAAATGTTTTGAAAACTAGAAAATAAATCCATCCATCATATATTTGTCACATTTCGATACCTTTAAAAAATAAGTGCCCTCTACAATGTTATAATGATATTGTTCTAAACAATGTTTGCTTCGTGATCTATACGTAAATTCTCAGTCTTTTCTTTATCATTTTATTTCGAATCGCAATTTTCTTCGAAATATTCATCTTCGACATCGTCTTCCAAGAAAAGTTTTCGTATCTTTCCTACATTATCTACAATTTACAAATCAAAACGTTTACTCATATTGAGAGAAGCGTAATAAAGGGAATTAGAATATTATGATATTCTAATTCCTACAAACACAGGAAGCACGTATGTAAGCTAAGAAGCCAACGAAGTCAACGGAAGTCTTTCTGCGAACTTGCACATGACGCCATTCAGCCAGGGGGGTCTGGGAATCCCAAGCATCGCGTGCCAAAAGAACGACGGGCTACTTGACCTAGCGCCTTTCAGCTAATCTGGTGGTAGCCTTGGGACTGGATGAAGGTTGAGTTCTGTAAACGCAATGGGTGTACGCGCAACGAAGGGTTAACATTGCTAACATTTCCGAAGGTGTCCCCGAAAATTAACAATAGCTCCTCGGCTTATCCATATCGTATAGGGGACACAATGCAATGTTTTATTACAAGAGATGGACGCGAGTGGAGGTAGGGTGTGGAATGCAGCTGGGTTGCGGCGGCGGGGGGGAGGGGGAGGGGAAGAAGCAGAAGTCCGGGACGCGCGAACAGAGGGGGCTGCAGTCACACAAAATCAAATACAAAATACATACAACATCCAAATTGGTTTGGCTAATATCGAAGTAGTACATCATGCATTCAGCAAAGCAAATTAACTCTCCTTGAACTAGGTGGGGTGTGTCACACCCACATGAGAATTTGAAATTGTTTTGCGTGGTAAGTGATGTTTGGAAAAGCTGAAATTGCTTTGTTTCCTAATTGCAGTTGCTTCACGAGATTTACAATGAATCGGATGGGCCCAGATCAATAATTAGAAGAGACGTAAGATGGCCTGTGGACTGCCATTGCCTGATTCGTTCTGGGAAGTACTAAGGTTGAGGAGGACGGCGAGGGAAGATGGGGACTCCGCCAGAACAATGTGTAAAACTGGGTTTGGGGGTTTGATATCGTAGGATTTATTATTAAACTACGACATTGAAGACAAATGATCAAACGAGGCCGCAAGAGAAAATTTGATAATCATTCGAGTATTGTGTTAAGCTATTAGATAGCGAATATGGAACACTTAATCAGCTGTGTGTTCATTGTAATCGTGAGTTTAATTTAATTATATTACACTCACCATCCTTAGAAAGGTAATATTGTTGCTCGTACTTGCTCGTAAGACGTGTTAAAGTTGTCGAAGACGTCTTTAAATAATAACACGTCTAATAATATGTGTTAAGAAACAGATTTCAATTTTGTTAAGATTGACGGAAAAAATAAAGAAACAGAAACAGAAATTAACACACTAATTAAAATTATCTTAATTAAGATTATATCAGTGGTACAGTAGGTACTTAGTGATCCATGCTTGCAATAATATTTTGTATCACAGTGATTCAAAATTGAATATACCTAAATATTGTTCTTCTCATAGTTTCCCCACTAAAAGATGAAACCTTTGTAGAATATTTATTGTATTGTTCAAGAATTTGTAAACCTCTCTCTTTTCAGTAGATTTGGAGAATAAGTTTCTAAACAATGAAACAATGTAGGGTGGGAGGTGATTTTCCATTTAGTGTATGCGTATCACTTTTCAGTTGCTATTTTTTTACAGTTACGTTTGTCCGATGTCATTTGCAAGGGTTCAGCTACTTATTTTAAAATTGCTTTGAACCATTAATGGCGAACTTCTACAATCGCAAACACAATAACACACGCGTCCGCCATGTTGACTTGTACGTTGCCACATTGCATTCTCGGGAGCGCTTGGCTTCGCAGCCCTCGCGATCGGATCGTGCGGCGACCGTCCGCAGCAGCACTAGCGGAGAGCCGGGGGGGAAGGGATGGCAAAAAAATCGATATTTTTAAAACATCCACATTTTCGTGCAGAAACATCGATGTTGCAACATCGATGTTTTGCTTTCTATGTTATCTTCAGATAACATATTTGTCCAGAAACTGTCGATTTTTTCGAAAATATTCTCAAGATGTAAATAGAATTTCCAGTAGCTATTTTATTTGTGGATTGCTCGTTACCTACAACCATTGAGAACTGTCACTTTTGTCGATCCCCAGGCAGCATGAAACAGTTTGGTTTTCGCAACCTTTCTCCAGAGGTTATTTGATTATATTGTACGTTCGTTAATATCGTTAAACTGCAGTTGAACCTTGACTACATAGAAAATTGCTTAGAAAATTAAGATGACGGTTAAATTTAAGGCAAAATATAGATCAATCTAATATTGACGTTTGTTAATCACATTGGAACCAGAACATTTTACTTTGAAATGTTTCACAATAGGGTTCCTAGGTCTTTGTATGATATCTATGTACGTATGTATGTTTCTATGCATAAATATTTGTGTAATATGTAAGTTTATTTATCTAAATGTATGTATTTTCATGTGTTGTATATGTATGTAAATTCATTTGCATGTTATAGGTAATGATAGAATTAATTTGTTTTTTATATTTATTTTTCATATATTGTTTTTATTATAATTGTGTGGGTAATTGTAAATGTACTTTCATGTTTCTTCATTCTGCCACCGGGCAACATCTACCCAATTGTAGAATAAAGCTTATATCTGTATTTAAAATATCGATGTTTTTTGTCGATATCGAAAACTTTTCGGAAGTGAATCGATGTTTTGCTACAATTTGACATCACAAGGAGAGAGAGGGAGAGCGCAGCGACAGCGGTGCGGCGCGGCAGAGCGCTGGCTGTGCCTCCAGAGCGGATGCGCCGCGACGCGTTGCGCTGCGCCATTGTTAGTGCGTGGCGTCCGCAAGCGAGGCAAAAAGCGGCAGCGGCGCGGAGGCCACATCGGAAGGCGACCGCTCCGACTAGACGAGTCCGCCACCGCCACCCCCACCCCTTCCCCTGCCCCTGCCCCTGCCGCTGCCCGCTCCGATGCGCACTGCGAAAGGTTGCGCTCGCGATTGCCCCAGCACTCGGCTTGCCCCGAGAGGAGACTCACCGTTTCCAAATTGTACATTATATACCCCGAGAAGAGTAAGGGCATTTTTGCCTTTAC
Source organism: Acheta domesticus (assembly GCA_031308135.1). Lineage (NCBI taxonomy): Eukaryota > Metazoa > Arthropoda > Insecta > Orthoptera > Gryllidae > Acheta > Acheta domesticus. The sequence continues at coordinate 179,870,806 of JAHLJT010009436.1, read as the reverse complement.
AAGAAAGAGAAAAAAAAGCTCTTGCACTAGAAAAAAGTATTTGATCGTCGTGAATGAAGGCGACGTGAATATTTTTTTCTAACCGTCCTGATTAGATTATTTCTTTAATATTCACGTCACACAATCACATGTTACAAAAGTGTGAATGTTAAGTACATGTTCCTGAAAGACAGAAACGTGGAATAGTTCAACAAATTTAGATTAAATACAATATTTGTATTTATGTTAAATTATTACTATTATTATATTACTCACAGGTTATTATGTACAAAATACATTTTCCTGAACCCTAGTACAAATTTGTACGTAAGAAATTGCTGATTTGAAAAATATACATTTGTTCACAAATCTAATTATTCTCTAGTATTAATGAAACACCGCAAAACATAAAATTAAGTCGTTTATTAACAAAAGAATATCCGACTGTCGGTTTAGGGTGCTAGAAATCTGGTAGGTGTCTAAATAAAAAAGTTCAGAAAATTTAAATGAACATCTCTTAGAACCAATGGATACTTTCTTAGATTCTTATCGACGAGCGGAAAATCTATGTAGAAAAATCTGACTGAAGTACTGTGGAGTCTCACATTGCGACACCGGAATTACTTTATTTTTATTTTCGCCTGAAAATTTGAAGACGTACATCAATCTTAGAAGAGCCGCAATAGCATGTACCCACCATTCCTAAACATTGCACTGAAAGAAGCCAAATTATCGTAAATCATGTTTACAAATTCCATGAAATTAGAAGAAAAGGAAAAGTAATACTAATAGAACATATTTTGTTTGAAACGTGTAATACTTTCAGCTTCTTAAAACGATAAATTCTCGACGTTTTCGGTGTATTATGTTGAAAAGTCAGTTTACTTAAACGTAAACGAATATTTACAAAATGTGGCGGAACGCAGTTGAAATGTATCAATGGACTACTTGGGCCCAACTAGTTAATAATCGCCACTTTGTGTGGACGTATGTGATGCTGCAAAGGGTCGGAGTGAGCCTGAGCGGAGGTGACGTAACCTGGCGACCGCGAGGGTTCGTTGGCGCATTCCGGTAAAGCTCTCCATTCCGGGCACGGCCGGCGCACCGCTAGCCGCTGCGCTCTAGCCGCTTCTTTGATGTCTCTTACGGGACTAGACCATTGATCGTGCGGGACGCGACGCGACAGGGCCGACGGGCTCCGTCGCCGTGAGAGCGCGCTCCGTTTCCCCCCCCCCTCCGCCGCTCGACTTCCTTTGGGGCGCAGGATTATTTCTCTCACGCCCACTCCCTTTCAAAGCACATCCATCACTTACAATAAGCGGTTCTTAAATCAGTCACAATACTTTTTTTTAAATATTGCATATTTTATGTGTTGACAAGATATAGCTCTGGGTTTTGCAGTGCAGGTTTTTTTGGTTATTCAAATTGAAAGGCTCTACGATTGTTTTCGCTCTGTTTCCTTAACGACAAAAACCGTTAAATACTGTCTGTAATCTGTATACGATTTTTTGAGCTTCGCCATCTCTGCCTTAATTCGTATACATGTGAAGTTGAATCGTGGATACAGCCAGCAACGAACGGTTTTCGCAAGAATTGGTGTGAGAATATTCGTTTCTGTGAAAGAAAACTATCTGCAAAGACAAATCTGCTGCAGATTTGGGTTGTTGTCCCTTATGATACACTTCGTAACGGAATCGAGTCCCAACCATGAGCACACAGAGAACAGAATATTTCATTAACTACGTACATTCTCCACTAAGCTCAAGAAAACATACACAAAAAGCGAAGCTATATTGATGCCCAGAAGCAAAACAAGGGGCCGTCTCAGCATTTGCTCAATGTATCAGGGAAACTAGACGAAAACCTAATCGACTTGGACACTGGGGCGGAGGCGGGGCAAAAATCAATGTTGGAAATTACAAAAAGCAACGTTGACTGTCATGTTATTATCAGAGTTAAGTTAACGACAAAATCTGCGCTCGAAGTATTCTTCTTTCTCAACAGACCTCAACGCATCAAATAACTTTGAACTTGTGAAAGCTTGTTTGACAACAGGCGCAAGTTTATATAGGCTACACCATTAAAGTTTAGTGAAAAACCAGATGAATGTGTCTGCGCAGAAAACGTTAATCCTACAAGAGCATGTTTAAATGCCTATTATTGCATAATAATGCGACGTAAGTAGCAATTTTCAATGTGGGCAGAAGACTGGGAACATCGCGAGACCTGCGCTTCAGAGCAGCTATGCGGCATCTGTGGGCGAAGGCGGAGGGGAAGGCGAAGGCGGAGGCCTGGGCGGAGACGGAGGGCGATGGCGATGGCGAATAAGAATCCGAAGGCGAAGACGAAGACGAAGTCGGAGGCGAATGCGAAGTCGGAGGCGAATGCGAAGTCGGAGGCGAATGCGAAGTCGGAGGCGAATGCGAAGTCGGAGGCGAATGCGAAGTCGGAGGCGAATGCGAAGTCGGAGGCGAATGCGAAGTCGGAGGCGAATGCGAAGTCGGAGGCGAATGCGAAGTCGGAGGCGAATGCGAAGTCGGAGGCGAATGCGAAGTCGGAGGCGAATGCGAAGTCGGAGGCGAATGCGAAGTCGGAGGCGAATGCGAAGTCGGAGGCGAATGCGAAGTCGGAGGCGAATGCGAAGTCGGAGGCGAATGCGAAGTCGGAGGCGAATGCGAAGTCGGAGGCGAATGCGAAGTCGGAGGCGAATGCGAAGTCGGAGGCGAATGCGAAGTCGGAGGCGAATGCGAAGTCGGAGGCGAATGCGAAGTCGGAGGCTCAGGCAAAGGCAAAAGCGAAGGTGGAGGCGAAGGCATTCCCCAGCAGTCAAGAGACTCACGCGGTCAGCACGGATATTTGGCCTCTGCCGCTCCTCGTGGAACGCTTGGGAGGTGAGGACGATGCAGAGGAAGAAATTCTGGAATAAATCTGTCATAAGGAAATAAAAGTTTGTAGGTACATAATTTTTAAAACGAGACCAGCACATTTCGCAACTTCGTCACTATATTATACACAAATTATATACATGGTTTGGTGATTTCTAAAAGAACATTGTAGTTTAGTGACTATTTTGCTGCAGATTTTTGAAGTAAGGTAGTACACGAGAAAATAGAATCAAGCGAAGTTGAACTAGCATTCACATCTGCTTAAATAATGAGTTTTCTGTGAACGAGACGCTGTGAGTCACCGACGAAGAGAAGAGATACGTTTATATATGTAGACATACGACATTAACTCCGGCAATTGGAAAATGTTTGAATCCAGTGACTAGGTCATTCAGAAAGCATCTGTTTGGAATGAACACAGCTAGCAAACCCGTTCGATTTCTTATGTTAAAATACTAAATAATAAGTCCTGCAGTGTCGGATGAAGGAGATACGTAAACTAGATGATAACAGTGATATAAACTGTGATAAATGTTCCAAAATGATTTATTTAAATTGTCCCCGCGTGAAACCGCCATTACATGTTCAACAAGATGATAACACAAGAAACACTCTTACGACTGTATGTCTCGATAGTGATTTCATCTTAACGGAATGAAATATAGGGGTGTGCTTGCATTAATCAATATTAAAGCGGAGAATCCCAGACCGTACGGCTCGAGAGTCTTTCATCTAGACGGCACGATGGCATTCGATATATCACTTAGTAAATGTATGCCGAGATAAACCTCAAACATACTCGCGGACTGTCGACGCCACAAAATATTAATGTGTGTTTACAAACGTTTTATCTGCGCGATCTACGGGGCCCGGTCCGCCTGCCGCCTCGCGCCGCGCCGCGCCGGATGAATGATTGAAGGAAGGGGTGTAACATGTTCGCGCCTTCCCGCGCACAAACACCATTAGCGATTGACGTGAGCGCTTCTAATACAGCTATCAGTTGCCTTCGATTCATTACACAGCGCTAAACGCGTTAGCGCCGCGCCGGAGCGACTGATAAGCGGTCGGCGACAGCCGAATGTGGGGCGAGCGAGCGGGCGATAGCGAGCGGGCGATAGCGAGCGGGCGATAGCGAGCGGGCGATAGCGAGCGGGCGATAGCGAGCGGGCGATAGCGAGCGGGCGAGAGCGAGCGGGCGAGAGCGAGCGGGCGAGAGCGAGCGGGCGAGAGCGAGCGGGCGAGAGCGAGCGGGCGAGAGCGAGCGGGCGAGAGCGAGCGGGCGAGAGCGAGCGGGCGAGAGCGAGCGGGCGAGAGCGAGCGGGCGAGAGCGAGCGGGCGAGAGCGAGCGGGCGAGAGCGAGCGGGCGAGAGCGGACACCGGGGCCCCAAGAGGAGGGACGACCGTCTTATCTTTTCCCTCTGTGTTTGTTGTAAAGGAAGAACTTCTGCATTGTTTCTCTTAAGCAATAATTGTAACGGGAGTTTAGTGTACCAAAGTTTGTGATTTACTTTTTGTATTTTTATAAGAAATGTTATTTTTTATTAAAAATATTTTTTGAGGTCGCTTTTCAACAACTTTACTATTTTAACTGTAGGGAGAACATGTAAGCACAACACAAATACGCCGAAATATGCATGCCCGAGACCAGCTTCGAAACCGCGAGCACTGAGGCTTATTGACCTCGGCTGTCCAGGCCGGCTAAAAAATCAGTGTTTGAGATGGATATTAAATAAAATGTTATAATGTATTAATAGGTAATCGTTTGAAGTCTGATTATTCAAATTATTTCAAAAGTTACGTTCGAAATAACTTCAGAATCTACGTAAAAATGATCTGAATAATTTACAATCTTACATACATACATGTCCTGGGGGAGGTGGCTCAGGGCAGCTACTGATGTCACTGCAGTGAGTCTGACCGGCAGGTCCTATGCTCGAGTCCCGTCGGTGGCAGGATTTTTGACACTCGGCAATTGTATTTTCACAGCGGCAACCCCCATCTTTAGGTGCACTCACTAAACACTTATACGGATAACGCGCAGACGAGACGGTAATGAAATATTATATGGCAACATCCACCACTGTAACTGTGAACACCGACCGAAGCGGTTATACTGTTATCGATCGCAGAAAAGAGTTGTAGACACGTCTCCGGATGCCTTGCCAGAATCAATAAAATCTATGTGTGAATCCGGAAATGATTAAAATCCATCACTAATTAAGTAATTCCTACCGGCTTAGGTGGCTCAGGGGATCAATTGATCGCACTGTAGTTCCTTGAAAGAGAGGTCCTAGGGTTTGAGTCTCCATGGTGGCAGGATTTTTGGCAGTAGCTAGACAGCTAGGTGGAATTCAATGGCTGCATGGAGGAGAATTCTAGCGGCCGGCTGCTCTGATCGGACATTTTCCGTGTTTTTTTATCAATAACAGGCGAATGCCGGAGCAGAGCTCTAACAAACGGGCCACGAGCCGTATGCGATCTTTCGCGCACTTTCTTATCCTATCCTCATCCCTCTCTCTCTCTCACACACACACTTATTCTTGCATGCATTACACTACCACACATGGCGGGAGATCGGTGGGGATCTTAGAGCTTGTTCCGGCTGAGGCGGTGCTCCGCCGCGCCGGTGGGACAATATCGAAATCAATTTTCCCCAGCGTTAAATAACTTCCTGTAATATACTCCAAGAGTACGTACGTACACGGAAAGTAAAAATTGGTCCTATTGCTCTTTTTACCCCTTTGAGAAAAAGCACATTTACACATTTTTTTCAATTTTTGGCAACTATTTTCGAAAGGCTAAGTAAAACCATCAAGGTGCATTAAACTTCTAAGTTCATTGCAGGGGGAAGGGAGGGGGCGACGATGCAGACCACGTGCGATGGCGGTGGAAAGGGGTGGGAGCTTTGGGGAGGGCCCCACACGACGACGTCGAAAAAAAAATTAAACTTTATAATTTTCGAAAATTCATTTCAACTCTTTCTTTCTTTGCTCCATCTGAGAAAAAGAGAAAAATATGAAGCCATTTTTGAGAAAATTTTAAATATGTTTGTGAAGCTGCATGTAACGTACTTCCAAAACTCAAAATATATTTCAAATTCCAAGGTCGCAACACTAGCTAGACTATTTGCAAAATATCAATTTTGGTGACACGGTCATATTTACGATTTAGCCTCTAGCATTGCTTACGGACAGACAGGTAGACAGACTGTTATACAGTCTGTTACACAGTCTTACTGTTAGGCAGTCATACTGTTAGGCTTCGGTTACAGTGCAGCGGAAATAAATTACAGTGCAGCCACTACCAAGCGACTTCGAGCAAAATCGTCCGACTTACTCCATCCGAAAAGCATCCGAAAGTTGCACTCGGAATCGTCCGAATATCTCCATAATTCCGCAGTCCATTGTTTAAAACATTTGCAAAACGCACGTCCAAGACCACCCACATATATTTGAGATTGTCTACGTATTGCAGATGGCCTTGACTCTCCAGTTGATTTCGGGCGAATGGAACCAACAGAATCAAACGAAATTGAATTTCGTCCGACAGCCATGTTCCAGGACGTCTTCGGAAGAGGTTGTTCGGGTTCAATATGCCGATTTCCATTTACTTTCACCTGTTTGAACAAATAGGGCACATCGGACGCTAACGTCCGATATCGGCCGACCGAAATTTCGGCCGAAATCGGCTTCACTGTGAACGTCGCCTTAGCAAGATAGACAATCAGAGTTTGACAGAAAGACTGTTAGAGAGATAGACCGTTACACAGACGGACAGAAGGACGGACGGACGAACTGGCAGACGGACGAACGGGCAGACGGGCAGACATACGACAGACGTTTAGCCGTAAACCAATTTTTCGACATGAAGGACCGACAAACGTGGATTCTGAGTACACGGTTCGAGACAAAGTAACGCATAGGTAACGTACGAATAGGAACAATAATTATTCAAATTTCGACATCAAAGACAGATAATGCAATTTTTTCTACCAAACAATCTCCGTTTTTGTTACTGAAGTTACAGAATTTGCTCAATACTTCGTAAGTAGCATATGGGAAAGAAAAAAGGAAAAATACCTAAACCATTTACTAAATTTTGTACGGATATGAAAATGAAAAGTTTGACCGACGGAGCTAACGTGATAAACCGCCCCGTCCCGCTCAGACTTCGTCCCGTGATACGCCGCCCCGTTCCGCTTCGTCCACGGACTGCGATTGTCACTGGGACGTCCGCCGTCACCATCTCCGTTCCCATTGCCGCGCCGCCGCCGCCGCCGCCGTCGCGCCGAGATTGATTCGCGCAGCGGCCGCACGGCCGCGCCAGCGGAGGGGCAAAAATCTTTGTTGGGCAAAGAGCCGCTTTAATTAAGTCTGCGTCTATTAGATGGTATATGTTTCTCTTAAATGAGGTTTTTTGTCGCTACCTCGTCTTGATGAACGCACTGTCACGCCGCATGAGTTATGGAGGCGACTGTGCGTAATATTCGTCTTCAATTAAACTGCGTATTTATCCTGCTCTGCTTGACTTATGGCAGGTGTGGCCGGCCGGCCCCGCGTGCTCGGAGGCTCCCGCGCCACAGAATAGATACTACACAGAACGGAAAGCTACCCACAATCCGTGCGCCGATTTGAAGCGCATGGTCGCCGTATTGAAGTGTGCAAACTGCTGTATGACCCGGCATTTGTTGTGTGCTGAACGGTGATGGAGGTGTCTTTTATTTCCGTCTTACTCGTTATATTTGGTTTGTGTATAACTTAGCAGAAACATACGTAACCTGATCGGCTTTTGCTTAGTAAAAGCAAATACTAATATCGCACATAGGCAAAATATTAATAACTAGTAATAGCTACAGAATGGCACAGATTTTCTCGTATTACTTTTCTATTTTCTTTGGTCTGGGCTAGTTTATCGGAATTGCTACGTAATCTAGACAGCTGTCCTTCCATTTCCGCCTAAAATATTTTTTTAGGTGTTCTTAGGCGTTAGGAAATGTTCTCAATTCTTTGGTTTCCTAATAGTAGAACCGAAATATTACTTTACGAGTATTAAAGAAGAGAAAAATCTCGTGCAAAATGACAAATTTAATTAAAAAATTTGAAGCCGTTTTTAAGATAATATCGTTTAACCGTTACTAAAAATACGACATTGAAGCTCTTTTTTACAGAAAAGTTTTAAGTTTCCGGAAAACTTTAATTAAAGTTATTTAATTCACTTTAACTCACAAACACAATAGTGTTTACAAATAGGTGGTAGGTATAGATGCCTAATGTATATTATGAGATGACAAAAACGCCATATTGCTCTATTCTTTTGTTTTTTCAAAAATTGGAAAAATGTAATATTTTTTCACTTGACTCTCACGTAGTTAATATTTACATTAGCGGCGATTTTTTCACATTATTATATTTACGAGTAAATGTGCTTTAAATAATGTCAAGTAACGTTTCTCGAAAACACAACCGTTTTCTGTGAAAAGTAGCTCAAAATTCCACATTTTCAGAAACGCTCACACGCCATTTTCTCACATATGGCTGCAAATTGTTTCTTCAAACTTTTGTAACGGATAGTGCTAATTACACTCTTACACACTAATTACTCTTACACACTTACACTAATTACACACTTTGATATGATGTAAAGTTTATTTTGAATTATTGTTTGTTTTTTCAAAAATTATACAAATGTAATTTTTTTGACAGATCTCTCACATCTTTAATATGCACTGTCGGAGCACACTACATAAATTAATAAATAAATAATTAATTACAATATTTCTGGGGGGACAGTGGAGCAAATACAACTCCACAAAATTTAAAAGGCACGTCCGTAAAATAATTGTGCAGTACATCCATTCTTAATTCCGGCACAAAATCGAAGACAACAATAAGCCGCCACATCGCTTCCGCGAATTCGTAATCACTGTTATAAAAGCAAATGAAAAACGCATCAGTTCAAACAAATTTATAATTTCAAAATTCAACAATTTCAAAATCTACTTTGAAATGCTAACCAAATCTATTAAACTCAAACGCTTAAAACTTATTTAGCAATTCACAATTACCAATGACGCACGTTCATTGGCTGCGACCCCTCTTTCCTTCCTGCGTCACCCGACGCCACAGTCAGTCTGTTCTGAGTCTTGCAGCAAAAAGGATCGTAATGGCGTGTTGGCAGCCGTTGTCTTCGACGCGTGCTGCTTGCTTTATTTTCTCAAGTGTAGTGTTTTGGTAACTAAAATGAGCAGTTTATACACTGCAAGCTTTCCTTCTCCGCGTTTCCTAAGGCGGGCAGAACTTAATAATGCTGACAGTACCACAGTGTTAGTGAGTGTGTTGTAACGGTGTTTCTGACGAAAGCCAATACAAATTCGGTTCTGCACTGCAAGCTTTCCTGCTCCGCGTTTCCTAAGGCGGGCAGAACTTAATAATGCTGACAGTACCACAGTGTTAGTGAGTGTGTTGTAACGGTGTTTCTGACGAAAGCCAATACAAATTCGGTTCTGCACTGCAAGCTTTCCTGCTCCGCGTTTCCTAAGGCGGGCAGAACTTAATAATGCTGACAGTACCACAGTGTTAGTGAGTGTGTTGTAACGGTGTTTTCTGACGAAAGCCAATACAAATTCGGTTCTGCACTGCAAGCCTTCCTGCTCCGCGTTTCCTAAGGCGGACAGAACTTGATAATGTTGACAGTACCACAGTGCTAGTGAATGTGTTGCAACGGTGTTTCTGACGAGCGCCAATATAAGATTGTTTTTACAGCGCAACCTTTCCGCCCGCTTTCCCTGAGGCGGGCGCAACTTGGCAACGCCGGCGGCGCCACGCGTTACGTGAAGATGTTTAGAAGGCGTTGGGCAGCAACTGTTTCAAACACAATTTCCTCGAGCTTGTGTTCCCCGACTCGAGCAATAAAGGATGTATATATGTAACCGTTGTTAAACACCAGCATTTGTTAATTACCAGCATTTGTAAACATAATTATATTTGTAAGTGTAAATGATTCAAATAACTTCCAATAAAGTATTTTGAAAACTCAAAAGCACTCAAGTGAGAAAGAGCTTCAAATTTCGCGCATTTAGTAGCGTTGAAAAGCCATTTTCTTTAAAACGGCACAAAAAGTTTGAAAGAAAATTACCATTAAGGACGAGGTTTTTGTGTTCTTTAATATTCTCAAATGAACATTTCCGTTCCACCATCAGGAAACCGAAAAATTAAGAAAATACAAAAAAAATGTACTTTCGGAGATATATGGCAGCTGGAATGAGTATTTGGCAATTCCGAATAGCTAGTAGCAGACACAATGGAAATAAAAAAAACAAATACGGGAAAGTCTGTGCCATTCTGTAGCACCACTAGTTCTCGGTTGCAATGCGATTTGTTCTGTTTGTAGGATTCTGAGAGCGTCCGAGTGTGTTGTACTGTGTTATGAAGTGATATGGATGATGATATGTGAAACAGTTGTCAGATCTGCTGTGTTGTAATAACATATCGTTCTGTGATTTGTCGTAACTTCGTTTGTAGGTTAGATGCCACGCTAGAAGGTGTGTTATTCAACTACTTCAGCTGCTGCCCTTTTTGCGTCGTGCTTATCCTACTGCTCCACTCCTACTGCGGCATCCCAACAAAGGAAACTGCTACTAATCACATCTATGAAATATGGAACTTGGATGACTAGTTCCGCCAATGTAGATTTCATCTGCAAAAACGTCTCTCTGAGATGAAGTTTGGTTAGGACCTTTGTTTTAACGTTTAATCAAATGGGTCAAAACTTAGGATCTGTATCAGGTATACATTTGAAAGTATTACTCACAAAACAATCAAGATTACAAAAATTGTTTTTGCAAATATATCAATTTCTTTCGATTGTTCCTTGTTCTTCACACGACAAACCGCACGATGAGGCGCAGAGAAGAGGTAACGTAAATGAGCCTCCATTTGACCTTCTTCGTTCCCCCCTCAAGAAAATGTCTCCTTATGTATTGTATTCATCCTCTTCACATTTTCCCTCCTTTTGGTGTCCCACATGCCAACTCCCTCGCCGACTGCCCTCGCGGCGCTGGGGCCGTAGAGTTCCCCGTTCGTTGCCCTGCGTCGTTTTCCCGGCAAAGCCCAGCAGGGATTGTTTTTCTACAACTACTCGTTTCTAACCTATAACAAAAGGCAGTATTTTGCGTGGATTATTCTCAATCCCGAGACATGTAATAAAATGTTTAAGCCATGTAATATCTGAAGATAATTGAGAAAATGGCACAAGAAGCAGCGTTGTCTTTCTCGTAAATTCCGTGCCTGATCGTGATCGCTAGGTTTCTGAATACCAACCTGCTGCATGCACAACATACCGATGCGATGTGTGTTTGAATACTGCGAGGTTGTGCGTCCGTGTGCAACGGGGTGGGAGGGGGGGGCGATGGCAACCCGCCGCGTGCGTGCTGCACGACTCGCGCACGCGGATGCACGCCGTCCTCTCGCACCGCCTCGTCCCGTCCCGCCTCTACCCGTCCCGCCTCGTCCCCGTCCCGCCTCTCCCCGTCCCGCCTCTCACCGCCCCCCGCCCCGTCCCCGCTCCCACTCCGCCTCGCCCCGCGCCACGCAGCGCCGCGCCCTGTCAACGTGTCTGGGCCGCACGTCGTACCTCACATTCCCTGGGTACCTTGGGGAAATATTAACTTCTGCCACAATATTGTTTCTATTGAATAAGTAGTAGTAAAACGCTTCTTTTCACATAAATAAAATTTATACAATAAAACTTTAGTAATAAAATCACAAAAATACGTTTCTTTTATTTCGAAACCAAATTACAAAAAGTAATTTATTGCCGAAATTTTTAATATTTTTTTGAAATTCTAGCGTTTTGTTTCCGAAAGTACTGTTATTTATAGAATATGACATATAGGCACGAACTTTGCTGTAAGTCAGAAAGCATGTCCGACATTGGACGAAAAAAAAAGTGCAATTATCCGATTCGGGCTCTGCATTCTTCCCTAAGCAAACTACAGGAGAGAGAGAGAGAGAGAGAGAGAGAGAGAGAGAGAGAGAGAGAGAGAGGAAAAGAGGAATCAAGGATAGGAGACGAGGAGCGTGCACTCCGCACAGCACCGCCACGCCCACATCATTGCACCAACATGCAAGTGGTGTACAGAATGACACGGACTTCTGTGCCTTTAAGCTCTTTAGTCTGGGATAGCTTGAAGGAATTACTTCACCCTCTTCCCAGCTGCACAATAAAAGAGTTTTTTAAATTTTCTAATAAACATTTCGGTCCCCTAATAGTAGAATTGAAATATTTCTTTAATTGTCATATTTCGGAAGAATAAAATACGGTTCTCTATGCAAATTAGCGTTGACACATTTGGATTTGCTCTAGAGAAACTTTCGTTTGACTTTTTTTGAATAACCGCAATTTTAGGCTAATTTTGATAGAAAACTTGAGTCTCCGAGAAACGTAATTGAAAATCATTTCGCCGAATTGTGTTTACTAAAGCAAAAAAGTCCTTGAAATAAATACTGACGTTAAGATAATTAAAAAAAAATACATTTTTGTAATTTTTGAAAAATTAAAGGAATACATTAAAATGGCGTTCACGTCATGTTCTTCTGTGTATGTAGCACTCCCTGTACAAAAAATGATTGGACAGTTTTTGTGAAAATCCTGTTTTTAAAACTGTCTTTATTTCATCCAAAATTACACGAAACTACTCATATATTGAAACTAGTAGTGATTCAACAACAGATACTTCCTCGCATTATTTCTAACGTTTCAAATTTCGGAAAACCGGAAATTTCGACAAAAATGAGACCTGCGTCATTATTTTAAGTGTCATTTACGCTATCCCAAGACTATGCTTAATCCATAAACTTGGAACCATTTTGTAGATGTTGAAAATATCAATGAGGCTTCATGTGAAGAACGAGCTCTCCCTGTTGAAGAGTAGTAAACCCCAAGGATCATCAGTTCCTACAATCGTATACCGCAATTTCACACGTTAGGCGGCTCATTATTTTAATAATTATCTTCACTTACAATAAGTCATTCATTAGAGGACACAATGATATTCAAGAACTTAAAAGATGGCGGATGACAAAGGGGAGGGGCTAGGCGTCTTTTCAAACTCCCTTCGCTCACAGACGCCCGTGACTTCTGTACTTCTGTTTGTCTTTCTTGGCGCGTGGGGGGGGGGTGTCATGAAAATGGAATACCTCACGGTATTTCGTCTCGTTCTCGGTTGATACAGTCGCAATCGTGCGACTCCTAGCGGTGCAACCGAGAACGACGCGAAATACTGTGAGATATTCCATTTTGATGACAACCCCCCCCCCCACGCGCCAAGAAAGAAAAACCAAAGTAAATTCTACCTGGCAATAGGTGCAGAGAGGGGAAAGAATATACTTCGGTTTTACCCCCTCTGTTCGGTGACAGTTTCGCACGACGAACGCACGGCACCCTCTTCAAGTGCTAATAGGAGGACCCATGTTACAAACTGACACCATCAATCAAATATATACACTGTATCAGATTGTATTATAACCACATATTATTTGCAATAGACTTTGGCTTCTTTAGTTGTAAATTTATAAAGCGGAAAATATAACGTCAATCTTGTTAGCAACATGCTAGTCTTGGGGTGAATGTACGTTATTTTGTAAATATAAAGTGAAATTCTTTTAATTTTACTTTTCCTCCCTGTATTATAGCGTAAGGAAGACAAGTATTGGAATTTCCTCAACAATACGATCTCGAATTTTCGGTCGTAAAATACGTGTTTAATGTTCTTTTCGCCTGTATCTTCGCGCACATCAGGTTTATTGTCCATTAGTGCTGTTCCAAGATGGTTAATATTAGTGCTGGAGATGGCAAGGAGATACGTATATACAAATTGATACCCCCAAAACGAAATATCCGGATGGATGGAAATATGTGTCGCGCATAACTCGGTCAGATTAGAAGCTTTTTAGCTGAAACTTGATAAATACCAGGAGTAAGATTTAGTTGTGCCTTTCCGGAGAATAAAATATTTAAATACTGTAGATTACTTTGCATTAAACCCTTTTCAATTTTGTTTGAATAATCATTTATTTCTTTAAACTTTTGGCTTGAAATCGAAGAAAGTGCGTTTTAAGTATGGGATAGTTCCAATTTCTAATAAAAGCATTCAAGTTTTACAATTGCAAAGGTTCAAATAAATTGCAAACCTGCCCCACATCAACGATTTTAAAGTCAGATTTCTTTCTCCTGCAATTATCTCTCAATTATCTCTCAATTTTAGAACTTTAAGTGTTGACACGCACTGTTTTTAAATATTCTAAGTACTTGTTGAGTAATAACATTAACAAGAGAAGAGAAAGTTCCGGTATGCTGCGCATTCCACTAGTTTTAACATTTGCAAAAAGAATTCCATAAGTTGAAACCTTAACAGTTGCGAATCTAGTATGTCGTGGTATCTCATTTATGTGTTGTAAGTATAATAACATACGTACAGTTTTTGCAATAAAATGGTGGTAAGTTTTTAAATAAGGAAACGATGAATAAGCCAATAGTTTTGAATTTTTATTTGAAGGTAACTAATTAATTCGTTTTTTTTATTTGAATTTAATAATGAACTTTTCACTGGAATTAATTTGAAGCGCACAGAAACAGAAGTTGCTAATTCATGTTTTCTCAATTTTACAGAAGAGCTAGTTAAAGTTTTCAAAATGATTTTGAAATACCAAAATATCAATACAAATGGATAAATATTGTTTTATGGGTAGGTTTGGAGGCATAATATATTATGCTGCGCAGTTCATCACTTTTTTATAGGTTTGACATGTGTGAGAGCAGATTTTTTTAACATGACTTAACAACTTTTAACTTAAAATGGATGAAAAGTTGTTAAGTCGCTTGACTTAACAACTTCTGATTCTTGATGTTTGGGTCTTTCTAGTATAACATAATATTACAAGAAGATATCTTTTTATTATTTACTTTATTTTCATCATTCCATCTGTATTATGTCATCATCTTCCACATCACTTTCATATATCAATGTGTCATAAAATGTGGTACCTTGTGGAAGAGCTACATGTTGGAGCAGTGAGCGAACACCGTAATATTTTGCTTCCTTAATCTTCCTCAACGCATTCGGTGTATTTTTAACATTATCATATGCATTGTAAAGGCTTGCAACCTCACCCCTCCCTTCAAAAATGATTGCGGACGACATTGTGTGACGAACTTCAGGTTCATATCCTCCCTGGAAAAACACACACCGAATTGAAATAAATTCTGGGACACTTCTTATCAAGAGATGGTCAAAGGCATCTTTGAAGCCAAACACTTCAACTGGAGTGCCATCATTTTCTCCATTATCAGTGAGTGATTTTTTGAAATAAAACAACATCAATTGGCTTCTTGCGAAGAGAATTTCTGATCAGTTGTCCTATATCACATAACTAAGTTATTATTTCTACGGTCCACGATTTACAGTTTATTTACCTGCTGTTTTCAACTCTTTTCGAATGGACTGCTTCCAAATGGTGGGATTTCTGCGTCTTTAAAGTCCACGAAATGAATTCGTTTTGGAGGGAGCATTTTCATTTGCAGTTGATGTAGAAGGTTTATTATTATCCATGTTAATATTTTTCTGTGCGTCCAAAGTCGTACTTTCATTACTTGAATCACTGTCTGAGACTTCAGTAGGCTTATATTCTGAGCCACTATCTTCAAATAAACCATCATTTGAAGAGTCACTTGTCGGAACAACAGTGTTTTCCGCCATTCTTAACTAGTAATCAACACGCACATCTACCGTATCTAAAATACTGCCAGTAGCGGCATCAAGCGCCTGATACGGCAACTACATGACTTAACAACTTTTAACTCGAAAAGCAGACTTAACAGTTTCTGTTTCGAAAATTGAACTCCATTCAACGTGGTAGCTTCCTTGAATGACCAACTTAACGTTTTCTGATCAGCAAATCGTTTAGCGCCATCATAGAACTGGTCTTAAGAGTGCATTTTATGACCTTAACTGAATTTCTCAAAATTCGTGACTTAAAAACTTCTGATTCTGAGTGCTTCATTTGTCAATCATTTGTCATTGTAGACTGCTAGGGTCGAATATTATGTTTAATTGGAGAGGTGCAATAAAATCAATAATTTGAAAAATACACAGTTTTAAAAGGTAAATGTAATTATTAATTTGTATAGTGTTTGTTAAAGCTGGAATCGTAGGAAGCTATTGAAAAAAAAGACTGGAAATGCGGGTCATTTACAATTTAAAGATTAAATGGATATTCGGACTTTTATAGGCTGGGTAAGGAGAAGACTAAAAACAGTAAACTTTCGTTAGAACGAACTCGCTTAAGACGAATTTGGCCGTAACACGAACAAAAACTTCGGTCCCGGCAAGGGATTACGATAATAAAGACATTTATAATACTCGGTTAATACGAATTTTTATAACACGAACTCCGAATATTTTGGTCCCTGTTAATGAGGGTTTACTGTAATAACTCGTTGATCTGAAGGTAAAAGCACTGAAACGATTCGCGCATTGCCCGATTTCACGGCGAATCTCGCATAACACAGTGGAAGTTATTAACTTACACACGTCGAAGAAAAACTCTCTCACACTGAATTCTTTTTAATTTATCTCTTTTCACGCATCTTTTACCGGTCATTGAGTTTTAGAAACGAAAAGCCGGCGAATCCCAAGAAGAAAAAAAAACGGGTTTGGGTTACGCGGTAGGTTCTTCCCTTCCCCGGAGCGGAGAGATGTGGGGGAGGGGCGGGGCCCCCCGCGGGGCGCACCTGTCTTGACCCGAACAGCGGAGGTCGCTGACGTCACCGCAGAATGCGGAACTCGGACGGGACGGCGCGGGACGGCGCGGCGCGGCGCGGCGCGGCGGCGTGGGCACAGGCCACCGCTGGGAACAATGAGAACGGACGCGCGGCGGCGGCGGCTGGAGGCGGCGACTGTTTATATCGGCCCTACGTGGGGGGAAGCGGGTGGGGGTGAACCGCCTGCCCCACTCTTACTTCGCGCGGACTCAACGTCTGTCAGGAGTTACAAGGACGTGGTTAATGCACCAAACAGGCATGGGTTCTAAGCAGGTGTGGAAAGTTCATTTAAAAGTCTCCAATCTTGGTTCACTTTGCAAACTTCTGTTATGGTTTTTCATATTTCTGTAGCTACAGCCACAACTTTAATAATTTGATAATATGGCCAACGGCATTTACTTATTTTCCATTATTCACGGTTCAGACGGAAATCTAATTTGGCAAAGCTTAGTTTCAGCTCAAGGGGTCTTGGACGTCTGTGCGTTAGAGTAGAATTTCAGTGACCTCGTTTCAGAGAACAGGTCGATCACATTCATTTCCACTCTTTACCTTTCCCAAAGTGCATTTCATCACTCTTCCTCTTCTCGTTTTCATGACCTCATTTTCCCCCGTAAAGATGTACTTAAATACTCTTTAAATTTCACGATCAGCAGCAGGTGGTTATAGTCTTTAAAGTTTAATAGAAAGCAGAGTGCATTTCACCGTTTCTCATTCTGCACCACATCCAGCCATCTAGGTAGAAAATTACGCTTATATGATTCACGTAATGTCGGCTGAGTCATACTATACTGTATGTTCCGACATTTCGTATCCTCTAAATTGAGTGATTACATTGCTTTTTTTTTTCGCTAAATTACGGTCACCAGTGACGTAGATGGGAATGAGTCCTTTTAAACAGTTTTACTTATGTTTGCCGATTAACGGTTAATATTTTCAGGTTTGAAGGGGAAAGCAGCGTCTGCTATACGCCTTTCTAGAGCGCTGACCTAGAGCGGAGGGACAGCGCGGTTTTTAGTAGAAGTTGCGCTCAGTAGAAAATTTCATTCATCCAAACACCTTTGGGGATGCAAGACCTTTTGGCAATACAACGTGCAATCTCCCTCACAGTGCAAAATTTTGATAATTTTTAGACGTATTCCTCTATATATGAAATTCCGGAAATTTTTAGAGTAGCCATTAAAAAACTAAAGCAACCCATTCTTAGTTCCTGATACACCTTGACATCTGAATGCCGTAAAGTAGCCCTTAACAGAAGAGTAGTACGTACTTAGACGATCGGATACATCTGAGCGACCTGAGCATACCGCAGTAGTCTATTCTCACCACGCGCGTATAAACCACGTTGTCTTAATTTTGCCACAGCCTGACGCATACTGCATGCTGTATGGGACATAATATCGTGCTTAACACGCTCCCTGATATTGTGATTACAATAAACAGTTGTCTATTTGTGCTATTCCTCCATTAACAAGAACCAAGAGAATTTTCTATCAGAATTAAACTAGAAAGTGTGATATTTTGCCGGGAATTACATGTATGTAAGAGGCGAGTTATAGTTCAGTTACTTTACTTTTCCTGGAAAATGAAAAAAAATCTTTTAGAATGGCAGCAAGAATTAATTGTAAATCTTGGTACTAGATTCAACGAGGATTCAGCAAATTTATTTCTAGAAGAACTTGTAAACTGTAACATCTTTTCGTGGTCCACACATTGAGCCACAGAAGCGTGGCGAACAGTCCAAGACCCATCCAAGACTAATCTACCTATCCCAACTTACCGCGTTCATCATATTTTGTACTTTTCTTGCCGAGACCAAAACGGTGATGAAACAAGCAACTAGATTTGTTCCGTAGTAGTAAAACTTTCATGCGTTAATTTCTACATCTCGCTGACGTGCCGTGGAGCCTTATCGTCACGGATTTCTTTTTTTGCGCCACATTATTTATCGAAAAATTGAAATGATAAATTTTTCTATCGCATCCGCGCACATTTGTATGAGCTTACCTTCTTGGATACTAATTTTTAATCATAAACGAATTTAAATCACCATCATAACATGCATTACACGAAAGTAATAATCTCGGATAAAAGAATTTATATCGTTTTACTAATATCGCTTCATTTCCGGTAGAATAATACTTCATGAATATGTAACAAAAACAACAAGGAAATTAAATTTACATCTGAACGTCATAAAACCTTCTTTCCTTAGTAAATTCTTATTTGGACTCCATTTCAATTGCGAAAGATAAGGTACAAACGAATGCAACCATTCAACTTCTCTGGAGTGAAATGGCCCAGCGTGGGCTACAACTCACGCTCTACACATGTTCCACCAGGATGGGTACCACAAGCTCCCGGGATGGGTACCTTTGGCTTCGGGCCATTATCCGCACCGCTCGCCGCCGCACAAGTACGACGACGGGCTGGTATCCGGATCCCGCCGAAACGCAGCTTGCCCTCTCGGCAGCCTCCCCATTCAATGCCTCGGATGGGGCTGCCCTGCCAGCTCATGGATACTGGCTTTCCAAGCTAGTATCGGAGTCAAATCAATGCGCCACTCACATGCGCCGGAAGAAGTCCCTCCTCCATGCCCTGAGTATCGGGTCACTGCCACGACGAAACCAAGAGCCCAACTGGGGCTATCCGAACCAAGGTTCGGGGGACTCGGGGCCCCCTTCCCGTCTCCTCACTGCCTCCACCTTTAGGATAACGATGTGAGTATCGCCTGGATCATTGCTACCCGACGGGGAGGTCCCTGTTCCCCGCCTAGGCTTTTTTTATTTGGGATCCAGGTACATTCTCTCGAACGTCCCTTAGCCCAGTCTGGCAAAAGCGTCGCCGCCACTGACTCAACTGGTGGGTTACCGAGCAACATGGGGTTCAGCATACGCCACTGACCCAACTGGTGAGTCAACCGGTAACACGGGGTTTAGCGTATGCCACCTCACTGCCTCCTTCTTGAAGCTAACGATGTGAGTGGCACCGTGAAACTTAGTGTCCGGGTGGTCGGCTACATTCTTCATCAGAGATCGTGTGCACCTATGCAGACACGCTCCCCCCTGCCGGGTCTCTGGAGTGAAAAATCGGGTTTCCTACGTAGGCGAATGAAAAAGAAAATTACACTAGCTCGCCGCGAGAGCACTTCGTGTGTTATGTCCGTGGCCAACGCGGAGCAAGCTACAATAATTGCTGACACGTCCGATAGGAAGATTGGTGTGACATCCCGTCGTGCTGTGTATGCAGAGCGGGCTAGACTCAGTGGCTCGCCAACTGCACGTTCACTCCAAATAGGAGGTGCGTTCGTATTGTCAAACGTTGCGTAAGACAATTAAGGAAAAGTGGCGGGGAAAATTGAGCGCCAGTGTGATTTCTTTAAATTTAAGGTCGCATCAACTACTAGGTCGTTAGCGACCATTGTTGCATTTAACGTCATGGTAACTGTGAAGTGACATGAAATGGTGATGATAGGGGATGAAAGGACGAACACATACAACCATGCCCGAGGCGGGAATCCAACCCGCGACCCCTCGGTCCGAGATCACTATGGCACTACTGCTTTAGCGATCTCGGCCACGGGGCCGACACCAGTGTGGGTTTGTTGCAAGATAACGTAACTCTTCACACGGTCCGCCAAACTTCCGAACTGCTGCAGCGTTTCAAGTGGAAGATACGGCAGTATCCTCCTTATACTTCAGACTTGGCGCCGTGCGATTAATGTGTTCAGTAAGCTGAAAAAGAATTTCGCTGGACGACGATTCCGAAACGATGAGGTGAAAGAAGTTGTCTCCAAGTGGTTACATAGCGCTGGAGGTAATTTCTACGCATCCGAAAGCGAAGAGTTGGTTGACCATTCCGAGAAATGTTTACATTTTCTTAGAGTGATGTGAAAAAATTAACTTTCATTGTGTGTTGTCATAGCCGTGTTGCCTATGTGGGAGTGGTTTCATAAATGGCCATAATTTGGAAGTGTAACTTTCTTTTTCATTCGCCCTTTAAAATTATGTTGTTTCCGATTGTCTATCACTACCTTTTTTATTTCTTGTTAAATTAGAAAACACTGATCTGCATTTTAATGGTAATATCACATAGCAAGCACAACTCTAATTGACATTGGTTATATGCAATTATTGATTGATTTAGTGATTCCGGGCGCATCAACTGATAAGGTTATCAGTCCCATAACTGTAACGCGTATTTTTATCCCAAGAGGTGGCTGTAATCTTCCCTCGCTGGACCTCCACGTCGGTTTGCGGTGTTTTCCCTAACCAGGCATCTTCCACCAGCGAGGCCCCGCCACACTCAGGACAAGTTCTAAGCTCCCGACCGGTCTCCTGACATGTGTGGTAGTGTAGTGCATTTGGGAGTAAGTGTATGTGTGTGTGTAAATAAGGGGTGATGATAAGACAAGGAAGAGGATAGAAATACCACCCAATACCACCCGCGTACCGAGGCCTGTTTTCTTCGGCTACCGCTCCGGCATTCGCTTGGTGTTGATCGGAGAAATCACTGAAAACAACCGATCAGAGCAGCCGGTCTCTGGAATTCTCCTCCAGAAAGCGGCTGAATTCAACGTAGCTATCTAGCTGCTATCTAAAATCCTGCCACCATCGGGACTCGATCCCTAGAACTTCCCATTCAGAGGCACATAAGTGAAATCTATAGATGCCCTGAGCCACCTAAGCCGTTTGTAATTACTGAATGAATAATACAGTTTATTCATTTAATGATTCACATACATATTTTGTTGATACTGATAAGGTAGTCATAGACGTGTCTACTACTCTTACCAGTGCAATCGATAACAGTGTTGACAGTTAAAATTATATACAGTATACGGATGTTGCTATATACTATTTTTTCTACTCCTTTTGTATAATTCTATCATTTGAGGGCTGCAACCCGTTGCACAATGATATTCATTTCAATACAGAGTCATTATGATACAGGTTCTTGACGAATCACAAACCAAGTATTGATACTTCATTAATCATTGAGAATCCTTCTAGTAAATACTTCGTTGGATTGTGTACATTAAAATTGCATTTAATATTATTTATTGTTTGCCAGTTTTTATTTCTTTTATTATTAGTAATTTTTACGTGTAATATTATTTAAAATGAATTGGATCGTAATTTCACTTTGATCCTATTTGACTAGTTCAGTAATACTGGTAGAGGGAACATTATGATCAGAACAAAAGTCATTTTGTATTATATTTTGTTTCCGTGTGGCTGCGCTTAAAAACCGACCAATTCTTTAGTTTAAAATGTCTAGTGAATCAGAGATGGAGTTGGCACCTCCAGAAATTGAAAAACAGAAAATGGTGACTTCCGAATTATTTTTTGTACTCTCTGATAGGCGGACTGGTAAACCAAAGCCATCTGCAGCAGGTAGTGTAGCTGTCCGGTAGGTGGCCTTGACTGAATCCTGCTTGTCAACAATGTAAAAGTTTAACTTATAAAAAGTTACCATAAGTCGTAGAAAAAGTACTGTACGAAACTCGATGTAATGGGTATTAATACACTCGTGAAAAGTTTACGATACACTCTTGTTCCTCGCTCGTATCGTAATATCACACTCGTATATTAATACCCGTCATTACATCATCGTTTCATAATGTACTGTTGTTGGTTTGTCGCTGCGAGTTGTCCGCGTGAGTGCTTAGTGAGTGCGCCTCAAGAGGGAATGTCCCTACTCTCTCTGTCTGAATCAGTGAAAAACTACTGATAGACAGTGACTATTCACTGATGGTGTCAGTTATAACCCTGCCACTGACCATTAGTGAATTGAACTGTCACAAAACAGTGAAAATAGGGTCCACTTTTTGAATTAGTGAAACTTCACTGTTTGAATCAGTAAAATCTGTGAAAACAGTAGCACATGAACGACTGAACGATCAGTGAGCGATGGTGGCGCGGCACTTTTACCACTGACGACCAGTGAAATGATGGCGGTCATTATGAAAAGGTTCGCATATTCGCTGATTGTCAGCAAAACTACACATTTCGACTGAAGATATCAGTGACTTCGGCTCTCACTGATTCAATCAGCGACAATTTCACTGATTTACATTCAGAGAGAAGGGCGGGAGGGCGGTGTCGGTGTGCGTGTGGGGCGTGCGAGCGGGGCGCGCGCTGGCACGGGGCGCGGGGCGACGCACGCGCAGGCGCGCGGTCGTGCGCCGCTGCAGGGCTGCGCGTGCCTGCGTGACGCCTCCACCCCCCCTGTCCTGCGCTGCAGCGTGACGCGACGCGTGATCGGCGTTGGCCGCGGCCGTGCGCGGAATCGCGGATGGCAGAGCGCCGTGGGGATAGAACAGCCACGTCGCAAGATATTCAAACACGTCAGGCATGCTACCTATGCGACAATCTTACGTCCATATTGTTACGTTCTCGCGTAGTACTTGTGAAGTAGAGAGACAGTTATATGATGCTGCGGCGAACAACGGATTTTATCGAAAAAGTAGACACTTTCTTTTTATTATTTCTTCAATAGGTTTACAATGTATTAGTATACATTTTCCTACAACCATTATACATATTTTATATTTTCTATTGTTTTACGTTCTTTTTATTTGTAGAAAATAATTCCTCTAAATTATAGACCAAATCTACGTTTTGGGAGAACCTTGATACCGAAAAATCGATTTATAGCAAAACGCCTTTTTGCCTGTCTGCTTGCCTGCCTATCGATCTGTTTGTCTGACTGTTTGTCTGTTTGCCTGGCCGCCTCAGTCTGCATGCCTGTTTACATGCTTGTTTCCCTGTCTATCTGTTTGCTTGTCTGTTTGCATGCTTGTCTGTTTGCATGCCTGTCTATTTGCCATCTGTCTCTTTGCCTGTCTGTCTCTTTGCCTGTCTGTCTCTTTGCCTGTCTGTCTCTTTGCCTGTCTGTCTCTTTGCCTGTCTGTCTCTTTGCCTGTCTGTCTCTTTGCCTGTCTGTCTCTTTGCCTGTCTGTCTCTTTGCCTGTCTGTCTCTTTGCCTGTCTGTCTCTTTGCCTGTCTGTCTCTTTGCCTGTCTGTCTCTTTGCCTGTCTGTCTCTTTGCCTGTCTGTCTCTTTGCCTGTCTGTCTCTTCACCTGTCTGTCGGTTTGGCGTCTGACTATCAGTTTGTACATCCTTTTGGTTTTCGGGGCACTTTACATCAAGCCCCTACATTTTCAAAATTTTATCGTAAATGGCTCCTAATTGATTTTCTTTGATAAAGTAATGTACACTTATCAAATGACGGTCGATTTTCATTTCATTCTCCAAATTTTTGAAAATTGCAAAAGTTAAATTTTTTCGCGTGTTTCTTCACCTATAGTATTGAATAAACACCTATAGTATTCACTAAATTTTGTATTCTTCAAAATTAATTTGGAAACCAACGTATGAACGGTTTAACCCAATATGAATAGTTCTTGTGTAATTTGCGTAAAATAATGCCCGTTTTAAAAGCAATACTTGCTCAAAAACTGCTCCAATTTGTTTTCTTTAAACTTTTAAATGCATAAAACTAAATACACTCAATAACAAGACTTAAAGATAATTTAAATTTTTTTTTAATGTAGACAAATGTATGTTTAAATCGTTTCGTAGTATTACGTAACCGTTGCAAATAATGCGAGAACATATTGTATGCTCTTACAACATCAATAGTTTTATTTTGCTTTATTTAATAGGTCACATAAAGTGCACGGCCATTAGAGACCACAATATACACCAACTTGTGGTGCAATTACAAGTGTTGTTTATTACCATTGAGTGATAGTTAATTTCTGTTGGATGTTTGAATAAGTATTCGTTGCAAATTTTGTTTTTATTTTTTCCAGGGACAGTATTCTATATTTTTATTATAAAAGTGTTTAACATATCTCTGGGCTTCATAACGATTGGAAAAGTTAGTTCCGAACCATTTTGCTACTCATTAATTTCGTACTCAACTTTCTATAATGAAGATCCCTTCAATTGCACTTTGCTTGTTTCCCAATAATTCTGCTTTAAGAATGACTACTGATTCTCTAAGCAATAAGGCAGTTTAAGTGCGGGTATCTTTGTAATAAGGCAATTTTGAAGAAATGTTTGCTTGCTGAACTATCATGTATTAACCATACAAATGGTGAAGCATAACATGTCACAATCGTACCTGCATACTCTGGCATACCTCTAGGGTACTTTGAGAAAACATGTACCTGATCAGCCTTACCATTAAAAGTAATAGTCCATAGGTGTAATAATTCAAAAGTAAGAGTACGTAAAGTTATGAGAATACAGGAATTTGTTCCATACGACGGCGATTTTCCGATCTTACATAATTGATAGTAAACTTCTGAGGAAACGTACGAAGAAAATATTCATGATTTTCTAAGAAGAGCATTAGCACCAATGCATATGATTAAGCACGTACTGAACTATGTATTAGCGAAAGAAAAATAAATATGAATTAAAAAAGAAGAGCATTAACAGCAAACCAGTAGACTCGGTTATTTTCCTCTCACTCCATTTTCAATGACTCTCCTTCAGATGGTCGTAAACAATTCCTGTTAACCATGTAATAAATGGGTCTCCAAACTTTTGTAACAGAAGAGACGTACTACGACGAACTACATCTCGACAACTCCAGCCGAGGGATTGTGTAATACTGTTACATATATGCATGTACGTGTAAAATGAGTTTAAAAAATAATCGTAGGGCGTAATGGTATACACATTATTCAATAAAGAATAAATTCAACCAGTTAATAGTGTAATTTTTAAAAACAGAATGTGATTCCTTTTTGATAGAACTGAGATAACTTTGATATAAAAAATCTTTGATCTGTTTCCATAGCTTGATAAGAGAACGTGAATCAGGATTTTTTGTTGAGTAATGATTGGATATCATTTCACGGCTGATTCCCCAGAGTCAGTTGGCATTTGAGCACCCAAATTTGAACCGACGGAAGATGGTGATAACTAGTGAGGCTAAATTCCCACGGCTTTTTAATCCTCCACACTCTGCACCCCCGCTCTCTCAAGATTCAGCCTCTCCCATCAGTCACATCAGCATCGCCGCCACACAATTTTTCCAACGCCCACTTCTGGAAACTACATGTGCCCGATTCAACCCGCGAGGTAGTTTGCAGACCCCTGATTTAATGTATTCCTCACAAAAGTCGTCTAAATGCATGCCTTACAATTTACCGGCCATAATTTACAAATAACAAACCACTACTTGGAGAGCGAGGCGCGGCCAAGGAGCTTCCCCGAAGGGTCGTATAATATTCCCGCGAGGCCCTCGGGTGCAGGCGCTTTGGAGAGCCCAGCGCTACGCCATGTTCGTCCTCCCTTCCGCTCTCCAAGAGCCACGCCCTCACACCCTCAGCTACACATGGAGCCCAGCTACACAACCCAACTGCCTTAATTTCCGCCTCAAAGGAAAACTTCAACACTGCTTTGAGAAATGTTCAGAAGAATTGAAAGTCCATGTTGCATGTGTTACAATCCTTTTCTTTTTCTCAATTATTAACCTTTTATCTTTCCGTTTTATTAAATATACACAATTTTTAATAGATGATTCACGACGAGTACAGACAGAGGGGCGAATGGCCGGGGAAGGGAGAGGTTGAGGCAGCAAATTAAACGGGAAACGTCTGTGCACAAAAGAATTTAACTAGCCCAGTAAAATTAGTCCAACAAATGGTAAACGACTGAAAACTCCCAGAGATTTGAAATTTGGCATGATTTGTTGGTACCTACCGCATATCATACTAAAATCTCTGAAGTGTGGGGGCTGAGCTGAGGATAGGGAAACCGTTTAAGAGAGAGTTTCTAGGTTAAGGGTTTCGATCCTACCGAAAAGTATGTCCTCTACAAAATAAAAGTAGTGAAAATTTTCTACAAAAACGTCCTACAAGGTTTTGTTGTAGAATTAATCGTTTTAAAGTTGTAGAATTTCGAAGTTTTTGATTTTATTTACAAGACCCTTTTTAGTTATCTTACTCATAATAATGTTATAAGTTAATTGATCGATTGTAAATGTATATTTGTTCAACATTTTTCAACCATATCTATTTTCACATTAATCGCAAAACGTGAACATTTTAATTCTTTTCAAATTTTGTTTTGTGCAGTAGGATCGTGAGTACTCGAGGTCACCGGGACTGAGACTATCTGAGGTACGAAAAACCCTGATAAGCCATAGATAATTCGATAAAGATCGTGTAGATATATTTTGCTAAAGGATTGTCTATTAACACATTAATTACATAACACAATGTTAGTGTATTAATCACGTTTACCATGTATATGCAGGGGTAACTAAAACTGAAAATGTCTATGCCAGATGAAACACATTTTTGACGAGGTAATTCAAGGATTATGGATTTGGAAAGTCCCAATGTCTAAAATCGCTATTGCCACCAATCATTTTGCAATGAATTATTTTGTTGTTTTTCCTAATGATTGCCTCAATTCATCGAGAATCAGACAAATGACGGACCTTTTATAGTATAAAATCTTAACTTACGAGGTATAATCAATGAGTATGAGGAAACTTCATTTTTCCCCCCAAAATCCTTATTTATCAATAGTGATTTTGTTCCTTTCAAAGTAGCTCCCTTCAGATACAATACATTTGTCACAACGTTTTTTTCAGTCTTTGATGAATTTCCGGAACGTAGTTTTCGGTATTGCATTGAGCTCCTTCAGCGATTCTGTTTTTATTTCTTTAATGCTGAATGTCTTTTTTAGGGTTTTTAAGCATTGATAATAGCACGAAGTCACAGTGTACCATGACCGGCGAATACGGAGGTTGAGGCAACATAACGGTGTTGTTTTGTCCAAAAATTTACAAACAAGCAATAAAGTGTGCGTATTATCACAGCAACTGTCATGAATTGTTTTGCCTCCAGTTATGACCGGATTAAGCACGTCTGAATTGTAGACTTCATTCAGCATTTCCTGAGTAATGTTCTTTTGACATTCCTTTCGGTCGAAAATTAACAAATTCGCAACAAATTTTCCTGCTACACTTTTCGTGCCCAGGGCATCTGAAAAACTTGCTTACACGAACCAAATTACATGCCAATTAGACGGGTAACGTCTCTAATTCTGATTACGCGATTGTCCATAATAATTTCCGTCACTTTTTCGATGTTGTCATCAATTGTTGATGCAATGGGGCATCCAGAACGCTCACCATCTTCAAAGTTTTCATGACCATTTGAAGAACGTGTCTATCACTTGTAAAGGCTTCTTTTATTCACAAAATACTCGCCAAAAGCAATGTTCAACGTTTCTATTACGGTGCTACATTTTATTCCGTTCTTAAAGTAAAATGCAATGCAAATTCTTTGTTACATTTTCCCTAAGTATAAATCATAAGAAAATGCAACAGAATAATTTGTTGCAAAACGACCGATGCCGTTATCGATTTTAGCAATTTTGGGACTTTACCCTCTTCCATAATTATTTCATCACCTCATCAAACATTGAGTGTGTCGTTTGTCATTGACTCTCAGTTTTAGTTGGAACATTATATACGCGATAAACCGAATATTCCATTTAAATTTAATAAAAATAAAATTACTACCGTGAATTAAACATATCATTGCTCATAAATTGTAAGAGAGATAATTTAACAGGGCCTAGTCTTAAAAAAACCTTTTTCCGGAGTTTCTCCGTTCAACACCAGTTGAATGCCTGAGCTGTACCCTAACAAACGGACCACGGACCGCGCAAGATCTTTCCTCCCTTTTCTCTGACCTGTCCTAACCCATTACAATAACACTCACTCACACACACACACACACACACACACACACACACACACACACACACACACATGTACACCACCACACATGCCGGGAGGTCCGTCGGGAACTTAAGAGCTTGTCCCTGCTGAGGCGGTGCCCGGTTGGAGAAATCCCGGTTGGGAGGGAGATATCCGGTTGGGGAGAAACTCGCTGACGGTAGGTCGGCGCCGAATCTCACTATCCAGCGGGAGAATTTCACCCCCACTTCCAAGAGATAAAATACACTACACTTACGGGACTAATAACCTTAGCAGTTGGCGCGTCCAGAACTACTAATCTATCAATCAAAATAAGAACTTTTCAAAATTAGGGGCTCCGGTAGCCTGAAAATTGAAAAATAAATTACTTTTTTAGCTGTTAAAATAGTAGAGAATTTCCCCTTTAAAATTATGTATAAATAGTATATATTGTACATATTTAAGACCGCTCAATATATTTTCAAAAATATGTGAGTAGGCGTGGTCAAGTGGAGAAAACGTCATTTTCACAGCTGATGCTTAAAGGGCTGTGAAACGGAGCACGTTCGTGCTCGGAGCGCGCTTGCGCTCCGCTAGGGCACGCAGGGCCCGCGGCGAAGGGAAGCTCGCGCTCCAATTTCTCAGGGACGCACAGATGGCAGTCGAGACGGGACGCAAGAAGACGTATAAAAAGTTTGTCAGAGGGGGGTCTAATATAGTGCAAAATTTACATCAACTTGTGCTCTCCAAATGATTTTTAAAACCTTTGTATTGTGGTTAAATTTTTTTAGTAAAGTTTTCATAAATGCAATTTTGTATTAAGTAAAAGTGTTTAAAACTTAGTGTATTTTAATATTACATAATGTATCCGATTTTACATACTTATTATATATTTTTACTGTTTTCATTACATATTTATGAACGTTTTTTTGAAGTTTCATTCTACATATTTTTCCAGACTCTATTCATCATTATTCTATAATTTTTAAGTGTTTTTATTGCGTTCAGTTTCACACGAAAGACATGCACATCGTATTTCTTTAAATGTTTATTTTCAATAATAGTGTCAGTGCTCTTCTGAAACTATGATATACAATATTGATCTTGATTTAATATATATTTTGGTTTCTATTTATTTTCTAACAAATATTCATTAGAATTAATAATTCTCTAATATTGCATTCTCTAACACTAAGTAGAGACGTGCGTTAATACTTCCGTGGTGTAATGATCAATGCTTGTATAACTGCAGTTTTTGTTTACATGCCAATTTCCACTTAAAGTTCGTAAAAATTAATGTCTCTTTATGATATACCAACCGGTATGTTTCACCCAACTCGCCACATCCGCACGATGTTTTCTCACCCCTGCTTCCCGCCTGTGACTCGAGTGACTTCGCTAAGGTGATATCGCCGCGTGCCCCAAACCTTTGCGAAGGCCATTCGCGTGCTCGTTCGTCTGACGGCCCTGGACGATAAAAAAATTTGAAACTACCGCCACTTGCATGGAGTCACTCTTTCAGATGTTTGTCAGCCTGGTCAATGTTCATGTGTTCTTATTCCGGTTTGAATGTTTACCCTTCCAGGAAGCGTGGTATCCATGTGATTTTGTTCGTGATAGTCTGGCTAGAGGCTAGTGCAGCAGTTTTAGTGGTTTGTGGTATGTGTTGAGTTTTTAATATTAATTATGGGTAGAAATAATTTGAAAGTGTTCAAGAAGAGGAGAAACGTTGAAAAAAGAAAACCCAGTAAGTTGTGAGTGCATCAACAGTGTCAGATGAGAACACATTGCTGGAAAATGTGAAGTGTGTAAACCTTTCAGAAAAGAAGTTACAAGGAACTGAAGAAATGTACAATGTATTTCATCAGCAGTACAGTGAAGGTGACACTTATGAAATAATTGAAATCAATGTTCTCCGTGATTTGCTTTTGAACAGTGTGTTGCAAAACGTGTAATAAGGGGGGTTACATTTAGAAAATGTAAGACGTACTTAACTTGCTATACCATTTCAAATCACTTGCATGAACTGTGATCATAAAATTAATTTTTGCAATTCTATGAAATTTGAAAATTCTGCAAATCATTTTTATGATATTAATGTATGTTTATGATATTAGGTATGGGTTGCGAGCAATTGGGAAATGTGCTACTGCGGCATATGTTTTGTGTGGTAGATTGCCATCACCTCCAACTATATTTAGAAATTATAATAAAATCATTGGAGTTAAAGTGGAAGATGTGGCATTTATGTCAATGAGTAGTGCTGTGAAGTTAAACAACAATAGTTCTGATCTGTCAGTTGCTTTCGATGGCTCCTGCCAAAAAGGGATCACACATCTTTGAATGGTGTTGTTACAGCTACAAGTGTGGACTCTGGTAAAATTTTGGATGTGACATTAATGCCCAAACATTGGTGTAGAAATAAACTAAAAGGAGGGCTCTCTGAAAATTGTGAGGCAAATTACTATGAAACCAGTGGTGGCATGGAAGTGAATGGAGTAGTAAAAATATTTCAGAGATCGGAGAATTGTGAAAGCATAAAATATGTAAATTATTTAGGAGATGGTGATTCTAATGCCTTAAAAAATTGTGAACTGCAACCCTATGACTCAAATGTAGAAAGAAATAAATTAGAATTCATTGGTCATGTGCAAACCCGCATGGGCACAAGTTCGCGAAATTTCAAGGTGAATACAAAGCATGACAAGAGAGAGAAGAAGAAATTTCAAGAGGAAGTTGGAAGATTCATTTCGTGAAAATGAAGGAGAACCCAGTTATGGAGGTGGAATGCACTAAAACTTTCAACGGCTGTTTCCCGTAAGTTGTATATTTTTCTCCTACAGTGTGCTTTTTCTTAAAAACTACCCAACAGAATTGAATGCAATTTTCACTGTATAAAATTAATATATTAATTCATAATATTGCACGACTATGTATTGTGAACAGTCATATAAATTGGATGAAATGAAGTGATAAAACTTGAACAATTGATAATGAAATAAAGCAATGATAATAACATTATCGTGAATAAAAATGCAATTTCTTTTGATGAAATTATACGATAAAATTGCGCCGTAGTTGAATTTAAAGTTCATAGTTGTGGAGATGCATCTCACTTAAATTTCCAATCGACATTTGTGAATAATAGAACCTTGCCTAATGAGTGGATAGGTGTGCGTGGTCCTTAGTTGTACTCATCGGGAGGTATTTGGAATACGGCAGCCATCGCAGTCCCCGTTTGGGGTGCATGTGGCAAGTGGCCCCCACTCTCGTTCGGACTTGGGACGCAGTAGTATGCATTGCCCAAGTTACCGCATTACACTCCTGTTATGTAGCGATCCCATTCGTTTAAAGCCATAAACTATACTTCGGCTTTAATTTCTTGGCGCGTGGGGGCGTGTCTTCACTATGGAATATCTCACGGTATGTTTTGTCGTTCTCGCCTATGCCGCTCGGAGCTGCATGATCTCGACTGTATCGACCAGTGCTGGCGATCATGCGACTCTTAGCGGCAGGACCAAGAACGACGTGAAATCCATAAGATATTCCATCATGAAGACAAGCCCCCAGGCGTCAAGAAATAAAAACTCAAGTATAGTGTATGTTCTCGAAAACATTTCCGGAGCAAGACCGTGGGAAATTCCCAGGTGAACGGAATATTGATTTCGCTGACCTCGTAAAGTCAACGGACTGTTTGATTTCGAAGATATTGCAATATTCAATGACTTTGTGGGGAATGGCTCGTTCAACGGAAATTTTGATTCCTATCATATTGTACATTTCACAGGGACATTTGTTCCCAGTCATGACTGACGTCAGAAATGTGTTTGAAAAGTAATTTGTAAAAAAAGGGTGGAATCATGTATCAGAGGAAGCACTCGGCCACGAGACGTTAGTGACTCGAGATCAAAATTCTTTTCTGCTACTATAACTGGAACCTTTGTCAACTTGTATTATAAGTAAATTTTCATTGTGAAATTCAACATCTTTGCAGTTTCTTTTACATAAGCTATATTCAACCATTGGTACTGAACCTATGGCAAATCCCCTATACTCGTCTTCTGCTTGTGAGAGGAGTGAAGAACATCACTCTCTTATGCTTACGTGCTCTGGTTTGCATCCCGGTCACCTTTTTCCTGGCTAGCAACAATGATTACGGCGTGTATTAAATCGCTCCCCAAGACAAATCAACAAATCTCTCGCTGGTGCAAAAACATAAGTATTCGAGGTTAGCTGTTTTGTAGTACGACGTAAAACTTACAACTAATACGTGGTGCGGCCTCAATGCGCAGCTGTCGACTGGTCCTCGCGAATACCAGAGAAGAGATTGCGGGTGGACTGGGAAGGCAACGGTGTGCTCGAAGCGCGTGAGAAAGGCGCTCCCACGCATTTATAAATATGTCTTTGTGTCTATCGTATAGAGACGAAATCCATGTCCTTTGATTTGCAAGAACAGAAGAACACAGACTTCAGAAGCAATCTTCTGGATATGAAAACATCATGGGCAGGAGATTGAGAGAACACACCCTCTCTCTATATACTAATACGCTAATCTAAGTTGACTGAAACGCCGTATGTTTCTTCTGGATAGGTAATTACCCCTCAGACTTCTGCGTCAATTTTAAAACGAACAAAAAACATTCGCAGATAATGCGAGGGGGGACGCAGGCACGCATGCGACCTGCTGCAACGCACATTGCCATTTTGCAGTACTACGATGCTCACTAAGCCCTTGAAACCTACAGGAATCATGTTTCGTAAGCCGTAGTCAGCAAAATGAGACTTTTAAAATATTACTTTACAATTTTGAAGGATTCTGCAAAAATGTAATACATGCACTCCGCAGCAGAGTTGTTAGAAACGTACGAATTTTGGTGTAAAATGATGATTTCATCACATTTAAAGCAGAAATTTGATAAGTACAATATTGCGGATATTGCATTTGTTTTGTGTCAAATATTTTGGACTTTTCTTTATATTGTTTTGGATTCTTCTCTTCAGGGTGTGCTCTACTTAATCCGAAATTAGAGTGTCATCCGCCAAAGACTACAGTGCGTGTCTGCCGCTACAATCTTTAAAAAAGAATTTTCTATTAATAACACTCCAAATAAAGTCTGAATTTCCAGTTTATTTTCCTGTTTAACATCTAGGCGAGCGTGCCCTGAACATGCGAGGAGCTTATAGGAAAACAAGTGAAGATCGTGAGGGGAACCATGAAGACGATCACGCGATTGAACGATACGCGCGTGACATATATGGGGGGCACGTGTGAAAGACGCGAGAAACATGCAGGGAGGCCGGAAGGACCCGAATTATGTTTCTTAGGCCTCTTGAACAAAGTGATATTTTTCTAACCTGTTTTATAGACAGGGGTTTGCTCTTCCATTTACCCCCATCCGCAGCATGGGGAGTCAGTAACGAGGAGCAACTGTAATGTTAAATTAAACTGAATTTATAATCTTATTGATACTATTTTTGTGCCTATATTTATTTCTCTTTGCAATTGTTGGCCTGTTGTTGAGGGTGATGCTGCGTAATTCGTGTGAAAATGATCAGGGAAACCGCTGGTCACAGCACCTGGCCAAAGAATTCTACACCGGCAGGTGATGCAAACCAAGTATCTCCCACCAGCGGGGTACCGCCCCAGCCGGGACAAGCTAAAAGCCCCCAAACGGTCTCCCGTCATGTGTGATAGTATAGTGCATGTTAGTGTGTCTAAGGGATGAGGCTAGGACAAGAAAGAGGAAGGAAAGATCACGTGCGGTCCGTGGCCCGTTTGTTAGGTTTCTGCTCTGGCATTCGCCCGGTTGGATCGGAGAATGTTCAGTTGAGCGCTCCGAAGAATAAGAAGGGTAAAGATGCTTAGGTTTTTGGAAAACGAAATTTTTCGAATGAAGGCCGATTGCCCCAATTTCTCAAATAATATTAAGTTCATGCTGTAAGTAAGGGACAAGTATATTGTTAAATATATAAATTAAATTTCCATTTGCATTACATTTATCATAAACAAAAAATGTTTATGAAGCTCTTTACTGAGGAATAAAATAAAACATGAAATGAAATGAAAGAACTTAAGTCTCGTTGCATTTTAAATAGTCGGGAAAATGGTATCATCATTCACCCTGTCATAATCAAAAGCAACACTTTTGAACGCACAATCATTACATTTATTTTTTTTTAATTTTTCGAAATGTTTTTAAGAATGAATTCTCGACCTAGTATCCACATGTAATATGAAATGCTAAATTTGACTTATTTGTCTAATTTATGTGCACAGAACGAACTATGAGGCCATTCATACAAGTACTCTTTCAAAACGTTCCTTTCTTAGTAATATGTTTCGCAACACGAATGTTTGCTCTCCGACCGCAGTGAAAACCCTTTTAGAGCAATTTTAAAAATTAGTTCCAAGCAGTGAAGGAAACCTTAAGCAAGTCTTTTAGATACGACGTTTCAGTGTACTACCTTGAGGGAATTCGTATTCAACTAAAAGAGGATATTCAGAATAACGGCTTCAAATGCTTTTCGAATCTATTCAAATGTAATTTTTTCTCTCTTGTACGCCAAAGAACCGTTTACATGAACTGAGTTTTGAGCAGCAACGCTCCCCAGAGGTCCTCGCACGTGCGCGCCCGCCTGCGCGGCGTGACCTGCCAATGGCGGCGAGCGCATTGCCATTGCAGGCACGCGCGGGGACAGCGCGGCCAGGCCATTAGGTGTCGCGAAGGAAAATATTTGTGATTGAACAGCACCGTTACCGCGAGCGATCCGCTCCCGAGCAGCACGTGCTCCATGCCCGCCCCGCCCCCCGCCCGCCCCGGCCCCCGCCCTGCCCCCCGCCCCCCCCGCCGCGCCCCGGCCCGCCCCCCGCCCCGCGACCCCGCGTACGCGCAGCGCAGGGGTTAGTTGATGCCTTATTTTACGTGGCGAGACTCAGGCCCGCTCTTCCATGTGACCGCGCAAATTTCTTTAGGCTCCTTTCCCCTAGCGGAGAAAGAAGGTATTATCTCGGGCGACGAAACAGGCGATTTGAATTTAGCTCAAGCTTCTTTCAGGATTGACGATCTTTTGCATGCAGTAAATCTTCTACATGGGACAGCCGGCTATACTTCCCATCCGAAGGAAGGCGTGCGATGGATTTTTTTGCCCTTAAAAATACAACAACCCGATACGCTGACCGTTATACAATCGAATCCACTTCCTGGGACCCGGGGGTATCCTTCTAGGGGTATCTTCCTGCGACGAGCGGACGAGCTCCAGAGTCGTGGGCGGCGCCACCAAACTAATGAGGAAATTCAATGCTTTATAGTGCAATTTTTCTAATACTGCTTCTCAAGCCCCTAAGGCTACGATGGAATATCACACGCATTTCGGGTGTTTCCCCCTCGTGCCACTAGAAGTCGCATGATCGCGACCGTATCAACCAGTTCTTGCGATCATGCGATATCTGGCGGCACGGCCGAGAACGTCGCGAAATACCGTGACATATTCCATCGTGAAGACGGGCCTCGAGGGGACAAAGTTAGAAAAATCGCAGTATGAGGTACAGATTACCGGTCATTCCCCTCGTAGTACTAAAAAAAAAAAAAAAAAAAAAAAAAAAAGGAGTGCGACGCGTCACCGTAACGCTCGACGCGCTCAGTTGAAGTGCTACTGGGAGACGTAGCTCAGTCCATCGATTGATGCCATTGCAGTGCCTCTGATCGGGAGGTCCTAGCTTCGAGTCCCGACGGCGACAGGTTTTTCGACAATTCAGTCGCTGACTGCAGGAGAATTCTGGCGACTGGCTGCTGTGATCGGTATTTTTCTATGGTTTCTCCCATCAAACTAGGCGAATGCCGGAGCAATATCCTAACAAACGGATCACGAGCCGCGCCGCGCACGATCTTTCCTTCCTCCTCCTTGTCCTATCCTCACTCCTTACACACAAACATGCCCTACCACACATGCCAGGAGACCGGTCGGGAGCTTAGAGCTTGTCCTGGCTGGAGCAGTGCCCCTTTGGTGGGAGATACCTGGTTGAGGGGAAACCCTCTAGCCGTCGGTAGGTCGGCGCCGGATCTCACCATCCAGCGGGGGAAGACCACCGCGAAATCCCGAACAAAACATGCACTCCACGTCCGGGACTAACGACCCTAGTAGTTGACGCGCGCGGAATCACAATCAATCAATTGAAGTGGCCCGGGGCTCAGCGTGGCCTGCCGCCGCCCGGCCGCTCAACAAAGGGGAGCGCAGCTCTCCCTGCCGTGGAAGGAAGGCATGCAGACATGCAGAGGATACCAATTGCGAGTCGGATGCATCGACCAGAGCTTCCTCGGAAGCGAACACTTACGACAGGAAATCGATTGTACGAAACTTTCAAATAACAATACGAGTCTTCGTGACGTTTCGTCGCTATAATTAAGGAGCAAATCTACATTAATTACAATCCTATCAATTTCCAGTAAATTTGCAAACGACTCATAAAGTATATTGAACTTTCAATATATTCAGTAGTCAGGAAATGTATTTTTTTCATTCTCTAAACTTGGAACTGACACCTGCCTCGCGTGTTAATCACAAGCCAATTCAAGGGGCCAATTCAATTGGCAGCCAATCTTGTATGCCAATTCAAGCGGTAAATTTAATTGTGTCGGTCATGTTATTCTTGGCGCGTTGAATTTTATATAATTCCTTTCTTCGGTAAACGTAACAGGTTATCCTCTTCTTCTAAAGGTATTTAACAAAACATTTAGTTTATTTACATTTATTGGGTTATTACACCTCACCTGTAACAGCAACAGCGGTGGAATAGGAAGGGCAGCTTGCAAAATAAGTGGATGAGTTTACGAAGTACTGAGAATTTGATTTTTACAACATTTTGGAACATTTAAGACGTCCATTTAGATACCGTGGCATCCGAGTAAGAGTATTTTGGTAAGTTGACCAGAGATCGCCCGTCCGTTGTCGGACGCTTTGTGCTACTGAAATAAAAATGAATCCGTAAAATACATTTGAAACTTTAAGAAATGTGTTATACAAATTAAGGGAATATATTTTGCTTAATTTCCTTCGTTCATAACTTCTCATACAACATCTCACAAGAACATAATAAAGGGAAGAAAAATGATTGATTCCGGGCGCGTCAACGGCTAATGTGAATAGTCCCGTAAGTGTAGCGAATGTTGTATGTCGGGAGGTGATCTTACTCCGCTGGCTCGCGAGATCCAGCGCGGACCTACGTCCGCTTGCGGAGATTTTCCCCAATCTGGTATTTCCCACCAGCGTTGGCACCGCCCCAGACAGGACAAGCTCCAAGCTCCACACAGGAGAGGTAGTGTAGTGCATGTGAGGGTATGTGTTAGAGATGAGGATAGAGCAAGGGAGAGAAAGGAAAGGTCGCGCGCGGTCCGTGGCCCGTTTGTTAGAGCACTGCTCCGGCATTCGTCTAGTGTTGAGCAGAGAAACCACGGAAAACTACCATTCAGAACAGCTGGCCGCCAGATTTCTCCTCCAGAACGCGACCTAGCTGACAAGCTAATGTCGAAAATCCGTCGGACCTCGATCTCCAGGACTACTCAGTCACAGACACTGCAGTGACATTGGTTTGAGGCCGTGAGTCACCTTTGTCAGCGGGGGAACGAAAGACTTAAGCCAAGACAGTCACGTACGATTTCGTCAACTTCATATCAGAAAGCTAGTTCATAGCTTTTCTGGGTAATAATTCCATGGAAAATTGTGCTCTAGATAAAATAAGGTTAGGTAAAGTAAGTCGACATTCTTTTCAATTCCTTTCTTCCACATTCCATCGCAAAGTGAAACCAAGTGGTTAACGAAGTAGAACAGTAGTACGGAGCAATTACCGACCTTCAGACTTCTACGAACGACTTGTAGTCATTCCGTGAAAGCGATCGCGTCATAACTTTAAAATTTGGAGCGACTCAATGGATTAGTTTGTCTTAGACATCGGTCATTGAAGTCGATGGCATCCACCAGAGCAGGAGCATTTGTTGGCTGGCTCATCGCCCGCCATCGCCCATCGCCCATCGCTTCGTGGCCTTCGGCGAGCCGCGCCGCGCTAACTCGACCCGCACACAGCGGCTCAAAAATATTTTGTCTCTTGCGGCGGGCGCGCAGGGCGGGGCTGGGCTGGGCGGAGCGGGATGGCGGAGCGGGATGGCGGAGCGGGATGGCGGAGCGGGATGGCGGAGCGGGATGGCGGAGCGGGATGGCGGAGCGGGATGGCGGGGCGGGATGGCGGAGCGGGATGGCGGGGCGGGATGGCGGGGCGGGATGGCGGGGCGGGTGGGTGTGGCAGGGCTGGGCTGGGCGGGGCTGGGCGCTGCGTGGCGAGGCTGGCTGGGCGGCGCGTGAGGTGGCGGGGCGGGGAGGGATGGCGTGGCGGGGCGGGACGGGGATGGGTGTACCGGGATGGCGTGGCGGGACGGTGCGTAGCGGGGCGGGATGGCGGGGCGGGGCGCGGCGCGCGTGTGGCCGCCGGGATGCGGAGCGTTGACCCCTGAGCCCGCGCGGGCGGCGGCGGGCAGCGGCGGCGGGCGATGGCGGGCGGCCTGCCTGCCTCCTGTTGGAACAAGGAGGGGCGCGGGATGAATGACTTTTGGAAACCGAGTTCGGCCCGGCCTGGGAAGCGAGGCGGCCGACGGGCGCTGCGGTAATGACTCCTTTACACTTCGACATTCTTTCCGAAACGCAGAATGAATGCGCGCGCGCGATGTTTCCGCGGGCTCCGTACACGGCTTCAAAATAGCTCTTCTTATTGTTGATCGCCACTTTCTTAGAAATACTGGCAATGATGGGTATTATATATATAAAATTCTGATCAATAAAACATTAATATGTTCTATGATATGTAGTTGATTCACTTCGGATGTTTTACTAATGTGTAATGAACGTAATGGCTGCTGTTTTCTTAAGTCATATTTTCTGTAGGAATTTCCATCACAAAATTTTTGTCGACAAAAGTATTTATAGTTTCCCTTGAGTTCATCATTCCAAATTTTATTTCATGTTGAAAGCAACCTGAAGAGGCAACTGTTATCTTTCTACATATCTCCTTTATCTTCGGAATGTTTTGGGACGTTGGAGTTGCAATTTAGAGATAATTGGAATGTTTATAGATACAGATACCGTCGTAAAAGTCAGAAGGCAAGTCGTAGCCATATATTTTCTTGTACAAATTCCTTTCCGAGCGGATCGAAACTGACTTGTACAAATTGATATGTCCGAACGCCATCCGCGAGCACCGAGCGGCAGGAGCGGAAAGGAAGTGGCGGCGGCGACAAGTGAGCGTCGGCGCCCAGTTGGTCACGAGGCCGCGAGTAGCGCCATTGTGGCGGGGGTCGGCCGCGCCGCAGGGGGCCACGCTGCCTGGCGCCGCTCTCGGCCGGCACTCGCCAATCAGAGCTGCAGCGACTCCACTTAATTGCGAGCATAAGTTTCGGCAGGCCGGTTTACGGTTTGTTTCGGGCCGCTACCATTATTCTTCCGTGGACCAAATATCCTTTCAAATTATAACTGGTTGGTGTTCCCCAAGGCTTGTTGATTGTCAGCACGGCGCACATCATTTCTAGGTTGGCGCGTAGTAGCTCATAGTTTGATGTGTGATGTTTCGAATTCGTGAATGCTCTAATACAGTTGTATTTTTGAAACGTTTTCCACCCAACAAGATGCATATTTAAAGATACATATCAAATATAAAATAAATTCGAATGACATAAAGGATTTAATAATTATTAAATGGTACTGAAAAAAAGAGTTCCAATAAAAGTAATGGTGATAACAATATTGAAATCTGAAATTGGGAAACGCGGAAGTAATTTGCATGGTACATTCAGTGTCATTCGTCACACTCCATTACGTTGCCGACAAAATTTTCACACCACTAAACTCATTGGAGTCATTTTAAACAACAAGGAAATGTTTGTGATACATTCAACCTTTTCCAAGTTATTCGATTTCACACGCCTGCGGTTTCCATGAAACGTCTGCAAATACGTAGGTTTGGTACCCAGCATTGTCAAAATGTTTGCCAGAGGTGATAGCAGAGCTCAACATTTTATCTAATAATCTTGGATGTATTTTGTAGTAGCCTCAAAAAGCAAAGTAATCTCAATCTTCACAATTCCTAGGCAGTAAAGGGATGTCGTGATAAGTCACTAGCCAGTGTAGTGGGTAAACACAAGAAGTGCGCCGCCACAGAAACCTGCTAGGCCTCCCGGCGCCCCTGGTGAGACAGCGACTGAGCGATAGCATTGGTCGCGAGACCCGAATCGGAGGAATCGTGGAGGTACGGTACATCTTCATCCGGTTCCGGTCGCCCCACATCCCGGAGCGGCTCGGGGTGGCGGGAAGGGGGGCGGAGGGGGTGCAGGACGCCTCGCGCGCTTCCTCCTCGTGGAGGTCGCACCCCAAATCCAACTTTCTACGTCCACGTAACGTACGAGACGGTAAAAATGAAAAGTTAGTGGTGCTAGGTCACAGACTTTCTCGAACCTGTTTCCTATTCTCTTCGGCGTCTAAGAAACGGCCACGACATCTCACGATGCCTCTGAAGAGCACTTTGCGCACCCCCACAATCGCTTAGATCTATCTCGGTCCTGTACCTGTGCATCTGGTCCAAGGAATTCCTTTGCCCCACCTCTGCACTTGTGTTATTGTTATGGGTGTGGGATTAAGTTCCTCAATTACACACACAGATTGAATACAGCTGCCTGCTAGACCATTAGATTGTGGAAGGTTTAGGGTAAAAATGTGATATGGCAGGAACTCGGAAGGCCCCCATGACACAAACAAAACTGAAAACATTATTTTCTTACTTGGCTCTCGAATTCACAGTCTTCGTGAACTTTAGCCTCCTAAGTCCTCGTTTCATGAGGTCAGATCACTTGACCGTAATAATAATTATAAACGTTTTACGGGTTTGTGGTATAATAATTCGATAAAACGAATAATATAAATAAAATTGAACGTTATATGCAATATTGGCCTTTAATGTGCTTTATAATATTGAATCTATGTATCTGAACAATTTTGAAACCGTTAGTTCCAAAGTAATGAAAACCAAATTACTTTAGTATCAAAATCTTTCAACATTGCACTCTAAAATTTTTAAAAAATTTGAAATTTACTGTGTCTACAGAAACGTTGAAGAACACAATATTTATAGCACTTAGTTTGAGCGTTCCTGAAAACGAGCAATTTTGATCTCATTTTATAGAAAAGTTTTGAGTTTTGAAAAATATCATCGGAAATCATTTGTAGCACTTGTACTCACAAATGCAATAATGCATAAAACGCCCGAAATGTAAATATTATCGGCATGAGAAATATTTTAAAAAATATTCATTCACCGAATTTCTGAGAAATCAAAATCTTTAAACAATACATAAAAATACATAAAAATCTTTATACAATGCAGTTGGCATTATCTGTTAAAAAAATTTCAAGGAAAAGTTTAGAGTGGGTTTTGAGAAAATCTTATTTTTAATGTTGCTTATATTTATCCCAGAATTAAGCGAATGCTTCTAATATTTACTTTCCACATTCATTAAAGATGGAATTGTGAAGAACAATTTATTTTATAACAAAATGTATGTTCAATAATGTATTATTTCGCGAGCAGGTCCAACAACTTTGAAACATTTACAGGGTTCTAAAATTAAGAGTTAGTGAAAACTGAACCTATACCATCTTTGTAACTATATGTCAGTCTATTCTTACAAGAAATTTAAAGAAAAAACTTGGAGCCATTTTTGAGAAACTTTTGAAAATATCCCAGCGGCTTCATGGCAAGTACCCCCAAAATTCAAAGAAGTTTCAAATTCGCAGGGTCTAAGCAAATCGATCACCAGATGATTTTGGAAAATATCCCGCGAATGGTTTAGGTGGCAGTGTTATTCACATGAAGACGCACGTTAAAAAAAAAAAAACTCTTTTCAGTATCAAACGGTTTTCGGGACCCTAAAACGTGTATTTCCGTTGAAATCTCGAAATGGATTTTCCGTATCATTACTTAGCTTTCTCTGTACTATGTATGTTACTCCGAATACAGAAATCCCTGGACATTCGCGAATTCACTACTCGCGAGTTCCGAACATTCGCAATTAAAGAAACGCTACAGGTTTTAACATTCGCGACTTTAACATTCGCGAGTGCGTCTTTTGGTCGTACTACATTTCTTTAAGTAAGCACATTTTATTTCCTTTACCAGCATCATCTGGGAAACAAACTCCGCAGGGAGCTCTAAGTACCGCAAAAATGTCGAAGTTGGAATGTCAATTCTCATTAATAGAATAAGACAATTGTAAAATAATTCAATTCAGTGGAGTCACATTGGAGGTAAGGACCTCATGAACAGAAAAGCCATTCAGGATCTGTGCCACTCTCATTATAATGACCTCACTAAAGAGGAACTTCGGGAAATCATCAGTGAAGAAAATCACCTCAAAACGTAATGAAAGAACGGAAGAGAATCTGCGTCCTGGAGCAACGTCAATGTCAAAACTGTTAATGGCGTTTAAAATCTTCAACAAACTCTGATGAAAAGTGTATTCGAATGTGATACGAACCTGCAAAAAATTCTAAATTTAAGAGAGAAATAGAAGCAGCAACTCTTCCGTATTTGGATATTAGAATAACGAATAGGGTGATGAAAAAAAACCCTTGATCCAATCACTTTCACATTTGAAATAAGTTTCAAATATTGTTTATTTCTTCACTTTGGGATGTTAATTGTGCATTCTAATTGTAGTATCGCTTACTCAGTTCTACTGATTGTTGATATCAGTTCAATTGATTGTTGATATCCAGGAACCTAACTCACCTTTCTTCATTAAAAGATAGACTCAACATTCGCGGATTTGATATTCGCGATGCTTTTTGAGAACCTAACTCTCGCCAATATTGAGGGATTTCTGTATACGTACGTATACGAGAAAGTAAAAAATAATCTTGTAATAGTTAGAAAAGCTCAAAACCGGATGAAAAGTATGGCGGCGATGGTGTAACGGTTAGCGTATCGGACCGTTACACCCAAGTTCGCAGGTTCAAACCCGATCGAAGCCATGGATTAACGGAAAAGTTCTTCGTACGCCTTCCTTAGGAGGGGAAGTAAAGCCGGCTGTCCCATGTTAGTAGTTTTACTGCATGTAAAAGATTATCAAGCCTAAATGAAGCCTCTGAGCAAAATTCATAATCGCGTGTTTCGTCGCCCATGGAATACCTTCTTTCTCCGCTAGTTGGTGAAAGGAGCGTACCGAAATTTGCGTGGTCAGACGGAAGAGCAGGCCTCATGGCCTGAGTCTCGCCACGTAAAATAAGGCAATTCAATTCAATTAAAAAAAAAGGATTACCAAAAGCCTGCTAGGTGTGGTGGTTAGACGTGAACAAGTAGTGTAATCCTGCAATGCGAATCATTCGCACCGTATCTCGGTTGGCACGGCTAGCGCCTCTCCGTGAGCGTGGGGGGCGGCTTCCAGGGCCAACGCGCGGCGGCCCGGGTGTGGTCCGGGACCCCCCCGCCCTCGTCCCCCTCGGACCCCCTCGGCCCCCCTCGGCCCCCGCCGCCCCGGGCGGTGCCGTTCCTCGCGTTGGCGGCGGCGACGGCCGGTTCCTTATCTGCCACTCTGCGCGCTTTTATTCGGATTCTCATCAGTTAGGAGAGGTTAGGCCCCCGGCGGCGGCCGCCGCCGCCGCCTTGTCTCTTGTCTCATCTTCCACCGAGGAGGCAGCAAATTGTGACCCATATTTCGGTTTTCCTTGCTTCCGACCTGTAATTACTAGTTGTGCTCTGTTTTTTCAGTTTCTGGGTGAATTTGAAGGTGAACGAACGCTGTTATTTGCAAATTAGATGGACTATAACTTTCAAGTAGTAAGACAAAACATTTTTGAACGAGTTACAAGCTGTTCGAAGTTCAGGAATCGA
Organism: Acheta domesticus; assembly: GCA_031308135.1. NCBI lineage: Eukaryota > Metazoa > Arthropoda > Insecta > Orthoptera > Gryllidae > Acheta > Acheta domesticus. The sequence continues at coordinate 179,826,466 of JAHLJT010009436.1, read as the reverse complement.
ATGATTATTTTAATTGATATGTAATCGTTGAAAGAATATAACAAAAACATATTACTTTTAACATATTTTCATATCATTATAATATTAATATTTTAATAATACACACTGTATTTTAGTTCAATCCATCAGAAATATCTTCGCCCCATTTTTTCTACAGCGCGTCCCTTCTGTAGCGCAGATCAATTGTTATATTCCGATTACTACTTTTCGAATAGTGGAACGTTCCTCTTTCTGTTTCCACTTGTCAAACTCAAAACTGAAGTTATTCGCGTAACTAACGGGAGTGGATGATAAGAATTTCTATCTAAGAAGAGACGTTATCTTAAAATAGCACAAAATTCATTATCCTTTTTCATTTTTAACACATTTATTTGCTTTACATGGAATGCATAATAACCGATTTACAGAGTTTTTAGACTTATGAAAGTTAGGATGGAGTTTTTGGTAGTTTGGAAATGGAGTGCAGCTGTTACTTTTTGGTATAAATTGTGTGATTTATGGGCAATTTGGTTTATTGTTGTATTGATGTTGATTATTACTTATGAACCGAGGAGATTTGTGATTAATCATTTTTCGTGGCTGACGAATATGACAAGAAACGCTCAGACACGAGATGGTGAGCTGGTGCGCGCGGTTAAAACGAGGCCACGTCAACTCCGCATGTCGAGGATCGGCTCGCGAGCGGAAGCGGCGGCTGCCAAGATCGTGCGCGCCGTTTGGCGTCTGCGGCCGCCGCGCCAGCGCCAGCGGCCCCGGCCAACCTCCGCCCCCCCCCAACTCCACCCCCCGCGCGGAGGACGCCGTGGAATGAGGGAAGAGGGCCGCGCGACCCGCGCCGGAAGCGATGCGCTGCTACAACTGCGAGATCGGCTCAGAAACGCTTGCGAGGTATGGGTCGATTTGGAGGCTGCATTTCAAGCATAGCAGCAAATGTTAATTTGTACAGTGATCTTTTGGTTTGAAGGAAAGGATACAACTGCGAGATCTACTGAGAAACGCGTGCGACGTATGTGTCGATTTGGAGGCTGCATTTCAAGCATACAAGGAAATGCTAATTTATACAGTGATCTTTTGGTTTGAAGAAAGGGATACAACTGCGAAATCAGCGAAAAATTCGCGAAACGCTTACGAAATATGTGTCAATTTGGAGGCTGCATTTCAAGCATAGCAGCAAATGTTAATTTGCACAATGACCATTGGTTTGAAGAAAAAGATACAACTGCAAAATCGGCTGAGATGTGCTCCAAACATTTGCGACCTGTGTGTCGATTTAGAGGCTGCATTTTAAGCATAGCAGCAAATGATAATTTGTACAGTTATCTTTTGGTTTGAAGGGAAAGGATACAACTGCGACATCTACTGAGAAACACGTGCGACGTATGTGTCGATTTGGAGGCTGCATTTCAAGCATAGAAGGAACATTTATACAGTGATCGTTTGGTTTGAAAAAAATGATTGAAAAGAAAAGGAAAGGGAATTGGGATGTAGATTTATGCTACGTAACACATCGTCGACTGTAACTGATCTTGGCTTTTGCTGCTAGGCGGAGATGATTATAACGAGGTCAAGAATACCATCTTTATGATACTATGTACTTATCATGTTTATGAATATAAATGAATGACTTGATGTAATTGGTTTTACTTACTTCGAGTTATATTTGAATTAGTTATTTTATTCTGTTTTTAAATGCTACAATATAAGCAAAATAATTTAACAAAATATTTAATCCTGGGTAGTTTTAAAATCAAATTTATTTTAAGAGGGCTCTATCCTTCGTCATCGGAAATATTGAGATTCTGAAGATCACGTAATATTTCTCTCTTCGATCTACCTGCAAAAATACATTCATTATAAAATCTATCAGCCCTTTATGGAACAGTATGACGTCATCCTTTTACTGCCTAAACTAGCACAATCTGCTCGTATAATTGAAAATATTTAAATCACAAATTTAGTTGCTTTTGTCTTCTCCCTACCAAACTTCAGCCTAGTTTGAACTTTAAATCTAATATCTTGCGTCATCGCAGTACTGGCCATCTTTCCGCGTCTAACCGATCTTTTGCGCTTTAACAGAATTATTATTTGAGATTAAATAAACTTATAAAGATGTTTCTACTAAATTTCATCAGACTGGCGACATTGAATTACTTTGTGCAATTACTATAACTTTTGTGTCAGACTTGCTCCTCATCACACGTACGGATTACACTGTGGAAGAACGCTGATTTTAGAGAGAGTTTATGATGATGAAATAAGAAAATAAAAAACAGCGTTATCAAGCGCGAGAAGGTGACTTTCTGTAAAGAAGGTTGCTGTACTGTATATTATAAGATTTTCAACTATTAAAGTACAAGCTTTCATCGAATCCTCAAGATGTTGAGTTCGTAATGAATGGAATGGGCATTTCGTACATTTTTAGATACCGTAGTTCTCTCACCATGTTTCGCCATTACCGTAATAATATAGATTATACTATAACAAATTTGAACATATCTGGCCTTGAAAATTAATTATTTTTCCTGTTTCTCCACGTTTAAAAAGTCCACAAAATCAGCAATAATCCGCAAAAAAGTGCTTTTGTGACCAGGATATCGATATGTGAAATTGGCATGTCGCATTGCGGGTAGGTTTCCGAGTGTCATATATCAACCATTTTCCTCCTCATTACTTAATTCATCATCATCATCATCATCATCATCATCATCATTATTATTATTATTGTTATTATTATTATTGCACATCCGTTTAAATAATTTATGAGCCAGACAGTTTTAACATCGTTAAAACTTCTAAAATTACTTATGATCCGAAAAAAGTCAAAATCGGAATTTCTGAAAAGGAATTGCAAAGTTTGCTTAAGAAAATGTATGTTGCGCATAGACTATTACATAGACATAGACGAAAAACTCAAATAGAGTTCTTCTAGGAAGAATAAATATCCTGGAGCGAGAACAGAGGCATCTACGAAGTGTTTACATTTGTCTTCATGTTGCGTTGAGCAAACCTTTCCTCTTTTCAAGTCTACTTTGAGAGGCAATACTAAATCCTTCACGAAAGATATTTCAGGTTTGATTGCAATAGTGCATCTTAAAGAAAGTGAATTTTTGTTTTGAATGCTTAAATTGTATGTGTTTTTTTAAACAACCTTGCTCAATTTCAAAAGAATAAGCATTGACTAAAAGGAGTTTTATATGCTATTTATTGCGACTTTTCAAAAGACTAAGATGCCGTTTATAAAATCCTATAAATCCTTGCCCTAGTGTTTGTGTTACACATTTTCGCGTGATGATGCACTTTTCGTCTCCCTAGGAGACGTCTCCTATGCTATGATGCTATGCTATGATTGGCCAGTAGGAGAGAAGCGGTAAGAAAAATCGAATAGAAAAAGCGATAAACTTTTCGAGATACACCACCGATATATTGGGGCTTTTTGTACTTAAACACAATTGGTTTTAATTTCACGGGTGGAATAGTCACTACAATCATGTTTTATTAATGCCTGTACACGGAGAAATGCAATGTATAAAACTCATTCTCAGGAGCACAAAAGCAAAATTTGGAAGGCATAATGGGCATTGTCACAAAGTGTGCGACTTAAGACAGCAGGAAATAACACTGGCTTGCCAATGGCAAGAAGTGTGTTACATAGTGTTATTCATTTCAGTTCAGTAGGTGGACTGAGAGAGAAGTATTTCAGTGGCAACTGTTTTTTCCTTGGCACACTAATGGCGACGAGCACGTTTTCGTAAATTCATTCGAAAATTAGAATCTTGAGTGTCTGAATATATTAATAAGGAGCACGAAACTCAATGAACACTTTTTAAAAGCAGGAACTTACTATTAACTTGGACAAATCTGAATACCTGGCAGTTGGAACAATGAGATAGATCTTCTTCTGGAAAATGGAGTAAAAATGAAAGAAGTAAACAAATATAAATATTTGGGCTGTACTCTCTAACAAAAAGGGAAATAGCCAAGAGGAAATTGAATGACGAATAAGCTTGGGGAGAAATAGTGACACGAAGTATAAACTCTGTCTTATGGAACAAAACCATCACTAACACTACTAAAAGACGTTTTTACTCCACACTAGTCAAGAGTGTTACAACTTATGGTTCAGACGTCTGGGAGGTTGATAAAAGAACAAGAGGGAAGCTGTTGGCCCTTGAAATGGACTACTGGCGTAGACGTTGCGGTTAACGCTGACGTGACAGAATCAAAAAAGGTGACATAAGAAAGAAAATGGAGATAAAGAAATCTATCCTCGACGAAATAGAGAAAAAACAAATCGTTTGGTACGGTCATCTTATGCGAATGACAGATGCAAGATGGTCAAAACGAGTCCTGCATTGGGTGCCGAAAGAAAGACAGAAGAGAGGAAGACCCAAACTTGCATGTCAGCAGGGAGTGGAGAGGCTACGACGGCAAGAGAAATGCAATGGTCAGACAGAGGCATGGAGACTGAGAGCGGAGAAACGGCGACAGCTGAAGAGCAACTCCGTATTGTATAAGTTAGTTGCTCTTGAATCCTCATGACGGTCAGGTGTTGTAACTGCGCAGAAGAAAAAGGAGGCGTGTCGTAGAGTCAACGTGGCGCTTACTCGCAGTTTTCAAAACTGCTTAATTTGCGATCGGAGGGGGCTTTGCAGCGGCTGACCTGCTCCGTTCGAGAGACACTGAACGAGCTCGTAAGTCACAAGCTCCGGGCGAAGTGCGCGCCGTGAAAATGGACGATAAAGGTGCGAACCATCGAGTTGCGGGAGACTTCATTCATGGAAGATATATTTTTTGTATTTCAGAAGTCTTTTGGTACTAGCAAACGAACAATCTCTACTTGCCTTCAGCCTCGAGATGAAGTCATTTGTTTGAGAATTTCGTAATTGAAATGTTTGTCGCCATGCTCTAGTCGCAGCTAATGTTTAGTAACCTATTACATGGTATGGTGATAAGGATAGGTGCGCGGTCCATCGTCCACTTTCAAAATATCTTTCTATTTTGATTTTTATAAAATTCGGAATAAATTCTATTTGAGACCCTTCGTTTATTCAAGATGGTTTGATCTTGCATGAAGATGCATAACGTCCCCTTATTTTATTGTGAAACATTACCGCCTTCTTGACGTTTTGACTTTATACAAAAATCGTTCATTTTTAAAATCGGCAGTAGCATGTGAATTGCTAACTTTTAAATTACGTTTGTTACATCCTATAACTTTTTTCTCTTTAGGAATTTAGTTCAGCTTAAGGGTGTGTGTACCTCTTCCATTCCGTTCAGTGCACAGTGAATGCCATTCGATTGACTTACGAGGTGCCAGGTGATCCTCAAAGCAGCACCATCTCGAGCCGCTGGCTATTGCTAGGTGGCGAGACGTGTGTGTGTGTGTGTGTGTGTGTGTGTGCGGGTGCCAGATGGGCTGCGGGACTGCCGGCCGCTCCCTCGACAGGAGTTGACACGCGAAACACGTCTCCGTGAATGGGCGGATGATGAACGCCGCATCAGAGGTGTCGCACCTCCCTGAGAGCAGAGGAGGTATTTCGAAGGGCCCTTCGTTTGCTTCTGTAGGCGTGGTTCAATGGGCGCCCGACTTCCGGGTTTGAGCAAAATGTTCGACGATTTAAACCCGACCACTCAATGTTGTGGCGTTGTGTTCGTTACTGGCAATCGTCCCGCCTTAATAATTTATCATGCTTCATTTAATTACATATCTGAGAGATCTCAGTTTGTGTGCTTTCTTTCGTCAGCAATCGCAATTTCCAGTAGGTCAAATAAACACCAAACACTCTGCGTTCGTCAAATAAACACCATCGTAAAAGTGTACGTATCGTATTCACAAAATATTAAAAGTATTTAGAAGACATTCAGTAAAATATATTATTAATTGCTCTACTTTAATTACATTGTTTAATATGCAAATTCCAAAACATGTTTGTTATTCCGTACTAAATTCGTATGTCGCTTTGACACGTTTCCAACGAATATTAATAACTTAAATTTTTATGAATCTACATTAATAAAAGTTAATTCACCGACTCGCAATCGACATCTATACCATAATGAGTTGTGTACGAGTAGACAAAAATTTTTTACAGGCTCTTCAAGGTTGTCGCAATGTCCTTGCAAATTTTGGTAAAGATTATTACAATACACACGCGAAAAATAGATAGTTTATTAATTTGTTGGCACCACGATCATTATTTTTCTTCTGTCGCTAAGAGCAAATTGTTTTCTAATATATTCCACCAGACGTCAGTAGCTGTGCGTCAGAACTGATATATATTAGATTCGATAGAGGCCAGTAACAGAGCGTAAGATAAAAAACTGATCTAATAGTAATGAACTGATCTAATAGTAATGAACTGATCTAATAGTAATGAACTGATCTAATAGTAATGAACTGTAAAATAAAGAGAAAAAATTATAGTATTTTATGAAAATTTGAACCAATTACATTAAAAATAACGATCTTAAAGGCCATGATTTACAAAATTGATATATTTCCTTGTTATTAGTCCCGTAAGTGTACTGCATGTTTTGTATCTTGGGAGGCGTCTGTAATCTTCACCTGCTGGATAGCGAGATCCAGCACCGACTCACCGTCGACTAACGGGATTTCCTCAACTATGTATTTCCCACCGCCCCAGCAGGGACAAGCTCTCAGCTCCCGACCGGTCTCCCGGCAGGTGTGGTAGTGTAGTGCATGATAGTGTAGGTGTGTGTGTAAGGGGAGAGGATAGGACAAGAAAGAGGAAGGAAACATCACACGCGGTCCGTAGCCCGTTTGTTAGGGTTCTGCTCCGGCATTCGCGTGGTGTCGATCGGAGAAACCACGGAAAACTACCGATCAGAGCAGCCGGCCGCTAGAATTCTTCTTCAGACGGCGACTGAATTCGAGCTGGCTGTCTAGCTAGTGTCGAAAATCCTGCCGCGGACCGGGCTCGAACCTAGGCCCTTGTGGTCAGAGGCACTGTAGAGACATCAGCTGATGCCCTGAGCCACCTCTACTTGTCCGCGAGTCAACACGCGCGGTCCCTCCCAGCGCCGCCCCACGCACCGCCGCGACGAGGCGAGGCGCGCCATGCAGATGAGGACGCCGACCGGGACGCCGCGACGCCGCGACGGCGCTTGGCACCGCGCGGAAATGCCGCTTGGCGGTAAGCACATAGAGGTCACGTGCACCCACAGTACACGTACCCCCTCTGATGACGTGACGACTCCGGAGACGTATTCACCTTAAATCTTTTATTCATTAAGTTCATAATACAAATAAATGTTCGATGCAATAGAGTTATTTGTTTCGTCCATTCTCGGACATAGAAGTCTGCTTGAAAAAGTTTTCTCAGAAATATTTTAAAAAAATGGTTTCTATACAAAATTCGAATTTATTATTATTTTCTTGGATTCTTCGATAACATTCTGGAAGAGCCCGAATAAAAAGAGTTTCAATCAATTTATATAGTCCAAAGGAATCGAATGAGATATTAATCACTTTTTTAAGTAAAGTCTTCTTAAATTCCCCCAAAATGAAATGTATGTGCTTAACCCCTAACCAAAAGATAGGTTTTAAGAATTGCATTTGAACGTTCCTGAGGGATCCGGAAATAAATGATTAGCATCCAATCAGCCAGTGTCGATAGCCGAACTGCTTAACCGCACCCCGTGGAGTCATGGAAAATTAAGTTGCTCGAGACAGGCAGGTTCCCCCAATTGGCTGAGAGGTGACCGTCTGTGATCCCCGGACACGAACGGCGCCGAGCCCGAGGGATAAAAGGCAATGACATGACAGAAAAAATGACTATATTAAAGGATAATACTCCATGTGACTTATGACTATCAACATTAAAAGAGAATTACTCATGTTCAATGCCTAAAAAGGCTGCGGAACATTGTTACAAAAACTAACAACGATGGGCTGGAAGAGGTCTAACCAAGGAATGGACCCATGGGTTATCTTGTCTACTAGTCCTATGAATTCGTAGGACTTCAACTTCACAAATGGAACTTTCGGTCACACATGGAAATAGTGTGTATGAATTTAAGCTAATTTCAGTGGGTCATTCTGAAAGTTTTTAGATATCTAATAATTATGTAAACATACATATGGTACCACTTCATTTTGTTCATAAATTTTCCAGACGATTGATTTGAAAACTGTTTTAATATTGCCTTTCAATAGAGACTTCGATCATGTCAAAACCTTTTCACTAATAAATATCAGAGTTTCTTATCATTTTGTGGCAGCAATTTGTAGGTTATAAATAGTCGTATAATTTTCAGAGGCACAATGCAACATAAGTCATTTGATATTACAGTTATAAAATTTGCAAAATTAGAAGACGTATTCTTAAACAGAAATAATTCCTCATTATTAGGGGGCGTATTTTGAGGATCTAAAACGTCGCCCAAAATGATCAATAAAATGCTCCTAAAATGTTTTTAAAATGCCCTAAAAGCAAAGAAAAATGACTTAAAAATGATAAAACCAGTTCGGATGAACAACTCACGCTTTTGGATACGTTACTGATGTAATCGAGGCTTCTTCTTTTCGTTCAATTGCACTCAGATTGTAAAAGTTTGATTTGGACTGTTCTTTTCTAGGAAAATTTCTGTCTTTAGTTATTCCAAAATTGGCCGAACCAGTAATGGCACAGATAGGCGCCACAGGAACCTTAGATTACATAGAATGGCTGACATTACAATTTTTAAACGAAAAAATTGTATAGGCTCCTCATAAATTGGATGAACATTTGTTGCCTCTCCTAAATATTATTTGAAGCAAGCACAGTTATAATGATATAGAAATCGATGAAATCAGCGAAAATGCATTAAAAACGCATGACCGCAAAGGTAAAAAATGTCTTATTAGTCGAAATCGACGAAAAATGCAAAAAAATACATACAAATTGGTAATTTCCTTTTGTCATAACTTAACTTAATTTCTTTACTAAAAGGCATTATTCTAAAGTGAAAAGAAAAAATGACATTTCATTTAAATCCACCCCTACTTATTGTAATGTACATATAATTTTTCATATTTAGAATGTATCGAAAAATATAGTTAGTGCCAAATTACCTTTTTGAGACCTAACGTAAATTAATGTTGGTGTACTCACGTTTCCCTTAAATCCTCAAACTTTTCAGGTAACTTACCTGAAACATAAAAGGAAGCAAGCATCACATTAGTTGTGCACGTTTATAGGTAAGAATTAAAAGGATTAAGAAAGAGAAACATTGTTACATTTGCATTCAATTATTACATTGTGTGCGACACATTTCCCATAAGACAATTGCGTCCTGCTTTTGTGAAAAATGTTTGTAAATGAATTGAGTTATCTAATATAGGTCATAACGTGATGTAATGAAAATGAAGCTCAAGAATGATTTTTCGTTTTGAAAGATCTGGGTTGAAAACTCAAATTTAAAATATGCGAAGTGTGTTGCCAGTATTTCAGAATTATGTTTATTCGAAATGAGGTAACAAAAGACCAAAATATATCAACTTCACAATATTGATCTCAATTTATAGAACAGAAGATACATTCCCAATTTAGAAAAACTATCTATATCGCGACTTAAGAAGGCTTAAAGGTTCTTTCACCTCAGACAGAGACAATACCTGGTTGTGCACATTAGGAGAATGCAAGAGTTCCCAACATTAACTCCAGATCGTTTGCAGTGATCAGAAGCGAGCCCAAGGGAGGAAGTATTGCAAAGTAAGCTATTATTGCAATTACTGAGTTCAGGCATATTATTAAATATACATTCGTTTGTGATATTACTAAAATTAGTATATTCTACGCGAAAGCTCAAATGTATTTCTAATATTTTGTTGGCATGCAATAAATAATTGAATAGCACAAGAAGCTGACTCTCTCAACTGATTGTTGGGGCCCGCTGCCCAAATTGCAACCTCCCGAATTTGCAGAAAGTGACTAAATTATAGTAAGACATATGCAATTATGTTCACTCTTTTAAATATTTAAATAGTTTTATTTTCCGAGGCACTGGTTGGAGCTGGGCGGGCAGGGCGGGGATATTGTACACATATAATGCATGCGTTTTACTGCCTAATAGATTAATGTGATACCCGCCCAATACGGGGTAATTCAGCTAGAAATGGACAAATAATGCAATTTTCATCTTCTAGGCACAATGTCTTTGTATACCCTGATAATGCAATCATTATCACGGTATTATTAACTAAATAGTACGTTATGTATACTCAATTATACATTATGGATAATTGTAGATTTGGAGATTGGGTTAAATCACCACCCGAAAACAATGAAATAAAATTATTTTTAATTTGAACAGTAATTGAATTTAATATACTTAAATACGAGGAAAATAAGTAACGAAATTTGATAAGATAGAGACTACTATTATTTTTAATATTATTTTAGTTTCATAGTTGTCAGTTTTCTCATAATTACTTTGCACCAACACCACAATTCTCAAAATGAACATCCTGGAGATTGATATTCTGAATCGATTTTGGAAAATGTACCGTTTCAGAAAGTGTCCTTTACACTAAATAACAAAAACATTTAATCAAAAACAAAGGAGACACATTTTTTGGAAATTTCGAAAATGTCCTAGGGGCTTCATGTGAAGTCCTCCCCAAATTTGAAATTTCGCTTTCAAATTCAAGGGGCGGCGACATAAGCCAGATCGATTGGGTAATATCAATTTTGGAGAAAATCAGCTGAACTGTCTAGCCGCTAGCGTAGTTCACTGACGGACAGACGTTTTACCATCATTCGATTTTTCGCAATCAAGGACCAACAAAACATGGATCATCACGTGATTAGAGGACTTTTTCTAAATTAAGTAACTGGATTTATCTACTTTATCGTTATCAGGGCCCGGCAATAAGAGTTATTTTGCCGAAAATTTGTCTTTTTTTGCGCAACATTACATAACTTGCCCTCTACTCCGTAGGGAGAAAGTAAGAAGAATCTAAAGAGTTTTTAGTACCCTGATGATACAGTAGATTTTAGCTTTTACGAGGGATAAAGTTCATTGTAATTGCAACATTACAGCTGTAGCAAATAATTTGATAAAATGAATATTCCTTCAGAGCCCCTCGGTTGGCTGATGGTCAGTGTGCTAGCTTCCTGGGTTCGATTCTCGCTTGGGGCTAAAATATAACTGACGTTTCCTAAAACAACAGTCGCAGTTTCCATTGCTGTGGGGCAAAAGAAAAGCTCAGGCAGGCTAATTATGCAAGATACGGTGATAGGACACGTCAAGCTCGCCAGATCTCTCCCTTATCCTCAGTCGTACATAATAAAAATTAGAGATGCTGCAGACTGACACAGACTTTCTCGCAATAATTAGATTCATTATTTCTTTATTAAGGGCTGTACTTTTGGTTTTGCCCCACCGTGAACCCACCTGCCATCTATTGCCGCCGAAATGACTGTTTTTTCACACTTTCTCAAATTTTTCAGTCCCCCAATGGAAATATTGAAATATGATTTTAAAAGTATCATTCAGGAAAGTAACAACATCCTATTGAAAATGTTCGGTGAAAAATTTGAAGCAGTTTTTTTTTAAAGAAAATGTTCTTATAGCGTTTCTGAGCTCATTTTCACTGAAACGTTTTTAATTTTTCAAAAAACTTCATTCAGTATCATTTGAAGCACTTCTACTCACAAATGCAATAAAGCATAAATTATTGCATTATGTCTGTAACGTAAAAGTTTACGACGTGAAATATATTTCAAAAAATAATATTTGTTAAATTTTGAAAATTAAAAGAATAAAGAAAAACAGGATAATGCTATGTTATTCAGTACATTTAGCACTCTGTACAAAAAAAACTGAAAATGTGGATTATTACATACCATTTGAGGCATTTGTACTCACAACTGCAACAATGAATTAAATAAAAATAAAAAAATCTTGTAAATATTAACGACGTGAGGAAGATATAAAAAACAATTGTGTGATGTCTGAAAAAAATAACGCTGCAAACTAGCGTTTATATAATCTTATGCAGTGCATTTAGCACGTGTGACCGACCGTCCGTTTGTCCGTCCATCCGTCTGTCCGTCCGTCTTTATGTTCAGCCTTTTTCCTGTCCATCTCTTTGCCCGTCCGCCCGTCTGCTGTCTAAAAATTCTGAGCTTTGTAATCGTTTTCCTACAACTTCAGTAGATAACAATTTTTGAAATGATATTTTTTGTCCACAATTATTTATTTAATTAATGTTATGAACAATTTTTTAAAAGTTTAGTAGGTTTTCGGGCAATTGTGAGTGAAATATGTTGAATTTTTAAATATATTAAAAGAAGAATTTTTTTCAAAAACAGCTCAAAATATTTTCTTAATTTTTTTCGTAGGAATAATGATATATGAACTGAATAAAAACTACATTTGTTTGCTGCCTGGCAACAAATTACCGATCCTCAGCACGAGAACTTCGTTGCAACTTTTCACTGTCATTGGCTTTCCTAAATACCTAACCCGAAGTAATTTAATTTGGGAAATGATCTCCGAAGTAAACACAGATACACAGCGTTATCCTGAGCGCCTGCTTCACCTCCGTGTCGGAGGACGTGGAGGGGGTGAGGTGAGGGCGGCTAGCACCCGCTCTTCAGTGCTGCTTGGCGGGTTGCAGCGCGACAGGCGAAACGATCGGCTACATTCTGAAACGATCTACTGCAGTTTTACTCAAGATAGAAATATGTGGCTGGTTAGCGTGCATTTATAATGTGACCAATTTTGATCATTGCGAGTACTTGTTATCTGAGGTAACGTGGGTGTTATTTCAAAGTTGTTTGGTTGTGACCCGCAAACAAACCTCTGTGATCGGTAACAAAATCAGAGACAATTCCCATGTCTTCAATTTTCAAAATAATTGTGCTGTATTTTGCGACAGCAAATTTGGAATTATTTTCTTGTTTTTCGTCCTTGACTAGATGCCCTTTAGATTGTTTCTTTTCAGTTTTTATGGAAATATTCCATCTAAGATGTAAAATTGGTATTTGCCTGAAATTCAAACAGGACGCTGAGTTATTCTAAGCACAGTTCGAAGAATTTGCTAAATATGAATTATTGTTTCCGATGATTACATCAAAGAACATATTTTCCTGTAAAGCAATTTCTAAATATAGGGATGCGCAGAACGAATAGTAGAATTTCAACAAACCAGCATATTGTAAGTAGTACAGTCATTTAAGTTGAACTATAGACTGTCTCTTGTACAGTTCTTCAGTTAATATAAGTTCCATATGATGTTTAGCAAAGTCGTGTTTATTAATGTATCTTTTAATAAACATTACGACTGTCTGAAAATAATATGGAACTTTTATTAACTTAAGTACAATCATTTATTTGAAAATAGTTTTAGAACATATGTAAAGGTATGCCATTTAGTCATTATTGACAACAATCACTGTGTCTTGAATATTACTCCGGGATGTTACAAACATTACATTGGAACACATTCGTACAAGCTGCGAACAAAAGCCTACAACACACTATGTAGCATGTCCGAGCGGATTTAATGCAAAGCTAACCGTATTTATCGCTTTAGATCTGCCAGCGTGTGAGCGCGTGTAGTGTAAACATGATTCTTCAGATATCCCCATAAGAAGAAAACAGGGATGGTCAAATCTGGCGACCGCATTAGTCAATTGATGTCTACAAATCTGGAAATTACTAGACTTTGTAAAGCAGGCTGCAAGATGGCCATGGATTGTTGCGCAGTATGAGATATGCCCCCTCCTGTTGGAACCGTTCCTGAGATAGGATGCGATTGGAAAGTGCTGGAAGAACGGTACTTACCAAGTTCACATATCGATCACTAATTATTGTAACAGCTCGACCATTGTGATTCTCAAAGAAATAAGGGCCTATGACACCAAACGAAGCGACGGCTCACCAAACTGTCACGCGTTCAATGAGAAACTGTTTCTCATGCAGCTTACATTGGTTCTCGGGTGCTTAGAACTGAAAATGTTACTTCATCACGCCTCCTCTAAGAAGAAAATTAGTATCATCAGACATCACTAAGTTCTTCAAGATTTGCTGTACGGCCAATATGCCGCCAGGGAAATCCATAGCGAACGTCTTTCGGGTAACTTTATCCTTTTCTTTCAACTGTTGAACATCCTGCATCTTCGTGGAGTAGAACTGTAGATCATCATGGATGATTCTTTGTAAGGAATGAGATGCCATTCTGAGTGCTGAGACATGTCTGACATCATAACACCGATGACTTCGGATTAGTGTTTTACGGGCTTCCTCTATCCAGCGCAGGGATCTGTTGAAGGACGTTTTGGATATCACATCAAGAGACTAAAAGGCTCGTGAAGCTCACTCATACAATGAGGTTCACTATCTTACATGTCGGAGACAAGTGTACGCAATTGGCACACCCACCTTACAATACTGTTCGGTGATAAAGAACTTTGACGTGACGTCACAGCCTGCAATGGCGAGAAATGAGTCTTTCAACTGTGTACTGAAGTATTTGTACTGATGCTTCGGTACAAACAGTAACGGGAAACTCTTATTTTAAAATTCCACAGCGAAAGAAGCGGTAATTGCAAATGGCCACCCTTCCCCACTTTATTCCACATACTTGTGTAACGCGTAGGATGCCTCTGTACTATGCGACTCAAATCACGCTACTAATTCTGCGGAACCCTGTATTTCGATTTTATGATTGTACAGTATATTTTATATAATTAAGGTTTATTTAAGAATTATTGTATTGATATTTGTAGAAATGTGTCACATCTTCATTAATATTGTCATTAAATTTGAATAAATCCTGATTTGTCAAGAGGGTACAGCAAGTCAACTTGTTTCTGCACTTCTAGCTTCTTGAAATTGAAGAGCATTAAGCTTTCAGTTTTGCCCAGTGAACTATTAGCAATTATTGAGAGCAAATAAAGTATTTTAAAGCTATTAATTCATGACAATTTTGGGTGTTTCGTGGAAAAACTGCGTAACGGAAATACGTGATACATTGGATGGCAGCTGAGGCAGATCAAATAAGGAACTAGCCACATATAGAGCTGTCTTCATTACGCACGTGTGCTTTCGTACCTCGGTGAGTGGAAGTGATTTGTCATGTATCACTAACACTGGAAGCTAATTAGCAAGCGAGCTTTGTAATAGAGCCTCGCTACAAGAGGTGTTCGTGCGCCGAGAGCTCAAACAGAGGGTCGGTGCAACACGCATCACACGGCGCGCGGCGGGTGACGTCATGGCGCGTGGGCGGGGGTGGGGCGTGGGCGTGGGCGTGGGCGCTGCCGAATCCGGGATGCAAAGCGCTCTGCCTCTGGCCGACCCCACGTCTTCGCCCCCGCGCCCCAGCTCAGGCCATCTACGGTTGCCGCTACCGCCACTGCAGCTGCTATCACCTCTAGGTCGAGGGTTCGAGTACCGACGGTGGCGGACACAGACTCATTGCCTACAATGAACTTCACTATCTCACATGTCGGAGACCAGTCTGGAGCATAGCGATTGGAGCTTGGAGGAGATTGAGGGGAAATACACGGTGACGTACAGGTCGGCACCAGGAACTCACTATCCGGCGTGGCGGAAATAGTCACCTCTCAGGTTATAACGTGCAACACAAACAAGACTAATCACCGTAGTAGATGAATGCCTGGTAATATCAATCAGTCAATAACGAAATTAATTAACCGACATCGAGAAGTTTAATACTGCATTTGCTGCTCATCTCAAGAAGAAGAAGAAAATGAAAGCGTTGCTTTACTTTTTTGTGTTTCATTTCAGTATAAAAGAAAGAAAACATTTCAATTTTGTTTCTAAAATTTTTTAGTAATAAAACGAGAACTAGAAAATTAATCATTAAAATCTCAAACACGCTAAAAATTCTAGATAGTAGCCTAAGAATAAAAGTTCATCGACTTAGCTAAGCGTTTTGCTGTGGAATGTTTGGTGCGGACTTCACGAGAGACGACTTGGGTAGGATGAATTGGTCGCCCGATTTTTTACTTCCTCGTTTACGTACGTAGAGAGAAAGTTGCGTAATGCTGCGGCAAAACCCGACAATTTTTTCGACAGAAACACTCGTATTGTGGCACCGTTTTACGAGTAGTCGTTTACGGCAAAATGATCTCCGTCCGTCCGTCCGTCCGTCTGACTACCTGTTGGTCTCTCTGTCTTTCCAGTCCGTCCACCTGTGAACAACACTAGCACCTAAACTATTCTTAAGATCTTTTTTTTGAAAGAGAATATTCCCCCGTCGATCGGGCTCAACTCAAAGATATAAGATTTCGAAAAACGTTCTTTAAATTTTGGAGGTACGCTACATGAAGCCTCTGGCATATTTTCAACATTTTACAAAAAGTTTTCAATTTTTTTTCAATAGTAAAGAAATGCAGATTGCAAAGGCCCGATTATCTCTGAATTTTCGAAAATTGCAAGTTTGAATTTTTTTGTTATCTTCCTATTAATACGATATTGATGTTCGAGACTTTTAAAATGAAATATGTTCTCGGTCATTAGTTATTTCTTTAACTGGCATGTACTTTTTTTAAAATTTTTGTACTTTTCTCGCAATTTTGAGTGAACTATGGGTAATATTTAAGAATATCCAAAGAAAACATTTCTCAAAAACGGCTCTAATTTTAAAAATTTCACTATATGATGAGGTTTTACTCCTCTACAATATTCTTGAAGTCATATTTCAGTTCTACGATTAGGGTACAGAAAAATTGTGAAAATGAGAAAAAATGAAGTTTGGGTGGCGATAGATGACAGCGGGGAAGAAGAGAGGCAAAACCTGAAAGGTAGCCTACACCAAAGAAATTAGAAAACTAACTAGTAGAAGTCTACGCCATTCTGTCGCACTATTAGTTTGTGAATGTTCCTCATGATGTAAAAATGATGTAGCAATACGTTATTCGAATACGGTGTATACCATACCGAAAAAAATTGCAACAGTGTAATGTTACCAGTTTGGTATTTACCTCACCTCTTGCTCTTTCTGAAGCTCGTTCGAAATAGTTTTGAATTTCGAACAGAAGAAGCTTTTAACGAAAGCAAA
This sequence comes from Acheta domesticus, assembly GCA_031308135.1. NCBI lineage: Eukaryota > Metazoa > Arthropoda > Insecta > Orthoptera > Gryllidae > Acheta > Acheta domesticus. The sequence continues at coordinate 179,809,431 of JAHLJT010009436.1, read as the reverse complement.
ATTGTTTTTGTCACAAAAAGAAAAGACCTTCCTGCGCAATAATAGGCTACAGAAACTTGTTAGGTAGAGTTGTTTTTGACTGCAAAATTCTTGTCTAAAAATTGAATGCAAGTGAATGATCGACGTCTCTCGAGACGTTTGGCAACACCAGGTACGATAACAAAACGCATTGTCTTTTATGTGTCTATTCCCTTCTCTCACTCTGAAACCTGCATAAGTCAGATATTCTCTAATTTCGTCCAAATAAAGCAGAATGAGGTATATAATAAAACAACGATACATTAGTGCTTTAGAAATGATTATAACATGTATTGAAACGATTTTAAAATCTCACATATTAACACAATGAGCCCGACTTTGTGCAAACCAATCTGAAAAATGGTTTGCAATTCTCAATTTATTGAAACTATTTAGCTTTTTTATTAATTAGTGTCCGACTACGCGCCGATGAAGATGGTTGTTACGGAATGAATGAACGAGAATTTGGAGTATCGCGGCGCTTTAGAGAAAAGCGCTTTAGAGAATTCGTCATCACATTTTCTTCCACTAGCTCAAAATCTGTTATTCGTTGCAGAAGTAAAATGCGTCTTTGAAGGGGAGGAGGGTGCTAGGAAAGAGATTCATCCTTCATCTCGCCCTTGAGCGGTGGCCGGATCACAGACAGGGCCGAATAACGAATGTGTGGAGCCGCCTTAAGGTAGTTCCACACATTACAGCCAGCAACCGCTCGCCGAATCCTAAGTAGTGTGGATGAGTTGCTTGCTATTCAGCCGAGTGACGAACATTCAGCGCTCGCTCTACCCACCGCGTAATCGGTCTTTTGGACACATGAAAGGGAGTGAACATTTGCCGAACACATCAGCATGTGAGGATTGGGCAAAAGCAGTTGCTCGCTACTCGGCGAATGTCGAATGTGTGGAGCTGTCTTTACAGGAACTAAAATACGAACGGCTGCCAAATACATTGGAAACGTGCGTGTGACAGCGTGGGAACGGAAGCAGGTGCAAATGTTACAAAAGATAACGCAGATGTTCGCGCTTTATTCAATGTGTGTATTACGAATAATTGCACATTTAGAAGACATTTTTCGTATATCTCCCAAATTAATTGTTATGTGCGGTAGTTGGCGACCCTAAACTGCAACTGTACCCGGCGACACTACCGCCTCCTATGTTAGCACCCTCCAGCTTCGCCTCCGATTTCGATGGCGAGTTCAAAGGCCCTGGCCGCAGAGACGTGGAATGCGGCGCGCGCGTTCGCGTGGGGCGCCGCGGCCGAGCGGCCGTGGCAGGCGCTGACGCTATCGCGCCGGCCCTGGCAGCGCCCCAGCAGCTTCGTGTCAATTTTCCGAACTAGTTATCGGCCCTCTGAAGGACAACCGCTCTCCCGGCAGTTGCCAACGGAACGCCTCGTTGCTGATTCGCAATACACTTCAGACAGACACCAGCTAGGTAACGTTTCGAGTTTGTGCTCTGTCTTCGTGGACGAAATAATTCGTACAAATTCATTAAGGTTTCCAAATGCAAGAGTCAGCAATATATTCTAAAGGATAGTTTTGCAGAGAAGTATTGATAGCAGGTGAAGATATCATAAATAACGTGTTAGGGATAATGAAGTTCATGAGTCTAAATGAACTAGTGGCGGGAATACTTTTTCCTTTATCATCGAATTCTAAACATATGCTGGTTTTCAGTAAATATGGAAATCAAGAGTTCTATTTTGTCAATTTTGCTTAAGATAGATAGTGATTGATTTGTTGGAAACGATTTTTGAGCATATGAAAAATATATGTAAGAAATGTTTATACAGTAAAACAATGGCTTTATTAAAAACCTAATTGCAAGAAAAAGATGAATGGTAACTTCCTATTACTTTTCATTAAACTTCGTCCACCTCTTCATTACAATTGCCTATCACTGCCCATAAGTACATTTGAATTCAGCAGTTAATTATATTCGGATAAAATAACTACAAATTAACAAAGATTTACCTTTAAAAGATAGTTTCTTTCGTATGTTAATTCAAATAATTTAATATTTCAAAAAATGCCAGGTTTTAGTGTGAAGTTTTACTCCAGAGCATATTCAAATAAGATAAAATTTAACTTTTGAACAGTCATTCTGGTTTCCCTGATCACATCAGGCCAAAGCTGAAGCAGTGCTGGAATACGGGAGCCCCGCGACCCTTCGCCGTTCAGAGGCGAGCTATGTGCCGAACCGCTATCCTCGTATGACACGTCCTCACATATTAGATTATCGTGTATATCCTTAGCGAAACACAAGTAAATATTACGCCAGCCCATGTGTTGTTGATACACACGAGTGAACATTTCAGTTACTCTGTGTATTTTCCGGCAACACAGATACAAGCAAATCAAATGATAGAATTATGTATCAGGGCTTTCGGAACAGAACAGGATTATTAATCTGACGTGGGCTGTCCTGGTATGTCAGTTCCATTGATGAGGTCAGCATGCTATCAATAAGATCGACCAAAACTATGTACATTATCGCCATTAGGGTAAGCTGCCCTGGTTGACTAGTGTTAATGAGGAAGCTGGGGATATCCGGAAGCACCGCCGGGCTGTGTCTCCCGAGGCACTGGATGTGTGTCGCGGTGGAAGAACCTGAATGGGCAGGATGACAATTCCTCTGCCTGTTTTCCGGGCCGGGCCGGGCCGAGCCGAGCCGCAGCCACGGCGCCGGGCGACGGAAGGACAGGCGGCGAGGGGTTGGCCCCGCTGGAAGCGCGCGGCCCGGCGCGTCGCCGGTGACACGTGTCACGGGAAAAGGCTCAAGGTCACAGGCGCGGCGTGGCGCGGCGCGGAGGTCGCTTGACCGGCGCCGCCGCCGCCGCCTGAAGGTCAAATGTCTTTGGCCGTGGCTTTGGTTCCGGGTGCGGCCCCGCGTCGCTCGCACCGGAGATGGATCTGCGATGGCTCCGCGACGCGACGCGACGCGGCGCGGCGCCGCGCCGCGCGGGTCGCGGTAACGGAAAGCGCCATGGCCCCCTGTGTTACTTGAACGCGCGCGTCCGCTGACTTGCATCAGCGATGTGGCACAAGTGCAGGCACATCCATCCCCGAACAGGATTGGCTCGTGGATGCACAACTACGTCCACGCCACGTATTCGGCGTAATAATTTCGATGCTGTCTGCGGCGAAGTGAAATGCACGTGCTCAGGAGCAGGCTAATTGAACACCCCGGATGTACCAGTAACACGATTCAGTAGCGTTTGTATTTCCTACAAAAGTGTGCGAGGAAAGCACAATGCAGCTTTTCAATATGTTTTTCTCTATCTAAAATACGATAAGGAAAAATGACGAATTACTCTCTGAAAAACGCAGGTAAGAGCATTATCCCTCATACGGTCACCAAAGACATTTAAAACGGAGTCACAAACTCCCGCCGTATTTGGGGAATTATGATTAGCAAGCACACATGTAACAAGGCAAAACACTTAATGCGCAATACTCCGTATCATAACTCGCAAACAATGCGTCCTAGAGTCTTAAAACCAGACATTGTGTCCCTCCAAGAAATACAAGTTATGTTTTCTATAGCGTTCTCTACAAAATGAGACATTTTTCGACATTCTTTCATATATTTCTTTCTTGCATACTACTTACGTAGTATAGAGAAAGTATTGTAATGTAACAAATAATTTTGTTGATACAACATGTTTGTTTCGTGCGTCCTTGATTCAGACAAAATTGTGTGTCTTTCTGTCCTTGATACAGAAAAAAATGTGTTCAAAACTGTCTTTCTGTGGATGAAAATAGCGTCTGTATCATACACAATTTTCTCCAAAACTGATATTCGGCGATCAATGCCATGGATCTCAAGTCCGTGCAAATATGTAAGGGATATATTGTTTGTGGCGGGTACTTTACTTGAAACCTCAACGTTTGTCGGTCTGTACTCTGTCCATCTGTCGGTCTGTCGGTTTTTTGGTCTGTGCGTGTGTCCATCCGTTTGTCTGTGGCCAATATTAGCATCTTAACCGTTCAGCAGATATTCTTCAAAATTGATATTTCTCAATTTGATTTAAATGAACTCCAGGTGTGGGAGTTCAGTCAGATATTTTGACGGTACCATACATGAAGCCTCAAAATCATTTAAAAATTGTCTCAAAAATGGCACCAAATGTTTTATATCAAACATTGTTTTCGGATAGCGTAAAGGGCGCTTAAGAGAATGGTGCAGATCTCGTGTTCAATAAACTGAGATCTTTTGAAAATTGCAAATGTTTGCAAGATATTTTTTTCATTAATGAAATCTGTTCCTTAAAAACGTATCTTTAAGTAAGTTAATGTTCAATTTTTCGAAAATATGAGTAGTTTTCGGATAATTTTCTTTTAATAATCAAGAGTAAAAGTAAGTTTTCACAATTGTTTTCTAAAAGAGCAATAACATGTCATTACAATTGACTTATGCATACTTTTCATGCAGATTTATTTTTACGGCGTCTTTCCTGAATGTTCTATAGATCCAAAAATAAGAAAGAACAAAGGAAAAAAGCATAAAAAATCATATAGCCCCCATTATCTTTGAAAACTATATCAAAACTCCTTTGCACGCTCTTGTAAATGCATGGAGGCGTTAGAGACGAGAATAGTTTTTAATATTTGATTTGGCAGGAGTGGTCTTCCTATGAGTGCGATCTACTTACAAAAGCTAGGCGTGCTACAGAACACATTTTCTAGCATTATTTGTTTTGTAATTTTCGAAAATTCAGAGAGGGAACTCCAAATAATTTAAACGTCCCTTCTTCTATCCATGGAAAACATTTAAAGAAAAAATTCGGAGCAATTTTTTAAGAAAATAATGGTTTAAAAATTGCTTTTTCAATGTGAGCTAATTTTTAAAAATACAAGAGAGTTTGCCGAAAATAAGACTATCGCTAATTCTTTTACCGTCCATTGATACATGCCAGAAGAAAATTTAAAGAAAAAAATTGGAGCAGTTTTGGAGAAAATGTTTAAAAAATGCTTATGTTTTACGCAAAATTACGCGCAAACTACTCATATTTTCAAAAACTTGTACATGATTTTATTTCTCAGATCTGTCATTAGGAAACAAATTACATTCAGAAAAAATTCTATCTTTGATATTGTAATTGTAGGAAGACACCGGAAGAGATATTGAACATCTGCAATTTTCGAAATATCGCAGACTTTCAAAATTAATTAGTTATGACGAAGATAAAGAGACCGATCAAGAGGTGGACGGACGAACCGACGAACGGGCGGACGAACCGACGAACTGACGGACGAACGAACGAACGAACGAACGGGCGAACGGACGGATGGACGGATGAACGGACGGTAGATTTCCGTCAATCGATTTTTTGGTGTCAAGGACTCACAAAACATGGATTCTGATCGGTATAATTTTAGGTTCTTGTTGTTATTGACAATCAATTATAGTCATTTTTCTATCATATTCTTCACTTGAAAGGAAATTTACTGTGATTTTTGTATATTTTATAAATTCTTTACTTTTGTGAAATAATTGTAATTAGGTGAATGCGTGTAATATATATGAAAATAAATAAATAAAATTTTATAGAAAAGGACTATAAGTGATTGCCAATAACAAGCGGAACGTATAATTTTTACTAACTTACATATTGACAATAATTACTTTCAATAATGCGCATTCTGATTACACAACGTGTTACAGGTAGTAATTCACTACATAAATGAACAATATTTATCAAACTCTCCGCTTTACGGCGCATCATTACAGTACTTTCTTTTTACGAAGTCAGACAGAAAGTAAAAGTGTCACAGGACCAGCAATCATCTCACGTAGGTCGCTGAGCTGAAACAAGTAAAAGTAACTCTGAATACATTTGCGATCCTATAGAGTGCGATTTGTGACTAGTGTTCAGTGATACTTGGGATTAAGGGGAGAACGTGGATGGTGATCAATAAGGCAAGATATTGCATCCTTGATCGTATTAAAAGTAAGAAGATAAACCTGTTTTAACCATTAAGGTTTATGTTGAAAGAAGAAGGAGAAGAAGAAAAAGAAGAAGAAGCTAGTAATAGCGTCATTATCCTCGAAAGTTTGTCCTAGAAAACAAGCATCAAACAAGTGAAACGATGTTGCGCGTAGACTCCCAGCATCTATTGAACTCCAATCCAAGTGGTGTCGCAACTTAATCAGCACGCGTCTTCCTATTTCGACAATGTGCACGTATTGAATGTTTTAGCGCAAACCCACCTTTTTCAGCGCATCGTTTTGACGATTTTAACGGGAAACGTGAGGAGGCGTTGTGTGCCGTGCGGAACCTATCCTTTGTTACCAATATGACTGTGAATTTACGGCGCAAGCTGTTGCTGCGCACCTTTGAGCGGGAGCGGGAGTGGGAACGGTATCTGCGAATGTGAACAGTCATGTGCACGCTTTGAGCGTCGCCTGGCAGGCAGGGGGCGGTCCCGTTGGCGGACGCCAGGTGCGGGGCGCGCGCACTCATGTGCACCCCAACCCGCCCCTCCCCCCACCCCCTCCGCCCTCCACGCCTCTCCCCAGCGCTCACCGCCCCACCCCGCATCAGATTTGCCGGAAAATAAAAAAAAATGTTCTTTCACATTTAGAGACTGAGGTCGTTTTGGGAAGAAACCGAAGTAACTTAATTATTTTACCCAATGAGTCAAATCAAGTAAAATTCAGTTATGATCTTAGTGCAATTGTGACTAATTAATCCACTTGCAATTAGGTACTGAGCATTTAGAATTGGAAAATGTGTCTAATAAACACGTATATTTTAGTGAAATAAAGTTTGGCACTAATTAATCATTCCATTCACCCAGTATCAATTCTGCAATGTTGTGCATCAGGGTGGAGAAGAGGCAGGTCTGAGATTTGAGAGACGCACGTTCTACATTTGGGGAGATCCTGATATCTCATTGTCTTAACAAAATAGTGATTGCACAGACAGATGAATTGCGGGCCTTTCCTTTGTGCCAATAATGTGAAGACTCTACTACTCCCCGTCTATTGGCTCCCTGCGCCGTCTGCGCAGTCAGGGGGCGGCGGAGGCCTCGTTAGCAGGCGCCTTGCGCTGACTTGTTCTGCCTTTGTGGCCAGTGGCCCAAGAAGCTGGCTCGGTGCTCGCCCTTGCCTTTGCTACTTAGCCCTCGCATAGGGTGCTCTCGCTGCGCATTCACTTTGAACCACAAATAACTGTTAGAAGACATTCCACTTTACGAAATTTAGAGTCTTTCATCTACTATTATTTGTTTATTTTTAGTAAATTTATTTCTAGAGACCGGATTTTTATGTAATTACACATTTTTTGTCTATCTACTTACCGTTCTCTAAATTTTAATCTTGGCGAAGTGTCGCCGTCCTAACACAATATTAGATTCTTTCGTTACATATTTTTACATATTTGGTACTATAATACATATTTTACATATTCCGCTATTTTCTCACGATATTTTTTATTTTCTCAATTTTCTTACATATTTTTATGAAAAGAAGTATTTTCAAAAAATTCAGCACTTTTTCCTACATTTTTACTGCGTGTTACTGCATACTCTACTTGCGGTAAGCTTCGTGAAGGCGCGGTCGAATATTCTCACAGTCCGACGTGCCTGCTTCAGTTGTCTCAGTGGCGGGAAGTGCGCGTCAGCGACAGATCATTCTCACCTTTAGGTATGAAAAGTATCATTGACGCCGTGTTTGGTGAGCTTAAACCTCAATTTCCAAGAGACTTTGGAGATCGTCTTCCTGTAACACTTCGATGAGAATATTCCATGCCGCAGTGATTGTTTACTGGTCGTAGATTTCGCCAGTTTGTACGATGGCTTCTATTGCGTCTAGTCTGGCTACTAAACTACATTCCTGGATAATAATTTTTGAAGGTTCTACAACTGATGGGAAAGTTGTGTAGTGCAGGTGGGCATCAACTTGTGTATTCCAAATGATTTTTAAAATGTTTGCATTGTTTTTAAAATTTATGCAGGAATTGTTTTATAAATGTAAGTTCGTATTATGTACAGGAGTTTTATAATTAGAGTTTTTAATATTAAATATTATGTCTGATTTTACAGATTTATTACATATTTTTACTGTTTTCATTACATATTTATCTACATTTATTGACATTTCATTCTACATATTTTTGCGGTCTCTATTTATTACAATGTATCAAGTATGACATGAATATTGCATAAATGAATATTCTAATTTTTTCAAAGAAGCGCGTGTAGGTAAAGATGATTGTCCCTCAAATAGTTTCTGATAATAGCAGATATTACCGTTGGCATACGTTTTAATCTTTCGTAACATAGTTTACTTCAATTGGCCAAACTGTTTTTGCTGAGAATTTGAATGATCAGATTCGCCTCACGTTAGACTCTCCAGTTTACCCTTAGATTTCTTAGGATAGGTGAAAGAATATTAATTAAATGTACTAGTAGGGAACACGCTTCCCAACTGGAGATCCCGGGCGACACGGTGATACATCTTCTTAGTATTGTGGATTTAATGAACTTTGTTGTATTCTTTAATAGGCGATTAAGTCTTCACTTCCACAGGCAGCAGCTTTGCAGCGCACCAGACCCATCGGATCGGAGAAGCCCTCCGCCGCGTCTGGTTGTGCGCGAACGCAGAGGAGCTAATTAATATCACACTCTGGCGACGGCATTCGCCTTTGATCTCTGTGGACTGGTCGGGGCGTATTTTCAATTTTTACGTCAAGAAGCTAAATTAATTTGCGTTCCAGGACAACCCTTTGGAAATAAGTGGTTAATTAATCGAGAACAACTCGCCCTACTATGACGTCATATTACGTGGTAGAGTAAGGTGGTGGGCTCTTTTGGGACGGACAGTCGCAAAGAAGTTTGGCATCTACGAGGATAGTGAGTAGTTTTGTTAACAATTAGCTCCCCAAAGGCGCAGAAGTTGACGAAGCCGTGCGTTGTAATTGCGCCGAAGAGAAAGTGGTAATTGATGTGATATAGATTATCATAAATGTCCAAGAACCTAATCTGAATACCGAGATGTATGGTAGTGTCGTCGTCCCTTAAAACACAATTGGCATCGGTTTCGAAAACAGTTTCTAGTATTAGGAAAATGCGATTCTAATTTGGTTACACTGCTCATGAAACACAATTGTCCCATTAGCTCTCGTGTCGACTATTACACCGCGATATTTTGAAATATATATGTGCATTAAAATTCAAACAATATTCGTCTATGGGTGTTAATTTGGAGAGCGAAGCCTGAGCTCAAATCTTTTTTACCCGTTGGAGGCTACTTGTCTTTCAAGAGGCTATTGACCACAAGCACAGCCAAAAGGGTGAGGTTGACAGAAAACGTTAGCCGGCCCTTCCGTGCGAATGTGCAGGCAGAAGAAACTATGAATTATTCATTGAGTTACTACTTTTGATATTTATAATCATGAATTTTTTGTAAATTATAGTGTTTGGCCAAAAATATTATTGCAGAAATAGTACAATTTAGTCGTCTGCAGCACCAAAAATTTGACACTAGTGTGTGGAAGAAGTTATCCTGGCGCAGTGACAATTCTCTGTTCTGAAACGGCACTCGGGAATACTTTCTTCCTCATCGCATTACTTAATTTTGCGGCGAGGGACGCACTGATTGTGAGAATATAATTCACGTGTGAGAAATTGCGAATTAACTTAATCACATATTTACATTTTTCTGTTAAAATCGAAACTGTTTAATCGTTGTATTTTTCCTTTTTCCTGACGATGTAACAAAACCATTGACTTCTCTCATACGGCTAGCAGCTGCATACTTTTTCTTCAGTTTATTCGTATATTCGAAATTACAAATAGATTAATCTACATCTGTTCATTTGTTTATCTAAACATTTATTGAACAATTTTGTTTACTCTTTCGATTCTCACACACAGATTCAAAATTAAACTACAATCATTTATTGTCATAAGTCTACAAGTATAAATGTCTTCCATCATTTAATACGTTTTATTTGAGCAACGGAGTAGATTCCACGCCGAACAATCTTCCTTTAACCATCTCTATAGATTCGTTTCCGTTCAGTTTCTTTTCATTCTGTGTGTAAACGAGAGATAGCGAGAGTAAATAAAATCTTTTGGGATAGTTGCCGGGCAACAATGTACCTTTCTCTTTCCCAAACGTAATATACAGTATTTATTAAGTTTGGTGAAAACCTTCTCCACAGATCAGGTTGTAATTACAAGACTAAGAATAGGTCATTTAAATCTTAATTCCGCCACCTATTCAAGAGATCTGATCCAGAACCCTTTCCAGTGTGGTGCAGCAGTCTCCGCCTCCCACCTTATTCTTGAGTGTCCTGCTACTGATAGAATAAAAAAACTTCTGAAAAGGGAAGGAACCCTAAAATCATTACTCAGTTCCACAGACAGGTGTGCGATAGTAGTAAAATTCTTAGTAACAACAAAACTGTTTATGCCTTATACAGCTATGAATAATGCATTACTTTAGTTAGGTTAATCATAACATGTGAAATTATATTTAAGTTTGCAGCCATTATGTTTATTTATTAGAGTTTGTGTTTACAAATTAGACTTTTAGAAATTATTCAAAAACCTTTTTAATAATAATTATTTTTGTCCGTGTTTCGAGGTGTAGAAAATACATATATCGACTGAACAAAAGGTCACTTATCTATCCATATATTAGCATTTCAACTGGCAAATTAAGAATATGTCGAAAAATGTATTTAATAATAATAATAATAATAATAATAATAATAATAATAATAATAATAATTTTATTACCTTGCGAATGGACTGTTGTCAGGTGGTAAGTTACAAGTACAATAATATATTGTACAATGACAGGGGTCGCTGATAACCCAGATGTTATAAAGCGACCTTAAATAAACAGATTTTGAAAAACCCCTCCTCCGTAGCGGAGAGCGCTCGCGGAGGCGGAAGCGGCGGAGGCGCGCGGCGCGGCGCGGCCTCTTTAGTTCCGCTGCACCTCCTCATAAAACAAAGTTACATTGAGAGCAATTAGTTGAACGTAATTAGTCGAACCGGGAATTGCCGCTTCCTCCCAGTTGGCTCCAGTCGCATCTGCAGCACCTTTTTGCGATAAAGACGGTCCTGCTCCACAGAGCACGACTTTGCGGGACTCGCGCCGGCCTAGGTGGCTCAGGGTGTCAATTGTCATTGCTAGAGACCGGATTTTTATGTAACTACATATTTTTTGTCTATCTACTTACCGTCAAAATTGTAATCTTGGCGAATCATAGCCCTCCTAACACAATATCGAATTTTTTCGTTACACATTTTTACAAATTTACTACTATATTACATATTTTGCTGTTTTCACAATATATTTTCTTATTTTATTAATTTTCTTCTATTTAATTCCATATTTTTTATGAAAAATTTAATTTTTTTAAATCAGCATTTTTTCCTAGATGATTGGGGAAATCTAAGTGCGCAAAGCATTACTGACACCGCGTTTTGTTATTTGTAACCTTAATTTCCGAGAAAAATTTGCGACCACTGGCGTGTAACACTTCGATGAAGATGCTGCAGTGTATGTTTGCTGGCGTAGGTCTCGCCAGTTTGTGCGACGGCTTCTATTGAGAATAGTCTGGCTTCTAAACTACGGTCCTGGATTACAATAAATGAAGCTTTTACTACTGACGAGAAAATTGTATGATGTAAAGTGAAAAGTTTTTCTAATTGTAATTTCTTGCAATGAAAATTGTTTTCAATTAGAGAATTTTAATATTATATATTATATCCTATTTGACATATTTATTACATATTCTTACTCATTTCATTACTTATGTACATATTTTGACGTTTTATACTACATATTTTTCCGGTCTCTAGTCATTGCAGTGGCTCTTAAGGGCGGTCCTAGGATTTGAGGTCCGACGACGGCAGGATTTTTCACATTAGCCGGAAAGCTACGTCGAAATCCAGCTGCTATCTGGACGAGAATTCTAGCGGCCGGTTACTGTGATCAGTGGGTTTCCGTGATTTCTGTGATGAGCAAACGGAGTCACGGACCGCACGAGATATTTCCTTCCTCTTCCTTGTGCTGTCATCACTCCCTTACAAGCACACACACACATACACACACACACACACACACACACACTCATGCACTACATTACCACACATGTCGGGAGACCAGGTAGAAGCTCAGAGTTTGTACCGACCAGGACAGTGCTCCACTGTTGGGGGAGATACCTGGTTGAGGAAAACCCGCAAGCCAACGTGAATGTCGGGGCCGGATCTCGCCGTCCACCGGGCGACGTTCACTGAGACCTCCCACGATAGAAACATGTACGAAGCTTACGGGACTAATGACTTTAGCAGTTGACGCGCCCGAAAACACAAATCAGTCAATGGATTTGCTTGACTCCCGCTCCCTCCATCCGAACCACCACACACCAGTTCACAGACGGATAAAGAATACGCCTTTTGGAAGTTAACCCAAACGTATACTTTTCCCTCAGCTTTTAAGGCGCACAGAGCTTATCTGTTAAACGCTCGCTGTTAATGAAGATGGCGGAGCCTTAGCGGCAGGTCACGCCAAGTGTGTTGCGGACATAAGTGGAGGTGAGGACGCTCCTTATTCTGTCCTTGCTGAGTAAAGGAGGATTTTACAGCTCCTCCACGCCCTGGAGAGACTGGAGGCTAGCTCGAGGGGTGGGGGAGAAGAGGGAATTTCTGTGAGGAAGGAGCCTCGGCGATGGAGCGCGGAGACGGCTGGGCCACTCTGTCAAAGGTACTTTGCGCACAAATTTTGTGCCCCATAGCGTACGTGAACAAATGTTTGTCTCGCCAAAACGAAAGTATTTCAACTCTATGGAAAAAGGCGAAGATAACGTTGGGGCGGCGGACGAAATGGAAGACCGCCGTCCTTTTCGCCCGTCGTCGTGACCGGAAGTCGACAAATAGCGAGGAAAGGAGCAAGCAAGTGCCTGCCGGTGGAGGTGTGAACCGGAAGGCGGAACTCGCACCGCCCTTCCGTTTGCATTAGCGTTCGCCCGCTGCACTTTCTGTTCACTCATAGCCTCCACTGCAAATTCCAGTCGTAATAGTCTCTTTTTTTATCTAAGTTTTTTCTCTCCTCTTTTTGCTCTCGCTCGCTGAAGATTAATAAAAATTATATTAAATTACATTTATAATCTATTAATGGCAAATATTGTCGACGCGCAAGGAAAATCACACTAAAAATGTTAAATTTTCAAGTAAATAAATACGTCTAGAAATTAAAAAGTTTACTAGGAAAGGTTAGTTCTATTGTGTTCTTCTCAACCCCTGGGAGCTACAGAATATTAATTAAGACTGTAAAATGCAGTAGAATCCAAGTACTTTTTGAGAGATAATCAAAGCGGCAAGTAAGAATTTAAGTGCAAACTTTATTCGGCATTTACATTTTCCTCAGCTGTGGTTCTTTGAATTTTGACGGAACTTCTGTGCCACAGACGTGGGAGGGCAGCACTCAAGTATATCTCCTGTCACGCTCACCAGTAGAATTATTCCTTAAATTAGATACAAGTTACCACCAACTCGCTGCTTAATTTTGGGTCCTAAAATATTACGATACCTTCCCATATATTAACGTAATTTACAGGTGAGTCACGTAACTTTAGCACCTCCTGTAACTTTTGAACGGTAGAAGTTATTGCAATGCAGTTGTCACAGAAGTGCATGAGGGAATGGGGCTAATTGATACGTGAATACATTTCTGTTTTATCACTTGTATTTTACGAGATATTTGAGGTAACTTTCTTTTTTTTAAATGGAACTATACATATTTTTTCAGTCCACCATGACGAGCGTAAAAAAACGAATCCAATGATATGCATATTGTCATATGTTAGATAAGCATTTTTTTAGTAACTTTGATTTTTGCGACTTAGGTTTTAACGGATATTTTCAATGTACTTGTAACCTGATTGAGGGGGAAAACCCCGCTAGTCGACTGTAGGTCGGCGCCAGATCTCGCTATTCAGCGGGAAAAAGATCATCGCCACCTCCCGAGAAAAACACGCACAACACTTAAAGACTAATGACCTAAGTAGTTGACGCGCCCGGAAACACGAATCAATCGATCAAACAATGGTAAACAATATTTCTGAGGCCGTGAGCCCCGTTGAGGAGGACGTTCGCGAATAAATGAAAAATATTCATTGTATAATGGCAATAATTTCCTAATGTCATCGGCCATGTTAGAAAAAACAAGTATAGATCAGCTGCACGGTGGCCCGCCTGCAACTAGATGGAATGAAAGACAGCGGCGACCGTCGCAGGTTGAGTGCTGCCATTGGGGCGAGCGGTAGCTGGCTGCCTGCATTGCAACCGGCGCTGCAACCGCCAATTTCGCCTGCGCGGAGTCGCAGTGGACAATTCGCGGGGGGCACGGCGCGCCGGAAGGGGGACGACGGCCATTCTCCCTTAAACAGTTAGGCTAATGAGGGAGCCCCGGCCGGCGCGGAATCGAGAAGGCGATACGTCGGCGACTCTGCCGAAGGAAAAGAATGACGGGAATACGGAACAATACAGTCTCGCCGAAAGAGAGTGGGTCAGCGCGGGACGGGAGCGGATTTGGCAGGCCTGTCTCTTGTCACTGGAAAACTCTATACTGCTATGCACGGGAAACATCTAGTATACTGTGGGTATCTGGGCTCAGAGATGAATGTTAGTTTTAAATAATTTGAATTTATTTAAATTATTAAGGATTAATGCAGCAATATACGTTAAAATGCGTTTCTTTGAGATAGACGAAGTTTAATTTTGATTCCATGTCAAGATTTATAATTCACATTTATGTAATTCTGAAGAGCATGACTTAATGTATGATACGTTTTATCGCAGATAAGCTCGAGTATCACAGCGAAGCGCACATATTGACATTAAAAATTATTGCAGTCGACTCCGCTTATAGAGCACTTCTGGGGGCTAACACTGTTTGTCTCACTATATCCGATTATGTCAAAATTAAATGGAATTTCTTCACAATTATTGATTTTATTAATATTCATCAAAATCCGTTAACATCACGAATTGAAAATTTCAATATCATTATGTGTACGTAAAAGAATTATTTTCAATTGTTTGCTTCGTACATTTTTCATTAGGTCCTTCTCAAGGGTTCGTGCTTCTCTCATACTTGATTCTGCATTGTTCTCTGTCTCTTAAGTGTCATAAAGCAGTTTTCGCACCTTTCAATCCCTCTTGCACTGTTGGAACACGATCCCACACCGCGAAAGCCCTTTCAATCGCCTAATAACTTAAGAGAACCAATTAACTTCCAGGACCTACTTCATACGTTCACTACAGCCGAGGTCCTAGTTCACTATAACCGAATCGTCTTATGCTTGTTTATAACGTAAGTGAAACGGGACTAGTTATCTAACTTCACTACAACCGAGGGTTCTACTATATTCGAGTTTACTATAACCAGAATGAACTGTAATTCTCTCGAAAATGTGTTTCAATATTTAAAACCATGCCTTGCTTGATTGAAGTCAGTTCCCATGGGGACAATTCATGACATATACCTTCTGTGTTTGTCTCGTGCGTCAATGGGTCTCCTTGTCAGGTGATAATTGCTTTGATTGATTGATTCGTGTTTCAGGGCGCGTCAACTACTTAGGTCATAAGTCACGTAAGTGTAATGCGTGTTTTTTTCTCGGGAGATGGTGATGATATTTTCCCGCTGGATGGTGAGATCTGGCGTCGACCCACCGTCGACTAGCGGGGTTTTCCCCTCAACCAGGTATCTCCTACCAGAGGGGCACCGCACCAGCTGGGACAAGCTGTAAGCTCCCGACCGGTCTCCCGGCATGTGTGGTATTGTAGTGCATATTAGTGTGTGTGTAAGAGAAGATGATAGGAGAAGGAAGATGAAGGAAAGATAGCGCGCGGTCCGTGGCTCGTTCGTTAGGGTACTGCTCCGGCATTCTCCTGATGTTGATCCGAGAAACCATAGAAAACTATCGATCAGAGCAGCCGGCCGCTAGAATTCTCCTCCAGGCAGCGATTGAATTCTACCTAGCTGGCAAGCTAGTGTCGAAAATCCTGCCGGCGCGCCGTCGGGACTCGAACCTAGGACCTCCCGGTCAGAGGTGATGATTGCGAGGAGAGGTGGAATTGGTAGGGTGGGCGCTCGTGTAACAGCTGTTTTGCGGTGGGCGGGGGCGGGGGCGGGGGCGGGAGGAGGAGTCGGCGCAAAGCGGGTCGACCCTATCCACCGCTACGCAGCTGGCGTCGCGTCGCGCCGCGCCGCCCGCCGAGCACGAGACTCCAGTTAGTCGGCTGCGCGCCGCGCTCTGCCTCTGCGCTCTGCGCACTGCGACTAATTAATGGGCGCGCGCGCGCGCAGCCCCGGAACAGCCCCAGCCCCATTCACAGGGCGCGCGCGCGCGCACGCCGCCGACCGCAAGGGCTCCTGTGGCCCTCCGCCAGCGGCCGTAGTGAGGGAGGGGTGGAAAGGGGCAGTCCGCACCGGTGTCAGCGTTTTAGAGGTGACACCAATTAGACACTTCTTAAGATTTTGTAGAGATTATAACACACATTTAAAATTATACGTAAGTTTTTCGCCCGTAAATCTGGAAAATTGTTTTTATAAAAAACATGCATTTCTTAATTCGTTATTCTTCGTTTTAGATTATTTATTTAAAAATTATTTCAATTATTTTGAATGAATATTTTTAATACATAGAAGAAATTATTGTATTATTAAGAAATGTAATATGCAAATTTACTTATATTTTTATTAAATATGTATAAACTAACTGTAAGAGATATTTTTATATTTAATTTAGGGGGGGGTGATACCATTAATTTTGCCCTGGGTGACCCCAACTGAAACTACGTCACTGCGCTCCGCTCCGAGACCCGGCCACGTGGACAGAGCACCTCACGACCGAATCTGCTCAGATGTCACCGCCGTTAAGCAAACGTCCACGGCAACTTCTCTCAGGAAACGTTTGTAGGAACGAACACAAGTAAAGTGCCAGGAGACCTTCGAGAGCGGCTCCTCTATATTATGGAGGAGGTCGCAACAAATTAACGTTCTTAACAAGGGAAGATTCAGACCAATTACATTACCTGTTTGCAAGTACGTCCATATTGCTGTGCCCGGACACGTTGCTATCTCTAAACATAAATAAAGTTTTGAATCTATCTTAAAAACGAACCTATTTTGCTTGAAAATTACATTTGCATGTTGATAGAGGCTGTAAACTTCAAGATTTGTAGCCAATACTCAATTTAATATATGAATTTTTAAGACAAAAATAATAAAAGCTTGACATTGAATAGAGCAAAATACTATTTTTGTGTGTCAAAATATTGAAGAATCCGTTTTTTAATTCACATTTTTGAAATAATACTCTTTGGCATGATTTAGTAGCAAACAAATTCATGATGAAAATGCTGATATTTTAAATCAAGAAACTGTGTTTTGTTTGACGTGGTGTAGTTTTGGTCATTAAACTCCGAATATGTTATCAATTGAATTAGATTTAGAGAATGCATTGTAATGTTATGGAAGAAAACGACGATTTTTCGACAGAAAAAAGTTTTATTGACAGACTCTGGTAACGAAAAAGTGGATAAATCTTAGTTTCATCATTAAGTGTCTGCTTCTTACACGGGTTGTTCTAAATTTATTATTAATCCTACTATTTACATGTGTGTTTAGACGTTGATAAAATTGGAGAGATTCTAAAACATTTCAGAATTAATTTTGGAGAAAATTTGGGATTGACTTGCCCTCTCAATTAACGTTAAAGAGAAGTTATCGAAATTGAGTGGAAAGGAATATATTCATGGAAACGTGATCTACCTTTCACGATCAATATGAAAACTTTTCGGAATCATTGCAACATTTTAATTATGTTTGCATTTCATCGTGAAGTAGCCACAAGGGTTTCCTCGTATTTATGAACGCGAGCACTGACATGTTCTTTTGTCGGGGTCGAGAATGATCCCGCGGCTTCTTTGATTGCCGCTTGAGGGCGTCGGGGCGCGGCTCCACACGCAGTGCACGCGCTCGTAAAATCCCTCGCGGCCAGTAAATCATCGCGGGGAGGTGCGACCCGTCGCGGGCAGTGCTGGATTCGCAGCCCCGAGCCCCTGCACCGCCACGCGCCGCTTCCCCATGCATTATTCATCCTCGACGCACTCGGTGCCACATTTTATTGATTTCGAATGCAACCAAGTGCAAAAGAAAGAAAGAAAGCCAATGCTGAATGAAAGTAGTAATAAAACGAGAGGTGTGCCGCCGTGAAGTCGAGAATGATACAGTTACGAAAAGGCGTTACTGCCAAAATCCTCTGTTGACACGTGTAGTCCGGGCAATTGAATAGAAGTTAATGGCACGGGCTGCGGAACAGGTTCGGCCGGCGAGGGGCGTGGCGAGGGGTGGGGCGGGGCGGGGCGGGCGCGGAAGGCGTGTTGAAGTCCCGGGCGCCGCACGGCGTGGGCGGACACCTACACGGAGTGGAAGTGCGTTTCCCTTCATGATTGCTTGAGAAACAACACTGGAATATTACGCTTAAAATAAAATAGGCCTAAATGTGAACATTTAAAACAATTTTTAAACAAATGGAAAAATGTTTATTGAAGCGTCTGCGAATTTAATCATTTGCGTAAGATTAAGATGCTCGGACGATTTATCGGGCACTGCTCTGTGGATGCGAAGAAACGTGCAGCATCTCTTTCGAAAGACACCCGTTGTCGAACCTATCACGACTCTCTTTTATTCCATTGCAGAATAATGCGTTCCTTTCACATATCATGGTTATTTCATCCACTTACTACCATCGTCTCTTTTCCTGGGATTATTTTCTTCCTAAAAATTTACAAAGTTTGCACTTCCTGGCTATAAATGTCCCTGAGAAACGAGAAACATTAAATAAGGGCAAAATATGTTCAAATCAATTTCCACTCACATAAAGAATATTATTACGACTATTCCACTCGTGAAATTAAAACCAATTGTATTTAACTACAAAATGCCCCAATCAGGGCGATGTATCTCAAAAAGTTTATCGCTTTTTTCTATCCGAGTTTTCTTACCGCTTCTCCCTACTGGCCAATAATAAACTGTGACTCATCTTAGGAGGCTTATATATATATATATATATATATATATATATATATATATATATATGTCGATATCCAATAAACCGCGTATGTACTTTAACATAACCTCTTTGATTTAAACATAGCTTTCAGTTATTTTCAATATTTGGCTCATTTTGGAACTGTTGAACTTAATTTTATTCGTGGAATTGTCCTATTAAATACCACTCGTGATTTAGACAATTTCCAAAGCACTCGTAGTATTACCGATGATAATATATTATTATTGAAATGTATAAAACAAATATTGTTATCTTTTAAATCTCTCCTTATTAATATAACTGTAAAATGTAATAGTTTTCCTAATAAAGCGACCTAAAATAAAAAAAATAAAATTGAGCACCATAACAATGAAGAGAATATTTGCATTGAATGTTCGGCATTGTCCATATTTGCTTAGCGCTCGCTTTTCCCACACGCACTCGCAGCGACCCTCCTCAGAAGTCGGAGCGGCCTCCGCTCGCTCCTCTGCTCCCAAGTCCTCGAAAGTGGGCGGTGACGTCAGCGTGTGACATCAGACCCGCAGCCGTTTAAGAAGGTGGGCGGTCTGTTTTCTGGAATAAACGACACCCGGTTCGAGGTGAGCGTCGGGCCCAGACCAAGGGCCGAGATTCCACTGCAGGCGCCCTGCCCTTCAGCCGTGCGTCGAGGGCTCGCCCCGCGGGGCCCCGAGAGGCGCCGGGGAGCGCTGTGGGCGAGGCGCCCACTTCCAGAACCGGCCTCCGCCACTGGGGCGCTCGCGCTGATAAATCAGGCTCCCTCCCGAGGGAAAGTGGGGCACGGGAGGCACTTCGGATGCGAGGACTCAGAGGAGCTCCTGCTCGGCGTGGCACCTATTTGTGCTATTCATATTCCAAATAGAATAGAACATTATCAAACGATGATGTAACGATGCGTATTAATACACAAATGTGATATTACGTTACGAGCAAGGAAGGAAAGAGTATCGTTAACTTCACACGAGTGTATTAATACCCATTACATCGAGTTTCATAGGTAATTTCCCTGCGACGTATGATAACTTTTATAAGTTAAACTTTTTATTGAATCGTTTCGTGTCAATTGACAAGCAGGCTTCAGCTAAGGCCACCTAGCGGACAGGTCCCTACCCACCCCGCCGCAGGTGGCTTTGGATTACCAGTCCGCCTGCGACGGAATAATATCAACGTCACCATTTTTGCTTTTTCTCTTATTTCCCGGCGCGGGGCGGCGTAGAACGGCGCGGGGCGGGGTGCCCGTGGTGGCGATAGGCCGCGCCGCGCCGCGCCGCGCCGGAGCCCACTGGTCAACGCCCCCGCGCTGCCTACGCTCGCCTGCGCTCCGCCGCGCGCGCTTCTCACACGAAATTGCAATCCGCTGTCATTGCGCACGCGCCCCGCCTCGCTCCGCCTCGCCTCGCCTCGCCTCGCCCCTCGCCTCGCCTCGGCGGCGGTTCCCAAGGAAGGCCCAAGCGGCGGGTTGGATGGCGAAGCATGTGCATCAAAGGGGGCCAGGCATCGCCGGTAACGGGACAATGGCTATTCCTAACTCACAGTTTCATCACTGCTGTCTGTTGGGGGCGGCGCTTGTGTTAAATACGACCACGGTGACGATGACGATGTAAATTGGAGAGGTGAGTAATGAATGAAGATGGAAGAGTGAGAGGCAAGAAAATCTGCGAACACGCCTCGTCCGCTATCCTTTGCTTGTGGAACGACCTATTCCTTGTCGATACACTTGCTCGTCGTGCGGTTATCACGACAGAGTACTGGTAAGAAGAATGAATAATAATCTAAGAACCATGTGAATTGACTAATTACTTTGTGCTTAAAAGAACAATTCTTCCGAAATCCTTAGAAGAATTGAACTGCTGACTTAACGGCGCTTTGGTGTTTGTGTATGAACTACATAATTCTTGTCGAACAATATATAGTAATAAATAGTAGGAAAAAGAAGTTGTAGTGCTGTGAAGACGGGATGCCCCGCCCCTTCGCAGCCGCAGCGCTTCTCTGCCGACTGCGGCGGTGCCTGGACGCACAGGGGGACGCGCGCCGGCATGTGTACGGAAATTTAACTTCCCCTTTCAGCATTCCTAAGTGGTTTATCAGCAGGTTTGCTTATTAGCGCTTCAAGACATTTTAGTCTCTCTAGTAGATAACATCAATTGGCAACTTCTTCATATTCTGAGTTCACCTAGCTTTGTACACAGCTAAAGCTTCGTAAGAAATATAAAGTGCAAAATGATCATCCCTATACAGTATTTGAGTAATTCCTCAGTGTGTGGATGTGTATGTTTTTTATTCGATACAGCAAAATAAGCTTATAAAAATGCGCACGTCCTATTTTCGTTGAATTCTCTCCCTAACAATTACACTATTGAAGATCGCTCTTTTTCTTCGCATGAAATTTCTTCTTGACAAACTAGAAATGAAGTAACGTACTTTTTTTCAAGATATGAATACTTTTCTCGTAGTTGTTGCATTAAATAAATGCAGTTTTAAAAACAGAACTTTCTCACAAATGGCTCCGGATTTCTTATTTACTCTTTTTGTACGGATTGCGGTAATTGAAGTTAATAACACTGAGATTAATGCCATTTAATATATTATTATTATTTTTAAAGAATTACAGTAATGTTTTCATAACGTTTTCATGGATCTCTCACGTTAATACTTTCATTCGTCGTTTCTATGCATTCTTACATTCATTGATACAAGTATTTCAAATTATTTCTGACAAATTTTCTCTAAGTCTCACAGTTTTCTTTGATAATGAGGTCAAAATTATGCATTTTCCGGAAAATCTCGTGCGACAGTTCTCGAAAACTTCTCCATTTTTTCTTAAAACCTTTGGTACGAATAGTGTTAAATGCACAGAAATACTTGTCATAACGTCCTTTTTGATACTTTGATTTGAGTTTTCAAGAGCCACAGGAATGTTTTTTAATCGTTCACGTCTTTCATATTTCAATTACAGGCGCTTTTGTACATTACTGCATTTGTGAATACAAGTGTTTCAAATGTCTTCTGATGAACATTCACAAACACTCAGAAGTTTTCTGTGAAATTGAGTTTAAAAAAGCGTATTTTTATAAAAGCTCAAATTTCAGTTTCTCAAGGAGCGGCTCCAAAAGTATCACTGGAAATTCACATTTTGTATTATGTTTTTTTCATAACATTCTTATAACATTATTTAAAGTAATATTTCAATTCTACTATTATCTGAATAAAAATTGGGGAATGATACTTTAGGGACCGATAAGTAACATCTGGAAAGGGGGTAGAGTACACCGAAATGCTTGCTTAGATTAAAGAGATTATAAAATTGAGTAGTTGGAGAAAGTCTGTGCCATTCTGAAGCACTACTAGTTTTGTATTAAGATGATCTTGGCACAGCGAGGACCGGAAGTGCTGATCACTCACTCGCAAGCTGGGTGTGTTCGTTTCTCGCACACGCTTTTTCATGCGTGAGGTGGATCATCTAGTGCGCATCACCGGTCAGTATGTCCCAACATCAGAGTTGGAAGATCCGGCTTGGGCGGCGCCCCGTCGCATTCTTGATTTGAGGGAGGAGCCATTTTGGAAGCACGTAGCTAGATAGATAGAGAGAAAGAGGGTGTGTGAGAGAGGGAGAGAGAGAAAGAGAGAGAGAGAGAAGAGAGAGAGCGTAGGCAGCGAGCTCTCTTTCGTAGCCCTCTTCCCCCAGCCGTGTTCTCCTGCACTCAACACGTGGCAGACCCACACGCCGGCTCTGGAAACAACTTTAGGCACATTGTTTGTGCACCTATTGCGTGCTTCGTGCGTTTTAACGCAATTCGTTTTAGAGGTGTGAAGAAATAAATGAAAAGTATCCTCTTGGGTTATAAATCGAGTATTTCTGTCTATAAATGTTTAAAAATCATTAACGCAGAGAAAGAAAGCGCCCCTGATTCACAATTTTCTGGTTGAGGATGGTAAAAGTCTGATTCCCGCCGAGGGAGCAGAGCGCTGCTCGTGCGGGGCGTGGATGCTTCTGCTCGGAGCCTGTGGGAGCGTGAGTCACGGCCCCAGCCACGGCCCCGGCCCCGGGCGGCCAGCGCACCTGCGCGGCGGGCGTGAGTCACGGGCCGCAGGCACTCCCGCCCCCGCCCCTGCCCAGGGCTCGCGTCCGATTCATTCGGCTGAGCGCCACTCCGCTCGACGCCCTCGTGGATTCCTCGGCCACGCCCACCCCGACTCTCCTCCCTCCCTCTTTCCCTACCACCCTCCTTCCCTCCCTCCCTCCTTCCCTCCCTCCCTCCTTCCCTCCCTCCCTCCTTCCCTCCCTCTCTCCTTCCCTCCCTCCCTCCCTCCTTCCCTCCCTCTCTCCTTCCCTCTCTCCCTCCCACTCTCCTTCCTTCCCTCTCCCCCTCCCAGCCTTCCTCCCTCCCTCCTTCCCTCCCTCTCTCCCTCCCTCCTTCCCTCCCTCCTTACCCTCTCTCCCTCCTTCGCTCCCTACCACCCACCCACCCTCCCTCCTTCCCCCCTCTCGTCCTTCTTCCCTCCCTAGCTTCTTCCGTCCCTCACTCCCTCCAATCCTCCCTTCCGCACGCCTCTCTGCACCTCATAGGAAGGAATTTACGACTCTCCTCTGTATCATTTTAAAATCTTCAAACAACAGTCGAGAAACGTCTATATTAGAGCTACAGATAGTGTCACAACGGCAACGGTTGCGTAAGAGAATTTATAAGTTTCTGTGTTCCGAAATACAACCAACAGAGAAGCGATAGAACGTCTCACGCATGTTAAAATCAGACGCCTGACATGACGCAATGAACGATACCTGAAGCCCGCTGTGGTATTTTCACTTAAGAGCGTGCTTTTGAAAAATAACTTATCGAGAAAAAAAATATGGATTGTGGTTACCAACCCGGCATTACCAATGGTTGTGAGAATCGCCCAATATTTTTGTTTCATTGGACGAAGGGAAGACGTTCAAAAAGTAGTCTAGTAATGATGGTTTAGTGACTAGTAGTTTAAAAAAAATAATATTATTTCTTTCTAGGTTTTGATTTTTGGTATGGATTCATGAAGCATATTTTTATTGTTTAACCATTTAAAGCTTACTTTGAGCGAATGATTAAAACATTTATTTTTCTCAATAATAATAATGTATAAAAATATATTGATGTGCAACTTCATCAAACCGCTACGATATTTTGTACATCAGGACAGCTGTTTGCTTTACCTCAAGATTCTCCGAGATTACTTGGTGACTACTCGTCAACGGCGACTGCTTCCTTGCATAGCCATCAAACGTATTTGTGTAGTGGGTACATGGTAGTTTGCAAAGCATTGAAAGGTGAATCATAGATTCACTTGTATAGTCACTGTTCACGACACCAAACTTCGCTCAATTTCGCATGTAATCACAGCCCCTCGTTGACTCGTTGATCGATTCCCGGTCGGGGTAAATTATAACTGTGCGCTTTCCTTACAAATGTCCCAGTATCTATTGCTACGTGACGATCAGAAAGCACATCCTAAGGTTATGAGGACCAATATGTACGGTGAAGGAATGTCTTCGTGCTAATCACACGAACCCCTTTATCCCATGGCCCAAAGGCTGGGGTCACCGGGTCAGCCAAGGCCCGTAGCGAGCTAATGAGCGAAAGGACTGGACAGAAAGCAGTTACGTCGTTCGTCGAATAAAAATTCAACACAGAACTCGCATTCAGACGAAATTAAAGTATATACGAAAGGATTACAGTTAAAATTGAGTTTTACGGAGAAGGAATAAAGTGTGTACTGGGACGATTCAACATATTTCGTGTTTTGTTCAGGGGGCCGTATATGAACGAGTCCCTCGTGGCGTGCCTATTACATCGAGCACTTCGGAAGAGGAGAGCAAAACGGGAGGAGGAGTTGGGCGTTAGAAAAAAGTGCGCCGCGAGATCCGGCCGCAGCATTCCGAGTTCCCGCTCTGCCCCCTCCCCAAGCACTCACCCACCCACCCATCCAAAACGCCCGCCGGCCCGCACGCTCGCCCCCCCGCCCACGCCCCCCTCCCAGCCCCGCCGAGCCGAGCCGCCCGAGGAGCCGACGGGTTCCTCCAAGTGGGTCACGCCGGGAGCTGCGCCCCTCGGCTCATCGCTTCACATCGCATCTCGTCTCTCGCGGCCAGCACGAGCCCCAACGCACGCCCACACACGGCCTCCTGCTTGCGCCAAACATTCGCTCCCGCACACGCCAGGCATTTAGGCGTATCTGGACACGTATGGAGATCGTTTAATGGAATGGAACATCCCGGTGGACCTTTTTTTGTGCCG
This sequence comes from Acheta domesticus, assembly GCA_031308135.1. Lineage (NCBI taxonomy): Eukaryota > Metazoa > Arthropoda > Insecta > Orthoptera > Gryllidae > Acheta > Acheta domesticus. The sequence goes on along the minus strand of JAHLJT010009436.1, from coordinate 179,784,046 downwards.
GATGTATTTATCCTATATTATGTACAGAGAGAGGATTTGAAGGAACGTCCGAACGTCGATTATTATTATTATAATTTCTCACGTTCTTTTCCACTTTCGCAAATTTTTTTCACTTTCTCGTCCTTACGAAGGTACTTCGTAAGATGAGAAACTTCTTATCGGGCGCCGCAAAGGGCGAATTTCCGGCAGAAAAACTCTTATTGCCGGGCCCTGGTAACGAAAAAGTGAACAAGTACTGTTTCTAAATACAAAAAAAACTCCTTTAACGCGTGGTGTAGCCATAATCTAAGTTTTGTGGGTCCTTAATACCGAAAAATCGATTGAAGGCGAAACGCCCATCTGTGGTCAACTAGCACCTAAACCGTTCAGCCGATTTTCTTAAAAATTGATGTTCGCCAATCAATCTTAAAGAACTCGGCTTTGGAAGTTTCAAAAAGGTATTTTGATTTTTGAGGGTACTTTACATGAAACCTCAAAACATTTTTAAAATTTTCTCGAAAATGGCACCAAACGTTTTGATCAGTTTGTCTTCAGATAGCGTAAAGTACACTTAAGAGAATGATGTAGGTCTCATGTTTGTTGAAATTCCCGATTTTTTTAAAATTGCAAAAGTTCAAAGTTTTTGGAGCGTCTTCCTGAAACTATAATATTGAAGATAGAGATGTTTTCCCTGAATAAAATCTTATCCTTAAAGACGGATTTTTAAATAAGTTCATGTTCAATTTTTCGAAAATACGAGCAGTGTTTGTGTAATATAGTGCAAAATGTAGACAATTAAAAACAATTAACATTTTTTTTCTCAAAAACCGCTCCAATTTTTTTCTTTAATTTTTTTCACAGACGGAAGAAAGGATGCCTAAAAGAATGGCACGAGTATAATTTTCGTCGATCTCTCTGAATTTTTGAAAATTGCAAATTTAGAAATGGAAAAGGAAATAATAATAATAATTTATACTTTCTGGGATACTCCGTTTAGTGCTTTTATAACTTATATAACGCTGCAAAAAAGTGTACATTCTTTGACTGAGAAATCTGGATTGCTTATTCTGAACGTGTCTCTTTTCAAAACGCCTGTCCCTCACTATGTGTTGGTCTCCCTATTTTTTGCCTTGCCATCCATCCATCCAGCCAGCCAGCCAGCCAGCCAACCAGCCAACCAGCCATCCATCCATCCATCCATCCATCCATCCATCCATCCATCCATCATCATCCATACATACATACATACATACATACATACATACATACATACATACATACATATATACGTACATACATTCACAAATAAATGAATACATCCGTCTGCCTGTCTGTCTATAACCACTACTAGCGCCTAAGCCGCCAACTTTTACCAATATGGATATTCCTCGATTAACATGGCTGATTCCATTACCTCTGGAATTTTAAACAGATATTTTTTTGGGGAGTATTGGGAGAACATGAAGCTCTCAGAACTTTTCCAGAAAATGATTTTATATTTTAATTTTTTTCTCAAATGAAGCTAAGAATGCTCACAAAATAGCGCAGGTCCGTTTTACGTTAAAACTTTTGGAATTTCAAAAATGTCTAAACTCTAAAATGCATCCCTCTCCCACTGTATCATTGAAGTTAGATATTTCTTTATTCAGGAAATGTATTCCTCATTTGTAGGTCTTTAAATCATTATACGGCATTTTACTTTCTCGCCTTACGAATACTTTGTAAGAAGAGAAATCGTGGGCCAGAAAATGGAGAAAATCTCAAGTAACGAAAAAGTGGATAAATCCTGTTACTAAATTTAGAAAAAGTCGTTTTAGATATTTGAATTGTTTTTGCAAATCATTTGAGATGCAGTGCTTAGGTGGCGTTTTACAGAGTTGCTTCATAGATAAATCTCGCAATACACTGTTGTTGTTTTTTGAGCATTGTTTTGCAAATAAAGAACACATTACTTGGAATTTAATTTGCAAAAGTGATATTTTCATGAAACTTTTCAATGTCAAAAGTAGTAATAATATTTTTTTCGAGTGTCTTGGGGGTCGTTTCGTTAAAAGTTTTTCAAGAGAAAGTTGAATTATTTGTAAGATAAATAATGCAGATTATAATGTTATTTAACAGTTACAATTAAAAAATTTTGAAAAAGTATGAACTGTTGAAGTACCCCTTTTTGATATTCTTCTTTTAGATGAGAAGATCGAAAAGAGATTGTTTTACAAGAAATGTGTTTTTGAAAAAAAAATCCATGTATTTTATAGCAAGTCAGCTGGCAATTTTGTAATGTCTCATGAAATCGTTTGAAATCCGATCTGTAATGATAATTATCATTACAGATCATGTAATGAATACAAAAATAATAATTATAATTATTATTTTAGTATTCATTACACACTATTCTTTTTTCACATCATTGCCCTTCCGCGTCTCCTTTCATTGTATTTCGATTATTTCTGTATTTCATTAAATTTTATTAATCATGCGTTTTGAACTACACTTCCAACACTCTTTATTTGTCTCTTCACTAATGTTTTTTCATTAACCTTATTTCTCCTGTAGTACTCATTTTCGATTTTTTCACGTTCTCCATATCAATCTTAGTTACCTAACTACACGTAATCCCACATATTCTATTGAATGGGAATGGAATTTCTCAGGACACAAAGTCTTCAAAGACAAAGAGCTACTTACAATAGGGAGTAATGTTGAGTTGAAGTTGTAAGTTTGGGGTGTTGAGGAGCTGTGGAGAGCCGCGCCGATGGGGGGCGCCTGCGGCTTCGAAGCCTCTCCAGCTCTCGGACGTAAGTGATTGACACGGGTAATAACCGTTTATCTGGATGTAATAATAATGGTTACGGGAAATGCCAAGTTATTATATTTTACAAATTACATGATTCGCCGGCTTACCTATTTCCCCTCTCACGTTATAAAAACAGATAGGTAATTGTCTTTATGTTAAAAAAAACAAAGCCACGTAGACTCTTAATCTTTTGATTTAGCATCCTGAAATTGGCACGTTAATTAAACCGAATTACCAGGTATATCTTACTTAACATACAATTATCTTTCCTCCAAGGAATCCAACTAAAGAAATATCACGTTAATTACTTCTTGTTTGTCGAAGAAATTTTGTAGTAGAAGGTTTGCCCTCGCCCTCCCATTCACGTTTTGTTAAGAGAGAGAGAAGATGCTTCAATACAAGGAAATAAACGTTTTTAATGAAAACTTCTTCTCTGAAAATGCTTGTTCAATAAATTGAGTGTTTTTAGAGAAAAATACACCTTGCCGAAAAATATTATCTTTTCCGCTTTATTTCCGGTTTATCCGCTCCGATTTGATTAAAATATCAAATTACGCAATTTTTATTCAGGCAATATTTTTTTTATATTCCCCAATTAAATCAGTGTGAATGCTCGGCATACTGATACATTCTTCATCTTAGTGTTAACACTCAACAATTACCCAGCTTTAAAAAAACTGCATGACATCATTTTTTGTTGTTGTTGAAGGTCGCACAAACTACTCGGTCATTAGCGACCACTATTGGGAGTAACGTTATGACATGATGATGACACGATATGGTGATGGGAGGGGGTGAAAGGACGAACACATACAACCATGCCCGAGGCGGGACTCCAACCCGCGACCCCACGGTCCAAGACCACTGCTGCACTACTGCCTTAGCGGTCTCGGCCATGGGGCCGCCATGACTTCATTTAATGATCTACAATTGAATGAAACTAAGTAGAAAACTTTCAAGACACAAAAATCAGTATGGTTAAAAATGGCTTGGAAAATTGGTGCAAACCTTAATATTTACAGAAGAAAGTATGCACGCCGAAAACTAGTTATATGTGGGATGTAGCTGAAGAAGAGTGAATTACTGTATAAAAAATATGAAACCCTAAACACATTGTTTCATATCGTTGAGTATTAAGTTTCGAAGACTCATGAAATAAGGGAGTTTCACATATAATGGTACAAGATAATGACTACTCACTGTAAACACAGTGTTGAACATGTTTCTGAAAATTTAATTGAAATCTTTTATATTTACAAAGACCTATACATGTATCTTGTAGGGAACTGTGTCGAAGAAATCTTGCAGATCGTCTTAACTTAAAATCATAATTCACCATGTGCAATTATAATCACTGATCTTTTTTGCGAAAGAACGCATGTGTCAGATGATTGGTGGACTTTCTACAGAATATTCAAGCAAGAAATAACGAAACTTCTAAAATAAGCTCTAAAGTGAATTTTAATCATATTTTGTCTAATAAATTCCTTCGATATATCGAATGGTTGAGCCACAAAAAGCACTCAAAAGTTGGTTTGAAGAAATTCTTTCTCAGCCAAATTTGCACTTCAGACACATATAAACACTCCAGAAAAATGCAAATTGTTTATTATTTACAAAAGAAATAAATATATTTGTTCACACAGAAAAAATAATAGAAAAATAAAAAAGTACCCAATTTATACAAATCAATTGCATTGATTCTCGTTTCATCTAGGCTCGAAGTTTCTTTTCAAAATCTCACATAGTTTCCGATTAATTTTGACAATGTAAAGGATAACATTTTTATTTGCAATTAAATGTGTAAAAATAAATGTCAAAAATCCACTGCAGTACGCAATAAACCGGAAGAGAAAAGTCTGAGAGGGTACTCCAAGTCAGCGCTTCATCTTTCATTAATACGTTAGTTCCTGGATTTTAATATCGTGGTGTGCGGGGGAACATGGAAATCTGAGATTTATTCATACAAGTCTTGAAAAAGCCCTAGTCTTATAAGTGGTATGAATAATGTAGTGGCGAAATTGAATAAATAAGTGCGATCGCCCTTCGCGAGTAAGGGCGCCCAGGCCACTGTGAGAGCGCGTGTGAGCGCGGTGCCCGTTGTCCACGCCCGTCGCGAACGAAGCGTCAACAAAAAGAAGCTCTACACAGCATTCGGTGCTCGCCCACCCGCGGCGTCGCGGCCGTTTCGACACACGCGTAAGTGAGCGTTCACTCTACTCTCCGCTAGCTCTCAGTGATTCCGCGTCGCCGAAAATGCACAGTAGTGGCAAGTGGAAAGTCAACACTTGTGGCATGTAAAAGAACCCTTGCGTTATGCCCGGCAAAATTAAATCCCTCCGACAACGTTAGCCCTACTTTGTCTCAACCAGACAGTGCGGAAATAGCTGATTGAAACCGACATCTGGCGGAGAAAGTGAGAGTCAAATTCCAGGCGCATTTAAGGGCCCGCCTGCGAGGTGCTCCTACTCGATAAAGGTCCCCAGACTAGGGATGGCAAAAAAACATCGATGTTTTTAAAACATGGATGTGTTACAGCAGAAACATCGATATATTAACATCGATGTTTTGCTTTCGATGTTTTCTTCACATCGATATTTTGTTGCAAAAACATCTATGCTTCTTATTTTTTTATAAAAACGCACGGCGTAGTGCAATCCACAGCAATATCGATATTTTGCGTCATCCTCTATATCACGCTGCACATTTGGACTGTGCAATCTGTGAAAGTTTGGGAGTTTCTCGTGATGAGTGTATGTTATCGCTAGGCCTGAATCGACAGTAGTGTTAGAAATGGCCCTCAGACGTTTTGACAAGTCGTGAACCAGAACCATACTCACTCCACTGAATCCAAGGAAGTCTCGCAGTAACATGTGATGTGTGACCAACCATTGCTTTCCAAACTGGCACGAGTTTCACCATATTAAAAATGGATAGGAAAAAAACATGTTTATTAGTCTATATGTAAAACATCGATGTTTTATTGTCGATATTTTCATTGACATCGAAAACCCTTTAGCTATGTATCGATGTTTTGGTAAAATTTGCTATCACTACCCCAGACCCGCGCCGGGGGTATACTTCCAAGGAAACCTGTGGTGAAAAACTCGGATGCGGAACAACTGCCTAAGGGCAGTCTCCCCACTAATAGATATGGCACTAATAGGATAAATAATAAATCTATCATAGGAGTTTTTCTTATGTCCTCTTTGACGATATAAAAAGGGTCTTCAATTTGACTTTCAGATTGGCAAGGGCTTAACTGGAAATTTTTACTTACATGCATGTGTACTTTCTGATTTATTGTAAACAAGTGTTCGAACTCGGAAGCATTTATCTCATAAGCTTAATTATATTTAATTCATGAGTGCACATCGCGTTATAGCTGAAGCTCAATACCTTGAAGTTTATTGTAAAACAATGTATATATTCTTAATTTATAATTGTCAACATTCCCGTCACCTTGTTGTATGACAATTATTTATACTTACAAGGAGCGATAGCGCGCTCGTGAAAACTGTTCAAAGGGTTGGTTGACTCGGTAGCTTAGTGGTCAGAGCAGCTGAGCGTAAACCAGAAGGCCCGGGTTCGAATGTCGATCGGGCCGACCAATTCTTTGAACAAATTTAATTATATTCTTAATTTATAATTGGAGCTCTTCCCAACCGCTTATTTCAACCGGAAGTTCAGATAATGCAATCGCCTGACTCCAGACAGCGGATATAGTTGGTTGAGATATCTGGCGGAGAAAGTGAGAGTCAAATTCCAGGCGCATTTAAGGGACCGCCTGCGAGGTGCTCCTACTCGATAAAGGTCACCAGATGCGCGTCGGGTGTAGGCTTCCAAGGAAGCCTGGGGTGAAAAACTCGGGTGCGGAACAACTGCCTAAGGGCAGTCTCCCCGCTAATAGTCTCATACAGTATACAAGATGTCCGGGGAGGAAACGTCGAAACTTCGAAGATAAGCTCTTAAGACAATTTTAAGCATATTTTGTCTAATAAACTACGTAGAAATTCCGAATGGCTGAGCCGCAATAAGCACTCAAAGTTGGTTTGAAAAATTGATTTCTAGGCAAAAATTGGCATTATGGAAGCATAGCCAGAAACAAGCAATCCAGAAACATGTAAATTGTTTATTATTTAGAAAAGAAATGATTATATTTGTTCAGAAAGAAAAATTAAGCGAGAAATAAAAAAGGTGTCGAATTGTGTAAATTGGGCGCTTTTTATTCCTCGCTTAATTTTTCTTTCTGAACAAATATATTCATTTCTTTTGTAAATAATGAACAATTTACATGTTTTTGGAGTGTTTCTATGCTTCTATAATGCAATTTTTCAAACCAACTTTTGAGTGCTTATTGCGGCTCAGCCATTCGGAATATCCACGTATTTTATTATACAAAATATGCTTAGAATGGTCTTAAGTGCTTATTTTCGAAGTTTGTGCGTTTTCTCTATGGACCCCCTGCATGTGCGGGCGGTCGCTGGCGCGCGGCACTCACCGTGAGGAGCAGCGCGGAGAGCAGCAGTCGCGCCAGCGGCGGCGCTGAGGGCAGTGGGGGCGGCGCCGCCCGCGCTCTTCTCGGCTTCATGGCGTCACGGGGCTCCCTCGGCCGGCTCCTTCTCTGCAACACGAACACGCTCGCTCACACACTGCGCTTCTTGACGCGATGGGAAATAAACATGTTTCCAACAGCACACGGATGGATATTTAGAGCGACGCCTACGGGGCTGGCGTCCAAATTCGTAAAGCATGCTGCACAGCTTTTGTTAAAACTTCTGATGTTTTTTAGCGAATCTGACAAACGAGGTGTACCAATAGGCATCACTGTTGTGTATCTCTTCTTGCATATGAATCTGATCGAAAACTTCTTATCACAAGAATATCCATTACCACTTATTATCTTCCTGTCAGATTTCCTTCTGAGTCTAAATGTTGTACAAAGGACGAGTTTTATGTATCATACTACGTACATGCTATTGGGAAACACACAAGTATTGGGCGAGTTTGAAAAACATGTGAAATATCTGAAAAGAAATTATTGAAATTTTCCCCTTTTATAATATCCGTATAATTCAAGTATGTTAAAAAATAGATCGAAAAATTTTAAAGAAAATAAATTCTTTAACACACTTATGTGGAGAAATCACTCTTGGTTCAAAGACAACTCAATTTCCACATTTAAAATTTTTAAATTTACATTTAAAATTTGACAAAATTACAAATTTTCACAACTAATATATTAAGAAAGTCTGTAGACAAATATATTAAGAATGTGTGTAGACGATTCGTTTATTAAGAAAGTGCCCTTAATAGGTACTAGCTTAGCGTAGCGCCTCCGGCCAGTATTTTTACGTTAAAAAGTTTTATTTGTGCTTTTCCAAGATAACCATAAAAATACACTGCAACACATTTCAGTTTCCCGTCTCGTCCATTTTCGAACAAAGCTAGTTACATAAAATTTTATCAATTAAGATACTTGTGTAAATTTTATTATATTACAAAAATACGTTTAATTATTGTCAGTCTGATGAATTAAGTTGTAACAATTAGTGAAAATGTCGAAAATAGAGTATAATAATTCCCTGTGTTTCACCAATGTCCGCATAAGATAATAAAAAACGCTTGTTTCTCTGGAATTCTTTCAGAATAACCTAGAGGGGACCGGCTAAGACTTGTGCCAATTGATTTATCTTATCGGGAGGAATTCAATGAGCTATTGGTCACCCCTGTAGGTGTCGTAAGTCACCTTGAAAGTCACCACCCGAAACACATTTAAGTGCTTAAACAATTTTGTTAGTAATTTCTGATTGTATGTACAAAACGTGAGTGAGAAACGTACGCACTCACGCATTCAAGTTCCTCGATTACAGGTAAGGATTTGAATTCATTTATGTAGAGTCCCTCCAGTAGCAAGAAAGCGTTGATCCATCGGATGGCTTGCTGCCTTTGTAAATCCATTCTGCGCGTTGGGTTAGGGAGCAGGGCAATAGAATGACTGCGACTGGACGGCGTAGTCTGTGATGGTTCCCCCCCCCCCCGCACCCCGCCCTGTCACCCGCCCCCTTGCCCGGCCTAGTGCTAAGCTGCAACCCACAACACCAACGTGCACTACGAAGAAACTACGAATTGGATGTCTTTAAAACGCGGTTTTCGCGCCTGCAACAATACAAGAGTTAGATCTTTATTCTGTATTGTACGAACATTTAAATTTGGACATTCTATAAAGTTTTTGGAGGGTACTTCCACTCTGTAGGTTGTGTTATTGTAAGTTCGATTGTAGTGTGAGGCCATTTTAACTTTCAAACCAAATATTCATTAGTATGGAATATTTGTACAGGTTCCAGAATTATTTTTATGAAGTACATCTTTTGCAAAATTGATTCAACTAGAAGTCATGGAGGATAAGTTGTTTCTACAAACATCGCTTTAAGGGAGAAACTGCAGAAACGTGCAGATAAAGTACAGGAAAATGGTGAATCCAAGAATTGAAAGTGAAAGGGTGACAACTATTTAGATATGAAGGCGAACTATGATAAAATTTGGAATAACAGAATCGGTAAACGTCCAGGCTTCTCGTGTCAAGAACTTGAAAAGTTTCTGTTATCCCCTGTGCCTTCAGATGGCCCCAATGCCCTCGTTAATGAAGAAGTAGCGGCTGTTGCTCACAGTCGCCTGTCGTCATCTTCCCTCTCGTCACCGCTTCTGTCTCATCTCCCGTCCTCTGTTGCGCGTCCCTTCACATCCCTTTCCCTCCCTTCCGCTCTCGCTCCCTCACTGAAGACCCCGTGTCAGGGCCTTGCGGCGGCTGCCTTCTTCTCGCGGCCCTTCCTCCGGGCGCTGATTCCGAGGAGTTGGCGGTGCGGCGCCTGCGATCGGCCATGGGACGCGAGAGGCCTGGGCGCGGCCAGCGGGCGGCCTTTCGACTGGGCCTCCCGCGGGTGCCAGCCAGGCCAGGCCAGGACAGGCCAGGCCAGGCCAGGACAGGACAGGACAGGACAGGACAGGACAGAACGGGCCCAGGACAGGACAGAACGAGCCAGGCGAGCACAGGACAGGACAGAACGGACCAGGCCAGGCCAGGACAGGACAAAACGAGCCTGGACAGGACAGGACAGCACAAGTCAGGACAGAACAGAATGGGTCCGGCCAGGCCAGGGCAGGACAGGACAGGACAGGACAGGACATCACGCGCGCGTCCGGAAAAAGCGCGTGACAAGGCAGACTGTAACCGCGGTGGCGGTGGTTACTGTCCGTAAAATTGCCCTTAGGCAGTTGTTTTGTTCTAAATTTTACTTTCCGACTCTTCTTTCTCTGTTGGATGACCGCGCTACTCAAGAAGCTCTCTGGGAATTTAAATGGGAGGAATCCCATTCCCACTTCTACGCGCTAACTTTGCTTTCTTACTTTTTTTTACTCCGTTTTATAAAACCGGTAACATGAATAGCATAAAGATAATGCTAATTATACTTGAAAGTAAGTTTAAGTACATCATGTGTGGAATGCGATCTAGCATTACATTTTTAATATAGGGATAGTTCTTTCCCCAAAAAATGTAAATAAAAATGCGCACTTGCTCAAACGCTTTTACGTTTTCACCAGGATACTTGATGAAACAGTTGACTGTCATTTGTAATTTCAATTTCTAAATTGACACAAATATATTTTATATTTTTTGGAGATCTGAAGTGAATTGTGAAGGCATGTTGAAACATTGAAGATAGATATTAAATCAATTGAGGACTTTTAGACTATTGGCATTACTGCCAGAAGACCAGACATAATCACAAATGATCATAAAAACATCCCTTTTTTCTAATTCGATATAGTAATAAAATTTAGGTCTATTCGATTGTATTGCTCCAGCAGCACAAACCGATAATATTTTTACCTGGTTGATTTTAGTTGTGTGTGTGTGTGTACTCTTAATAACCAACCCACACTCGGATCTATGTGCAACAGAAGTGTCGCCCTGCCTTCCCAGCCTTTTCCCGTCCCGTCTCGTCTCGTCCCGCTCCGCTCCGTCCAGCCCCACTCCTTCCCCGTCCACCCTGTCCCGCCCGCCCCCGCCCCACCCCCGCTCCCTCCTGCTCCGCTCCCGCCACTGCCCATCCCCTCCCCGCCCTGCCCCGCTCCTCCCCCCGCCCCGCTCCTGCCGCCGCGGTCCCCTCCAGGTACACTCCCGAACACTAGTCGCGTATCCGAACCGGTTCCACGCACATAAGTCATACTCCGAATTACACGTTACCTTATCCGATAGGCAGCGGCGGGCACCCGCCTTTGCTCCTCCTTCCTTTTCTTTTCGGCCACCGCCCCCCCGTCCCCCCCCCTCGCTGTCAGCCCGCGCCGCCCCACCCCGCGCCGCCCCGCCCCGCGCCGCCCCGCGCCGCCCCGCCCCGCCCCACCCCGCCCCGCCCCGCTCCGCAGAACCTAGCCGCGCCGCGCCAGAGCCAACGATTCCTATCACACGCAGAGGCGTGCGCTGACCCACAAGCGCAGAGCCGCAGACTATGGCCTGCTAATTGCTGCGCTAAATGGACGTTAAGAAGTATCAAGAACGCGATGCCAAGAAATTCAATATTGCCTGCCGTCCCACGATATGTTCGCCTTTAAATGAGAATCGTATACTTTTAAAGTTTAATTGAAATGGAAATAATATAACTGTGAAAGAACTTAATTAAATTATTCGAATTAATAATTTTAGAATCTTACGTATTTTGAGGTTGTAAGTGTTTTCAAACGTTTATTGCTAACTCTAATATACTTTCATGTTATTCAGCACTCACGCAATATTTTCTACAGGTATTTCATTTTTGCAATTTTATTCTTTCAGAGTGTTTTAAAGTTCAATTTTCATTCTAAATTAATACATCATGAAAGCAAACTATGAACTAACGAAACCAGGCGATACTCTTGATATATTAGTATGTTTCGAAAGAAAATATTCGTTTCCGATTTGTCATTAGGCAGGCACTTCATACACCTCTACTGTTCATTCTGAAGTAGACTGCAATGTAATAATAATGTTTAAACTGAAATACTTTCGTTGTACGTCGCTCATGTGACGGTGGATTTTGGGAGCCGCGGGAACGCTCGAAACCGCTAAGAAGGAGAGAGCAGTTGAGTTGGCGAGTGGTGCTCCTGCTTTATCACTAGAGACCGAAAAATATCTGCTGTGAAACGTCAAAATATGTACATAAATAATGAAAACAATAAGAATATGCAACAAATATGTAAAATCTGATAAAATATGTAATATTAAAATACACTGATTATTAAATACATTTACACAATACGAAATTACATTCATAAAAAATGTCCTAAACAACTTTTAAAAATTATACAAATAGAAATTGAAATTTTAGAAATAATTTTGAGAGCAGAAGTTGGTGCACATTTTGCACCATACAACTTTCCCGTCAGTAATAAAAGCTTTATCTATTGCTAGCAATAGATTAGCAGCCAAACTACACGCAATAGAAGCCATGGTACACCTAGCGATATCTACGTCCAACGAACAATGACTACAGCGTGCAGCATTCTCATCGAAGTGTTACAAGTCGGCGCTTGCCAATATTTCTCAAAATTGGAATTAAAAGATCACGAAACGCGGCGTCAGCGATACTTTTCATACCTAAAGGTGCAAATGATCTGAGTCGCTGACGCGCACTTCCCGCTACAGAGATAACTGAAGCAGGCGCACCGGACTGTGACAATATCCGACTGCGTCTTTAGGTAGCTCACCTCTAGTCGGCAGCACTCAGTACTTATGTAGGAAACAATTTTTGAAAATACTTATTTTCATAAAAATATGTAATAAAATTATATTTTGTGGAAATAGCAAAATATGTAAAATATGCAATATAGTACTAAATATGTAAAAATATGTAATGAAAAAATTGAGTATTGTGTTAGAACAACGACGATTTGCCAAGATTAGAGTTTTGAGAACGGGAAGTAGAAAGACACAAAATATGAAATTACATAAAAATCCGGTAGTAATCACCTACTCGAGTCTCTAGCAAAGTCCCACGAGGTGGGAGGTGACAGAAGGAAGAGAGTGAGGTACGGAGAGAGGGGAGAGGAAGGTAGAAGAGGAGCAAGGTGCATTATGCAGTGCACAGCTCCTCTCCCAAAGTTCGCTTTGCATCCCGTGGCTGCACGGGAATCGCCAGGTTTTTTGGCCGAAACTATTAATGCACTTTTTCCTTCCGACATATCCTATTTTCAATATACAAATCCAAGTAAACTGTACGACGTGTTTTGAATAATTTCAAGATAAATGTTAAAATGATAACTATATAATTATTCTTAATTAAAATCCTGAAAATTATTGCGACCAAGCGAATTTCGTTGTTCTCCAAGCTGCTATGCTCATGACTGTTATCCAAGAGGTTTCTTTCTCCGTCATCATCCTGCAAAACACTACTGTTCTGTTTCAAGAAGTTGAATGCCGAGCAGCAACCGCTATATAGTGTGATAGAAATACATTTGAGACGTTGTTTTCATCGTATGTGCTTATTTTCGCATAAAGCTTTTGCGGCTATCTTCAGTGCTACAAAGAAATAATAACAATAAATCTAAATTACAAATAAAATAAAATCTCAGAATATTATTATGAATCAAATTCGAATTAAACTATTAATTTTATTTGTAATTTAGATATATTGTTATTATTTCTTTGTAGATTGGAGATGGCCGGAATGCGACCGAAAAAGCTTTATGCTTAAATAAAAACGTACGATGGAAACAACGCATCAAATGTATTTCTATGATGCAAACATCGTAAATTCCGCACCATTTCCTGTCACTACACAGTGGGTATTGAATATTTGGAAAGTCCTGGAAACTGCGCCTCTGTGGAAAAGTGCAGTTGGAAGGGTAAGAGGCGCGAGGGGGAGCGGCCGCATGCTGCCTCTCGCCATGACACGGCATTTACAAGTTTGAATCGAAATGCTTGTATACTTTCAAAGGAATACAATGCGTTTGGTCGAATGAAGGAAGCGGGCAACGGGAACGAATTGTACACTATGAATTAGAGCCCGTGTCGCAAACACTTTAATAACAAGCCTCAAGTCGCAAAAGTGCGAGTCTCGTTGACAGCGTGGGAAGCGGGTGGGAGTGGGGTGGTGGGCACGCCGCTTGGCTTTTTGCACACGCGCGCGCGCGAGGCGTTTGTCGCACGCGGCGGGGTAATGACTGGGAACACCGCACGCTGGGCTAGAATGGGCTGAAAAGTGCGCGTGCGCGTTCACTCGTGCTTCTGTTACAATGACACGTGCAAAATGTTGATGCGCATCCCAGGTAGCCTACTGAGTCTTCTTGATAATTTGTTTTGTACTTTTGTTTGTTTTCATGTCTACAACCTTTTTGCGAAGGGTTTCATTACAACTGATTCAGAGATTTTGAGTAGTTTATTTAAAAAAATCTGTGCTAGCTGAAAGAAGCCTTGAGGTACACCTGTCAAGATACAAACAGAGACGGAAAGCGCGCCTGATGATCGTAGAAGAAGGACCTGTCAGTGAGGAAGCTTTTAACTTTTAAATATAACCCTGGGGTCTATTGAACCCAACCAAATTTCGTTGTATAAGTTTAAATGGAAAATAAATATTTGGGATATTTTACTTCCACGTAAATTCAGTTAGTACGTTTGGAAAGGGTTGCACGGTTTCCGCCTTCTAATAGTCTGCTACTAACCTCGCAGTAGAGTGCGGAAGTGTCGTTGGGGACTGCTGTGGTCCGCCCAGCGTTACATTTACGTGCGTCTTTTTCAAAGTTGCATTTTTGGTTTTTGTTTGTTTTTAAGACTTTTTCCAGACAAAATAACATCAAACATTAAAGATAATGCGCACCTAATACGACCTTTACTAGATGTGAGTGATAACAAAGAAACATCGGAGAGCTTGTTTGGTGATCACCCGGATTTGGATCCTGATTTTGTTCGAGAACACGATTTTCAAACTTTTTAATTTATTTTTTTCCACAGGTTTTATTTTAAAGTGTTTAAATTAAAAATAGTAGTTAAAATTTGATTTGTTTTCATTTTTAAGTCAAAATGTACATCTATCAAATCTTTAACGAAGTATTATTTTGTTGTTTTTTATCTAAATAACGTTTTTTGCTAAGGTATTATAAAAAAACTATTTATATTTTTAAGATAATGATAATACTGGGTTACAATACCTTTTATGTCCTTTAATAAAATATAAAGTTTGACAGTGATATTTTGTTGTTGTTTTTTTGAAAAAAAATATTGATCTAAATCTATCTCTTTTATGAATGGTGCTAATATCTTAATGAAATAACTAATTTCACTCAAAGAGTGTTAGCTGTACTAAAAGGACTTGAAAGTATAATTAAAAAATATTTACAGAACTTTCGAAAACCTTCACGTAAAAATATACATACTTTAAAATTGGGGTCTGACAGACCTCACCATTATATTTACGTACAATTCAATGTGTTATATTTAAGGGATTAGGAGAATGAAATACTGTGGGATCACTTGTCTTTTGAGTTTGAATAATAAAACAGAATGCCATACTGTCTCAAATGCTTTCTCGATGTCAAGGAAGGCCGCTACTGCGTATGCGAATTGATGAAAACCTAAAAAAAATATAAAATAAGTTTGAAGATCAGATGATTTGTTGAGAGTAAGGATTGAGAACACTAATGGATTGCTGTCAAAAACCAATGGATGCTGTGGCTTTCATTGAGGCAAGTTTTCAAGCGACAGAGAAAATATTTTTCTTCTAAAATTTTGCTTGAAATGCTGCTGGAAAGAGACCAATGAACCTAAATACTCTTTTCCGGGCTTCAGGACGGAGATTATGTGTAGAGGAGTTGAAGATACAGGAAGTGTGTACTATGGCTTTGAAAGGAAGACGTCTTACGGTAACCTACGATGACCATAAGCTACGGAGTTTTGGTGTTGGTAAGCGCAGTAGTGCTTCCGGAAACCCGGAGGCGGCACTGCGCATGCGCTCGCTCGTCGAAAGGAAACACCTGAAGAACGAAGGAAGTACGAAGCGCGTGTGTTTGTGTCGCTTCCCCCGACTGCGCGCAGGACGCTTCGCTCTCGGCGCGAGGATTGCGGGTGGGAGAGGGGGTGGAGGGGCGAGGGCGAGAGTGAGCGCGCAGCGAAGCGGAGGCTGATTAAACGCGAGGAACTGGCTCCAAATGACGCGCGGCGGTCCCGTTTGCGTATGGTGGGGGGAGGGCGGGGTGGAAGTGGGCGGTTCGAGTGCGGGGCGGGGCCGGGCAGAATAGGCGCGGGGTGGGTGCGGGGCGGGGTTGGCGCGCGCCGGGCGCGGGGCAGAGCAGGATGGGCGCGGGGGCGGGTGTGAGGCAGGGCGGTGAGGAGCGGGCGCGGGGCGGGACGGGACGGGCGCGGAGCAGGGCGGGGCAGGGCAGGATAGGCGCGAGGTGGGCGCGGGGTGGGGCAGTGCGCGGCGGGGCAGGGCAGGATGTGCGCGTGGCGGGAGCGTGGCGGGCGGGGCGAGAGCGGAGCGGAGCGGAGCGGAACGGGGCGGGGCAGGGCAGGACAGGGCAGGGCAGGATGGGCGCGGGGCGGGCACGGAGCGGGCGCTTGGCGGGCGCGGGGCGGGGCAGGGCAGGATGGTCTCGTGGTGGGTGCAGGGTGGGGCGGGGCGGGGCAGGGCAGGATGGGCGCGTGGTGGGTGCGTGGCTTGGCGTGAGGGGGTGGGGTGGGGCGGAGCGGGCCGTGCGGGGCGGGGCGGGCCGGGGCGGAGCAGGGCGACCCCCGGCTCGCCGGGCCCGGAATGCGCCCGCGGCCACGCGCGAGCGGCAGAGTCGCTGCACGGCGCTGCGCGGCCGTAACGCGTTACGTAACGCCTGTCCCGTTAGGCGCGCGGGCGGCCTGGTGCTGCGCGGCGTGTGGCATACTGCGCTGGCGCCCGCGCCTGCGCCTGCGCCGCCGACCGCCGACCCCTGGGCGCAGTGCCGCCCGGCCGGCCAATTAGGCGTTATATAACGCGAGGGCGGATGTGCGTAAGTGGCTTGTGGACGCCGTGCGCGCACCGCCCACCACCGCCGCCTCGACCGCGCTGCACTTGCGCTCGTCTCTTTGCCGGAGGACAGGAAATGTTCGAGATTTTTCCGCTTAGTATCTTATCTCTTGCTTGTTCACTTACATCCCAGACATTCCACCGGAAACATAATGCCTTAGCAAGCTTCTTACAGCCTTTTTTGTAGATGTAAATGCATTATAATGGTGATAAGAGCTAACGCCACATTCAGCAAATCCAACATAAAAATCGGATTCCATCTCTCTGTTAAATTAATTAAATATGTATTGAACGACTCATCTTCAATTTTGATTTATTTCTCACTTATAAACAACTACATGAGAACAATGGTGTTACAAGGCTGTTTCTTGTTCTAATGTAATACAAAAGCTGAATATTTTTTAATGAGAATTATGTATTTCCTGCTGCTTTGGAATCTTTGTGTAAGTCCTCTAGGTGAGAAGAATGTTCACGTTCGTCAATTCCGTGCCTTTGTTTTATAAAATAGTAACTGCAATTGAATGATACACAAGAAATAAGTGCTGTGCCCATAACTGAGAAATTCACTTCCGCTGTAATTAACATGATACACGAAGTTAATGTTTCTGTAAACAACTGCGAATTTGTACCTAAAGACGTCAATTACGCGTACTTGCTGAATTGTAAAATTGAAAATAGGTAGCAACATACAAGCTAACAACATAATTTGCAACAATTTTATTAATTGTAGGCATGTTTGTAGCAGTAATACCCAATATGTCATTCAGCAGTCTAATTTGAAGTATATGTACGTCTATATTTCAATTGGAAATTAAGCTGATATGAAAGAACTGTTTCTCAGTTAAAGCTCGTTTTCCTGAGAGAAATATATATTCTCAAGAATATAATTACATAACGTAAATTTGCATTCAATGAAAACCACAAACAGAAAGTAATAGTTCTGTATATATTCCATTATTGAAATACATTTTATTTCAAAATATTAGTTTTATTTTTGTGAGGGCATTTTGCAGCTCAATACATTTAAGCACATGCAGTCTATTGCGATCAGGAGCGCTCAAGAGGGAGTGCACGTGAGCTGGAGCAGGACTGAGCGGCGATCAAAGAGTTGGATGGCCTTTCCAATCAACCAGCCCTTTTTTCATTTATTTATTTATCTGAATTTACATCGTTCAGCCTTTCGGCTCCACAGATGATTGGTGACGTATACTAATTTTAAAAATTACTAATGGGGAAACTAAGTGAGCACCGCCAGAACATCACTAGAGATGACTTGAATTACTGAAGTTAATTATTTCTATTCAAACGTGGAAAAGCAGTTTAAGAATGAATGAAGGGGATATCTGTTTTTCATTCTCAGAAAGAGAGGGTTATCTATGCCGAGGTTGTAAAAGGATGGTCCGGTTATGTTAGGTAGACGGAGGAAGAAATTGTGGGATATGTGAATGATTTGCTCTTTTATTGATTTTTAGGTTGAAATCTGAATATAGGGTTGAGTTTCTAACAAACCATGGAGATTTGGTTGCAATGCGGGGGATTCTGTTTTTGAAGACTGAATTAAGATCCATGACTAGGATTCGAACCTAACATCTTTCGAAGCGAATCGCGCGAACCCACAGCGCCTTAGCCGGCGTGACCATTGAGCGAGCTCATCAACAGCCTCCGGACAAACGATAGGAGAGCTCGCAGGGGATCGCACGTGCCGGCAAGCGGCCCCGAAGTCCGAGCCCCATAAAGCAGGCATTACGCCTTGTTTCGGCCGCTCGTACACTTCCGCCCGCTTCCTGCCGGAATCATGCCAATTACAGCGCCAGGCAGCAGCGGGGACGTTTGTTCCCATTGTTTAGTGTTGAAGTGCGTTTTATGACGTGGGCGCTTTGGCAGTCGCTCCCCTGCGCCACTCTGCCCCATTAGGACAGATACAGGTAGACGCGAGAGGCGACGCGGCGCAGAACGAGCAAAGTACAGTCAAAGTGGGGTGACTTTAGACCACGCAGGGTGGATTTGCACCAAGCATCACTTTAAAGAATGTCTGGTAAATTAAATGTTGGAGTGTGCATTTTCAGTGGCTTAAACAATTAGTCGATTCTAGCAAGTAGAACACTTCTAACGGCAACACCGGTCTGCTCGTACTGTTGATTATTACGGCTTGAGCTGACAAGAAAAATAGTGCAATTTTCGACCTGTTTTTTATGTTCTTACATGGTACAAAGACACCCTTCCCCATAATCCTTTCAAATTTGTCTACATTCTCATAAGAAAGACGAAATTGAACACTGTTACCCCACACTGAAAGGTGACATTGTACCACACAATCTTCCTCTCCCACCAAATAAAAAAACTGTTAAATAAACGGCTTTTATGTAAAAACATATCTCTGGAGTTACCTAACGTTTGTAAATGATGATAAAAATGTAAAAAATATACTATGGTTTCACAAAAAACACCGTGGCGTGGTACAACTCACCCCAAAATACGGTAATGTAGAGTTTCGAGCTCGCACACTCTTGAATAAGGTTTCCTTGAATAAGGCTACTTGAATAAGGTTTCCTAAAATTCTGATTTACAAAAACTTGAAGATACTTCGAAAATTCTAGAGGGGAACTAATGACTCAGAAATGAATCTCTCTCACCTTTTGTAGTTGGGATTTTGTGTAGTAACCTTTGTAGAAGTTGAGAGATCTTTCTCTCAATTTAAGGATATTTTGCCTGCTCCACGGCACAATTAAACCACTTACTTTAGAAAAATGAAGAAAAAAAACTTGTGTTAGGTTGCCAAAAATGACTGAAAACGCAAGCTGCTTTGCTATAAAATTGCCTTTTCTTGTACGTTTTTCTATTATTTTTATTAAAACTGTTGCAAAATCTATATTCTATACCGTTGTGTTAAACTCCAAATGCAAATCATTATTAAAAATAAATTTATATTGTTTTTGATTTTATTTACCGATTTTTATGTGTTTTAGCAGTTTTAAGTATCTTTTTTTATTATTAATTTATTTATAATTATTTATTAAGTATTATTATTTAGACAATTTGTAAAGTATAATGTTTCAGTCTAATGATGACTGAAAGATATCGTAATTTCTAAAGTGAATAACATTATCAATATTTTCATTATTTTTCTTAACTCTCGATGTTAATAAACGTTGCAATAACAAAACACCGACTTCCTTCTCTTGAGCTGATGGCAGCTTATAACTATAAACGTTGTGCCCTGTAAGCGATTGGAGCTAAACATTCATGAACTATAGTGGCGTAGTGCAAACCTCTTTACAGATTATAAAACTATAATCTGCTAAATATTTAAATTCTATGAAATGAGGTAACCCAATTTTACCATGAGACATATCATGATAATTGGAGGGATTTATTTGCATGTGCTTCTGTCTTCAGTTTTCTCACGGATGTAAATGTTTTTATTGTTTTCATTCTTTATTCATACACGCTTGTTCCCAACAACACTACTACATTCACGGTTTTATAAACCTCGCTTCTTATTAATCGATCGTCGGGCTTACGCATTCTGAAAGAAGTGTTCGTGAATGACTCCGATTACAAGTCCCCGGATGCTGCAGATAAGCCCGCCTGTCCGTTCGCGAACTACAAGCCCCAATCCGATGAAGCCTATCGCGATTCTCGAAGTGACAACTCCTATTCACTGAATACATACGAACGAGCAACGCCGTATTAAAGAAGAATGGATGTTCATATCTGGCAATACGAACATCTTTGGACTTGTCATGCTTGATACGTCGCCGATATCTGCTCCGAAATGAACGATCTCTAGCTCAACCGGCGCCCTGGCATCCCGTCCATTTTATTTGATATATTTCGTTAGAGTAGCCGCCGCAGTCATCCATAACAAAAGCGACTTATCCGGATCTCCAACGGAAGGTAGCGAAGCATTTCGTAACGCACCACTGCAGTCGAAGTTCGGCGCTTAGAAAGACGCGGCAGAGACCAATCGCTCGGCTCGACGTTCAATTGTCGCGTTTGCCTTTCGGGCGCCGTTCGTATTAGGTCATGTTTGTACGTTCAAAAGAATTCTAGCGATAATCAACGCACAGAAAAAAAAATCTTTTAGTTCATGTACTTATGTATCATTTCATGCAGAATTCACTTTTATATGTTTGCAGTTGGGAATTGTACACTTTTAGTTTTTCGCGTGTTACATACATCGTATAGAGATAGTTACCTTATGGTCCCGAAAAAAACTCTCCGACAGATAAAAACCTATTGCAGGCCTCTGATACCGAAAGATTGGATAATTCTTGTTCGTATGTGCAGTGAATTAATATTCCTCTCTAACAAGTTTTCTGTAGTGAGAATCAACGTTTTGTGCAACCTTAAAATTGATTTACGGCGAAACCTCCGCCCGTCCATTCGTCCGTCCCTCTATCAATCCGTCCATCTGCCTCTCCTTCTGTCCGTCCGTTCGTCCGTCGGTCAGTCAATCAGTCTGCCTGTCCGTCCGTTCGTCTGTCCGTTCGCCATTTCGTTCGTCTGTCCGTCAGTAAGTCCACCCCCTCTGCCCGTTTGTTCATTGGCTCGTCTGTCCGTCCGTTCGTCATTACGTTCGTTTATCCGTTCGTCTGTCCGTCAGTCTGTGAACAACGCTTGGGGATAAACCGAATACAGAATTTTAACCAAAATTCATATTCCCCAATCGCGGCCCTTTGAATTGTGTATGTATATTTTGGTTTTTGGAGGGATTTTACAAGATCTCGTAACTTCTTTAAAACTTTCTCAAAAATGGCTCAACATATTAGTTTATTTTTTATCGAATCCAACAAAAATCATAAGTAGAACACGTCTCATTTTCGTTAAATTCCCTAGATTTTGGAAAATTGCAAAAACTTAAAAGATCCTGTAATTACACTATTGAATATAAAGACGTTTTTAAATCTACAGAATTAATTCTTTAAATACAGTAGAATCCCGCTAAATCAATCCCTGCAAATAAGAAATTTCGGATAATCTGAACAAAATCAGGGATAGAGGAAAAAGTAAACAAAAATAAAATGCATATTTGTAAAGAAAGGATTTTATAATTACTGAAGAACTGATCAACTAATTATAATTGAAACACAAGTCGAAATGAAACGTTTATTGCACTGGTAACTATGTTGTACATCAGATGTTTATGTAGCACTAATTTTTACTTAGAAGAACTTGGTAATTATCTTTTGCCGCAAGGAATTGAATCTGCTTGATGATGCGATGAGATGATGTGTTCACTACGCTACGTTGCCATTTTCTTATACCACACGCTACGTTGCAGTGTGTCTGATAATCTTACAAATGTATTTGTATTTGTTACAAATATATTACAAATGTATTTGTACGATACATTTTTTGGATAACCCAAACATTTTCAAATCCAAACAGACCACGCCCCCAATTATTTCGGAATACCGAGGTTCTACTGTACTGTCATGTGTACATTTCTGCTTTAAAAATATTAGATTTTTTGGCGCAATTTTGAGTGAAATATGAGCACTATTAGAAACAAGATTTTCTCAAAATACGACCCAAATTTTTGTTTAAATTTTTGTACAGATAGTGCTAAATGCACTGAATAACATGACATCAACGCATTCTTGATGTACTTCATGGATATTTCAAAAACTGCACTTAATGTATTTTTTCAATATCCCTCATGTTGTAAATATTTACATTACGGGCATTTTTTATTCACTGTTGAATTTGTGAACACAAGTGTAGCAAATAATTTTTATTAAGTTTCTCGCAATCTCAAAGAGTTTCTGTGAAGATGAGCTCAAAATTGTCCATTTTCAGAAACATACTAACATCATTTTCTCAAGAACAATTCCAAACTTTTCAATGAATGGTTGTACGAGTACATGGGACGGTGTTTTATGCTTCTAAAATATTCTTCAAGTCTTATTTCAATATTTCTATTAGTGGATCGAATAATGGATAAAATGTGGAAAATGAGTTTAGGCACCGTTAGGTAGCAGCTGGAAAGGAGATGGGGCAATGCCGAAAATAAATTAAAAAACAGTTAGTGCGAGAAAGTTTATGCCGTTCTCTAGCACAACGAATTTATGAAATTTGGTAATTATCCATAAAACATATTTCTTTTCAACCTGTAAATTTAAATAGAATGTTTCATTATTGACATTTTATATGTAGTTGACAAACAATGGTTTGTTATGACATGTGCAACATCATAATAGCAACAATTGAGAGTCCATTTGATTTGCGTGTATTGCCGGGGCTGGAGCTGGTTGTAGAAGATAAGATCTCGTCGTTTGAAACGAACAAGTGTAGACAGCCGGGCCGGCCGCGCCCGAGCGTGACGGGAGGTGCGCGCAGGGGCCATCGCCTCCCTCGCCCGCGGCTCAATGGACGTCACGCCCCCTCCGCCGCGGCGCTCCTCGGCCATACCCCGTCTTTCCTCGCCTTGCACTGCCCTGCCCTGCCCGGTCATTCGTTGCCTTGCCTTGGCCTACACTGCTGTGTCTTGCCATGCCCTGCTCTGCCTTGACTTGCCCTGCCGTGTCCTGGCCTGGCCTGGCCTGACCTGGCCTGGCCTGACCTGGCCTGGACTGTCCTGTCCTGGCCTGTCCTGGCCTAGCCTGCGCTGCTCTGTCTTGACTTGCCTTACCCTACCATGCCCTGTCCTGCTCTGCAGTTCCCTGCCCTGCCGTGCTCTGCGATGCTCTGTCTGACTTGCCCTGCTCTGCCCTTCCTTTCCTTGCCCTGCACTGCCCTTCCCTTCGTTGCCCTGCACTGCCCTGTCTTGCCGCGTCGTGCACTGTCTTGCCTTGCCCTGCTCTGCGCTGCCCTGCCTTCCATTGCCCCGCCCTGCCCTTGCTCTGACCTCCCCTGCCCTACCCTTCTCTTCCCTTCCCTGCCCTGAATTACCCTACTCTGCCCTGCCCTGCTCTGCCAAACCTTGCTCTACCTTGCCCAGCCGTGCCCCCCTCTCTTCGGCCACTCGTCAAATTCACAGCGTTACAAATTGTAGAACTGGAAGAAAAAAGTAAAGCTGTGTACGAGAATTAGGCATCTTATACAACGATTTCGTGATATGTGATTTTGCTAAGAAATCCACTCCGAGGAACGATTTTCCACACGATTCGCCTCAAAATATTTTCCAAAGTATTAAACATTTTTAAATTTTATTAACTCACGATACAATAATAAGGAACAAGAGCAGAGTCTTGAGTTTCGCAAACATTACACTAGACTTAAATGCGGATATATGTTGCACCCTCGTCTGTCGTGGGTGCCATGAGCAGCGGAGGGTTGAGGAGCACCCGCCTCTTCCCAGTTGGGATTCCCTGGGGTGCTTTTCATTCAAACGCCCCAGTGTCCTGCCGCTGCTTTCCAAGTGCTTCGCGGCCCAAAACGTACAAAAAGTGAATTATTAAAGAACAAATAGACGGTGTTATCAACCGGATATGCGATATCATACAAGTTTTGAGATAATCCTGTTCAATGATTTTTATTACATTTTCAGCTCAAAAATCTGTAATTTAATTATATCATTTCTTGAAGCGCCAAACTACACAATCATGAGTGGAATATCGGGCGCTTACCTCCATTATGTGAAATTAAGAACAGCAGATTTGAAGATCTAGATTTAAAGCCGGTTTTTACGAAACATAAAATCCGTGATGTGACTGTTAGCGTTTATATTTTTCATTAATTATAAGGCTATTTTTACAGATTTAGCGCCAAAATTTTGCGTACACTTAGAACATGGTCCAATGCAACCGATGGCGTCCACATCTCATATTTTTCGAAAATGGCGCTTAGCCGGTTGATGCATAACACCATCCAAATTGGAGTTATTTCCTTTGTATAATATATCAGTAATTGTTAATAAACATTTTCTTCGTTAGATATTACAGAAACTGGTCAATAAATTCATAAGCCTTCTTTTGAATATTACTAGAAGCAAGCTTGTAACTATACGAAAAATGAGGCAATTTTGGTTATTAATAATGCAAATCGTTCACGAGTTTCAAGAGTTTGACTACTACAAAATTATTTCGTTCCGGTAAATATTTAATATTTCGTGTTTACGCAGACGTGAGAACAGTATTTACAGTCAGCTTCGTGACGATCATGTTGCTGATCTTACGAAAGAGAAACGAAAGAATCCGTCGTGATGCCTTGAGCTCTGGGAAACAATGTGATTTCGTGCACATTCCCATGCGAAGGAACGCTCAATTTCTGTATTTTAAAGATTGTGCCATTTTGGAATGAGAAAACCCTGGGAACTAGAAACTGTAAATGCTACTTCAATTTGAATTATTGTAGTAAGTTATTCTATTCACCACCTTCCGAAGATAAATAATATTTGTTGTTAGAACACTCGCTTTTCAGGTATGCTTCACACAACTGCCAATTATTTGGTGCCATTTTCGAAGTTATATCTGCTTCATGAATTCTATGTATTAATTTTTGCCTTTGAAATCAAAGGCAAAAATGGGACCAAAGTGTCACCAGGGTTTCGTCACTGAGGCCCTTTTCAATTAACGTTGCTGAGACGTATTTCTGTAATCAAGGCAAAGTACGTTAATAAAAATGATCATCCCGTCCATTATTCACATAATATTTCTGAGCTGCGTTGTTCACAATTTTTATGAATTGAATTATTCCAAACTTGAAGACCCTGTTAATTTAAAAAGGATACTTTAATTTTTTTGAGTACTTTATAAGAAATCTCTATCACGTTTTAATTTTTTTTAAACAGGCTTCAATTTTTTTTAATTCCAGTTTTTATTTCGGTAGAGGAAAAGAGCTTAAAATGGGGAAAGCACACTTTTTAATTTAACTTTCTGAATTTTCGAAAATTGCAAAAGTTCAAAATATTTTCAGCGTGTTTCTCCAACTTAATTATTGATGATTGAGATTTTTACTTTCCCGTATACTATACGCACGTAGGAATAGTTATTGGGGAAGTTATGTAATGCTGCCCGAAAAAACGACGGATTTTCGGCAGAAAAACTCTTATTACAGGGCCCTGGTAAAGAAAAAGTGGATAAATCCAGTTGCTAAATTAAGAAAAAAAATATCCTAATATGTAGTGCAGCCAGAATCCCTATTTTGTGGGTCCTTGATACCGAAAAACCAATTGAAAGCAAAACGTCCGTCCGTTCGACCGTCTGTCTGTCTGAACAACGCTAGCGACTAAACCGTTCAGCCGATTTTCTCCAAAATTGATACTCCTTTATCGATCTGAATGATCTCGCGGCTTCTTGAATTTGAAACCGATATTTTAGTTTTGGAGGGTACTTTACATGAAGCCCCTTGGGACATTTTCAAAATTTTCAAAAAATGACGCCATCAATTTTGACTAAATTTTGTTGTTGGATAGTATAAAGGTAATTTAAGAGAATGGCGTAGGTCTCATGTTGGTTGAAAACTCGGATTTTTCGAAAATTGAAAAAAATCAAAATTTTTAAGGCATCTTCCTACAACTACAATTATGAAGATACAATTTTTGTTTTTAATGAAATGTGTTCATAAAAAACAGGTCTTCAAATAAGGTCATGATCAATTTTTCAAAAGCATAAGTATTTTTTTTTGAAAATTGTGTCAAACAATTTTTTTATTTTCTTTAAACCATTTTTTCTTAAAAACCGCACGTTTTTTGATTAAATTGGGACCTGAGGTAGCATTAAGGAAGCTTAAGAAAATGGTGCAGGTTTAATATTTGTTGAAATGCCTGATTTTGCAAAACTTTTTAAAAATGTCGGCGTCTTTCTACAATTACAATTGGGAAGATACGATTGTATTTCTTAATGAAATATGCTCATCAAAAGCAGATCTTCAAATAAGGTCATGTTGAAGTTTGAAAATACGAGTAGTTTTTCTATAATTTCCTGGCAAATATTGCCCGCTCGGAATTGACTGCGCTTCGTTTTTCGTCGTTTTCTTACAACTACAACTTTAAAAATACAATTTTGTCTCAATTAAATGTATGTATCAAAACTAACATCTTCAAATAAGGTCATGCTTAATTTTTTCAAAATACGAGTAGTTTTTCTATACTTTTGTGAGAAACATACTAGCCCGCTGTAAATTTACTGCGCTTCGGACTGCTGGATGCGTCGTAAATTATAATTTGCAATTTTGTACAACAATTGGTCTTACATTCGACCTATTGTTATACATTTACACGTTAATATTTTAGAAATTGTTTATTTTGAAATATTTGAAATAAAAAGTGAAAATTTAATAGCTATCAGATTAGCGACAATGTAGGGTCTGCAACAGTGGAATTCCGTTTGCGCTGGCGAATATCTGTGAATTACGTGTGATTGTTGTGACCTGATGGAGCTGTAAGAAAAGGAGTTATGATTGTCTAATTTATGTTAATACTTGCATGAAAATATTTAGTTTTCGCACAAAATGCTGTACCATTTGTAGTGAGTACAGTATTCGTTGCATGGTTTTAGAATACTCTTCTGTAATCATGACCCTATGGAATGCATTTCTATATTGTCCAGGGTATCAGGCTTATTTTTTTCAATTCAAGTTTACAAACCTTTTGTATTCAATTTTTGTGCAGTTGTAGAATTCACATAGTTCTGACAACATTGCGATGGAAACAGTGAGTTGTTCGCTTCTTGGTTGAATTGGACGTTTTCAAATTATAGCTAAGATGTTAGTAGCACATAAAATGCAATATTTCTGTACTACGTAGCTGTTTCCAATAACGCCGTAAAGTATGTGCTGTTGTAGCACCACTAGTTTCGGAAAGAATTCAGGTCTTTGAACTCAGCTCTTTAAATAAGGTCTTGTACTGTATTTCGAAAATATAAGTTGTCTTCGCGTAATTTTGCGTGAAATATAAGCAATTTTAAAGAAATACATGAACAAATCTTCCTCTAAAGCGATCCTTAAGTTTTAATTTATTATTTTTCGTACAGGATATTTGGGGGTGTTGTTCCCATATACGTTAAAGTCTCTTTTCAAACTAGTAGTGCTACAACAGCATGTACTCTCTAACATTTCTAAATTTGCAGTTTTCGAAAATTCAGAGTTCAACGGAAATGAGACCTGCGCCGTTCTTTTAACCCTTCCTTGTTCTAATGGTGGAAGATATTTGGAGCGCTTTTTGAGAAAATGCGTTTTTTATATTGTGGATTAATACGAAGCACAAATTACACTAAAATTACTTTTTAAAAAAATTATATATGACATTTTTAAGAGTTAATATTTTTAGAATATATTTTGTTTAAGGGAAAATTCCCTATATTTTGAAGTTTTGAAACGTTAAATTTTTGAATTTTCAAAAATTGAGAGAATTTGCCGGGAATGAGACTAACACCATTTTTATCGTCTTTTGATAGATACGAAGAGAAATTTTAAAGAAAAAACTTGGAGCCGTTTTCCAAAACATTGTTTAAAAATTTCAATATTGCCTATATTTCCTGCAAAATTACCCATACGGACAGACAGACATTTTGTTGTCAATCGACTTTTCTGTATCGTGGACCTACAAAATATGGATTCTCTTTTGCCCTTAGTTTTGCCCTTTTTTGAATTAATTTCCATTTCCATTCTTATAGTTAAGCGATAGTCATTTCAGAGCAATAGACATTTCTCTACGGTTCAGCTTTCTGTTTTGTTTAAACCTGCTTCTAACTGTTATATCCATACGTCTCTTTTGCTTCTGATTTTTTATTTCTTTTACTGTTTGTGCTCCTTAACAATGCTAACACTGTCTGAACACAAAGCGAAGTATTCCACGAACGTTTAAAATGTAAGCCTTCAGAATGAATAATTTATCCGAGTCTGTCCTTCTCTGGATTCCGTTTTCAATGTCTTAGGAATCTTTCCCTTTGCTGGTCCTGCGTTTATAAAGATGCCTATGACCTTGTTACTAATAAACTACGAACATAGTTACGCAGGTGGCGTAACGCATTTCTGGCGAACAAAGTTACAACCTGCACTAAATGTGCATAGCTCATTGTGCGATACCTGTTTCAATGCTTAAATTACGTCATAAACGTGTTCAAAGCGGATGTGTTAAAAGTTTGAATTATAGTCTGAGCTGTATCAGAGAAACGAGACAGTACGATTGTGCGTAATAATTGAGATTAAATTGCTTCTCTTGAAATTAGGATTTATACTCTTGAAATTTCGTATTTTAAAAATTTTACTGAATATTTTGAATATATTTAGTCCTTTTACTGTTTATCTGAGCAAGTGATGGATGTGATTTTCATTCCTTATTTTACGTGAACGAGTCTTCATGAACCGTTATTGAGTGAGACATGTTTAGCAGAAAGAAAGTTTTGTTAAGCGAAAGAAAAATTAAAAACGTTTCATTCAAGAATTCTAATAATTAAATTGGATTTAAAAAAAAAATATTATTTTGTACATTTGACTGGAACATCGAGTACTTACTATCCCATTGACACTTAAAACATTAAACATCAAATTACAGAAAATTGTGTATGGGTTAATTTTTAATCACTAAAGCTCCTTGTAATGTAGAAAATATTTATAAGTAAAAGGGATTGTTCAGTTACTCTAAAATTAAGAGTAAGGTTATTTTCCTAAGCACTTTGCATTTTTCGGTGTAGGCCTACCTTTCCTCATCCTACCTGTCATTGCACGTCCGTCGCGTGTGAACGGCCCGCCCGGAAGAGGGTGGCGGGGCGGGGCAGGGCGGGGTTCGGTACAGCGAGGTGCCTTTGTGTTTTGCCTTTCGTTGCGCCGTTAGCCGAGGTGTGGGCCGTTCAGTCGCTTCCCGCGCCCCTCCCCGCCCCTCCCCACCCGCCACTCCATGTCGCGCTGCAGTGGAGAGCCACAGCGATTGGAAAGATCGCGGAAGGCTCAGAGGGTTGTTTACGCCTTCGTTAAAGACGCTTTCGTTTGCACAAGACATAGGTTGGATAGTCACCCTTAACAGGGCGTCGTGATGATTTCCATAAGAGGATGCCGGTGTACAGTCGTAAACTTATGTATGTAATAAATGGCATTCAACATTAAATGATATATTTATTGTCGAGGGATCAAAACACAAGCTTCTGCACTATCACACAAGTAACAAAACGATTTTGACATTGAGAAATAATGTTACTGATGCATATCAATTGTCTTCTCTTCTTGATTGTAGTTTTGCACGTTGACAACCTTTGCTTCGGTGCATTCCTCACAAATTGTAAACTACTTGAATTACTGACAACACGATTTCATACTCATCCGTAACATTAGCCCTTCGGAATAGTGCTGCTCTTACTTTTAGCTCCTCGATCCAATTCTGAATGTTCTGACATCTGAAAGATCTCTAACCAGCACGTTCCTTGCATGTTCCAAAATTGTCCTCTCTGAAGCGTTAATCCTCTGAAGATGCATAATGTTTCAGTTTTTTTTGCTTATTTAAATGGCGTCTTTCTCGTATCGCACTGCGGTACCAACACTTTCTTCGGGTCGTAGGGTGTCCAGAGAAAACAAGAGGCCAGTTGGTCCATCGGGAACCCTCATTTCAAACAAAAAATCCCTCCTCCCTTTTGCTTTATATTTTCTCCTTAACTCGGAGAGACTCCACCCGCACTAGGAGGTTTCATTTACTCCAATTTAGACTTAAAGAACTCGTGACCTATATTCAGATTTATAAGTAACGTTTTGTGAACGTATTCTTCCCAGAACCCATTCTATTATTTTGAAAAACGCTGTAGTTATTTTTCCTAGACCGCACCATTAATAACGGCATATTTTGATGAACTAAATTGCTGAGACTCTATGGATCACGCAGTTATGATGTTCCCCTTATCTACATGAAGTGTTGCGTTGTGGTATGTGGTTGACGTGTCACACACTTGTACACATCGAGACAAGATAATTTGTAAACAATAAGACCCAGCGCTATCGTTTAAAATTAAGCAGAAAACCAAATAACACAACACAAATATATTACATTTATCAAAATTGATACATGTAAAACTATTTCATTGACTAGCTTCAGCATTGCTAGTCCTATTGGAGGTGATTAATATTAGGTAACACTCGGAAAGGGGGTAACACTCGGGCGACGAAGCAGGTGATTGGAATTTTGCTCAGAAGCTTCATTTAGGCTTGAGGGTCTTTTATATGCAGGAAATCTACAACATGGGATACCCGGCTTTACTTACCATCAGAAGGAATGCGCAAGGAAGTTTTTTCAGATTTAAAAATCCATCGCTTTGATCGTGTTTGAACCCAAGAACATGGGTGTAACCGATACGCTAAACGCGCCACAAAGCTTCATTTCGCTCCTTGTATTGTGATCTTTTAACCGGCCGAGAATTAGGCCCTGAAGGAGGTGGCAGGGTGGCGACGGAAACAACTTGACGCATCGCCTGGACAGCCAAGATCCGTTGCCGTCACATATACATTACACATGTGATAGCAACCCGAAGTCTCAACATTGAAATAAGATAAATGAGCTCCATACTTAGTAAATAATGATGTCAGTATATAAAAAGCATAATAATTAACGTACACTGCCTACATATACCGCTAAGAAAAAAATATCAATATATTACTTTTATAAAAATTCCTTCATTCGCTCTCATAGTCGTTAGTTTCGCAATCATCCATGCATCCATGTAACTTTATAAAGTAAATCCACTTGATAATAGTATTTCAATTCTGTTTGTCGATTGTTCTTCCCATCTGATTTGAATGTACAGAGCAAATCTGCCGTCCTATGGCAAAGGGATTCATCCGCCGCTTCGCTGCCTTCGACTGTTCGAGTCACGCCGCGCCGCTCGCGCGCGGCCGCGCCCTCTTCAGGCCATTTCTCGTTGCGCGGCCGCGCCTTTGTGCCCGGGCACACTGCGTGGGGCTAATTAATTTGGCGTCTTTGTGATCCCAACAAAGGGGTTTATTGATGGGGACCATAATTTTACAGCGCTTCGCACCTCGGCCCCGCGTGAAGCGGCAATAAAGCGCTGCGCGGCGCGGAGCTTGCACCAGCAGTTGGCTCCCCCCCCCCCATGGGCCCCCGCCCTCGCCCTCGCTCTTTTCCTCGTCCTCCCTCTCGCCCTCGCCCTCCCCATCGCGCCCTCGCCCACGCTCTCGTCCTCCTTCTCGCCCTCGCTCTCCCCATTGCGCCTTCGCCCTCGCTCTCGTCCTTATCCTCGCCCTCGCCCTCGCCCACGCCCACGCTCTCGCCCTCGCCCTCACCCTCACCCTCGCACTCGCCCTCGCCCTCGCACTCCCACTCGCTTTTGCTCTCACACTCGCTCTCACCATCGTGCCCTCGTCCTCGCTCTTCCCATCCGCCGTTCTCGCTGTCACCCTCACCCGCGCTCTCGCCCTCTTCTCTCTCTCTCTCTCGCTCTCGCCCTCGCCCTTGCTGTCGTCCTCGCTCTCGCTCTCGTCCTCGCCCTCACCCTCACTCTTGCACTCGCTCTCACTCTGGCTCTCCCCATCGTGCCCCCGCCCTCCTCCTCGCTTTCTCCATCGCGCCCTTGCCCTCCCCCTCGGCCTTGCTCTCGCTCTCGCCCTGGCCCTCGCTCTCGCCCCCCGCGCTGTCGCTGTTGGCGTCACCAGTGCCTTCTGCCTCGTCTCCCGCAACTTGCCCCCGCGGCGCCAGCAACTTGCCCTGGCCTTGCAATTTTTAGGAAATGGTCCTTCTGTTCCGACAAATGAGACGTCCACATCCTTTCCTAACGGCTGCTTCAGCGACGTGGTTGCAATTTTTAGAAATGATACGGTGGAGCTGATTTGCTGTGACAGTGGAACGAAAAGCGAGAAACAAAGCTCCGGAAAGTGACGGCAGTGGATGATGATCATGCTGAAGGCGGAGAAGAGACAAGGAATTGGGTCAAGAAATAGGTACGGAAAGAGGCAGAGCGAGAGAGACAGATACAGTGAGAGCGAGCGGGAGAGGGAGATACAGTGAGAGCGAGCGGGAGAGAGAGTGAGCGAGAGAGAGTGTGGGAGAGCAGGAGGAAGGCGAGAGAGCCGGAGAGCGAGTGAGAGGGAGGAGAGAGGGGGGGAGCGGAGCGGGGTGTGTGGGGCCGCGGGGCAGCACAGCGCCTGTCCGCCGAGGAAACCGCACGCCGTTTTTTCCCGGGGCCGCGGCGCGCGGCTGTGGAGGCGCGGCGGGGCGGGGGGGGGCTGGGCGCTGGGGCCGGTCGGCCGAGTGGAGCGGCGCCGGGGAATGCCCGGCATTCGGCGCCCGCGGCCCGCGGCGCGGCGCGGCCCCGCTGCACGCAGCCGCACAATGCGCTTGGGGCGCTGCGCTCGCGCCCTCCGGCGGATAAGGCATCATCCAGACTCTCCCCAAAGGTTCAATAAGATAATCGTTTCCAAAAGCACTGCACAGTTGAATGTTACTTGTGCCGTATTTACCAACTTTCATCTCAAAAGCTTCCATTCAGTCCCTCTGACCGGGAGGTCCTAGATTCGAGTCCCGACAGCGGCAGGACTTTCGACACTAGCTTTTCAGCAAGGTGGAAATCAGTCGCTGTCGGGAGGAGAATTGTAGCGGCCGGCTGCTCTGATCGGTAGTTTTCCGTGGATTCTTCGATCAGCACCAGGCGAATGCCGGAGCAGCACCTTAATTCATGCACTACACTACCACACATGCCGGGAGACCAATCGGGAGCTTAGTTTGTCCCGGCTGGGGCGGTGCCCCGCTGGTGAGAGATACCTGCTTGAGGGGAAAACCCCGCTGGTCGACGGTAGGTCGGCGCCGGATCTCGCCATCCAGCGGGGAAAAGATCACCACCACCACATCCCGCGGAAAAAAGGCGCACTACATTTATGGGACTAATGACCTCTGTAGTTGACGTGCACGTAATCACGAACAATCCGTCAAAATCTTCCAACCTGGCCGAGTAATGCGTGACATATAGTGACATCCGCTCTTCCATTCAGACGACATACCCCATTTTCCGCTACAAAATTGCGAGTATCTGCTTCTCGTTCGCATCATTCTTAACATTATTTGCAACAGCAGTAACATACCTTAATTATGACTTCTGTGCGAAGTTAGAGCGCAATGAAACACGGATTTTATAACAGAAACTTTGAAGTATTTTTGTAGAGGCGATAACAAAACCTTTCCTCGCTATACTGTAGGCAGGAAAAGTAAAAATTCACATTCGTTTCACCCCCCTCTGTGGTCATGAATGAACAATTACAAAAGGTAGTTTTTATGCACATTGTCACATGCCACAACCAGATAGTTCTTCTGCAAATGAATTGTGAAATGAACGAGTTGAAGTGGAACGGGCGTCGACGAGAGAGACATGTCCACTTCGACAGACACTTCCTCTCAGAAGCAGACGCGTCAAAATGCTTCCTGATCTGATGACCTGATGAACATTATTAAATTAGTATATATTCGTACAATTATGAATTAAAAGCGCCCGGCGGCAAATTCGATTGTTCTGCTTGTCTCTTATTCCACGAGGCATTCACCGAAGCAAACGACCTAAGAAAAGCTGCTGAGACTCCACGTGAGGATTTTTAAGTTTATTTTATTCAACTAAATTATTTTCTACATCATGCACGGAGGATTATCTCCTAAGCAATTCTTTATTAATGTGTAGTGTGCGGTGAGCTTCGTGGCCCTCCAGCGTGCAGATAGTGCTCCCTACTGTCCCCGCGAACGTATGCACGATGCAATGTGGGTAAGCTGTTTACCCCCATTCGCATGCGCTGTCATGCTCAACAATTATACCGGGTGAGATGGCTCAGTGCATCAACCTGATGTCACTGCAGTCCCTCTGACCGCGAGGTCCTAGGTTCGAGTCCCAACGGTGACACGATTTAGGCGGCAGGACTAACATGTCAACTTGGTCGAATTCAATCGCTGTCTGGAGGAGAATTGTAGCGGCCGGCTGCTCTCATCGGCAGTTTTCCGTGGTTTCTCCGATCAAAATCAGGAGAATGCCGGGGCAGAACCCTAACAAACGGGCCACGGACCGCGCGCGATCTTTCCTTCCTCTTCCTTGTCCTATCCTCTCCTTTTACACACACACTTACACTAACATGCACTACACTACCACATATGTCGGGAGACCGATCGGGAGCTTACAGCTAGTCACGGCAGGAGCGGTGCCCCGCTGATGGGAGGTAACTGAGGGGAAAACCCCGCTAATCCACGGTAAGTCGGCGCCAGATCTTGCCATCCAACGGGGAAAAGATCATCGCCACCTCCCTCTCACTACACTTACGGGACTAATGACCTAAGTAGTTGACGCGCCCGGAAACACGAATCAATCAACCATTATAAATATGCATATTGTTAGAAATCGGTTGTTCATATCGAAGCACCCAGTGAACAAATTATTATCTTAAGAAAAGAGAGTTACAATATTTTTCTGAGTCCTTAAGTGTGTAAATACTGGATTTTAAGCTAGAAAAATCATTGAAAGAAATCATTGAACCTATTGAATATATTCAGTTATTTTTCAA
The DNA here is from genome assembly GCA_031308135.1 of Acheta domesticus. Taxonomy (NCBI): domain Eukaryota; kingdom Metazoa; phylum Arthropoda; class Insecta; order Orthoptera; family Gryllidae; genus Acheta; species Acheta domesticus. Next base: position 179,748,835 of record JAHLJT010009436.1, on the reverse strand, counting down.
GTCTCAGTCAAAATTTTCGGATCTAGTTTAAAAATATATGCAATACCGCCTAAAACGCATTTTTGAAAAGAATATTAGTTAGTATGTTTTGGCATGCAGCAGCCGAAATGTTTCTATATGTCACTGAAGAGAGTATACAATATTTAAAATATTTCCCTAATTCACGCCCTAGTCATGATACATTTGATAGAGTAATTACAAATTTTAAGAAATTATCAGCATGATTTTTTCTTATAATTTGTTCTTATGAGAAGTTTTGCCTTGTGTTGGAGGTAAATATCGATATTTCCTTTCCCAAATAGTCCGAGAGAGATTTTCTCATTCGGCGATTTGATATCGTACCGCAATGTTTGTGCTGAGCCAAGGGTCTGTCGCCAGCCTGTGGCTGCCAGCCAACCTCTTCGCGGGGGAAGCAGTGAGGGGCGGTTCGGGGCAGGGCGAAGGCGGTTCGGGGCGAGGAAGCGGGGCGGAGGCGGGGCGGAGGCGGGGCGGAGGCGGGGCGGAGGCGGGGCGGAGGCGGGGCGGAGGCGGGGCGGAGGCGGGGCGGAGGCGGGGCGGAGGCGGGGCGGAGGCGGGGCGGAGGCGGGGCGGAGGCGGGGCGGAGGCGGGGCGGAGGCGGGGCGGAGGCGGGGCGGAGGCGGGGCGGAGGCGGGGCGGAGGCGGGGCGGAGGCGGGGCGGAGGCGGGGCGGAGGCGGGGCGGAGGCGGGGCGGAGGCGGGGCGGAGGCGGGGCGGAGGCGGGGCGGAGGCGGGGCGGAGGCGGGGCGGAGGCGGGGCGGAGGCGGGGCGGAGGCGGGGCGGAGGCGGGGCGGAGGCGGGGCGGAGGCGGGGCGGAGGCGGGGCGGAGGCGGGGCGGAGGCGGAACACTGAGCCGTTGCGACAGGGCGGGCGGAGACAGGGGCGAGCGGACTGGGCGGTGAGGGGCGGGGCGGGGTGGCTGCAGCGTTGCGTTGTTGCGGATCGGAAGGCCACCGCTATCGTCGTTTGCTTTAAATAGCGACCCTTCTGTCCACACATTCCATTACGCGCAGGGCTATCCACATCCCTGGTGTTGTCAGAAGTCCCTTTAATTCAGGAGTACCTTATACAAATGAAAGCCAACACTCTCAAAGTAATTTTTCCTCCATTAATGAGTAGATGTCTACTTCGCAGTACTAGTAAATGTAAGAGACACGAAAGAAAACTGTTTCACTAGGAGGGTTAACGTGAAGTTGAACGCAACATTGTTTTAAAAATTTGGTACTACAGGCAAATAGAAATCTGAGCGTTGTTTTTATCTCTGGATATCAGCATTCAAATACCGGATAATAGACGATCCCTTTGTTGCAATGAGGTGATCAAATCCTGTGAAATTTGTGTGGTCGTGTGCGATTTTGCGACACGTATTCTTGATGTATTGCCTTTTTCCAAGTCTATCATGCCATCATTAATACAAAACTTCTTTAAGTATCATCGTAATCACCCATTCGTCAGAGTCGTTCGACTACTCCAGGAACGGCTAAACGCTTCAATTAAATAGTAACTTTTTGCATATTCGTTTGCCAGTATTTTTTTTTATAACGTCATGATAATGCGGGTCAGGAGAAAACTTTGAATTAAGCAATTCGAGGGAAAATATTTATTCTGTTTAATGTATTTTATGGTTTACTAGTTCAGTACTGTGTGTAATGGGAATGATAGAAAACATAATGATATATTTCATACCCTTGCGGATCTTTCGGATTCTTTATGCCCACACAGGCATTTTCAATACTATACGCCTGCTCCCTTGCCAACACAACAAATAATATATATTTATGAATTCGATTTTAACGTTAAGAAACTGGAAAATACAATAAATATGAGGAACAATTCTCAAATAAGAAAAATAATACCTTATAGACATTATTTTGTTGAATTGGAAATGAAAGTTCCAAGTTTGGAATGTCCCAGTGAATTACAAATTCCCACCACTTCCTATTTCACTGTTACGTATCACATCTTTTTTAGAAACGCACATGCTTCTTGATTAGTACGTCGTAGTAATTGTAGAAGGCACATTGGCTAACATATTTCAAATATTCTTTTTTGATGTAATGAAATTTTCTAAATAACTTTCGGCAACGTACTAAAAACGCTAATAAACGTCGACGTTACTTACGTTCACAAAAGTACCGTTTCGTCGACGCAATTCACTGTTATTTTCCATTTAAATCTCAAATATACCTTAATCATTTTCAATTGTCACACGATATTTTCTTGAAAAAGAAAACTATTTGTAGCTTTGTTAGCATTTCCGAGAATTTTCGCAGGAACTTCACAGTATCCTTTCATTTTGTACGATCAAATTAGTCCAACTACAATTATGCAATAGTAATTAGATATGCACTATTTTGTTTTTCTGACAACATATTGTGGCGACGTGGTAGCGATGTTCGCTATCTAGCTCCGTTACTTCCACGCACACTGCACCCCATCCCCTGTCAAGTACATCCTCCACCCAGGCGCTTTATCGTGACAGTGCCCGACCCAGTGCGACGCACTTACAGTCTCTGGAAGAGTACACGTTCGCCTCCCGGGGTAGCAGTTGCATCTACACGCGAGGAGACCAGAAATCGAAATCCCCCTGCCGGGGCATCTGCTGCATGAATTTTTTTGGCCGTCACGTGATCGCCTACAGCCTCCCTGCAAGGCAGGCCCACCCTTGGCATGCCGTTGCGACTTTGGGGGGTCACTCTATTCCTCCTCAGCTGGACATTTTTGGTTCTCCTGCCTTGGCTGCCCCTTCGGTTCCATGCATTCCCTGCGATGACTGTTGGCCCGTCGGACCCATAGCTGCCAACTGATGACGTTACAATTTTGACAACTGATGATTACGATGCATCTTTTCATTTTTGATGAAATTTTAAAATGTTCCGCTTTCTCGTTCTGATCAGCAATGAACCAATAAACCATAAACGCGTTTAGTACGCATCACTGGCGTTACTAGGATGTTTTCTTATCCTCAAGCCAGAGAACTTCTGACTCGGAAGTCGCCCTCGCGGAAAAAATCTTAATGTGGAAGCCTATATTTGTACTTGATTTACTTATTATAATATTACGAAACGAACTTGTCGCGAGCACTGAAGTTTATTTCGACATTTACCCTAAACTGAGACAATTGTCGGTGCTGTTCTAAAATGTATACAGTCTTACAAACAACAATACAGTTAGCTATTTAAACATTTCTTTCTGAACGAATGTAGCGTGGAAAGAAATAATTGTCACAATTTTGCGACAATCCTCGTATATCAAAGCGATAAATGTGATTCGTAGACCCTTGTGTTTGAGAGATAAAGATGTTTATCAGAGGACACGCAGGTGAACCGTCTGAATGTTGAGTGGGAGGTCTAGGAATAGGAGGGGCCTTTGGAATGAGATGATGAAAAGGCAAGAACAGCTTTTGTTTTATTAGCATCTAGCTGGTTCTCGGCGCATTGCTACTGCTGAAGAAATAATTGTGGAAATATTCCGCTCCTCCTCTCCCTTTTCTCCCTCTCTCATTTCCGTCTTCCTCTTTCTTTTGCCACTCTCTTTTCTCCGCCTCTCTTCCCCTGTCTGTTTCCCCTCTCTTTTTCCCTACCTCTTCTTCCCTCTCTTTCTCTTCCTTCTCTCTTTTTCCTTCTCTTTCTTTTTCCCTCTCTTTCTTTTCCCCTCTCTTTCTTTTTCCCTCTCTTTCTTTTTCTCTCTCTTTCTTTTTTCCTCTCTTTTTCCCTCTCTTTCTCTCTGTCTCTCTTTCTGTTTTCCCTATCTATTTTCCCTTCCTCCTTTTCCTTCTCCTCTCAGTAACTTCTCCGCCCGTTCCCCCTGTCCTCTTCGAACTCACCCCATTCACACGGCAACGCCCAACAACAATGAAGCTCAGGTGGATTGGGAATTGCATTTAATTTTACATTTAAATGAAGCGCCATCTTGTGCAGCAGCGTCATCTAGTGGAGTTACAATAATTATATTATGTCTACGTTCTTCCCGTAAGTGCAAGCAATAAGTTGACAAAGTTTTAACGCAATTGGATGAACGGTACGGCAGCGTATTCAGCACGAACCAACAAACATTTGTTTTTATATATTAGATTGATACGGAGCGAACAATCCACGCGTTGCATTCGGCTGTTTGTAAAGAGGCGAGCGATTGCGAGAGGCGCTCGGCTCGTTGGCGTCCGCGAGGCGCCCGGCGCTGCCTGCGAGGGCCAGCCGGGCCCCGACGCCTCTCCACGGCGCCCGTGGGCGAGCAAGAGTGGCCGCTGGGCGGGGCGGGCTCTCTCGCGGGCCGCCGACAGGTCGTGCGTGAGAGTTTGAGGGCTTGGCAGCGGCGGGGCGGGGGCGGAGGCGAGGGCCGGCTGGAAGCGTGGGAGGAAGCGCAAGGCGGCCCCTCAGGCCTTCCTCCTCCTCCTCCCCCTCACTGCGCCACCACCACACGGACCACTCTAAGGGTTGAGACTCTGACCACATTGCGCGTCATATCACAGAGGTCATTGTTGCAATGCAAGATTTGCAACATTCGTGTCCTAGCCTCAGCCTAACTTTTTTCCTCCACAGGAAGTAAGGTTTTAGGGTATACTTGAAGGATCTTCTAAACCAATAAACGTAAAAACAAGATTCTCTTTTTATTTTAAAGAAACAATATTGTACTTTTATATGAAATTCCATCTTTGATATTTACATTAGTAGTTTGAAAGATTTTTTAATATAAATAACACAAGAAATTTGATTTATAAAAATGTTTAACATACTTATTTTAATTAAATTCTTACAAATTCTGTTCGTGTTAGATCATTTTGATTAACATTACATTACTATCTATTGCAATAATAAAAAAACATTACTTATTATTCACAATAATTGGCTTCGGTGGGGAAATTTTGAAGAGCGCTCCTTAGGCGTCACTGCAGAGGGCACTTACATCTGTATATATCCGCTTAAATGGCAGCATACGAAATCTAGAGGTGCTTTTAGGTACATTATTGATGTAGAAACCTCCATAAATAGTATACAGTCTGAATCGTGCGCCCGTACATTCTACGGGCGTCGTAATTTAAGTTGACCTGTCATCGCCCGTAGATTCTATGGGCAACGACCTGAATGTGTTAAAATCGTCATAACAATACAGGCTATCGATACGTCGGTATTATGGCATTTCGGTTGTTAGGGAGTTTTTGCACCCTCGAACGTGAAGCACTATCGATCTTCTCCTCATGCGCAGTTCCAGTTTTGCATCACTTTAGTGCATCTGCGCTTACTGATTCACGTTCGAGGGGGCAAAAACTCTCTGTTGATATTGGCATTCGATTTCGATATCGGGATAAGATTTATGATAGTTGAGAGAGAACCGCTTGTGTTGCTGCAAGCTTTTAAGTAAGTTCCATCCCGCTGTGGTTGCGAAGAAAATACCTTAAAGGAAACAAGTAGAACACGCACTTCCTTCAGACGCATGTCGTTATGTATTAACTCCGTGGTAATTTAATTATTTATGCTGGCAATGGTTATCAGTGCTGATACCATTACAATATCTTTCGACATTCCAACATTCAGTCCTACCATATTATATTATCCACCGTCCATTCGAATACTGCTGAGTAAATAAGAAGGCGGTGGGACAAAGGCCAGGCTCAGCCGCGAGGGGGCTCCGTGGCACATTTCGTGGCCAATCTCGGCCAAATCTAATGTGAATGAATGGCCCGGGGCTTTTTGTGGCTCTTGCTCCGCCCCGCCCCTCCCCGCCCCGCCCCGCCGGCCGCTGCTGCCAGGCCCTGTACGCGGCCCAGAGAGAGGTTAATGCTTCTTGCGGCGGCGGGGGCAATTATTTCGAGGATATGCCTTCCCGTCCCTGCCCAGAGCGCTGGCTGCCTCAATTAACAATTTGTGGTGCCACGGCGCCTTTGGTGTCGGACGTAATGGCTCCCGACGCTCCCGACTTAAGTGAGAGTTGTTGTGTGTGCTCTAATATTTTTGTGGTTGTAGCTCCGATACACTCCACCGAGCGAGCGAGCGAGCGAGCGAGCGGTTGCGTCTTCTCCTTGCGATGTTTATTCCTCCCGCTCCCGTGGGAGAAGCGCGGTCGGGCAGGGGCGGCGGCGGGGCAGCGGCGGAGATGGCGCTGTGCCTGCGCACGGCAGATGCGTCTTCATTTGGGGAACTTCCACGTATCAGTAGCAGGGGAGGATCCGGAGACGAATTTTGGGAGGGGAAATTCATAATGTTTTCGTCGAATATGTCATATTGCAGGTTTTATAAAATGTCGTAGGCTACACTCAGCTCATGCTGCGATAGGATTTTACTTGTTTCAATGATATCCGAAAAAATGTTTGCCTGAAAGTCTCTGACGAGTTCAAATTAATTCAGTAAACCCTTGTTGGCGCGAACTCGCTTAACATGAATTTCGCCGTAACACGAAGAGAACTTCGGTCACGGCAAGGGATTACGGTAATACGGTAATTTATAATGCTCGGATAACCCGAATTTTTAATAATACGAATTCCGATTATATCGGTCGCTTGTAACTCGTGTTAATGAGGGTTTACTGTAGTCACTGAACAATATTAGGGGGGGGAATTCCCTCCCCATGGATCCGCGTCTGTCAGTCCCCAACACCCACATTCACATTAGCGAACAGTCAGATTACAACTACAAAGGAAATCGTTTAGTAATTTTCATGAGTGAAAAAATGAAGTGACGAATGAAGTTTATCTTATTTTTCACATTACGTAGAACGTTATTCGAGGAACAAGTCTATGTAGAGTCTAGGAGTTCTGGGATTTGGGATATGTGGTGTGTAGGTGGACAGTACTTCCCTAACAATGCTCGTTTTGGGGATGCGCTAGTCGCTGCTGGATGTTAGTTAATGCCTTATTTTACGTGGCGAGACTCGGGCCATGAGGCCCGCTCTTCCGCCTGACCACGCAAATTTCACTACGCTCCTTTCACCACCTAGTGGAGAAAGAAGGTATTATCTCGGGCGACGAAACAGGCGATTTGAATTTAGCTCAGAGGCTTCATTTAGACTTGAGGATCATTTACATGCAGTAAATCTACTACATGGGACAGCCGGCTTTATTTCCCCTCCGTAGGTAGGAGTACAAAGGATTTTTTCGCCCTTAAAAATCCACGGCTTCGATCGGGTTTGAACCCGCAGTCTAGGGTACAACAATCTGATACGCTGACCGTTATACCATCCGAATCCGAATGCGTGCGAATGAAGAGGCTGCGCTGCAGGTAATCGCTTCTCGCCGCCGCAACCACTTCCACTTCCATTAACCACCAACGCTAAATGCTAAACTCTAAACACAAATGCCGCCACCGCCAATGACTGTTTCAGCCGTCATTGGCCGCTCCCACGTGCCACCACTTGCGCCCCGCCCCTCCTCCCTCTGCGCCGCTCGCGCTTCCGTCGCCACGCCCATCGCCACTCGCGCGCTCTGCCAGCTTCATAACGGAAGCAAAGATATTGCATGTTGGAGGGAAATCTGAAGAATATATCTCTTTGTAAAATAATTAATATTAAAAGACTGTTTCAAAAAAATGCAAAAAAAAAAAAACGGACAAGAACGATAACTCTAGTATACCTATTTTCAAGTATAAGGCTGGGGAAAAGTGGAAAAAATGAATTGTTCTCTTTCGTCTGTGTATAATTTAGATGTTTGTAAACGGTGTTATGTAGAGCTTTTATACTGTAATTCCCTTTATATAAAATGCGCTGAGAAAAGACGACGATTTTATATAGATTTTTATGCAACCATTGACAAAACACCTCATCAATATGTTATTACTGGAGGTGAAATTTTCCCCCGTTCTTCATCATGACAAAAAATGACTAGTTCGCTGACAATAGAATAAAGAGAATCAAATTTCCACAATTTGGCAAATCGCCCACAACTGAAACGATACTTTTTAGAGTATAAAATTTAGGATTTGGAATTTCGTGTTCTCAACACGACATATGTTACATTTGTTGTAATCTATGAAATGATACCTTTTAGAACGTTTTGTTACTTGTTTACACTGATTCCGTAGCAGTGGTTGTGAGAAGCGTTCGAAGTTGTATCTGAATAAGCAGCTTTTTAACTTTTAAAGCTTAACAAAAGTGCGAATGTTCGCAAGCAAACTAGTGAGTTACAATCATTTTAATCAAGTCTCATAATGGTTAGTACCTTTAGGGTTTGTACCACCTGCAGAACAAAGAAAGAATGCTGGGGGTAGGTTCTCTAGCTCCGTCAGTAATGACATATGCAAATTGACAGTTGAGGGACGGCTGTGCGTACTGGCGCTGCAGCAAGACACGATGACAAGGGACCTCTCCCACCTGGCAGCCAACAACGTTCGTGTGGGAGGCTCACAATTATTATTATTTACTCACGTTGTTTTGTGAATTTCGTACGCCTATTTATATTGCTAGTTGGGTTGTGAGCCGTCACCTAACTGAGTGATTACTTTCTGACATTCGCCCCTGTCTTCGTTGGCGGCAGGAACTGAATGGCAAATCCGCCTACCGGTGGGAAAGCGCCCCGCCAGGAAGCTGCACACGAATGCATTCGTTACGGGGACATCTGAGGGGAATTGGAAAACTAAATGTATGACATTCGTAATTTTACTTTTCAGTCTTCGGAAACAACTGCGCGAAAACCTGTTGAAACACGATGTGAATTTAAAAGTTTGGATGCAAAACTATTCTTGTCTAGGAACATTAATCGTGAACTAAACATCGAAACCAATATCGACATTGCTTGTTCATATCTGCAGCCGCATGAAGAGGAAATGGAGTGCGTGAGCCGATGAAGTAGGGCCGGGAGCTCGCCCCGCCAGACGCCCGCCCGCCCGCCCGCCCGCCCGCCCGCCCGCCCGCCCGCCCGCCCGCCCGCCCGCCCGCCCGCCCGCCCGCCCGCCCGCCCGCCGCATTAGCGTGTGAATTATGGGCTGACCTTCGTCCAGATCAGCTCCTTAGCATAAATATCGGCTATAAAGTCCGCCGGCCGCCTAAGGAGCGTGGGCGCCAGCGTTGTGCAAGCGACCTCCATGCGACGCCTGGCCGCGAGGGAAGGGCAGAAGCAGCCACGGAGATTGGCAGTTCGCGTGAATTCTTTTTCGGAGCCATTAACTTTCCATTTTTTCTTCTCTTACATTTGTATACAGGATAGTGGATTCCTTTCGGACAGGAAACAAAAAGTTCGAATGTGTAATCAATTTTCGACCACGGGTTAACTGGGAGGAAGCCTCCAGCGAAATTATAAAATGTTATCTCGAGGAATTCTCTTAGGGCTTCTACTTTCCACAGCGAATGTGAATGAGCCCCATGTGCACAAACAAACGACGAACGTATATTTGGAGATGGTCGTGTTTTGCTCCGCAAAAGCGAACGCATAACTGACGAACAAATATTACTAAAGGAATTAAAACAATTACTGAAATAAATAGAATTGAAAAGCAAAACAACCAAATTCGGGGAACCTGGTCTAAATGACATGGAACAAGACTTGTTCAGGTCACGACATTTCGAGAGTCTCATCACCCTAGTATCTACGTATTTAAGTAGAGTAAACAGGGATGGAAGAATGATGTAAATTATGTACGAAGGAAATGTGGGAGTCTTTGAATTTTGTAATGCGAGTAATAAAGGAACCTTCAACCAACGCCGAAACATTAGCTCTAGTTCGCTTCCGTGGTTCGTCGTTTATATATTGTTTCATTTATAGTTCAAATGAAAAGTAAAGTAAAAACTGAATTTGTAACCTCGTATTAAATAGTTATCTACTAATAGATTTTTATTTACAGTCATTTTCACCTTCAGATAATAGTACTTTATCTTTAAGTCGTACTCCTTCTACAACATGCGAATTAAAGGCAAAGAAATATTGAATGTAAGAAACATATCGTGACTGCCAGTTTATAAAATAATATGTTAAGCTTTATTTTGTTCCATCCACTTTTCTCATATGAAATATGGTGGAAAATTAGTGGTTCTACGAATTATGGTGGAAAATTAGTGGTTCAGCCTTTCTCGTCCTAATTGATTCCTATTCTCTTTTATGTCCAAAGGACTACCAGGGCCTCTCGAGATACCTACCGTTCCTCTTGGAGGTGGTGCGCAGTACATTCGTACACCACGAACATTTCACAGATCTATCTCGCTCCTGAGCCTTCACATTATAAGCTATTTAGTATTAAAATCTAGCAACAACGCACTCCATATTACATAACTTATTCCATACTATGTATATTACTCTTTTCATACGTACGAATACGAGAAATTAAAAAAAGTAATGAGGTGGGAAGTTAATACCTAAGCGTTTAATTGCACAACATTTTGAATCGAACGTACACACAGTTTTATTCGAATAATTCCCATGTTTGGCTCGTAGAATTTAATTATTTCTTGTGCTAATATTGGTAATCAGAAATTAATTTCCATGAAAACTCAAGTATCTAGAAGTAACTAAAATACTATAATAAATTATACGAAAAAAATATTATTAGCACTTTTCATTCTTCCCATAAATTGGGAGATAGAATGATGGTACTGTAAGAAGTATTGCGGGATTTTGTAAGGAAAGATGTGAATTAACAATAAGAAAACGGTCGTACGAGGACAGCCTTGAATGAAAATTCAATCTCATGAGTGTAGGTAACGGAAGAGAATTTAAACGGGAAAGGAGGAGATGGATATGGAAGGTCTAACTGTTCTCCCTTCCATCCTTGAATGGCGCGAGATGAGAACCAGAAAATTCTTCAGCCTCACATTCCATTCTAATACCCGACTTCCCGGGCCCAAGGCCTTAAAGGCTTGCTTTAAACGCATAGTTTCGTCGCGTGGCTCCGGAATACATTGGCGCAGGACGCACAACACTTACTTACGAGCCGAGGGAAAATGTCAATTAAAAAGCCATTAGAAGATAAGTACATAGAATATTTCGCCAGGAATATAATATTTTGATTTTTTATCTCGTACTCTCGTAGCTATTGCCACATATCTCCGACAATCACGGAAAATCTTTTAGATCATTGGGGGATAGACCATCCCTCATCGGTCAGCCCTAAGGATGGAGAAAGAAACGGTCGCGCGTAGTGCGTGGCCCGTTGGTGGTGGAAATGTTCTGGCATCCGCTTGAAATTGGTCTGAAGAAAACGCCGAACAGAGCAATCACAGAGAGTAGTTGGCTTGTCGCGGCCTTTGAGCCGATAACAAAAGCTCTGCCTCCATCGGGACTCAAACCCAAGACCCCCGTTATCGAAGCTTCTGTTACAGACTCGCAACGCCGATCATTTGTAAATTACACAATTCATCTTTTTGAAGTTCTTTTAATGCAGTAGAAATTCACGTTCCTGAAACGTTTTAAGCAGACTAGTAATTATTATGAAATCTCACAATTCTGATCGTAATGTGCCATTGCGGATTTCTTTCTGATTTTTTTCTACATATTAGTTTTATGAATGTTCGCATTTCCGCAGAAATCCATCGATGTTGCTGACGAAGTCGTGAAGGGAGGTGGAGGTGCAGAAAGCGGTGCCCAGTGACTTCTGACGCGTTCACTTTGCAGGGGCGGATGGAAGCGGAAGTTCCGGAACGAAGTCGCTGAGGGCGGAAGCGACCAGATCTTCTTCCGGTGAGTGCCCATCTTGCCTATCGCTTCCACTTGCACTTCTCTCTTGCCACTTTTGTCTCGCTTCGATTGTTCACCTCTTCGATTTCTACGGGTAGAGATATGCTTGTCGAGCAATGAAATTAAGTGCCGACTTATTGGCGAAATATCTGTTGGTTTTAATGTGTCCTGTCAAGCACAGTGTCAGAAAGAAGTATTCGTTTACCTCCATTTCTGATCACTGATAAGAACGGGAGAAAGGAAATAAATTTGACTGTGCGTGTACTATTTGAAATAAATGTAATGCCGTAGCGTTCTTAATATTCAATTTAAATAACTTCAGTTTCCAAATAAGTCTACACCTACTCTAAAAGAACAGAAAATAAATAAATACATAAATTTAATGTGTTTGAGACAATTCGCTTAAAGAGGACGACGAAGGAAGAGGACGGCAAGAAAAGAGCTGAATAGAGAAGGGCGACTTGTAAAAAATGTCATTTTACAAAAAAAACGTGTCTTCGCTGCAAAAAAAAATATTGACCTGCCGCATCGTTCTCTATTTTCCTTTCCAATTTAAAATGTAGTTCAAGGTCTCGTAATATGAGGATATTATTTTTAAAATTGAAAAATGTAACTTCTGTATTTGATCCATATTTAAACGTTTACGTTCCAACTTAAATGTTCTTCTTATATACTTATTAATAGAAATAAAACCAACGTATAAAAGTACGTATTACCAAACTATTTATCGAAAAAGGTTTAGTTTGAGTGTAGAAAACTATTTAACAGATAAACAGATATTACGAGAATATATATGCTGCAACAGCACATACATTCTTGTAATATTGTTAACCAATATGTAATATTATAATTTTGAGAGTCCCGAACGTTCGGGACTTACCGTCTACCTAAGTAGACGGAGTGGAATGAAATTCAGGGAAATGGTACTGCTACAAAAGCCAGTACTCATGCTAATAATAATAATAATAATAATAATATAATAATAATAATAATACAGTGAACCCTCATTAACACGAATTCCAAGGAACCGAAATAATGGGAGTTCGTGTTATATAAATCCGTGTTATCGGAGTATTATAAATGTCCGTATTACCGTAATCTCTTGGTCAGGGCCGAAGTTTTGTTCGTGTTACGGCGAAATTCGTGTTAAGCGAGTTCGTACTAACAAAGATTTGCTGTAATAACAATAACAACAACACCTAGGGAGTAAATGGCCTTGGAGTTAATAGTGGTGCTTGAGTACCCCGTGTGCCCGGGAGCTAAGTCGGCAGTAGCCTAGCTACTGGTAAATTCCCCTCCCTGAAAAGGACGAGGATAAGGGGTCAGACGAAGAAGTACTCCAGTGCAGAGACTCAACGGCATCTTCGAAGAACGAAAGGAGAATTAATGAATATGACGGAAGAGGCACCTCAAACTCAACCGCAGCCTTTGATCCGCAGCGGGCGGCTGCAAACTGCGTGTCTCCATATTAGGGGCTGCATTCATAGCGGGAAGTAAGTAGAGAGGGAAGGGTCATGAAACTTTGGCCTTCCTGTGATGGGCCCATGGAGGGTACAGGGGAGAAACTGGGTTGGCACACCAGGACACTGATTAGAGTGGAGGCCCGAACCGTGCAATAGCCAGCGAAGGAGGCTGCCTTCAGCAGTCATTGAAACTCCCGTAGGGTTTAGTAATTCCGACTGGGTATCGAAGGTACCCCTTGCTGGACCCAAGTCCGTGTTAACGCACGGGCCCGACGATTAAACTATGCACAAAAAATGGCACAACGGAGTGATGTGTCGCGCATCAATGGATAGTATTTATAAATGGACTATTGCTGGTTGATGCGAGAATGTCATTCATTGACGAGAAGTTTAAATGGGGGGGATCGGCGAAAGTAAGAGTAGGGAGCCTCCAAATTAACGTAGGCCCAAAGGCCCTCAAAGCTGTTAAAAAGGCCCTGGCTGGGCCCTGTGGAGGATGTCGTGAAGCCACTGTGGGCCGCAGTAACAGATGACAGGAGGTAACCCATGGGTTAAGTGTGATCTGAGGACACGAATTGCTTCCTGCAAAACCTCCCTTAAAACCAACGAGCAAAATGGATTGAAATTAAATGTAATGAATCTCAGAATGCCTCGTTCTAGTAATGTCTCACACATGTTCAGAAATAGAGTTAAAGTCACCTTGTCGATGCCAGGCTATCCAACGGATGTTAGCCCCCAGGGACTCGGAGCCGACACTAGCTCGAAGCCATCGCTGGTGTTTCAACTACGCAAAATAGGAAAATGGGAGCTCAGAAATAGAAGTTTACAAGGAACGGAGAGAGTGGCGCCCTGACCGAGACACAAAGAACCATGCGAGTCAACGACGATACATTCTCAGTAGTGGAAAATTCACAGCAGAACATCTTGCTGACATTTAGGGAAATGCGGAGTTTGTTCTTTCATCTAACTATCTACTCGTACATGAAGAACTTTTAAAACCATCTAATATCCCTCAAAACGCTGGTTCTGTTAAAGGTTCAACTCTACATATTAAAACATGTCAGTGGTGAAAATTCATGGAGCTATGAAGCACACGATATGGACGTCATGCGAAATCTCCTTCGACGCGAGATAGAACGCCGACGGCTAAGCCAAGACCACCGACGACCGACAGCCAGAGTACACAGTTCAACCGCACTGTTCGCACTACGCAGAACGCACTCAAGTTCAACGAAAAATACATTATGTAGAACAAAAGTACTAAACTCAAAATGACACAAGGCGAATTGTAGCTGAGACTCTAAAAGAAAATACAAGCAGGGGCTCAACGCATTAGACGTTGCAAACGTAGAGACATGTACATAATCCATATACAGAATCGTTGCTCGAAACAGATGCGAAAAGATTCCATCGCTATCTGATTCGAAAACCGAAGGGCCAATCTGTCCCTCCTGCAATAGATGACGTCGAAACATTTTGGGCAGAAATCTGGAAGGAAAGCAGATCCTACAACAAAGACACGCCTTGGCTCCAATCTTAAGCTTATGCTGCTGATAAACTCATGGAAACAGTGGAACATGTTCACGAATTCTTGGAATAGGACCTCTTCCAAGCAATTAAGAACATGGTAAACTAGAAATACCACGGTATTGATGAGATCCACAATTATTGGATTAAGAAATTAACTGTATTACATTCTGATCTAGCAAAGACTGTTAATAAAATTTTAGAAAACCCAAAGGAATTCTCGGAATAGCTCACACGCGACATCACGTATTTACTATCCAAAGGGGAGACAAAGGACAAAGGGTGATAGCTCTCTGACGGAGAAATAAAGGACAATCACCGGTTTGGCAGTAAGGTACAAAGTTATAAATACAGCTATACCTAATAAAATGTATAGACACCAAAATAAACACCATCTGTTGCCAGTTAAAGAGATAGGATGTCGTAAAGGTTCCTACGTCTGTAAGAAAATCTTGCTACTAAATAAAGTAATCTTCAATGATGTAAGGAAACAAAAACCGTTTGAAAAGCAATTTTCTTAAAAATATCTCAGAAAGTATGTGCTGTTGATGTATCGTTATTTTCATTCTTTTTGCGTCTCCTGATACTGGCTATTGCAACTTTTTGCATGAACTAATTTGAAAATCATATTATTGCACATTTGGAGTCACCCTAGATGGCCAGTGTAGCCATGATTCAAGAAGTGACGGAAGATCGATATTATGTGTCACACGGCACCCAGTTTGAAAATTCCGTCTTATAGGAAAGAACACTCATTTTTTAGCATTACATTTAAAACAGAATGACCATAAATAATTTAAATAAAATAAAAAGCAATTGAGAAATATTTGATACAAAAAACACTGTTATACAAGTATACTTGCATGTTCGGATTGTCGGGCGAATGCTTTATGTGACATTATACACTGCGTATTGTGAAATGGAGAGTATTTTCTTCTTTCAGTTTAAGAACTGTGTGTAAGGTCTTTTTGCCAGGCTCTTCGAATCGCAGAGAGTTCATGGAGAGATTCCCAGTGAGCGCCCAACGCTGGTAGCGGGCACCGTCAAGGCTGAACTCAGCGGCTCATGAGACGGTGCAAATTCCATCCCGCAGGAGGCAGATATATTCATCGCTTAACGCCACTGAGTGTGATGCTCCGTCCGCTCTAATCTGTAGTGCCCATGATTTTCCTAATCTCTTCCAGTCGAATGTCCTGTACAGAGTGCCACGAACCGCCCGCCGTCTTTCTTTCCCATTCCATTGCATCCCTAAGCGCCAATAACTCTGGTGGTCTTAAATCACAATGAGATCAAAATCAAATCAAATCAAAATCTCAGACCACTTCGTTCTTGATTACGCTATGTAGTGTTCAACCTAATTCTCGACGTGGATTGACCAGCGAAGTTGAAGTGACGTAGCTTTGGACTCGTCTGTGCTCTTGTGCGTAGCAGGCTGCGCGCGCGGTGTTGGCAGCCCTGCGCGGGCTAGAGCCGCTTCCGCAGCGCCCCGCCCCGCGTGTCGTTCGAATCCTTTCGCGGCGCAGACCGCTTCTTCTGGCGGTTCCGCGGAACTCGAGGCGGCTCGCAAAGGTTCATAATCGCGCTGCCAGGCGGCGGCGCTGGCAACGCGCGCTCTCTTTGCCCTCCCCACGCCGCTCGCCAGTTTCCCCTTTCCTGCGGTCCGCGTTAGTCAACTGAATATATCTCACGGCTTCATGACGCCTCCTACTGCTTTACCGGTGTTTAAAAACGTATCCAGAGAAAGATTGGGTTTACCCAATGGATTTCGAACACGAATTTCAAACATATTTCAGTTTCAAAGATAACCCATGAGAAAGTAGCTCGCTCTTTGTCGCATCCATTTAATGGAAAGTGAAAGTTATATAAAGTTGCAGAAAGAATTGCTTTTTCGAAAAATCGTTTTGTGTCTCTGATACTGAAAAGTTTTTTTTCTCTTGTTCATAGAGTATAATAAAATCCATGTTTTGTACGTGTGCGTTCTTGATTGGGAAAAAGTGTTGTCCTTTGAAGGGGTCTGTCCAACAGTCCGTCAGTCCCACTGTTCGAACATCCGTCCGTGAACAATACTAAACTGTACTCAGGATTTTCACCAAAATTGATATTTACGGATCTTCAGACCTGTGTCTCCTTCAGTTTGGAACTGATAATGTAGTTTTAGAGGAAATTCTAATTGAAGGTCCGACGAATTTTTCAAAATTTTCAGAAAAGTGGCTGCACATTTTAAAATAATTTTTTTTAAATAAAGCAAAATACACTTTATTTTTAAAAAAATAAAGCAAATACAAATATATTTTCAGAATAACCTCCGAAATTTTGATTGTTTTTGACATCCTCCAACAAATACATTATTGACGAAAGAAACTTGTTTTTGATGAAATCTATTCTTCAAAATATATCTTTAAATAAATTCATATTCATTTTTTGAAATTATGAATAGTTTTGAGTAATTTTGAGTGAAACACTTTCTTAGAAAAAAATCCGTTTTATCAAAAACGGCTACAAATATTTTCTTGATTTCTTTTTGCTCGAATGAAATTTTATTAAATTATGGCGTAGTTCAAAATTTCAATTAAAAATCTTCGAAATTTTAATAATGACAAAAATTCAATTTGTTATGCGTTGGGATCAGCGTTTCTGCGGTTGGAAACCTAAAAGTCAGGTGAATAAGTCTATTGATTGCAGAACCCCTGTGCGTGGGTTCAAATCCCAGACTGGGCAAACATTTTTGCTGCTTGGAAATACTTTTTTGCAGGTTTTTGTTTGTTAATATAACGGCACTATTACAAATAATACGAGAAGGTGTATGCTGATTTAGTTCCTACTAGCCATTTTTATTTAGATATTTTGCGGAAAAAAGTGTTATGAATTAGCAGATGGGAATAATACGCTACTAGTTGATTGATATTCATATTTCCGACCTTTATCCCTTTCGCTGTTTGCAAAACATCGTCTTTTCCGTCTGGAATCTCAGAATTTTTACACGCCTCCTCAAGCCATGGCGCCGAAGGGATTCGTAAGTCGGAGTGGGAAGCTGTCCCTACTTATTTTCCGGCCAGTGTAGCTCGGGAACCCATCAGTGCTGGGTTAGAGGTTGATCGCAGCTCGTGGTAGCAGCGGTGATCCGTAGGCCGTAGCGCAGCGCGCTCCTAATGCACTGTACTCACACGCTACCTTCTGGAGTGGGGAAAGGAATTAAGGGAAGAAATGACACACGGTGTAGGGAATTCACACCATGACACAACAGACTTCAATGCCTTGCACGGGCTTTTAGGTTTGGTGTAACCGTGCCCTAGGGCACAATGCCCCACACCACCAGACTGCCACGGAATAATTAGCTTTAAAATGCAGTGAAAAGTGGAATAAATTATTGCTAAAGGGGGATCCCTCGAAAATCCTACCACGAACCACACAGGTCGTTTCTGAACATTTTACTAATTCTACTTTTGTGAGTCACTATAAAGTTCATCCGACGCTTCACATGATTCCTTTTGAATTATGAATCTATAAACGTGCATTTGTTACAATTCTGGACAAAATCTTAAGAGATCACCTTTCCCAATAGGGTGGCTCTTCATATTCATGTGGCACCGAACTTTAAGATTAACATCCTTCCCATCGATCGCCCCCACTCTACCAATCTCTGCCCAGCCCTGCCCCGCCCCACCCTGCCTTGTCCCTCCCCACCCTGCCTTGTCCCTCCCCTCCCTGCCTTGCCCAGCCTTGACCTGCTCCGCCCTGTCCTGCCCCGCCCTGTCCTGCCCCGCCCTGTCCTGCCGCGCCCTGTCCTGCCGCGCCCTGTCCTGCCCCGCCCTGTCCTGCCGCGCCCTGTCCTGTCCCGCCCTGTCCTGCCGCTCCCTGTCCTGCCCCGCCCTGTCCTGCCCCGCCCTGTCCTGCCCCGCCCTGTCCTGCACCGCCCTGTCTTGCACCGCCCTGTCTTGCACCGCCCTGTCTTGCACCGCCCTGTCTTGCACCGCCCTGTCTTGCACCGCCCTGTCTTGCACCGCCCTGTCCTGCCCCGCCCTGTCCTGCCGCGCCCTGTCCTGCCGCGCCCTGTCCTGCCCCGCCCTGTCCTGCCGCGCCCTGTCCTGTCCCGCCCTGTCCTGCCGCGCCCTGTCCTGCCCCGCCCTGTCCTGCCCCGCCCTGTCCTGCCCCGCCCTGTCCTGCACCGCCCTGTCTTGCACCGCCCTGTCTTGCACCGCCCTGTCTTGCACCGCCCTGTCTTGCACCGCCCTGTCTTGCACCGCCCTGTCTTGCACCGCCCTGTCTTGCACCGCCCTGTCTTGCACCGCCCTGTCTTGCACCGCCCTGTCTTGCACCGCCCTGTCCTGCCCCGCCCTGTCCTGCCTCGCCTGGCCCTACCTTCTACTGCCCTACCTTGCCTTGGCCTGCCCTACCTGCCCGGCCCTGTC
Source organism: Acheta domesticus (assembly GCA_031308135.1). Lineage (NCBI taxonomy): Eukaryota > Metazoa > Arthropoda > Insecta > Orthoptera > Gryllidae > Acheta > Acheta domesticus. The sequence goes on along the minus strand of JAHLJT010009436.1, from coordinate 179,729,829 downwards.
TTGCCCTTCACTGCCCTGATTTGCCCTGTCCAATGCTGTCCTATCCTCCCTTGCATTGCCCTGCCCTGCCCTGCCTCGTCCTGCACTGCCCTGCCTTACCCTGCACTGCCTTCCTTTGCCCCGCCCCGCCCTGCTCTGCCTTGCCCTGCACTGCTTTCCCCTGCCCTGTCATGCCATCCCCCCTTGCCCTGCTCGGCGTTTCCCTGTCATACCCCCTCCCTTCCCCTGCCCCTCTCCGCCGTATCTCTATCCTAACCAGCCCAGCCCAATCCTGCCCTGTCGTGCCCTATAGACTCTTGTGCCCTTGAGGCCGCCGCTTTCCCCTTCGGCCGCACCTGCGTCGCTTTCTCTTGTCTGTTCTTGTCCCGTCTTTGGCCCAGGGTTCTATGGAAAAGTCTAACCACTACTCAATACTAAATTGTTTTAAAGTTTTCGAATAGATCCAACGAAACAAGTAAAGTTCCTGATAGAGAGTCCACGATGTATTTCTTTACTATTTTTATATTTTATGAAAATAGAAGTCAGTCACCTAGTCTAAAATATTTAAAAATGTTAATATAAATGTTCGTATGCAGCAGTATTTAAATATGAGAATATTAACAGCTTAGATATACATGCGTATTTGTGATAAACACGTAGGAGGGAAAATTAAAATTAAAATTTCAATCATTGAATTCATGTATCTTTCTTTAATATGTAGATACTATAAATAAATGTAATTTTTATTAGTTCCCAGCTCTATCCTTACTAAATTTTCAAATTATCTGCCGATAAATATTCGTAAAATCTGATCAATACAATGAAAATATTTTTCATTTCACTTCTTGGTTGCTTTTCCGTAGTTCGTTTCTATTTTACGTTTATTTTACTGCTAACTGTATGTTCTTAGTTTGCATATCCTAATATTTCAAATGATATTTTTCTAATGGGATATTCAAGATTAATATTACCCATTGCTAAATAAAATCCATGTTTGCATTCGTTTTTTACTTTCCTTGTGTGTGGGAGCGTGCAAACGAGTCGCAGGTAGGCAATAAACGTAGCAGCAAAGAGATAGCAGGCAGTGGAGGAGTCGTAGAATTCCTGTGTTCCCATGTTTACGGAACAATGCCACGAGGTCTTTACAGCGTTCAGTGAAGCCGTGTTGACGTTTATACATATTCATGAATGCACTGTTTGGAACGAGAGGGACTCCTAATTATGTAATGGGAGGAAACTGTTGCTTTATCGTGAGAATAGAAGCCCTGCCCAACGATGATTGATGAGAATAGTTTCGGATTTTCTGATTTCGTGTGAGTGCTCCCCGAGAGAGGTTTGACACATTAAATGTAACGCAGTTAGAAAAGTTCTCAGCGTCACTGCGGCGTCAGCAGAAAGTTGTGCCTCGTAAACCATTCCTATTTATTTTGTAAGAAGAAATCATAAATGAGAAGTATAATGCACAAGTACCGAAATAGAATACACATGAATTGTGGAATTTAGTATCTTTCTATTAATATATAATTATTTATCGATAACTTTAATTTCTAGCTTGCATCTTCTAACAGGTGCTTTTGTTGTGAGTAAACAAAAATATAAGTATATTGAGCAATTTGAACAAAATACGATGCAATTCTAAATAGAATGTATTAAAGGAGAGTGCGGTACAGTACACTTATTGGTAATTGAAGCTTGCACGAGTACTTCAAAAAACGATTGTCTTTCAAAGGAAACGCATTTGTCAATGGGCTGGACAAAGGGTCACTCACTCCATGCTGGACACTGAACTTTATCCGCTGTTCTGGAAATAAGATGATCCCGACTAATTGCCCTGCAAGGGGTGTGTGTGTGGCGAGGAGTTGATATATGATGAGGGGGTGAGCAGTAGCTGGCCACAGCGTGCGTGTTCGCTGCAGCAGCAGAGCCATGTGGAAGATGATTTCGAAGGCACCTGCCGGCGTGAATGGCAGGGCCGTACCTCCGGTAGGGGGTGGAATTTTCGATGGGTGAAGCGGTGTCGGCGGCGCGGCGGGCGAGCAACGGCGGGCGGCTGCAGCCCAGGCGGCGGCTCCCGGGGCGATCGGGCAAGCGGGCGGGCGGGCGGGCGGGCGGGCGGCGCGCCTAACGGACTGCGGACCCTCGCGGCATTCCGATGTGGCGGCGGCGGCGGACAGCCCAGCCCAGCTCAGCCCAGCCCAGCCAATACCTTCCATTACTACAGGCCTAACAACTGAATCTGTGACGTCAGCACTTCTATGCTTTTCGCTACGCCATTCCAATACAGGTTGTTTTGAACACAAAATTTATTTAAATTGTATATACATAATTTTTTTATCGACAAACCCTCGTTAAGTATAAATGGCCTTGGAAACGGAAGACTGATTTAAGACCGTATCTTATGAAATAACTTTTAACAAGGCTTCAAAGTATTCCATATTATTTAATACTTTACCTATTTAATAGTTTACGTTTGAACTTTCAATGAAAATAGATTCTTCAAATTGTGTTGTTAAATGTAAGCTAGAACTGAACGTAACTTTGGAGGTAGAAAGCTACATTTACTCTCTAAACAAGGTGCCATCTCAGCATTTGCTCAGTAAGTAAAGGGAAACTAGACGAAACTTCCAATAGATAAGGAAGTCTTTGAATCGAAGCTGTTTCCAATTCGTAATTGAAATTTATGTTTCACCCATATTAATCTATTAAAAATGTTTAACCCATTTTAATCTATTTTAAGTTATTCACTTATTATTTTTCTACAGTCAGGAACAATGTTTCCTTATGTTGGATTCGGATTACGTTGATTTGGTGGAAACATGTTACTTCTTATGACAAATGCCCACTTCTTTGGCAGCATTTCAGCCTTTCGAAACGAAAATACCGCTGCTCGTGGTCCCCGCCTCGAAGAATTTCCCCGACATTTGGGGTCCCAAAATTAAAAACCCACAGGCTGGATTTTAAGTAAGTAATAATTTAAATATAAAGTTAATAAACACAACAGAAGAGCACCAACACCATCTAATGTAATCTAAACTGAGATTGCATTGCCATAATCGGCGTTCGTACTTCTACATCACAAGCCGTTATTGACGTACTCGTTAGGTCTGTAGTTAAAGAAGATACTGCCCCCCCCCGGCAGGCTAGCCCAGCCTAGTCTAGCCCAGCCCAGCCCAGCTCAGCCCAGCCCAGCTCAGCCCAGCCCAGCCCAGCTCAGCCCAGCCCAGCCCAGCTCAGCCCAGCCCAGCTCAGCCCAGCCCAGTATAGCCTAGCCTAGCCTAGCCCAGCCCAATTAGCCTAATCCTGCCTAGCCTAGCCCAGCTGCGCCTAAATCAGCTCTGCCCAGCCCAGCCCAGCCCAGCCTACCCTAGCGCAGCCCAGCTCAACCCCACCTAGCCTGGTTTCGCCCAGCCCAGCCCAGCCTAGCCCTTCCCCACCCAGCTTCTCACAGCCCCGCCAGGCCTCACCCTGCCCAGCACAGCACCGCTCGACCCCGCCCCTCCTGCCGCACCACGCCCCATGCCGGACCCCCACGCTACGCTCGCCCCTCACTCGATCCACCCCACTCACTCTTTTGCCCTCCCCACCCTCCCGCGCCCGCCCGCCGAACCTCAAAGAGGATACCAACCTCATGGGGTTTGTGTTCCCCAATCACATCATTGTTTTATTGCACAAATTCAAGACATTCTAAGCAGCCGTCCCCTCGCTGGATGTTTCCGACGCATGTGCACGTATCGGGGCAACATAATGATCAACTACAGTACCGGCAGCGTATAAGCAACTCTGACAGTTCAATGCGCTGTCGCCATACACTGCTACTCACGTGGCACACCTACATCATAGATAAAGGAAATCTCACAACATTAACACTTACTGACAGGCGACGACAAGTCTTGATGTCACGTTCAAAGCCGAACCTTATCTCCGCAGAGAGATGAGCGGTTACGCTGTACCCTCTCCATGAGAAAGTAAACAGATCCTCGCAAGCTTCAGAGCAGGTCACAAGACGTACCACAGCACGTGGAGAGAAAACCAATAGTGTCGCTTACAGGCTGCCGCTACTGTTCAGTGATAGTGATAGCATACCTCTCGATTGGGTAATCTTTCAAATGCATAAAGAAAGCACGCATTCACTTGCAACCCTTCATTTAACGTAGTGTTGCTGGGTTTGATTGCTACTGTACTTCGCCAAAAATTAATACTGAGAGACAGCCTTTGAAGCTCCTTGCTTGCGGTGTTGAGACGGAGAGCGGGAGAGAGGACGGAGGGGTGGAAGTAAAGTGTATGTGTGCGTTCAAGACGTAAGTGGAAATGGTGGTTTTTGTTTCGTGATAGAGTTTTAACATATGTAACAACACATGCATTGAAGTTACGATACAGAGAGATTCGAACAATATTCGATCACCAGTTGTTTACTTCAGACTTACTATGCAAATCAAAAGTTGTGTTAGCTTGATGCTGGTTTCAAATCTCGCGATACGCAAAGGAAGATGGAGAATGGGGATAACGTCATGCAATGGATTGTTTTAACCTTTCGTTTCCTCATGTTACTTACACATTCCTCAACACGGCGGCAGACTATGAGAGTAAATTTCTACGCCTTGTGAATCCGGTAACCATTTTGTATCATAAAGCGTTAAGCATTGAACGAAACAATAGAAAATCCAAATCTCAGTACTACACTGTGAGTTTCGTGTGAAATAAACCTCTGGAATAGTATATTCTTTAACGAGCGCATAATGATGGCAATTATTCACGAGTTGATGTTTACGACAGGAGCGTCATAGGAGCGACTATAAGGGTTACTATCTGTAGGTAGTAATCCTTGTATCAAACAATGTATCAAACAGTGTTTGTACAATGCGTTTCTTAACATTGAGTAACTCTTGCATTTACTAGGGGATTTGTACTGTTGAGAAAGTTCTGTAAGTCAAGAAACCCATCTCGCTAAAAGAATTCTCCCTTTTATTCTTTCTCCACTCGATAAATGTTGTTTAAAATTGTTCCGTATACTTTGTTGATTTTTCTGGCAATAATTGTAGAGTTGTCGAATTCGCTATTTCCTGCAGTTCAGGTGGAGTACAATTTTCATTGTGACTGTCGCTGTCTTCAAGATTCATTTTCTGTTGAATGATCAATGCGAAATGTAACAAGAAATACGAATTCAACAATGTCTATTTATTATTTTGATTTTGCACTAGACTTGTGAATGAAGCTTTTTTGGAGTTGGCCTCACTTTGGTAACGAAATAGCAGATTCTCTCACTCAAAATATTAGTTTTCAGAAAAAACTGTCTGTACATCGACGGTCTGTAATCCTTGAAATAATTAATGTTAAAATCAGAGAATTTATATGTAACCTTCGCCTAATCTACATTTATGTTTACAAACCGGCAAAATTCAGCTCCAAACTCATTTATACGTCAATAAAACTTGACAAACAACACAAAAATGCACGTTCTCACAAGTGCAGGGCCTCAAGATGTCGGCATTTTTTTCGAGACGTGTTATCAGCTGACATTTGAGTTTCCGGCGCCGCCGTCACTGACCAATCAGAGGACTATAAAGAAGCCTCGTTCACAAATCTAGTGCAAATTCAAATCATGCGCCCAGGAAGTGCCCGGAGGAGGTCGGAAGCGTTCACTTCCCGGCGGAGGCGCGGAGCCGCGACCCCGCCCGCCGAATGCAATAACTGACGTCGTGAGCGCCCGCGCGGCCGGGGGGGGGGTCGCGAAACGACGAGCGGAGACGGGGAAAAGCGCCTTCGGCCAGAGCGTTGGCACATCAACTTCCTCTGTCGTCATAATCTTCTCTGCTTTACGGAATTAATACCACATTACATTAGCGTACCCGTGCGAGAACTCTCTCTTGCTATACCCCACCCTCTTCCTTCTTTTCCCATTTCCTGTTATATATATTTTTCTTCAAGATCCCCTTATTCTCCGTCACCTTGTTCTATATGTCACATTGTAATTGATAACAATATAATACACTCTTCTCAATACGAACTATTCTTATTTAACTTGATTATTGAGCAAAGAGGTACAACCGTGTAATTCAATCGCGTAGAATATCAATTAATTAGTAATTTCACATACAGTTGCAGATTCCACAGGCTCTGAATAGGTGGGGTAGAATCAAGAAGCGTCGAACCAGCAAAAATGTAATAGAATGATCAAGAAGAACGCTTCATTTAGGAGTTATTTAACGATAACGACTCAAAAATCCTGGCGCGCGTTGCGGGTTGCATTTTACATGAATATATATATATATATATATATATATATATATATATATATATATATATATATATATGCGTTTTTTAAACATATCCTTCATATTTTTAAAGTCAAAGGGCAATTCGTCACGTCTCCTTGAAATTCTCTTTCTTCAAGACTTTATAAAGATTGGTTGCATGCGAAAGCCGCAAAGGGAAAGAATATACTACTGAAATAATATAGGAGACGATTCGCCGCATTTCCCTGCAACCTATCGCCGGACTTGAGCTGCACAACATTCCCACCGCCGTCTCCTCGGGAGTGGCTCGGGGCGCGGGGCGCTGGGCGCGGACCTGGCGCGTAGCCGGTTGCGTTGCCGCTTCGAGTGGCTGTGAAATCGCCTCGTCCAACTTAGCCGCAATCGCGGAGGACGTGCCGAGTCGTTGAGGGAAGCGCGCAGGCCGGCGACGCGTTGGCGCTGCCTCGTAAAGCCCTGCGCCTCCCCTCGCCCCGAGCGCGGGGCTGTCGGCGCTTCAGGGGCCGTATTTTCCACACGAAACTGCGCGCGCACTCTCTTCTTCCGGCGGACGGCTACAGAGTTGCACATTGAACGACTCGCGCGTACAAGTTGTACTCGCCGAGAAGCAGCGTGTCTATCGGGTTTAATAAATATTCAGCTTTCTAGGCAAAGTGCCCGCTTTTTGCCTTTGAGTCTACTTCCCTGTCGCAGAGGAGTCGAGTCGCGTTATTTCGATTATATTATTTGAGTTATTAAGTAAAAAGAAGAACAGTATCTTTATTAGAAAATGTATATTTTATACTATGCTAAATTGCGTCTAATTGGCGAAGATAACAGTGGGATAAGTAGGATTTTAATGATTTCAAAAAGATTAATAACATGAATTATATGCTGTCTGTTAAACAAATTGTTTGAAGAAGAGTGCTAAAAGCAGGTATGAGATTAATCAAGAGACAAAAAGTTTTATTGTTATACAAACAAGAATCTTCGTAAAGTTTCTGATTACTTTATAATCAAGGTGACTAGGTTTTGAGGGAACCGCACAATAAGTTGGAGAAGAATACTTGAAATGCTCCGGAAGAGGAAATAAATTGTGTTACGTGTTAATGAACGTAGCAGAGTTAAAATCTTTTAGTTCCATCTATATTTCATCTTAGGAAGTAAAAAAAATCATATCAATAATAGAAATAAGAATAACAATTTTTTAGGTATAGAAAAATTATTTAATTTGATATTTTTTTCAAAATTCATTTGTACTTGTTATCCAAACCAGGATGATTCCTGTATTTATTTTCTGTTTTTTATTCTAAATGTGACGGGACGTTTTGATCTAGTTATTACTTCAATATATGGTTCTAGGCGTTTGGGTTTATAAAAAAACTAACCAATCTTTCTGTAGCGTATATTTGACTGCTAACTTCTTCAAGCCCAAATATTATTATTTTTAGAACGGAACAATGAACTCAGGGGAAAATAATACATCAGTGACTAAACTGTGCACATTTAACACGAGAAAATACAAAATAGGTTCATTCAGGATCTCTAACCTAATCTAATCGGTTCGTGAAATGGAAAGCTGAAATGTTTTCACATCATTATGTTGCTTTCACAGAAGTTGCATACATTATTTTAGTACGAATTTGGATGCAGTCTGAAGATTGTTTGTAACATGTTTTAAGACAGCGAGACAGCATGGGAATTTTATTTAACACTCGTCAAACTGGAAGAAAAATTGTGAATTTAATGTGAAGAATAAGAAAAATAATATTCCAGTATTTTTTTTCGAGAGCCGGACTTGTTTTGTTTCGTTCCCCTAATCAGATATATTAAAACATAATATCAATGCGACTATGAAAAGTAACATTCACCTCCTAAATATCCACTCAAGGTCAAAAAACCCATGATATAAACATGACTGTCAAGAGTACCGCAAAATTCTTTCACAAAATAATTCCTTGGATCTGTCAGTACTGTTATGCAAATGCTTAAGGGTTAGCGCCATCCGTGTAGCTACCCAACACCTGCTGTGCATCGTGCCGTCGCGTCGTTTTCGCAAGTCAAGCGGCGCAGGCGGCGTGGAGCCCAGGGCGCGCGTCCTCGGCGCCGTCGCCGACTGACGAGGAGTGCGCTGCGAGGCGCTTGCCGCTGGAGTCCCTAGATATAGAGGGTACCGCATTCCGTTGTTCCACTGATCCCACCATTTTATATCCAGATCTCAGGAGAATTGGAACTGTGGGATATTCTGCGTGTTAAGAACCAAGAGTCTATTCCAAATCAGTAATAATGATCTTAAACATCTCCATAACGTCGCCAATTGTAATAATTTTCCTTCAGCTTCTAATTGCTGCCTGGCGGGGCTGTCAGGTGAGAGGCTATTAAATGGCGGCGGTTGCGCTACTCTCTGTATCTAGGGACTCTAGTTGCCGCTTGAGTCCCTACATACAGAACGTAGCACATTCAACGCGCTAGAACAGTGGTGTTATGGTCTTCTACTGGTGGCAGTGGCGCGCGTCGTGACACCGTGGCATGCCACGAGCTTCTCTGCGCAACTAGCGTCGGGAAAGAAAACTATAGTAACCCCACCGTTTTACACTAGGGATGGCGTTGTCTCTGGTGGCAGGGTGATGAACTGCGAGGAGGGGCGATTTCGTCGTGGCACTCGTGCCACGGACTCCCGCTCGTGGCATCGACCTTGGCAACACTGAGCTAGAATGTACTAGAGAGGCTGACCCTGTGGTTTCAGGGCTCTCGGTGGACGCTCGCCGAACTAGGGGCCGCCATGTTTTTGCAGTCAAAACACGAGAAGTGCCTGATGGTGGCTTTGTACTGAACGTTTGTACTGAATCGATGTGTTGTTTGTATCGGATCTTATTTCTATGCCTTTTCGTTTATCTGTATTTAAATTATATTAGTGATTAGAATAATAATATTACTTTAGTATGTTCGGCATATAACTGTAAAAATAACTGTAAAAAAGTCAGCAAACCACAAAAATATCGTTTTTCAAGTTTGCCGCCTTATTTGTGATCTGTTTACTTCTTATTGCAATTGCATTCACTTTCAGGCGTTATGCTAACAGCAACAACATTTCAACAGCTTCCATTGTTATAATAATAACCGATACAGGAAGCAACGTGTTTTTAATTTTTTTTAAATTCGTTCTCCTTACATATTGTTATTTCGTTTTTAAATGATTGGTTATTGGTCGTGAAACACAGAGAAAGAGGATTTACATTACCCGCTACCTCTCGGCCGTAACCAGTGCCAAAAGGAATACTAGAATACTCTGTTTCTTCAGAGGACGCTGCTTTGACTGCAAAAACATGGCTTCTATTTGCTGCAAAGATGGAGGCGCTTCAGCCACTGTGTATAGTATATTCTAGCTCGTTGAGCACATTCCTTTGCCCCGCCGATTCCGCCATTTTGTGTCCAGTTGTACTGTGTGGTCTTCCGGGTGAGTTGGAAACCACCAATCTACCAAAAACCGATGATAATTCTATACTGGAAACTCTCCATAATGCCTTAGATTGTTATCATTTCTCCTTAACTCCTGAATGCTGACCGGCGGCAATATCGAGTGAAAGGATTTTAAATGGCGCGGTTCAGGTTGCGGGGCTCTCTGTATCTAGGGACACTAGACGTCGCTGCCGCCATTGCATTCGACGTCCACGACTTCCTTCCGTCAGCAAGCTGTACTTACTAGCTTCATTTTGCTCATGCTTTCTTTGGCATTCTTTTAATTTGTTCTGTCGCTGTTATAAATCCAAATCAGAGGCATTTGGTTTAGAAGAGCTGATTTCACCAATATAAACAGCACTTAAAAGTTACTCCTATAGGCGATCATGGATTACTTTTGGGGGCTCGTCAACCTTGATATGTTTTGTGCACTATGTAATAATGTACTATTTTTACTAAGCAATTGTTTCCCATATTAGAAATTGATAATATGAAACATTGTGGTTTTGTGGTACCAGATGACCTGACCAGATGACATGAATGGTACCAACAAATATGATATGCTTTTGAATTGGTATAGTTTTTGAGGTCAACATAGCTCAAGAATTTGATGTCATAAAATTTGCAAATATTTTACATGTAAGTTCTTTAGCTACTTACTCTTCGCATCATTTTACGTCTTTGGACTACATTTCTAATACAATAAACTTCACCCCCTGAGGGAGAACTAATTGTTTTGTTATTTAAGGTCGCATCAGCTTCTAGGTCATTAGTGACCACTATTGGATTTAACGTTATGGTATGAGGATGAACCGATATGGTGATGATAGGGGGTGAAAGGACAAACACATACAACCATGCCCGAGGCGGGACTCGAACCAGCGACCCCTCGGTCCGAGATCACTAAAGAATTACTGCTTTAGCGATCTCGGCCACGGGGCCGACAGAACTAATTTTGTTTTGCTTAACAACAACTCATTTACTGAAATGGTGCTGTAATTAAAACGATCACACAGATAGCGCGCAGATAAAGGAGTTTGCAGCAGTAGAAGGCGTGTGACGGCCGGCACTCGTCCCCGCCCCGCCCCGCCCTGCCTTCCACTCACAAGCCCCTCTATCTGTCTGGGCCGAATGTTAACCTTCCAGCGGGCGCGTGTAAAATTGTCACACCAGCAGGCGCGTGTCGTAAATTTTACGTTATTCAATAACTTCTGAATAAAACAAAGAAATTGTAGAACAATGCAATTTTATGTTCCATTGTAATATCTAAGAATGCTTTTTACTAGCAAAAAACATATCTGTTGATAATTATTCGTATTTAGTATCAGAAAGCTCTTGTTCCGATCCAGGATCGTGCTGATGCTCGACTCTGTTTTCAATACTTAGGTCACTGACACTATCACTATTCAATAAATGATCTTCCTCCCGATCAATATTGCGTACATGTGTAGTGATTGATTCATTGTTTGCGATTCCGGGCGCGTCAACTTCAGATATATATAGTCCCGTATGTGTAGTGCGTGTTTTCCTCGGGAGGTAGCAGTGATCTTTTCGCCGCTGGATGGCGAGATCCGGCGCCGACCTACCGTCGACTAGCGGGGTTTTCCCCTCATCCAGGTATCTCCCAGCAGCGGGGCACCGCCCCAGCCGGGACAAGCTATAAGCTCCCGACCGGTCCCCCGGCATGTGTGGTAGTGTAGTGCATGTTGGTGTAAGTTTGTGTGTAATGAGTGAGCATAGGACGAGGAAGAGGAAAGAAAGATCGCGCGCGGTCCGTGACCCGTTTGTTAGGGCACTGCTCCGGTATTCGCTCGGTGTTGATCGGAGAAACCACGGAAAACTACCGAGCAGAGCAGCCGGCCGCTAGAATGCTCCTCCAGACAGCGACTGAATTCGACCTAGCCGATAAGCTAGAGTCGAATATCTTGTCACCCCGTCGGGACTCAAACTTAGGACCTCCCGGTCAGAGGGACTGCAGTGTATGTGTAGTATTATGAATAAATTGTAAATGGTTGGATTAACAGCTTAGTGTTGTCGTGATTCTTCTCGTGAATTTCTGAACGGGAGTGACGGTGGCAGTGGCGTCGCAGGCCGAGGGCGAGCGGCGGGCGGCGGGCGCTGCGCTGCGGTCCGCGTGTCCCGCGGCGGCCGCGCCATCCGGAAGACGCAGCGCTGCGCTGCGCGGCGCGGCGCGGCGGCCGAAGCCGAACGGTGCTGTTGCTGCCGCGCGGCGACGCCACTCGGTCTGCGGCGTCGCGCTGACGTCAGCGCGCCCGCGGCACATACGCCACAAAAAGCGGCGGTGGCGGCGGCGGCCGGCCTTTTACATAACGGACACTTTTAGACACCTGGCTTGTAAGTTCGCGGAGGAGCGCCGCCAAACGTATCATTTGCGGCTGGGCCTCGAGATTCATTGAAGGAATTAAAGTTCCAATGAAGCGGGAAATGCGGACTTGTTTGGACGCCGCGACGCGCCGCACCGCGTCGCTCGGAGACTGCGCGGTCTCGGCAGCCAGCCTGGGTGTGCGATCGGCGCTCAATCTCAGGGCGAGCCTTTTCCTGCCCTCGGCTCCATCGAATGGGGCCCGGACTGCATCTCTTCGCTTCTCTCTCCCAGCGTAGTCACGAGTCGCACGCTTTCGTGTGTGCTGGGTACAGCTGTTATGCGCACTCGTCCGTCTTCGTCATTGAACGAGTTATGAAACAACTTTGCCATTCAGTCTTCGTGTAGGATTTCCGTCGGGACTCGAACGTAGGACCTCCCTGTCAGAGGAACTGCAGTGTATGTGTAGTATCATGCATAAATTGAATAGTGACCCTGAATAGAGATCTAACCCACAAAAGGAAGAGTATTCAGGAAATAGAAGAAACCTCTAATCAGTGCAAATTAATTTATTTCTGTAAAAAAATACATACTATCAATATATTGTGAACTGTGAATCATTCTGAAGTCAAATTTTAGTCAAGGCATTACCGCTCGTAACATACGCGCATCAATCCGACATCTTGCTGCAGATAGATCACTAGTCGCCAATACGAAAGCTTTACCGAAAGAATAACTAACTTTGTGATGGCCGATGCGCCCTCAGAATCGAGAGGACTGTGTATTACGTCCAGTAGGTCACTTTACAACTGAAAACTCAACTTTCGAATTTTTGTGGGTTGGATCTGTATTCGGGTTAACTACTCAATTGTAAATGGTTGGTTTAACAGCTTAGTATTGTCGTGCTTTTTCTCCGCAGGCTTCGCTTGTCGCTGTCGCTTCAGTCGATTAGTGTCTTTAAATTCTCTAATTTGTTGTTTTTGCTTTTGTTTTCCTTTTCTCCTCTCCCCTTCTTATTTCAGAAGGTAGCGTTGTATGTTTGTGCACGAGTGTCATTTACACTTAGTTCTTCAATACTGTACCATTTTTTATTTCCTTTTAATGGCTGATTTTGTTGTGTTTGGTTCCATGTCGCATCAAAACAGCCGCGAGGAGATCCTACCTCGTTCGCGCATAATCCGGTGAATCGACTTCCTTCAATAACGGCACCACCCGAACTCTCCTCTTCACCAGAGCCGCTGCGGGGAGGGAGCCGCGTGTGGCGGGGTTCCGCCCCCGCCCCGCCGCGGTGTGCGAGCGGCTCAAGCTCTCGGCGCGGGCCCCTCCGCTGTCGCTCCTCGCAGAAACAGGCATTTGGCAGTCAAAAATGGGTCCGTAAAAATTCTTGTCGATGGACTTGCTTAATCCATCTCAATTGGAAATGTGGTACTCGTATTTCCTGTGTGTGTGTGTGTGTGTGAGAGAGAAAGAGAGAGAGAGGGAGGGAGAGACGGAGAGAGAGAGACAGAGAGAGACGAAGAGAGAGATAGAGAGGAGAGACGGAGAGAGACAGAGAGACGGGGAGAGAGAGATAGAGAGGAGGAGAGAGAGATAGAGAGATAAAGATATGTTTCTGATGGAGTGCCCAGCGACACTGCTGCTTCGTATTCAATCAATATTTCTTTCGACGAAACAATAACTTGCCAAAGTATAACATTTTTGAACTACCGTGATAACATGTATTCACATTAAACTCTATTATGTATTATATGTGTGATTGTGTCGTAATTTTGTTTACAATAGTGGAAGAAAGGATTTTTTTATTTTTTCATGGTTGAAAATTGTCAATAGTTCAGTAAGAGTCACTTCAGTACGACAAACATCCATCGGTCAAAAATTTAGCCAACCCATCAGCTAATTCATCAGCACTGAATTGAATTGAGCTGAAGCCTTATTTTACGTGACGAGACTCGGGTCACGAGGACTGCCCTTCCGTCTGACCACGCACATTTCATTAAGCTCCTTTCTGAGGGGGAAAGAAGGTATCAGTACTCTTTCAGACAAGGAACACACTACCTATTGGATAGCGGGGCAATGTGATGTCAGCTCTCGTAGAGCACGGAAGGTGAACGAGTTGCCAGACGAGAGCTCACTGAGTTCTCCCCCCAACCCCACCCTCAGCCTAAACCTCACCCGCCGCGCCGCACCGCCGCCGCCTCCGCCGCCGCCAGGAATTTGGCATTGGGATTCCGCGCGTCTGGCCCAGTCGCCCAGACGACCGCCCTCCCGCCCGCGCCTCCCGCTCCCCCACCTCCCGCTCCCGCTCCCGCACCCGCTCTCGCCCCCGCCCCCGCCCCCGCCCCCGCCCCCGCCCCCGCTCCCCGCTCCGCACCCTGCCCCGCTCCCGCCCCGATTCGGGCTTAACCATTAAATTTAGGGGTATTGATGAGTTTACTTTGTTGAATGCACTTTCCCGCATATAGTACCCATGAACATACAGATTCTGCTTTCAGGATAATTATGACAACACCGATTTGATATTTTGTTAGGCAAAGAGTTTACGTAATGTTACAGATATGTACGGTGTCTTTTAAAATATTTGCATGTATATTTTTTCTCGTTAAAAGTATTCAGTCACAACAAATAGGGTTTCTGGTCACTGTGCTTTTCGTGCGAGTTAAAGAATGTACAAGTATAATCCTGGCAAGTGCATGAAAGAAAGAGTTGAATGGAATATAAGTAAGACAAGATATCACGATTGAAATCCGCGGCGTCAGAAAACATTAGAAACAATGGTCTTACAACAAAATTAGCATAAGATTATGCTAATTAAATGATAATGCATCGCGGGAAAATAAAGTTCATTATCGAGTGTTGATGGAGCTAAAAAACTTCATCACACAGAAAAGCGTGATACTTCTCACGAGTTTATCATTACTAAAAGTTTTTACGTGTTCTACACTTTTAATATAATTGGTTTCATCAAATGTTGATTAAACTCTAGCTTTTGTCATCCGTACGGTTACAAAAGCAGTTACGAATGCAATCAGTTATTTTTTTGATTTTCACTACAGTCACTATATTCAACTGTTACACATATCTTATAGAAGTATATTTGAAGGTAATTTCTGTTATTCAGAAGGTCATTATAGAATACGGTAAGCTTAGAACTCTGAATATGCTGAACCAACAAAGGGGGAGGGTGAAAACAATGCCAACAAGAAAACAAAGACGGAAAAAAGATTCATGATGACGGAATCTTCGCGGAATTTTCTTTATTCATGTAATTCGAGTCTTATATAATAATTTAAAAATATTTTCCCCCTTTAACACGCACCCTTAAGTGTGAAGATGTTTGCCATTTCTCTTAAATATTAATATGAAAATCATATTTATTTTATTGCATTTTATAGCTGAAGTATTATTGTTGTGAAATCTCTCTGGGAATTCTAATTTCCCATCACAATTTTTCTCTTCTAGAGAATTATCTTCTTAAATGAGATCTAATTTTGTTTACTAACATATTAATTTTGGTTATGACATATTCTGATAGAAAATATTAGAGAGACTCGAAAGAGTAATATATGCCGCAATATTCTAAAACCTTTAAGTCATGGGAGTTAAGGGTTTGAGAAAATTTAGCCCATTATGTTAACCAGAAGGGCTAACATAAAACCCCTAAATATAGAACAGTGATTTTTTCTTATCATATGAATGATGACCTTGGGTCAATGCTATGCCACAATACGGAGGTTGTGAGAAAACGGAGAGTAAAGGTTTAGACATTGCATTCTACACATTGGAAGAAAGAACACTAATTTATGAATTATACTGCCATTTTGGGACTAATTTTTAAAATAAAAAAACACGTCGAGATACGTCTATAGAGCATCAAAAACTCTAATATCCCAATTTCATCAGAAATGTGGCATAGCATATTATTGCCCCAAGGTCTTCAATTAGATTGCGAAAATATTAACATCTGTATTTAAAATTATGAAAAATTCACGGCTTGGAATAGAAGAACGAGGAATATTTTCGACTTCTAGATGACCTAAGAATTTTGTTGAATTGAATTTCGTCGGAGGAGCAGATACGAAAGGTTTCATGTTGTTCTCCGGGCAGAGCAATGTGCTGATGTAGAATCATTGTCTTTTTGTTCAAGTAATGTCAAAGTTATTGTAATTTTAATTTGTGACTTAATTTCGTAGGAGTTTGAGCTTCTTAATTGTTATTAACGCTAATATGACGGTCTTTGATTGACGTTAGCATGTAAAGAAGGAACGAACCCGAAAAGGCTTAATGAAGAAAATGCCTCACTCCAAGGGCGCGAATACTGTTTGTTCTTCATGAGCCTTTCGTCACTCGGAGTAGTTCATCCGGCGAGACATGTGAATATCTGTGAGAAACTGAGAAACTCACTTTCGCCGGGTGGGAGTCTCTGCTCCTCATCCATAATGCAGGTGCTGGGGGCGCTCTCGCCCGTCCCCGGCGGCGGTCGCCCGGCCCGACCCAGCCCAGCCTTCGGGATGCGCCAACCGGTTCTCCGCCCCCCCCCAGTGACACGCATGCCCCCCCTGCCCCCGCCCCCGCCGCCGCCCCCCTTCAACGGCGCGACGTTCCTGCCTCCACGTAAAATGACGCCACCAGTTGTCTGCTGCCTGCCAGGAATTCCAAACTTATAATCATTTAAATTGGCAGCCTTGCGGACCACTCCGCTCTATCTTCTGCCAATAAGATTTAGTGCTCTCGTGTACCTCATTAAAAATGTCACACTCGACGATGGGGCTTCTTGATGAATCTTGCATCATCAATGGACTTAAAATATTATTCTCTGTTCCTATCAGATACTTTGCTCTTTTCTTTACCATTGGTAGAAATTAAAAAAAAATCATTGTGCCCAATAAAGAAACACTATTCAAATAGAAGCCAAAACACATCATAATTTGCTTTCAAAAGCGCCATTGCTGGCAGTTAACGAACATTGTAACACAATGCGTCTCAGTCATATTGATCTACTTCCTTTTTGTTTCCTTGTCTGCGGGACGATTAACCTCATGAAGTGCTTTGAACATGAAATCTTCAGTGAATAGCTTCAGAATTTCTGAAAGCTTTCAGAGTGTGGGTATTTTTGGATATTTTCGGTGATTGTTGCATATTTTTTTATATAAATGTGACTGCATATGTGTGAAATACAGAATGACTAAGTAAAGTACAAGCTTGATGGTTGAATTAAATAATCACTGACATTGAAACTTGAATAGAGTTGGCAGCAATTATTATAATGAAAGGTATTTGTGCGATTTGTATTATTATTTTGTCATGTGACACACCACTCCAAAACTCGTGGTAGTAAATTACATTTTTACATTTAAGCTTACCATAATCATAAGAAAGTAGTGCAACCGATTTAGTAATACCATTTTTAAAATGTTCTCATTTTTGTGTCCTTAGAATTTAAACGTAGAACAACAAAAACACTAAAGAACCCTTGCAACCATTTCTTTCTAATATTTTTTTCTCAATAGAATTCATGTAATTGGAAAATAGAACTAGTTTTGCTACCTCAGCACATACTCTCTCGTTCAGTTGGTAAAGGTTTACATAATATTATAATATCGCCTTCTATAACACACTATCACTTCAACCATCACTTCAAAAACCCAAACGATACTACTCAAAATGACGAAAATACTAGTAATATTTTGAAACAAAATATACATAAAATGAAGTAAACTGTAAATATATAATATGTAAATATAAAATATCATTAATCAAGAAATTTCTGATATCAAAATTGGAGGTGTAGGAAAGGTTAAAAAATAACTTCGTCACTATATAATACACAATAACGGGAAAACTCTTAAAATTTTGAAAACATTTACATAAAATAATTTAAATATCTAAGGTTGAGAAGTAGAATAAAATAAAAAAAGAATATTAAATGTATATGATTGTGTTCAATACCATTCAACACTTACAATTTTCGAAATTTCAGAAGTTATAGCAAAAATCGCTCCGATGCCATATTATTACTCAAACTGTGTTCCATTGTGGCAAAATTACGGAGCCTATTCTGATACAAGCCTGTTTTTAATTTATCAGGATTTTGCTCGAAATTACGCAAAAGATGATGATAATAATAATAATAAAATTGTCTTTATTAGTGGCGAGGTTCACGCCTGCTCTTCCGTCTAATTACTTTAAATATATGCATTATTTCATAGATTATGAAGAAGATCTAGGGGGCAAGATTCTTTTACTTCTGGGAGAGAAAACTAGGAACCATCCCGGCATACGCCTTAAGTGCTTGAGTAAACCCAGAAAACCTCAATCAGGATGGCGGCTGAAAGATACTCATAATTTGAAAAGAAATTGTTCGTGATAAAATTTTACATTCTAATCTTGAACACATTTCAATCAGAAAAAATATGCTGTGTTCAATAATGTAGTTGTGGGATGTGTTTGTTATCCATTGCCAGATGAGACGAGAGCATTAAATTAATGACTCAGACAATGCCGGGTTACTTTAGCCAGTAGGTCCTGCTCTACAGTACACATCGTGGGTAGAGTCCATAACACTACGAACCTTGGAGGAGAATTGTAATTTATTACGTTTTAACACTGAAAACTCTAGTACGGAACCCACAATGCACATGATGATAGTTTTGGATAGCACATTTCGTGTGGTCGCTCAGCGCGTAGGTCAGCGCACGCGTAGGGCGACGGGGCCCGTGGGAAGCACAGTCGCCAGAGAGATGCTGTGGAAGGCGGCACTCAAACAACAGAACGAGTTGGAAGTCAGACCCACGGCTGCTCCGGTAAAATACAGTAAGCAGCGACCGTTACCTCTTGTTAACAGTCGCGCGTCGGAACAAGTGACAGGAGCCACGCGTCTGCCCGCGCCGCGCCGCGCCGGCGCGCGTCGTCGCCTCAACAGAAGCGAGCTCTCTCGTTAACAGAGCGACAGCGCGCTGCTGCGAGAGGCCCAGAGCAGAGGAGTTGGGATTAGGCCAGTCGCAAGCAATGATATTCTCATTTGGACGGTGTTATGCATCAACCGGCTAAGCGCCATTTTCGAAAAAAATGAGATATGGACGCCATCAGTTGCATTAAACCATGTTCTAAGTGCACGCAAAAGTTTGGCGCCAAATCTGTGAAAATAGCCTTCTAATTAATGAAAAATGTAAACGCCATCAGTCACATCAGGGATTTTATGTTTCGTAACAACTGGCTATAAACCTAGATCTTCGAATCTGCTGTTAATTTTACATTATGCGCCGTAAGTGCCTGATATTCCACTCATGTTTATGTAGTTTGGCGCTTCAATGAATGAAATAATTAAATTACAGCTTTAGAGCTGAAAATGTAATAAAACCTTTGAACTTGATTATCTCAAAGCTTGTTTGATGCTGCATAGCCCGTTGATGCATAACACCGCCCATTTATGAATATGTGTCGTATTTTGAGGACCTAATTCTTCGCCAAAAATGATGAATAAAATGCTCTTAAAATGTTTTTAAAACGTTGTAAAAGTAAAGAGAAATGACGTAAAAAAAGTTATCAAAACCAGTTCGCTTAAACAACTCAGACTGTTGGATACGTTACTAATGTGTTCCATGCTTCTTCTATTCGTTCAAGTGAACTTGGCTTTCAAATTTTTGGTTTGGACTGCTCTTCACCAAAAATCTCAGTCTTGAGTTATCCCGAAATCGGCTGAACCGCCTATGGTGCTGACAGGCGTCACAGGAACCTTAGATTACACACTCAGATTGGCTGGCATTACAACTTCTGAGCGAAGAAATCGAATAGGTTACCAAGCATATGTACTCAGGAATTCTGTGGAGAACATTTGCTGCATCTCATAAATATTGTTTGAAGCAAGTAGGCCTACTATTAAAATGATGTTAAAGTCGATTAAATCAGCCAAAAAATGCACTAAAAATGACGGAAAACGGTAGGATATGACTTATTAGTGGAAATTGACGAAAAATGCAAAAAAAAATTCCTTTTGTCATAACATACTAAACTGCATTTTTCTAAAGTGAAAAAAAGTCATTTCATTAAAATCCGTCCCCTGTTTACGTAGTTGTGCTGATAACGATAAATCCATCTCGAGGGAAATAAAAGACGATTTTATCATGTGTATTTTCTTGTGTATTATGTTCATCTTGTGTATCCAAATGGAATTAAATCAAAATGAACAGTTCGTTAGTTCACGAGAAATTGAACCTCATTTCTAGCTCATATTCGTTAATGTGGTGTTTATAGCAAAATAAATGAGTGCAGTAGAAACATTTCATGCAATTACTCACAATTATACCACAAACACATTTTCGAGGTTTTCCGCAATATATTTTGCTTTCTTGTGCCATTTCTTAGGAAACGTTTTCAAAAGAAACTGTGTACTTTCGAAGCAATATTTTGATGATTAATTCATAGTAGGTGTGCGTGAGCGTTATTCTTTTGTGAAATACATTTCCCCAAGCAACGCACATTTCCTCTGCAGAGCGGGTCAGGTCGAGCGCGGCCACTCACCAGAGAGAGCGCCTCCGTGCAGGACAAAGAGCTGGGCTGGTCCTCACCTGCAACAACACAATTGGAAGGTCATTCTTTGTTGCTTGAGAACATTTCATTCCAATTTTAACACTTTTAGGATACATTTATTTTATAGAGATTCTTGTGTTTTATATTGACGAAAAATTGTTTAAAGGATTAGCGTGACTCATTATTGCATCACATAATGGTATTTCTCTAAATACGTTTCTCACTACTGTAATGCAAATGGTAGCACAAAATTTTAATAATTTTGTTAACTCCTATTTAAAATCTGAAAATGTATCAATTGTAGTACTCGTAATAATTTATTACTAAATATCAATATTATTATTAATAATATATATTTTAGAGAATATTAATTCAAATCAAATTCTATATGAACATGTTCATGAATTACATTTTTGGTATATGATGGTTTGTATAAATACATATTATAGAATATGTTAGGTCTCTTTCCTTTTTCATAACTTACATCCAAAGAATTTTTACAAACGAAATGCCGCTAGAAATATATTTTTTCGGAATCTTGATGATGAATATAAATATTTATTGATATGTGAAAAAATTTCGTTTTTATGTTAAGAGATTTACGAAGTTTTACCGCGCGTTCAATGATGCATAATTCGTGCGTGAACCCTCACTCAAGTAGGGTACAGACTCTTAAAACCTGGCCCTAGAGGTCCTCTAAAAGCCTACAAGTTTCTTTTAAAGTTTTACTTTTATAATAAATTAAACTTTCCAGTTTTCTTTTACATCTACACACATCACGTAATATGCCCGGTGATTAGTGTCTGAAATTCAATGTTTTTATTTATTAGTGTGGAAGTTTTATTAGTAATCACGATTATTGATTCTCTTATCAGAATTCACAATTGATGTGAGGATACTCATCGGTATTCGACATTTACTTTTATTAAAAATTTCACTAAGACCCAGTGTGGTTCACAGTTGTGTAAAGAATGGGTTTTAATGTACAAAATGTAAGGATGAAATGTGTGGGATGGGTTTACCATTTCATTTAATCAAGAAGAGTGAACCCTGGAAATCAGAACCTAATTGAGGCTGAGCTCTGTCCGAATTCTGGAAAATTCGGATGACTTTGGAAGTTTAATAAGCCCGAAATGCATTTAGGAATTGAACGCTCGCTGAAGCAGCTGTGCTCCACCGGCGACTTGATGTGTCTCTCGCGCCACATCGCATCCTCAGGAATATTTAGTTACTTACGACGCTAGATCGTCGATTCTGTTCCTAATTATATGAGAATGTACTATGAAGTATGTATTATTAAATAAAATTTTAAATGTTGGAATTATGTTAATAGTGTTCGGTAAACATCCCATTTCCTTCTATATTGCAGTTCTGTTATTAGTTTCCATTACAAGCATTTATCTTTACGGACATTCCTGAATATTCTGTTCGGATTATCCTGAATTTCAAACCTCGGAATTCATTGTCGTAATTGTTTAATGGTCTTTCTTTAATATCAAGCATAAGTTATTAAAGTGAAACTAATATTATACTTAAAAAATGCTCTTGACAATTATGCTTTGCATGGTCTCAACTTTGTTAATTGTGGAAGCTGAAGGTCGAAGCCTCGCCTTGCACTTGGAAATGCGGGAACAAAACATGTCAAATTAACAATTACGCGGAAAATTACGCGTGGGTAATAGAATTATCTTAATACGCTCTTTTCTTGATACTGAAAATGATTTATCTATTTGTGTATCGAATCATATTCATTTACGAGTACTTCAGTGAAGAGAAAGCTAGATGAGTGAATTACTAATGGAGTGAAGATTCAGCGATTACTTCTAATCCGAACATTTTTCCAGTAGGTATAGTTATATTCGTATTTAATAAAAAAAATGATTCACAATCAACAATTTGTCCACATGGGCCCAGGTAATATTATATTACTATACAGGTGTACTATTGGTACATCTTATTGATTTACTGCTATACTTACTCTCGCCAACAAGAGTGATGGAATAGTATTGCATCGGAAGACCTAAACGTTAGTGTGATTAAGAGGAGTCAGTCAAAAAACTTCTCGAGAGGCAACGCATTAGTTGAAATGAAAATGGAACCCGCTATTTTAAAACGTCAAGGCTCACGCCGAATTTCGATTTGGTGTTCAAGTGTTTGGAGTGCATTTATTACATATAAGTATGGAGAAAGTAAATATAAATTGAATATAATTTAAGTGCCCGTGTTAATGGGTGAAATCATTTGTAAAATTTAATATTTGACAAATCAGTGCAAAAATTATTTAACGTTACTTTTTAATTGAATTATATTCTTAAACATTACTAAAAGTATAAACGAAGGAATTTTTGATAATATTTATTATGCAGACGTATATTTTCGATCAGGCATCCCTAAGGGAAAAGAAATGAGTTGTTTAGAAGGAAATTGAGCAAAAGCACTTGCACAAAATATTGAATTTTTCCGTCTTTCCTTCAAATTATTGATACGGGCCTCTGTACCAAATATCTGGTACCTATTTAATTGAAAATTCAGTAAAAGTTGACTTATTTTCTCTAACATCACTTGAAATGTTGCTTTACATCTCTGTGTCCGCTCATCTCTCATCATGTTTTTGATGCAATTAGAAATTACAAAATACTAAAAGCCAGTGACATTAATTGTAATGTAGTTTATGTTTGAATTTCTAGCGCAAATGTAAATAGCTTACATTTCTACTACGTCGACTTTCTTCCTTTTCACTTCTTTTTAAAGGGCTCATTAAAGGTGTCGTCTTCCATCGACCTAGATGGCCAAGGTGGCTAGAGCACGTGCCGACTCAGCGCCTCGGTCTGAAGGGTCGCAGGTTAGAGTAATGGACTCGAGTCCAGGAGTTCTTCCATCGAGTTCTGTGGTTGTTTGCCCCTTGTCTTTCACGTATGTGTGTTGTCGCGGAAGGCCTTGTGAGTCTGCTGACCACAGACCGAGTGGCCCGCAGTGTGTGAGTGTCTAGTGTAAAGACTAATACGTGTCCTCATGAGGGACATCGTGAGGACCCTGTGTCAAAAAATCGGCATCCCCTGAAGCTGGAAAAAGCCTCCGGAAGAAAAAGAAATGAAAGGTGCTGTCTTCCCTTTCCTATAAATCATCTTCATACTTATCCATCTATTTAAAGACTACTCTTCTTGTTCAATTCCTGCTTCTGAAATACCTGACATTCCATTTGCACCCTCTTCGTGACAAAATTTCAATTCCATTAAAATATTTATAAAATTACAACCAATGCTGCAGCTAAACCTTGATTTAATAGGAACACTCTCCATTTTGTTACACAAAAGCACGCAACAAGACTACATGATCCAGCACGTGCCAAAACATTTATTCCTCAAAACCGTCAGAAAAAATGTGGGATAATAGTGCTAATATGAAAAAGTATACGGAACATCAAATTGCTATCGCGCGATCTTCGACCGAACAAACAATGAATTAATTTGACTGAGTCTCATAGACCTGCGCGATCTCCGCCAGATTGAGAGCTCCATTTTACGCAACAAACCCATTCTCAAATTAATGCGTTGGACTCTCTTACTTCTGACACCCTCAACGACCACCTTCCGCCGTCGGTCTCCGCCATGTGTTCTGGCCTCTGCTCTTCGCCCTTTGTCTTATTTTCTGTCCTCTGCATTTCTTCCTTCGCTGTCTCTTCTGTCCTCTGTTATTCTACCTCCACCCTGCCTTTTGCCATTTACAGTTCGTCCTTTGCCCTGTCTTCTGTCCTCAGCACTTCTTCCTCCGCCCTGTCTTCGGGCCTCTGCACTTCTTCCTCGGATCTGTATTGTCTTTTGCATTTCTTCCTCGTCCCTGTCTTCTGTCTTTTGCTCCTCGTCCTACGTCTATTCTCCAGACACATGTCGTAGAGTAGTGCATGTAAGTGTAAGTGTGTGTCAGTAAGGGGTGCGGAGAGGACAGGGAAGAGGAAGGAAAGATCGCGCGCTGTCCATGGCTCATTGTTAGGGTACTGCGCCGGCATTCGCCTCGTATTAATCAGAGAAACCACAGAAAACGACCGATTAGAACAGCCGGCCACCGGCATGCTTCTCCAGACAGCGGCTGAACTCGGCGAAACTCTGTAGCTAGTTTAAAAAAAAACCCACCGTTGGGATTCTGTCCTTAGAACACCCGATCAGGGTCGATGCAAGTCAGAGGAAAGGCTGTCTCCGCCACTTGTTAAGGACCGGGAGAGATGGCTCAGTGCATCAACCTGATGTCAATGCAGTCCCTCTGACCGGGAGGTCAGACCCTCTGACCGGCGGCAGCTTGTCAGCTAGGTCGAATTCAGTCGCTGTCTGGAGGAAAATTCTAGCGGCCGGTTGCTCTGATCGGTAGTTTTCCGTGATTTCTCCGATCAACACCAGACTAATGCCGGAGCAGTTCCCTAACAAACGGGCCACGGACCGCGCGCGATTTTTCCTTCCTCTTCCTTGTCCTATCCTCTCCCCTTACTTACACTAACATCCACTACACTACCACACATGCCGGAAGACCAGTTGGGAGCTCCGAGCTTGACCCGGCCAAGGCGGCGCCCCGCTGGTGTGAGATACCTGGTTGAGCGGAAAACCCCACCAGTCGACGGTAGGTCGGCGCCAGATCTCGCCATCCAGCGGGGAAAATATCATCGCCACCTCCCGAGAAAAAAACACGCATTACACTTACGAGACTAATGACCTAAGTAGTTGATGCGCCCGGAAACATCAATTAATCAATCAATTAAAGCCACTTGAAAAGGAAAGGCGATGCTCTGAAGAGATTCGTCCGAGCCCCCAGCCCCTCCGGTCGCGTGACCACTCTCTTTTCACCGGAAGAACAAGGCCGCACAAAAAGAAACATTTTGTGTAGGATAGTCTCTACCCTGCTAACTTTTTTGGACGCAATTGCGCCTGGAAATACGTCCAGCAACAGAAAAGAAATATAAGCTATGATCGTGTTACTGAGTAACAAATGTATGTTAATAATTAAAATTGTTCAAAGAATAGTCACCCGATCGGGATTCAAACTCAGCTCTCCTGGTTTACGCCCAGTTGGTCTGAACACTTAAGTTACCGAGCTGGAGCAATGGAGTCTAAACCAGGATACTCGGTTTCGAATCCCGGTCGGTGTAACAATTCTTTGAACAAATTTTATTATTAAGAAACATGGGCACGTCTTTTTAATTATACGAACATGATAGGGGTACCAATTGAGATATATTGTCTTTTGCACACTCGACCTGCATTCAATTAACTATTTAATTTCAATTTAAATTTTTTCCACATCACTATGAAGATTGTAAGACCATTATATTTAAAAATACCTCAATATCTTCGGAATAGAATTTTCAAATTCACTAAGAATTTCTCGTGCGGTAAAACCCACAGGAAACTCTTGACGAAGAATTAATTGTTTTTAAGATTACTCCTTCCATTGAATTGCAAAGAAATGTATCTTAATTGTTGAAATCCAGAATCATAATTAATTTAACGTAACTCAGTGTATTACAATAAAAATAAGCCGAGAAAAATAAACCAGTCATAAACAAATACCATCATTAACTAAAAAAAACATGTCTACTTAAAATTGTAAATGCTAATGGCTCTACATAGTAATGAATGGAAAATACCTCTGACTGCCTATTAGCCTGACATCATTTACTTACTTAAACCATTAATGTATAGAATGCGGTTGCTAATATCAGACTTTTTCTCGGGGTTGGACACGGATTAGGTTTGAAAATGAAACCCAAGCGCTCTCATCGCTTTTTATAGATGGTCGCTCGCCCATGATAACATCATCTCCAGAAAAAGAACACTTCTGGAATTCGACTGACCTTCAGATTCAACTTGTGCGGATTTTATATAAATTGCAACAAACCAGCACGATCCGTCACTTATAAAATTTAAATTCGTGAATTCGTGCGCAATAATTAGGCATGCAATTAAGCAAGTGAGTTTATTTTAAAATATAGTGCATATGTGGTGTGGTAGTGAACTGTTGATACTGAGAACTGATGATTATGATTAGTATGTTCGAGTGTACAATTACATACATCTTTACTGATTGAAAACATGTTCCCATTCTTGAGCAAAAGATTTTTAACAAAATTCACTGATTAGTAAATAAAAAAAAAATCTGACTACTTAAATGATAGAATTCCTAACTTAATGAAGAAAGGCTTACAAGAATCAAGTGAGAAGGATTTCCTTATGATGCATACAATTCTTTTCTGTCATCTAAATGTTTAGGAGATATAGGATGTGTTCACCCAAAATATTATGACATTTCTCAAGCGGGAATGGGCATTCTCAAAATATACAAAACGAGAAACTCCAAGACTGACTGAATTTAATATAATTCTAAATGTATAGCGTAAAGAACATATTTTTGGGTTCAAATAATTTAAATGGATGTTCTCTTTGGGGTTAGACTAAATTGAGAGACAAACATTATTCTACCTCAACATCAGTCAATAATTGCTGATGAATTATTTTCAATGGAGTATCCAGTTGTTTGTTTGAAATGGATTGGACATTTTCCCCCTTCGTTTATTATTCATTTTTATTACGAAACCATTTATTATTTGAAACATTTGATACTGCACTATTTACTATTTATTTATTTGTCAAGAATATTCGTATCATCAGCAAAGATAACTGTTTTTCCATTGCGCATTGTAGAGGAGATATTCTTTAAGTCAAAAAGGAGGAGAATGGGGCCTAAAATCGAACCATGAGGGACCACATGTGCAATTGGCAATGCATCAGAAAGCTGAGTCAAAAACGTCCCATTATTCCAGGACGGTATTTCTCTCTAAGATCGTTGTACGAACATAACCAACCTAGAGTAATACCATGAAATTTGAAGGAAAACCCCTAAATTACTTCATGAAATGAGACATAGAAGCAATATACATTTTTGCAGGTCATTCAAAATCCATTCAATATTTTCAATGATCATGTGGGAAACTATTAAGTAAAACGTATGTGTAAACGATTTCGATATATTACACACAAGGTTATTGCCCGCATTTTGGAGAAAGAATTTCCTGCAAGAGCCGAGTGTTGTGGGGTTTGGTCGAAGAGTCTTTATTCCGCTGAGAGTTCTGTTTCCTTCCTGGCTGACATGGAGCGCACGCCCTGCAGCTGTCCGTTCGTCCGTTGATGGCGTCGATCGCGTCACGTGTCCTCCCTTTCTCCGGAACCACTCTCCCCACCCCGCTCCTCCCCGCCACACCCCCTCCCCGCACTCTCTCCGCTCGGGAGCCGCGGCGCGGCGCGGCGGCGTGCCGCTACTGGTAAGCCACCCCGCAGAACCGGATACTCTCGTTTTGTCGGTGTTCCTGGAAAAGGATGCTTCAACTGTCATCGCCCTTCGGCGGATGCGTCTTCTATTTGCCCTCGCGGCGCAGCGGTCGCCGCCCCGACGCGACGCGGCGCGGCGAGGCACGGCGCACACTCACTCTCTTGGGCTCGCGCACAGAAATGCCTTTTTTTATGTCCTCTGGCTCTCCGACCAAGCGTCATCCCTTCTGCCCGCCTCCAGTTCGTCCGTCCGTCCGAGGCCTGGGGTTGGGTTTGGGTCTTGGTTTGGGCTTGGTTCTTGGTTTGGGCTTGGCTCTTGTCTGGGTCAAGGTCAGACCCTGAACCTGGGCCAGCTTCTCCGTTTCGGCGTGGTTGAAGCAGCCCTTGTTCGCTGCACACGAAGGACTAGACAGACATGTGCTCTGCCGCTCTGTCAATTCTCCCTGTCGGATTCCCTCTCTGGAGGGTTCCCATAGGACTCCTTCACCGCATTAACCCTAGATTACAAAGGCGTAGTCTGGCAGATGACGCAAATAGTGCCTTCCCCTCTCTCCCCATTTCTGAAACTCTAGGTACCTTCATTGTGTGACTAGTCAGTGAAATACACGTAACCTTGTGCGCGAGCCTATTTCCGGAGTACCCTAACAAGCGTCGTCCAGTAGACTACGCCTTTGAAATTACGTTAGCTTTTTGGTGCTATATTGCCTAATATTGTGGATATTGTATACAAAACTTAATAATGAATACCTTGTCTAGTTGCATGTACGTGTTGTTCTGAATATTTAGCAATCATAATTAGTCGACAGAGATCATAACAAAGGTCGCGTGGCGAGGTATTATAGCGGAGGCTCCTCAAAAACCATGTGTGGACAGCACCAAGCAAGTGTCTGCTGTGAGAGTCAAGTATATCTATAAAACCATTTAAAATGTAGTTTATAACTCCATGTCACACATGTTCAATCCATTAAATTTAGTGTTTCGTTGTAAAAATGAGTGTTTCTTTACCCAAAGTAGTCTGTCAGATTACTCCTTTGTAATAACGCAGGGCGCCTTTGTAATCTACGTAGAAGACATAGAAGACGCACGGTCTAGCTCTCGTTTTCCACAACCTTCTTAATAAATAAACTTCAATGAGACGATAATATACAATGATTTTGTGGCTAGCTTATTTAGTGTCAAAGATTTCGAAGTTCACAGATTAAAGAACATTTTTGTTCCGGTATAATTTACGTGTTCGCGGGAAATATTTGTATTTCCTTTGATTCCCGTCAGAAATTATAATGCCGGTCACGAGTTGCCCATAAGTCTTCGAATATCGCACATTAAACTCATAAACGTTATTGTGATTTTCAAGAGACTCTAAAGGAGTTAGAGGATCTTCAAGACAGAGTTGTAAAATCGATACGAAATGAGTGAAACATTCCTCCAAATGTATCCTGAAGGGAAGTTCCAGAGATCCCAGCCCCTCGTCGTGGAAATCACCCACAGAGTTTCACTCAGAGGCAGCATTGTCGCTCGCTACGCAGCGACTCTGACCTGCAGGTCTTAAGGTTTGAGTCCCGACAATGGCGGATATTCGACACTAGCTAGAAACAGCTAGGTCGAATTCAGCCGCCGTCTGGACGAGAATTCCAGCGGCCGGCTACTGTGATAGTTTTCCTGCATTTTTTTTATCAATATCAGGCGAATGCCGGAGCAGAACACTAACAAAAGGGCTACGGATCGCGCGCGATCTTTCCTTCCTCTATCTTCTCATATCCTCTCCTCTTAAGACACACATGCACTCCACTACAACACATGGAGACCAGTTGGGAGCTTTAACCTGGTAGGGGCGTTGAGTCTGAAGGAAAATGTCTGGAGAGTGAAATATTTCTGCAGGCCGACGTGTTGGATCGCGCCGCATCTCACCATCCATTCACTAACTCTACCTCCTCCCGGGATTAAAAAAAAGTCATTACACTAACGGGTCTAATGACCTTAGCAGTTGATGTGACCGGAAACATCAATCAATCAGTCAGTCAGTCAGTCAGTCATGGAAATTGCTCGATTGCATCTCGCGGTCCGTTTCCCCTTACACCCGTTTCCCATTTCATCCACTTTCACTTAGAAAAGCACAGCCTGGGGGCATCCCAACGCGAGATTTGGGTCGGGAAAAGGAAAAAAGTTAAGTTTCCATTCATGAGTAACACAAATAGATGTTCTGACATCAGCCGAAAGGAAACATCGAACACCGGTGAACGTGGTCAAATCTTCGGAAATCTGAGTTATCTATCTCAAATATAATTATTTTAATTCTGCATATTTTAAGGGATTGTCATGACTCCTTTTTTGTCGCATTCCATGGTGTCCGTACCAATCAGTTTTACTAATTTAAGAAAATTCTACACAGTTGAATTTCACATTCCGTCATTCGCGTGCCCATTCGTAACACTAGTACTCACGCGTTGGACTTCGTCCAACTCATCCATTACGAGCTTTTTTATTAATATCATTAATACACTTTATTTATCTGTGCCTATATTCTAATGGAGTACATTATGAAACGAAACAATAAAAAATTAAAATCCATAATTGCATCTTCTAATCCATTTTCCTCTCTCGTACGGCCATTCATAGCAGGAGTACTCGCGCGTTGGACTATGTCCAACGCCCGCATTATTTAGATTTCTGCGTCTAATATTAACGTTTTTGCACAGCAACAAAGAGAAACGCGTAAACACATTACTTGAAATAAACTCCCTTATATTAAGGAAAAAATATCTTCTTTATTAGTATGCAGAACACTGTTTAATACCCCAGTACTTGCATATTGGACTCTGTCAAACAGGCACAAGGATTTTATTTGAGGGTACGGAGACACAGTGCATAACAAAAATAAAAAGTTTATTAGTACCCTTCTCAGTCTCCGTTAGAGGAATAGAAGCATTGTTTTTATTCCTGGAAGGCTAACATTCCTTTTTTAATTAGAAGAAAACAACAACTTGTGTTTGAGTGTTTGACTCAATCCAACGCGAGTGATGGAGTGTTAACAAGCATTCTTTAGTCTATCTAACCATTAGAAAACAAGAATAACAGAAAACGAACAACTTTAAAAGAATAATTCTTTCATTTCTTCCTTCACGTTCTTCGAAAATAAAAGAAATGGCACGAGGAACACCGAACGGGGTGCAATCGTACGTGTGTGGGGAGATGGGATTTGATTGATTGTCCGTGATTGCGGGCGCGTCAACTACTTAGGTCCTTAGTCCCGTAAGTGTAATGCGTGTTTTTTCTCGGGAGGTGGCGGTGATATTTTCCCCGCTGGATGGCGAGATCCGGCGCCAATCTACCGTCGACTAGCGGGGTTTTCCCTAACCTGGTAACTCCCACCAGCGGGGCACTGCCTCATCCGGGACAAGCTCTAAGCTCCCGACTGCTCTTCCGGCATGTGTGGTAATGTAGTGCATGCTAGTGTGTGTGTGTGTAAGGGGTGATGATAGGACAACGAAGAGGAAGGAAAGATAGCGCGTGGTACGTGGCTCGTTTGGTAGGGATTCACCTGGTGTTGACCGGAAAAAACACGGAAAACTACCGATCAGAGCAGCCGTCCGCTAGAATTCTCCTCCAGGCAGGCAGCAACTGAATTCGACCTAGCTGACAAGCTAGCGTCGAAAATCTTACCGCCTCCGCCGGGTGTCCAACCTAGGACCTCCAGGTCAGAGGGACTGCAGTTACATCAGTTGATGCACTGAGCTATCTCTCCCGGTGTGGGGAGGTGGGTAAAAGGTTTGCCCTCGGGGACCGTTCGTCGTGGGGACGCGCAGAGGGGCTCCGCCGGAGCGCCGCCGACTCCCGACGCACGACTCGCCCGGGAACTGGTTTCGGCGCTGCTCGGCGCTGTTTATCTCCTCTGCCAAAACGTCGATATGCCACGTGCGGCATTCAGCGGCGCCATAAAGCATGCAGCCCCGGCAGCCAACGCGCCGCGCCGCCCGATTTCTTCGTGAGCGACCTGCGGCTCAGCACAAGTGCAGAGGCGTATCTACGGTATGGCAGACAGGGCAAGTGCCATGGGCGCCACTCACAAAGGGCGCTATTTAGAGTATACCCGCTAAAACAAATAACAATAACCCTAATTTGAGCTATCCTGACAGGGGCGCAAATTTTTTGCTTGCCATGGGCGACTGAATACCTAGATACGCCTCTGCACAAGTGCAAGGGCTTCTGCCATTCCGTGGCTTGGCTTTTATTTAAGATCGCTTTAAAAACATCTGTGGTCATTAGCGATCACTATTTATTTATACTAGAGTTACATTTTTTTAAAATTTAGAGTAAACAGAAGTAATAAGAAATTGCTGATGCTAATGCTGAAAGATGAAGTAAGATAAATTTTGCAGTTATTCACATCATATTATCTAAACCTGCGAAATTAAGATAAGTTAAAATTGTTTTGAAACCTTCTATGAATTAAATATTTCATACATTTCGTTCTTGATACCAAGAGAGATTAGTATATTTTGGAGACTGGAACACTCGAGGAGAATGTGTGACGTTGATAATATTCCTCCACATTTTGGACAGGCTTGTCTTACTTTTTCATGTTTCGCATAAAGCGTTCAAAGCTGTGTTGTTTCTTGCAAGACGAAAACAAATAGAATAATTGGACGCTTCTCTGGCGGTCAAGTAGAAGGGAACTTTTAGGTCACTTATGCCAATTTCTTGGAAGTAAAATTCACCTGTAGATAATGTTTTTAGACAGCCCCTAATGAAAGAGGTTACTTATAGAGATGGCAAAACGTGCTAAGAGTTCAATTTTTAGCACTAGAGCTAAAAGCTAGCTAGACTCTCAGCTAGAGCTAGATGCTCAAATGTTCAGATAAAACTGTGAATCAAAGGAAAAAACATATTTATTATTACTCATAGGCCTATAACCTATTCTTACATTAAGCATATTCTATTTTACAGCATTATCATTCAAATAATCTATATTAATTTAAATAATAAAGAAAATATGTTATTAAGGCATCGAAATGCGTTATTTAACATTCGCTGGGAGAGCTGACAATTTTTATCACCGGTTATACTAATCAGTATACAATGGTTTTGGCCTTTGATAATGGAACAATTAGACTGTCTTCACACGTCGGTGTTAGAATCTCATTTGCTGCACTAAGTATTTTAAGAAAGATATTATGTTTTACAGTCATTTTTACTTTCCCTTATACGTACGTATATACGGAGTAATATACGTAGTATAGGGAAAGTTATGTAATGCTGCGGAAAATCGATTTCGAGATTTCAACAGAAATACATGTTTTGGAGTCCCCTGATACTGAAAAAGTGTTGTTTTTTTTGTTTTCAAAAGTCCGTTCCGTCTGGTCTATGTGAACAACACTAGCGCCTAAACTATGCGTAGGATATTATCCAAATTGAAGAAACACCTGTCGATCTGACCTGAGTCTCAGCTCAGAGATTTTGAAAAACATTAATGAATTTTGGGGGTACTTTACATGAAGCCTCCCGGACATTCTCAAACTTTTCTAAAAACTGACTCCAAATTGTGTCTTTAAATTTCTTGAAAGAATATAATAAAATATACATGTAGAGGAGACATAGGTCGTATTTTCACTGTTAACTCTGTATTTTCGAAAATTCGGCGAAGATAGATGGCAGCTAGCAAGAGTACGTGTAAAGTCTAAATAACTAGCCGAGACCAAAGAAAATAGAAAACTAATACGGTAAATATGTGCCATTCTGTAGTACCACTAGTTACATTTCCTCCAAATCTTCGCGTGCATGCATTCATCCGCGAAAGCGCATGTTCGCAGAGTAAAATATTTACTTCGCCAGCAAGAAATTTCGAAACAGCACTGAGCGTCAATAACCAGTAACACCGTCGAGGTATGCGGGAATGTCTTCGGCTTCGTGTGCGATGCGAGCGGCCTCAGTTGGTTCGGCCGCTGATTTAAACAATGTGTTGTAACGGCATCTTCATTGGTATCGGCTGCTTGTCGTAGAAACTGTCTACCGGACAGTGCTTCACCCTGCTAGCACGCTGCGAAATAGCGTGGATATGTTATATATTCTTAGATACATCATTTCCTCTGCAATGAGGTCCGCGGGTTTTTTGAAGGAAAATTAGTGCCTCGAGCGCGGTATGTTTGAAATGCATTATCGTAGCTTTTAATTTATGCAAGGACAGCTTATAATTGTTTTATTTGAGATTATTCACCACATGTGAATGAATTTTTGCACATAGAATATTAGGAGTATTCAGAGAGGAACACAAGTTCAACGATATCCGAGGTATCTCAATGTAGAGGAATATATTATATTTTTCTTTAAATGACAGCAAAATCGTGAGAATCTAAATGCACCTTTTATTTGATACTGGTAGAGGAATAAGAGCGATATGAAAGGGCAGCCGAGTTTGCAGCCCCTAACCAATGGGAGCAGGATCCTCCGTGGCGAGGCTACAGGCGTGCTATACTAAACTGCTGGGGGACTGAGGAGAAAAGTTCACGCACCCCACAACACCGGCAGCCACCCCTCGCGCATTGAAGCCTTTCCAAGCCTCCCGAAAAAGGCGTTGCCGCAGCCAATTTCTAACTCGTTTGATTTTCCTCCTGAGCTTGGGAATCGAACAATTGTACCCACGGTCAGGTTTCTCTCACATCCGCTTTTCACATCATCCCCTTTCACTTCTGGCTGCATGTAAAGGCAAAGCTCGATTGCATCCCGTCGGTGTTTTGGGACAGGGAGGAGGAAATAATTATTTAAGTTTTCATTCACAGATGCTCTCCCAGGAGTCGAAAGAAAACCATGAACACAAGTGAAAGTGGCATAATCTTTGGAACTGCGTATGTAATGTAACTAAAACCTATCTGCATATTTCAAGGGAAACGCATGGCCCACATTTCTCTCTTTGGAGCAGCCTATGGCACACATAGAAATCATTTCAATCGATTAAAAACGTTCTGTTGAGTTGGATTCCAAAATACCTTCCCCCTCCCAAAACACCCACAGGATGCGATGGGGCCAAGTCTTCGCAGGTAGCTAAACACGAAAGAGAGTGAAGTGGAGAGTCATCTCAGCACGGGATTGCGCCCGGCCAACCCCCCCCCCCCTCATTCCTCCTTGCCGTCCGCGGCCTGGCCGCCCGCGGCAACGCATGCGTGCCAGCACGGCGCGGCGTAACGTACACCCACATAACGTAAACACGTACACAACTTTAAATCAGCTTTATCAGAGTATTGCTCCGGCATTTGTCTGGTATTAATGGGAGAAACCACGGAAATCTACCAATCAGAGACGTCGGCCGCTAGAATTCTCCTCCAGAGACCGGTTGAATTCGGACAATCTAGTGCATCAAAATCCTGTCACCGTGACCACCACTCGAACCTAGGACCTCCTGGTGAGAGGCACAGTAGCGACATCAGTTGATGCCCTGAGCCGGGGCCTGGATGAAGCCGTCAAGAAGGTCGCGCGGGCGGGCGGGGGCGGCGCGAAGGAGCTTCCGGCAAGCGGCTTCCGGGCGCGCGACCGGGGGGCGGAGGGGGCGGGCGCGACGAATCGCCTTCATTTGTCTCCGCTCCGCGCCGCGCGACCTGGCCCACGCGCAGGGACGTTGGCGCCAGCGCCGGCGCCCCGCCCCGCTGCGCCCCTCCGCTCCTCTCCTCTCCGCTCCTCGCCGCTCCGCTCCGCTCGCCAGGTCCTTGACCCCCGCCGCGCCGCAACGCGTCGCGTCGCGCCGCGCCGCGCAGCCCTTGGCCCCGCTGCTGACGAGCGGTGGTGGTGCCTGGAAATTGTACCCTTCGCTCCCGCTCCGCCTCTGCCTTCGCATTTTTCTTTTGCCCGCCAAATTATGGGTCGTAGCTTTAAAACTGAATGCTACGCGTTGCTCAGACGACGCCGTGTTTTGCATTTTGTTGCTTGTCGTTTTCTCAAGCGCGAAGGGAAACCGTGCTACGTAGAACGTTCCGCGACCTTGATATTCGCGAGGACAAACAATGACGTGCTTATTTCTCATGTCAACGCTTTGTAAATTCTTGAGCGAGACCTCAATAGTGTCTCTAAGATGCAACGCGCATTTTTTGAAAAGCTAAACAACGTAAAGGAATACGCCGTATTCCTCAGAGCAGGAAAAATAAGTATGTAAATGTGCGTGGTAATTCGAATAATCGACGAGCGGCAGGCAGAGGAGTTCTAAAAAGGCGCGCCCGGCCGAAAATATTAATGGATCAATCAGTCGCCGGTCGGCGCTCGGTGTCGTCGACCCTGTGAGAAATTCCTGTGGAAAGTGCGTCTGCGCATACAAATGGCCCCCAAGCGCCCCGCACGCACTTACGCACACAGCTGAGGCGACGCGAGCCCCGCGCCGCCCCCCGCCCCCCGCCCCACGCCCCACGCCCCACGCCACCACGTCAGGGGGAACCTACATTCGCCTGCTGAACACAAGTTTCCCACTTCGAATGCTCCTTTGTTGGGGTCGAGAAGGGGCATTGAACAATTTTTGTTTATTAATTTATTTGGTCAAAAACAGTAAAAGCTGTACATGACGTGTGGGGAAAGAGATTATCTGCGCACATTTTCTTGAGGCCCAGAATTTTAAAAAAATTGAAAGACTAGAAAGAAGAATTTAGAAAATAATTATTTTAGAAAAATAAAAATTTGAAAAATGTTTGTTCCTGAGTTATAGAAAATCAATTTCAACGGTAAATGAACTGCTGATTTGATTTTTCTGCATTGCTAACAAAATAGTAATGAACATCAATTCTACTCCTACTATTACAAGCAAAAGGAGTGCTCAACAAAACGTGCTCACAGTGAAGCTACATTTACATTGGCTGGTTGCTGTGTTTCCACAAGGTTATGGGGGGCATGCCTCCCAGGCAATGTCGGACCGCGAAATATTAGGGTTAATTGAATTGTATTTTGTTGTTCTTGAGATTATGAAAGGGTGTTTGGATTTTCTGATGTTGGATTGGTTGATCCAAGATTTGTTTTGTGGAGTCTAAAGTGATTGTTTGTTGGGGTCGAGAAGGGGCATTGAGCAATTTGGCTGGTTGCTGTGTGTTTCCACAATGTTTGCAGGCCCTAATTCGCAGGAGTGTCCCAAATAGGACGCTACTTTAGTAGAAGATGGTGTTTGAAGTTGCAAGAATTGAAATATACCAAAATTGTCGGAATTGTTTGTATTGATCTACCAGTAAAAAATAAACGAGCAAAAACACTCGTGGAAATGAAATTTTGGATAATTAGAAGGGAAGTTTGTCCGGAAGAAAATTAATGAGGCGTTCAGAACGTTTCGAAATAAATCAACATTGCAGCTCAAAATAAAGAAAACAGTCAATTTTACCAGGTGGGAGAGTTTGTAACATTCTAAGCATTGAGGTGTTCGTGTGACAATAAATAGGATAATAAAATTTATTTTTGACAAATCAGTTTTCTATTTTTCACGGTATAATACAAGGAATGAATCAAGATATTAGAATCAACTAAAAAATACATTCCCGAGTATTCGAGCGTGAAATTCGTGTTTATAGTCCAGTTAAGTTGACTAACAAAAGCTAACATTTGCAGATAACATTATTATAATTTTAAATACTTCTCATGTCGTTAAAAAAGTTGTGAATAAAGTGCTACGAATTATTTGTTACGGATTTTTCTCAGCTTGTCAGCTAGGTGGAATTCTGTCGCAGTCTGGAGGAGAATTCTAGCGGCCGGCTGCTCTAATCGGTAGTTTTCCGTGGTTTCTCCGATCAATACCAGGCGAATGCCGGAGCAGTACCCTAACAAACGGGCCACGGACCGCGCGTGGTCTTTTATTCCTCTTCCTTGTCCTATCCTCTCCTCTTACACACACACTTACACTAACATGCACTACACTACCACACATGTCGGGAGACCGGTCGGGAACTTACAGTTTGTCCTGGCTGGGGCGGTGCCCCGCTGGTGGGAGATACCTGGCTGAGAGGAAAACCCCGCTACTCGACGGTAGGTCGGCGTCAGATCTCGCCATCCAGCGGGGAAAACATCATCGACAGCTCCCGAGAAAAAAACACGCACGACACTTACGGGACTAATGATCTAAGTAGTTGACGTGCCCGGAAACATCAATCAGTCAATCAATCAATCAATCGGTGGCAATTAATCAAACAATAAAAACAACTTTTCTTACATTGTTCTTCAAAATACTACGATTTGTCACGTGAAATATCCCACGTGATAATTGGGCTTTGTGTGCTCGCGGCGCGAGTGGGAAGCGCGAGGCGCCGCAGGCCCTGAGCCACCGCTCGCAGCGCCCGTGCTCCGCCCGGCCCGGCCCGGCCCGGCCCGGCCCGGCGCCGCGAGACGAAAGTAAATTTTCAGACCGATAATCATCGCGGTCATTTGAAACTTTTGACACAATTTCCAGTGGGAAATATTTCATGGATCGTTTTCCAGATGGTTCCGCGAGATAGCGAGCCAGCAAAAATGATTGCCCCATTACTCGCATGGTTTATGGAGAGAGGTCGATACGCGTTCGCAGATGGCCGGCTCCGCAGCCTCCAAACGCAACGCAACGTCACCAACGGTAAAAAGGAAGACTTATGTAACTGTTCTCGGGGAGCAATTTTCTGTTTTTGTCGCTGCGAGGTGTTTGATTCGGAGGTGATGAATTGGGATCCGCGGATGAAAAAGCGCTGCACCGCGGAGAGAGTGCGTGAGGGATAATCTCGCTGCGGACGCGACCCTCGTCGAGCTCAGCGGCCTCTCCGGCTGGACGCGTCGCTGTTGGGTGCTAGATGAATTCGAAATAACTTTGCGGGAGGCGTCTCGGTAGTTTTTCGAGATGTCCAAGGAAGCGGCTAGAACAAATGTGTTGGCGAAGTGAGCGGCCGGCAACGTGACGTGGCGACTGGTGGAGACAGTGGCGAAGCGGCGGCGGCGGCGGCGGCGGCGGCAGCGGCGGCGGTGGCGGCGGCGGTGATGGCGGCGGCGGCGGTGGTGGCGGCGATGGCTGTGGTGGCGGCGGTGGTGGTGGCGGCGGCGGTAGTGGCGGCGGCGGCGTTTGCGGTGGCGGCGGCGGTGATGGCGGCGGCGGCGGTGGTGGTGTCGATGGCTGTTGTGGCGGCGGTGGTGGTGGTGGTAGCGGCGGCGGTAGTGGCGGCGGCAGTGTTGGCGGTGGCGACGGCGGCGGTGGGGGCGGCGGTAGGGGCGGCAGCGGTGGGGGCGGCGGCGGTGGTGGTGGCGGCGGTGGCGGTGTTGGCGGCGGTGGCGGTGTTGGCGGCGGCGGCGGTGTTGGCGGCGGCGGCGGTGGTGGCGGCGGCGGTGTTGGCGGCGGCGGCGGTGGTGGCGGCGGCGGCGGGGATGGCGGCGGCGGCGGCGGTGGTGGTGGCGCGTCAAAACAGCATCCTGCGGAGGCAAAAAGCTACATCCCACCCCCACCTCCCCGCCTCCATCCCTTCCCTTCTCGCCCTCAGCATCAGAAGATTTGGATGCAGCAGTTCGAAATGACATTGATACAATACAGTTCTTTATTTATTTTCTACAGAAATGAATTTCGTAAACCTGCACTAATGATTCGATAATACTCCAACAGAATCCTTTGCAACACATAAATACAGTGAAAAATGTAAAATTTGTACTTCCAATATCACATTCAAAGAAACGTCATTGATGTGTAGTGATACATCCTTTTGTTCCTTATTTTCTGTCTTAGATTTGAAAAAGTAGAGAAAATGAAATTTATTTCCGAATACACTTATAAATAATGTGAACAATTTTGAGAGTATTACTTAAAAATACGAAATGAGAAAATATGCTTAAATGACTTCATATTGTATTTCGCGAATGAAGGAGCATCAGCTTCATAGGAGAAATAAAGCACCGTGTTGGGTTGAGTCGGGTTTCAACAGGAGAATCTTGTTTCTTACCCACGAAGTATTTCTAAGCGATAAAACAAGCAGAAACGTTTCCGTCCGAGATATGAAAAATGATGAAAAGCCACTCTACCAGACTGTTTTATGATTACTTATTATTATTTATAAAATGGTAAATACATTCAAAGAAAGTAATGTTTTCGACAAGTAAAAGAATGGGCCACTCAATTAGAAAACAATTTATTAGAACTGCCCTATTGGAATTTGTTCCTACATCTTCGTATTTCAAAAATACAGCGAAATATTTGCTTGACCCTAACATGAGAGTATTTATATTTAATCAAAAACTGATCTATTTTGCTACCAGAAAGTAATACAGCGATATACAGAATATGTATTTATAATTCATATTAAACTAGGGGGCACAAGGGACGATCACCGGCACGAAAAGAGAAATGAACGAACAGAGGAAGGGGAACGGTCGGGCAAAATATTTATCGTCTGTCTATCCTATATTTAGTTTTCGTCAAATAGGAATTCAGAGTACTGAGTGTGAACTACAAAAGAACGGCACCGAGCATCGCGAGGATGATGGGCCCGTGAATTCACCCTCTTGCAGGACCCCTTTCCCCACGAGCATCGGCTCCCGCCATCGAAGTCATTGCCACCAACCGCCCTCGCTTTCTCTTCAGTACTTTGAAACCGTTCTACATCAATGATGCGTTGTGAAAGAATTCTATGACATTGGTTCAACAGTAGCGCCACGTGCTTACGTTGCACGCTTGCAAAACCCCCAGATAATCGAAAAAATCCTATAATGTGTCAGGAATACACGGTTTCCTTTTAGTGGCATTTAGTATTCAAGATATTGAAGCAATATCGATGTTTACGAAATCATTTTGAAGTCGAGAGTGCCCAACAAGCGCTCTTTCCTGCGTCTGGTGTTCTCCCAGGAGGCGCTCCGTGTCACGTTATTAAGCTTTTCACTGCGTTTACTCTCTGACCGTACACTTCAACATAAGGTCCCGCCACCGGCTTGCAGCCTAGAAGGGTGGGGATCTGAGTGTGACGCGGCGTCCGAGGGGAACATCTATTTTCTCTCTTCGTCTGAAACTAGCTGCAAATTTAATTATATGTATTCCGTGTGTTATTGAAAGTAGACATGTGAGTGAAGTTATTGACGGTATTAAATTCACTATTTGTGTTTTTGAATTTATTTTCATATGATGTAAGGTTTGTCAATAAGTGCTCACTGTAAAGATGGCGGTTGTGGAAGAACTTCTGTCGTTCTTTCACACGTGGTCGGCCGGCGTTGCGTCGGGAACGCTCGTGACTAACTTTGTGAAATGTCTCGACAGATAGTTATTGAATAATTGTCGTTTGTGGTTATTGTTGTTGATTTCTCAGACAAAGAATATTTCCCAAGAAAATGAAATTTTCGAAATAAAATAATTTTGTTGCCTTTCATCTCCACTAGTAGCACCAAAAACAAATAAAATCATGAAATGAACTAGTGTAAAACTCCAGAAAACAGAACTTGTTGCAAAATGATGGAGTGCGTTCACTGTATTTTGGAAACCGAATTATATTTTGTTGTGTATGAATTCCATTGCCGTCAATTGTCTCAATGCACAACTAATACATCTAGTGGCCCATTGGAAATCAAAACCAGATCCACTTGCGCGGGAAGTGAACATACGCATAAAATTGCCTTATGCATAAAATTAATGTAAGTAATTTATTAGACCTTTGTTAAACTTAGTTGTAAGAAATTCATGTAAATTAAGTATATATTAGGTGTTCTAAGTTTTGGAAATTACATTTCCGTCATTGGTTGTAGCTGATCAATCCCTGGTTTGTTGAGCCACTACCCACTACTGGTGTTAAAACGTATGAAATATGATGAAGACACGCGTTTTTAATTTGTGTAAAGAAGCAGAAGAAACGGATTGAACGCGTGTGCAATAAGTCTACTCGGAAGCGGCCGCTTCGCCAAGGCTCGGGCGGTGGCGTGCAACGCCAGAGCGATTCGCGTCCGAACATTTCGGCGGCGGCGGCGGCGGCGGCGGCTAAATTAATTAGGGCGCGGGGGCCGCTTCATTAGGAGCTGTCGGGAGCGGAGCGAGGCCCGCAACGCCGCGCCGCCGCCCAATTAGGTCGCCGGAAGGCGCTTGTGCTCCAGCAGCACCGTCACGGCCCTGCGGGGGGCGGAGCGGGGCGGAGCGGGGCGGAGCGGGGCGGGCCGGTGCTGGGCGGGGTGAGGGGCGGTGGGGTGGGGTTGGGCGTGGGGAGAGGTGGCGGGGCGAGGCGGGGCTGGGCGTGGCGGAGCTTGGCGGAGCGGGGCGGCGGGTGGGGCTGTGCGGAGCAGGGCAGGGAGGGGCAGGGGCGGGGCTGGGCTGGGCGGGGCGGGGCTGGGCTGGGCGGGGCGGGGCGGCAGGTCGGGGCGGGGATGTGCGGAGCGTGGCGGGGCGGGGCGGAGCGGGGCGGAGGGGGTCGGAGCGGGGCGGAGGGGGGCGGAGCTGGGCGGAGCGGGACGGCGCGGCGCGGCGGAAACCAAACGACCGCTAAGAAATTCGATGAACAGTTGAAAGCGACCACCAAAACCCAGTAATTAACTGAAGTCCGTGCGTGCCCTATCCTCGCGTGACGTGCCTATGCCCGCACTGCAGCGACGCCCGAAGAAACGAATACGACTCCGCCAAGGGCGTTGCGGTAAACAACATAAACTCTTTTTCGAGTCCGCGACGAAAGTGCCGGATGTCTCTCGCTGTTCTGGTTGGCAGATGCACTCTGATGGTCACCCAACAGGAACTAAATAGGTTGGAGGGCCCTTTCCGTGATCTTCGCGAAGAGGGAATCTAATGGGTTCGGAAATCAACGGGTAAAGCAAGCTGCTGAATTGTCCGAGTGAATGCTACCTTAAAATGAATTCCTGAAATTTGAACTTCACTATTTCGGAGAAGAACTACCTCCACTCCATTTAACCCGATTTGTATCAGAGCTGCCTAGTTAAAGATTGAAAAAAATAAATAACATGCAAGAATCAAGAATGTTAATGTGAATCACGTGAGAAAGATAAATAGTAAAATGGGAATAGACATCGTGTCTAACGATTAAGCAAAAAGAGGTTATAATTTTTATTGACACCGTACCTGGAGCTACCAGATACATGTGAATACTTGTACAGAAAAACTTCAGCGTGTAATGATAATCAGTTAAAAAAATTGTGACACCAGTTAAAGAAGTGAAATGTAGTCACATTTCTTGTACTTGTTTTTGTCGTGCCGTGTTGTGGTAAGGCAGTCATCGCAGTAAGTTCTTTAATGTTTTGCACGTTCCCTCTTAATTCCATTTCAGCAGACAACAATCGTTCTCACGCTCGTCCGAAATCTGTTAGGCACCTGCAGAACAGGCAGCAGCCACGCGAGGGAAGTGAGACTCACTCCGCCTGGGCTCCGCGTGGGCTCCTTCACTTTCCGTTGATTTGCGACTCGCGGCGTCGAAACTTCAGCATCGGGTATCCGTTCAAACATGACTAACACACATAATTTCATTACTTGGTATCGGAAAATTAAAAGTTTAAATCATGTCTGCCTGCAATTATTGAAGATTTTCTAGTTTATTTTTGTGTGTTCAAGAACCTGAAACAAAACACGTAATGGTAAACCTGACACCTTTGCAGACCTTTCGGATTTTTGTATGCCCGCGCGGGCCATTGGAAAAATGAATTCCCACTTCGCTTACAGCACAAGAAATATCACATTGTTTTGTGAATTCGATTTATTAAAGGAGAAAAATAAATAAATAAATGTCATAATGCTCAAATAGGAAAACTGACTCGTTGTAAACATTCAATTGATATGAAAATGGCAATTTTGAAATGTTTCCGAGGATTCACATCAGTCACTCTTATTTCACGTTCTGTATCCTTTTTTTGAGTCACTTGTGATTCTTGAGTACAAATATTGTGATAAGTAATAGTTGAAGAAACCCATCGGCTAACATTCTCGAAATGTTATTTTTTGATGTAGTGAGATCTAAATAACGTTCTGTAATAGAGGCAAATAGGCAAAAGTGCCTTTTCATCAACGCAATACATACTGTTAATTTCCATTTAACTCTCATATACACTATAATCCTTTTCAAATATTTCTTGAGATTTTACTGGAAACAACTGTTCGGAGCTTTGTCAGCCTATTGCAGAACTTCCGCAAGAACTTCACAATTTCATCCATTTTGTCTTTTCATTTTCTCGTGAAGTTTCTCGAAAACTCAGAAATTTTCAGCGAAAAGAGCCTAAATTAGCGCATTTTCGTAATTACATTTACATAATTTCATAATAAAATTACGCAAATTAATTTTTTGAAATATCTCTCACGTCGTTAATATTTAAAACGGATATTTCCTATACATTATTGTACTTGTGAATAGAAGTGATATAAATTATGTATGTTGAAATTTCTCGAAAATTTGGACGTTGTCTGTGAAAATGAGCTCAAAATTGCTCGTTTTCACAAATGCTCAAATGACATTTTCTCAATAACGTTCTATTTTTTTCTATTAACTTTCCGTACGCTTAGTGCTAAGTGCACTGAATCACATGACGTATACGCGTTTGACCTATTCATTTGTTATTTCAAAAACTACCTAAATATTTTTTCAAATATGTACCAACGACGTCAATATTTACATTATGGGCCTTTTCTCTATTATTGCACTTGTGAACACAAATGCTTCAAATGGTTTCTAATGCTTCAATTGATTTTCTTTTCCACGAAAATGTGGTCTAAATTGCCAATTTTCGGAAATGTTCTATCCACTTTCATTCATGAATGATTCCAAATTTTTCATTGAAAATTTGCCTTTAGGACTGTTTTACTGTTCTCTAATATTCTTAAAGACATATTACAATCCTACCATTAGGAGACCGAAAATTTCAGAAAATGTGAATAATTTTTGCGCCGCCAGAGCAGCTAGGAAGAGGGTGAAGGAAAATCGAAAAGGTAGCGTAAACTAAACACATTAGAAAACTAGCGCGAGAAATTCGGTGCCATTCTGTAGAACCCCTAATTATAGTATTCCTGTGATACGCAAAGTATATACTTTATGTTGTGGATGTGCATTTGAATGAGGTATA
Source organism: Acheta domesticus (assembly GCA_031308135.1). NCBI lineage: Eukaryota > Metazoa > Arthropoda > Insecta > Orthoptera > Gryllidae > Acheta > Acheta domesticus. Next base: position 179,685,022 of record JAHLJT010009436.1, on the reverse strand, counting down.
TGCTATATTTTTACGAAACTGAGGGGTTGAAAAGGAGGGGGGGGGGCAAAAATTATAATATTTGTGCATTTGTGATGGACCCCTAATGTAATAAATATATTTGCAGATTTGACAGGATATGTTTGTCAAGTGGAAGATTCTTTTGCGAGCATTATTCACGTATGTTGAGTAACGCGTCGTAAAGATGGCAGTCTTTAAGGCGAAGACGCCTGTTTGAAGCGGCGGCGGCGGCGTCGCGTTCTCAGCGCCTGGCGAGGGAGCGCTGCCGAGGCGATCTGAGGACGCGCCGCTCCAGCCGCCGCCGCCGCCGCCGCCGCCGCGCAAAAAGGAGAGGAATTCCGCCGGGCATGCAGCAGCGCCGCCAGTTCCGCCGCCGACCGCGGCGAGCGCTGCGTGCGCGCCTCGGGTGCAGCGGGGGCGAAGGGGCGCGTGGGACCGTGGACGGGGAGCAGTCGGGGCGCGGGGCGTGGGGCTCAGGGCGCGGCGCGGGGCGCGGGCGGGAGGCGAGGCGAAGGGCGCGGGCGGGGGGCGAGGCGTAGGGCGCGGGCGGGGCGGGGCGCGGGCGGGGCTCGGGCGGGGCTCGGGCGGTGCGCGGGGCGCGTGCGGGGGTCGGGGCGCAGGGCGCGGGCGGGGGGCGAGGCGTAGGGCGCGGCGGGGGGCGAGGTGTAGGGCGCGGGCGGAGCTCGTGCGGGGGGCGTGGCGCAGGGCGCGGGCGGGGCGGGGCGCGGGCGGGGCTCGGGCGGGGCTCGGGCGGTGCGGGGGGCGCGTGCGGGGGTCGGGGCGCAGGGCGCGGGCGGGGGGCGAGGCGTAGGGCGCGGGCGGGGGGCGAGGCGTAGGGCGCGGGCGGAGCTCGTGCGGGGGGCGTGGCGCAGGGCGCGGGCGGGGTCGGAAGCGCAGCCGGGCGGTGGCGACGCCGGTTCCTGGGGCACCGCTTTTCCGCTCCTCTTTGCTGACACACATTGCCACATTAATAGAGGCGCCCACATACCTCGGGGAAATGTAGTGCACTTTCGTCGTCTCCTTTCCTGCTGTGGTGTTTTCCGGCATAAACATGTAAGACTATTGTTCACTGTGACGTTGTGCTGGCTTATAAAGGGCACTTTGCTTTCTAATGCTTTCCTTAACAAAGCCTTTTGAGAGCCATTGGTGAAACCAGGGTGAAGCTGTAGAATTCTCTGACCTCGTAATGAAATCATTTTCTCATCTGAGGGTGAAAATAAAGGAGCTTTACATTAAGACAAATGTTGGAACATGAATTGAAGTAGAGGAAAGATAGAAATTTGAGAGCGAAATATTTGGGCTGCAATTACTAAAATAATGATGATCGTCTAGTACGGCTTGCATATTGTAAACGTATCCTTTACAGCTCGCCAGATACGCGAATGGATTAAAATTTGATGGAAGTCCTAGACGTTTACTCACTGTCAGGAATAGAAGTAATGACGAGTATTCCATGTCGTAGATGGACAACTCGACGGCTGCACTTGTTGAGGCAAATTTGTCAGCTGTTTCTATTGTAAACTTAATTTAGTTCAGTCACTTCCAATTTAGAAACGCGTATTGTAAGACAAGACGCGGTAACATTCCAATAATTTGCATTTATTTTACGACTTTGCAATAGAGAATATTTCAAGGTGCATGTACATTTTGACGTATTCAATATAAATATAAATTCAATATCGCATTCAATAAAAATATAAACTATTTCTTTAAATAAAGCGTGGAAATCTAGCATGCTTGTGGAATGCTTCTCACCAACAGGCTCTTCTCATGAACGTGAATTCCCCTATGAACACTTTTTAAAAAATAAATTTATTAATAGTTGCACCGTAGTCATTAACGACTATTACAGTTACAAATACATTATAATACTACATTTATAATTGAGTATAAAATTAAATCAACACAATAATGCAATGGTATACAATGTTAAATCAATACAAAATAATACAAGTGGAAGTTATATTTACCAGTGAACACTTGTGCAGAGTGAATTTGCCTCAAACCCTTCACTTTGGCTTGCAGTAAATCATACAAATGTATTTGATTTGATTTAGCTGCAATAAGACAAAAAAGTTCTAAAAAGGGCAGCATTTTCATAAATATTACAATATTAAGTGAGTCTGAATATCTTATATTAAACATTGAAGATACTTGTGACGAACACCACGTAGTGGCTGAGTATCACTTAATTTTTTATTTTATAAAAACAGAACGATGCTAAGCTCCCGGTTGCCCGGCTCAACCCGGCAACCCCACCAGTTGGGCCCTTGGCGGGTCGACCTCTGGGCAGGATAGGGTAAAAGAGATCCTTCGGGATGCTCCGTAATCCACATAGAAGTCCGACTTAACTCTGAGATCTACAGTCAGGTTGCCCAGATTCCGGCGATACCTACACTTCTAGCCTTAATGGCAGAGGGGAGGCGGGATGGGGGCCCCGAGCCGCCAGAGCTGTAGTTCGGGTGCCCCCCCCCCCAGTTGGGCTCTTAGCTTCGCCGTGACAGTAGTGGCAGTCGATATTCTGGGCATAAAGAGAGACTTGTTCCCGGCGCATATGAGTGGCCATTGATTCGACTCGGGCACTAGTCTGAAAGGCTTGTAGCTTTGAGCTGGCAGAGCGGTTCCAACCCAGGCATTGAATGGGGAGGTTGCCGTGAGGGCTAAGTGCATTCCGGCGGAATCCGGATATTAGCCCGAGGGTGTATTTGTACGCCCGAGAACGGTGCGGACTACAGGCAAGCGCCTAGGTGCCCACCCCGGGGTCTCGGCCCCCTTATAAGGTGCCTACTAGGCATGCACGCTACGACATACCGAGCCTTCGATTGTTATGTGTCAGGCGAGGCGCGTCGGGGCCAACACGGGCGCTCGTAACTCTCGCACGAGCTGTGCGCGCGCGCCTACTCTCACGAGTTGCGATACCTGTACGCTTGCGACACACGAACGTTGCGTTAACGCGCGTCAAGTAACGTGCGTCGTAGATTAACACGCATCTGACAAATAACATGTTTCATATGCGGAACGACAAACGTGCGCTCTTGGCGCCGTGTGTTGCTGCCAGCGCGCTGCTGCCAGTAATATTGCTGTTTGGCAGGCAAACACAGACAGACTCTTTGACTTCTACCAAATTTAAATATCAAGGACCCACAAAACGTTGATTCTCTCTACACAACGTGTTAGAGAAAGTAATTTACTACAAATATAGGAAGAGTTTAGTCACATTTTCGTTATCTGTGTCCCATATTAGTTTTTCTGTCAAAATATTGCGGATTTCAGCCGAAGCATTATAATACTGTCTCTTTATAAGAAAGTTAAAAAAAGATACACAAAACTCAGTTTGAAGGTTTCAGCTGAAAACGAGAGAGAAGCAAAATGTTTTTTTGCCAACCAACCCTAGTTGAAAATGTTGTTTTTTTTCAATGATGGACGCAGAGGTGACGAGAAGTCACATGGGTACGTGACAAGGTGCTGCAAAGAACACGTGACACACGGTATGGCTTACTCATACTATACTGCGATTTTCGTAACTTTGTCCCTGACAGGAATCAGCTGTTTCGCTGCCATCCAATTAGGAGCTTATATTTCGCGACAGTGACGTCACTATGGTGACGTTCAAGCTCCCTATTAAAAGAAACAGTGAACTGCTGATTCCTGTCAGGGACAAAGTTACGATAATCGCAGTGTAAGTGGCCAATGTGAGATAGCCATTCAGCTCCGCTCCCCCAACTGTTGGCGTAGCGATCTTGAATGAGCGCGGCCTGTTGACGTACTCGGGTTGCAGTTTGAGGCAGGGGGCTGAAGTGTGGACGGCCTCTCGATTTACACGTTCTGTGAGGCGAATGAGAAGCAATCATTGCTTTATACTCACGCAAATTGTCATGCGCAGAATGTGGCTGGTGCGCAACGACGCAAAAGCCACGTGCGTTACATCGCACCAGTGCTCTGCGCGACAACCACGCACCTCTTGACTATGAACCCTACCAGATCTTCCAGCTCTACGCCAAAGGTCACGAAGAGAAGTGTGGACAGTTGAGACGTGGCGCCGGTCCAACACTCAAGCATTCCCCCACGAATGCAAGACAGGTTCCCCGCCCGAGAAATGCGCATCTTGTTCGAGATATGCATTGATGAATTTGGCTTCCTCCGTGAGGCATAATCTCGAGGTGGTCCTTGAAATACAGCTATTAGAAGATCATGAAAATGATGAATAAATATAAAATAATAATGAAAAGAATTATGAAAAATGCCAATGCAATGATCGACATCGCTAAGGCACTGGAGCCATAGCGATCTCGGACCGAAGGATCGCAGGTTCAAGTCCTGCCTCGGGCATGGTTGTATTTGTGTTCGTCCTTTCACCTCTTATCATCACCATGTCATGTCATCTTCACCACAACGCGGTCGCTAATGACCTAGATGTGGAACGTGATAAAAATTCTTTCGCTCGCCTTGGTGCGCGGCACTGCGCGGAGACTTCCTGCGGAAGCGCCGCAGCGGAGGTCACCCGAATCGCCAGCCCCCCTCCCCCCTACCACCCCCCGGCCCCGCCCTCCAGGAAATGGCGCAATAAATGTTTACGCCCCCCCCCAGGAAAGCCAGGCGCATGCGCTAGCGGTAATCACGAAGCGTAGCGCACGAAGGCGGCGCGCGCGCGCGGCGCTGTCCGTCTCTTAATGAACGCGGGCGAGCGCGCGGGGAGGGAGCGGGGGCGCGCGCAACACACGCCAATTTCCGGCGCCACCGCCTCCCCCCCCCCAAACGCTTCGCTCCACGGGGAGCGGTTCGTTTAACTCGCTGCCTGCGCCTCCAAGCCGCATCCGAGCGCCTGGGAATCGATTGACGTTGCGGAGAAAAGGCGATGCCATGTCGTCTACAATACTTTCTTTCATGGCGCGTGGGGGCTTGTCTTCACGATGCAATATCTCAAGGTATTTCGCGTCGTTTTTCGGTCGTGCCACTAGGAGTCGCATGATCGCCAGCACTGCTCGATACAGTCGCGATCATGCGACTCCTAGCGGCACGACCGAGAATGACGCGAAATGCCGTGAGGTGTATAATAATAATAATAATAATAATAATAATAATAATAATAATAATAATTTTAATTCCTATCTTGTTTTACAGAGATAATATACATTGAATTTTCTTGGAATTACTATCCATCGATAACCAGTTGTGGTGGTTAGCAATACTGAGTTTATAATTTATTATCTGTCTACTTCTACATATTAGTATTTTTGTATGTGGCGTGTTTTTGAAGTTATTATTTTGTAAATTTACTATCCACGTTTTTGTGAACATACAAAAATAAAAAAAACTAGCTTTAAAATATAAAATAAGTGAAAATTTACACATATTACAGCAATAGGTTTTATTTCTATAGACCATCGTGAACAGAAGCCTCCACTCCCCAAGAAATAAAAACCCAAGTATAATAAAAGCACTTGCACTGAAGAGTCACCTCACACAGACACACGCACTTGAAGGACGACAGAGATTAGACAATTAGAACCTAGAACTGGATTCGAACAAGCGGCTATTCGCACAGGTGTGATGAGTTGGCACGAGGAATGCTTTTTTGTGTATTGTTGTCTGTTCAAATCTTAATTTTAATTCATTAAAATTAATTTAATCAAATTAAAATCAAAATTTCAAATATAATCGTACATAGTGCATACACACACGTAATGTGATACTTGAAGTCATTTGCCAATTTCCTTATTGTTCTAGAACCTTTTACTTCCGAGTGATCCAAATCCTTAAATGCGTACAGAGGCGCCTGGGAGATAGTCTCTAGTGGCCTGTCATTCATCGCCTGGGTGTCGTGTCCCGCCTCACACAGTTGCTTGTGACGTCGACCGAGACGATGGAGCTGGGGCGGGGCACAGCACAGGATCGCATGGCCACAGATAGTTCACTGCGTTAACAAATCGCGAAAACAGGATTTTGAAGAAATGTATTGGAACCTTTTGGATAGATTCGAAAACGAATCAAAAATTCCCCACCGGGAGACCAGGAGGCTTCGAATAACATCTCGTTTGCGTCGACTGGTGGTCAGTAAGGAGTCCAACCGTGATTGTCGGACAGACGGACGCAAGTTATTTGAATATTAATAATAATAATAATAATAATAATAATAATAATTTATTATTATTATTATTATTATTATTATTGCAATGATATACAACAATTTGTGAACATTTTTGTTCGTCAGGCGGAATCATGAAATGGTAGGATTTATTTTTTAACAGGTGGAAGTGGATCTTTCTTCTTGTGGTGGAAATCTGACCATCAGTGGAAATAAATGCGTTAATGACTCATTGTTTCTGGATCGGACAACTAAAAGTGCGGGTGTGTCGAATGCTCTAGTTTGCATCGCTGCGCGGCGCGGCGCGGGGCGGCGTGCTTCGCGCTAGCGACGGCTGAGAGGCCGGGTCCCGCCGCCCGCCCCCACCCTCGCCCTCACCGTCGCCCTCGCCGTCACCCCGCCCCCGCGCCGGCCGCGTGATGGCTCATCGCTTCTATAAACAAGCGGCCACCTACACGCCCTCGCAGCTGCCGTAAAGAAACACGTTTGAGCCTCGAGTAATTACATTTTAACAACGGCGGCGGCGGCGGCAGCAAGAACACGAAGAAAAAGTTGGAACCGTGCGCCGCGCGGGTTGTGGCGCGGGGGCGGGGCTGGGGGCAGGGGCAGGGGCGGTGGCGGGGGCGGGGGCAGGGGCGGGGCTGGGGGCAGGGGCAGGGGCGGTGGCGGGGGCAAGGGCGAGGGGAAGAGCGGGGCGGGAGCGGCTTCATTTCGGCAGGAGGGCGGAGGTGGCGATCGCTGTTCAACGAAGCTCCACCCCACCCCCATCCCCCGATCCTTGGCTTTAAAAGTCCTCAAGAAAAATACCCCAGAAGTGCATGTGTGTGTGTGTGTGTGTGTGTGTGTGTGTGTGTGTGTGTGTGTGTTCGAATTATACTGTAAAAAATCGAGAATGGAAATCGCAAATACAAATAAGTCACAGGGAAGGGAAATAAATGGTATTTAGCATCCGAAGAAAATTAATTTAGATTAATTAATTTAAATTAATTTAATAAGAAATTTCACTATTTTTTTTATTTTCCAGATTTTTTTAAGGAAAATATATTTCTTCAGTTTTGAATTTTTCCTCACGCGTTAATCTCTTTGGAATTCCGAATTTTTGCACGCAAGTCGTCTTGATATCAGCGAATTCACTCTAACGAAAACGACGTTTTTCTTTATTGGAAATGCAAGGTTGATATTTAATGCAATGAACAATCTATTTTAATATCTACAGATGACAATGACAAAAATGGAATCGTCGGGTTTTCTCCATTCGCTGACATCATGAACTCTCACTCATCCCCTTTGTAAATGCGTAGGAACCTCTCGGGTGAAGCTGTATCTAACACAATCATGGATACATCACATGCCAAATATTGCTCATCCGAGGATAAATGAAGACAAGAAACGTTTGACTGCCGTGAAATAAACATCGTACTGAAGATAGGTTGTAAATTCACATTACAAGTGTTTTTTGTTAATCATTACACAGGCACACACACAAAAAAAGACTTGACACGTGTTCCTCCATGTATAGCAACGCATTGAATCCCAATCTGAAGCCAGAATTGCGCCTCCACCTTCCAGTTTTCTATCGCAAAAAACACCGTGAAATTGTAGATTGTAAATTAAAGTGTTTTTATGCGAATAAAAAACTGGGAGGTGGAGGCGCAATTCGGGCTTCAGATTCGGATTCAGTCCGTTGAAATACACAGAAAAACATGTGTGAAGTTTTTGCGACTGACAACTTTTTTGCGTGTGCTTGTGTTATCAATAGGGAGCGGATTTGTAAGCTCTAAAAATCTTGAAATATGCTTTTTAAAGCCTTTGTAATGCCTTTGTCAAGTACCTACATTGTAGGCCTTCTTTCACTTTTTCTGCCTGGTTTAAATAATATATCAAGAAATATCCTACATTTGCACAAGTATTTTATCATCCTTTGAAAAAAAGAAGAAAATTGTGACAAGCTTTCCTAACAATGAACGCTCACAAATAGATTCTATGAAAACGCGAAACGTTTTTTCTATTTTAACAAAATATGCAATATATGCTCCCAAAATTACACGAATATGCCCCAACAGGAAAAATCGACGAAACATGCAGAAATATGCACTAACAAATTAATCTACAAAGCATGCAGTTATAACCAAATGTCAAGAAGTTACTCTTAGTTATGCCTTGAAGAAATGAAGAAAAATATGCAAAATCATAGAAATCCGCTCCCTATGGTTCAATTGAAATAAGTTGGTGATTGTCAGTTGTGCTTCTGAAGCTGTAGCTTCCTACAATATAAATGTATGATTTGGTTACGTTAATAAGTATTTATTTTATGTACCGGGAAGTATTTATTTTCGTGTCCCGGAAACAAGTGCTCAGTGGCACACAATCTGTCAACGTCGCTCCGTTCCATTCGCAAATGTCAATCACCAACTTATTTTAATTGGACCATAGTTATCAATAAAGTTGGCCACCGAGAGCCGCGATTGCGTTATTTCGAGCATGGCTGCCATGGTGTAAGATATATAGGTGTGTTCACTCCCAGTCTAAAACTGAAGCTTATGTGAGTCTAGTTCTCGCATACAAGCGCTGCGATCTTTGGGTCTCGTTTGGCAAGGTCGTGATTGGTCGTGATCCATTCGACAGCTCTGTGGCCAGCTGATTGCTTATTTCAAGTCAGTGATTTGTCGCTTCGCGGTGGAATTGGTAAAGTCCAAAGCGAACAGTTACGAAAATGGTTAGGAAATATTACATAAAACTGTGTAATAACCACAGTTTAATATATCATCTTAGGATGTATATCTTACACCGTGACCCAAACGGATCGTTCGGACAAGCGAGGAACTAGCCTCAAACTGGCATCAGAAAATTTGCCCCAAAGGCGGCTAGTTGACACACCTGTATATCTTACTCCGTGGTGGCTGCGCGGCCGCTCCATGAGCGCGTGCTTCGGCGCGTTGGCGTGGCCGCGCGCGCCCCCTCCGTCGCGGCAGCCTCCTCATTTGCGCGCGCTGCCGTGATGGGGCGACACGCGCGCGCCTAGCGGTCGCTTAGCGGATCATCGCGGCGGCGGCGGCGGCGGTGGTGCAGCAGGGTAGCAGAGCGTGCTGGAGAACCATCTCGGTGGCTATCGCGGCTGACGAGTCACTGACCGGAATCTCTGGAAAGTGGCGGCTGTGGCGGTTGCACAACGGGAAGTGCGGGTGCGTATCAGAACGACGCGCGTGCTGGCGTGCGACAGTGACGTCATACTCGTGGAATAATATTTTGACGAAATCCGTGCGTAGGGTGAGGACGTTGTTGGGTAAAATCGCGTGCCACATTACCTGCACGAAACGATGCGCAACTGGTCGTACCTGACAACGCTTCTTACTCGTGCTTCGCTGGGGTTTTGTGGAGGCCGAAACTTCCCAAGGTGCGTGTCGTCGCCCACGGAATCGGAATACTCTGAACATGGAACTGTTTAATCAATACGGTGAAGTATTTGTAATATTCTTCGGTTCATGAGTCTCACAAGCTATCTCTGGTTAACTTACTCATTGTAATCATATATAGAGGAACTGGATAACCCACATGTGTCTGGCCGTCGACTCACGATTCACTCTCAGTCCGGCATTCGTGCAAGTGAGGCGTCGTTCGCCTCGGCTGCAGAGGAACTGACCATTTTTCCGGAAAGAACTTTGTGTAGGAATTTAGAAAACTTAGTTTCGGGAGGTTGAAGCATATAAAACGCCTTTTGAGATAAGGTAGAGGTAATAAATTGCTCCACAAATGCATTGGTACCATATTTAGTCTATTATTTTTAGAATATTTCGGAAGAATAATAGAAAATGGCTGATTCAAGGCACCTAGAGTAGTGAAATGGTGTAAAATACTATACACACCTCATGGCTTGACACGACACGATTTGTTTCCGTTTGATTCAACAGGCTGACGATATTTAAATCCGATTGTGCAATGAATCAGAACTTTTTGAAACTATGTGTATCGATTTTTGTTATACTCAATACAATTATTCAAATTTCATTGAATTAAATACAGAAAACTGTGAAATGTTGTTGACAAAATTAATTTTCTAGGTTGTGTGAATTTCCAATTTTTTGTCTTTTGTTCATCTTGGCAAAGAATTTTATATACATTGAGTAAATTGTAAACATTTATAATTCTTCATTTTTATAACATTGTGGCAATATAAATTGGACAATATTTGACCAGCTATTAGCATTTTCTTTTGATCGTCATATTTCTTCCAAAACTTCATAGCTCCAGAGTGACAAGATTTATGTTTTTGTTTTGCATTTGAGATACGCATGCAAAATCTTCTTCGAAACACATTTCTCATCCCTTTGCCCTTCATTCGCGTACTTTATCTTATTCCTTCTCCTCCTCCTTTTTCTCATGTTTCTCTCTTCAAATCTTACTTAGATTTCGCCTTCTGTTAAAATACAAGGTGAAACAGATTAACCTTCTTCAGAATTTCGCGAGTTTTCAGAAAAGTTGAGAACACGTGGAAACGAGATATAGAGAATGTATGGAATTCTGAGACTCGTCTTTGTCTTCTGAAATGCAGACGACTGATCGCACATGCCCGAGATGCTAAGGTAGATTATTTTTCATTAATTTAAAATTTTTACTTAAATTATAGTATTTATTTTTCAACCAAGTGTCCCCGAGTAAGACTTATGAACCAGGGGACGTGAATGGTGGACACTATGAGGCAAGAAGATTGTCTTTACATTACTTTAGGCAGAAGTTGCTCTTTTTACGTATCTCACGCTTCTTTTTGATTCAAAACTGCGTATATCTAATTTCCCCGTATAGTACCAATCTGAAATGTATTTGGAATGGCACAAATTGATCGTAGTCCTAACAGATGTATCAAGCTAGAGCTCAAAAACCATTGATCAGTCGATTTGTGATTCACACACATATACACATCCCCATAACCAACTAGTAAAAATACTTTTGTTCCAGACAGGGACCTTCAAAATGTATTTTATAGCCGAAATCTCTACCTCTTATTTTAGGATGTAATCCAATGCTTTCCCGTAATACGAATTGCCGAGGAAAAGTAATAGTTTAAAGATTGTTCAAAAACGAACTTTTGTATTTCTCCTCGGATGCGATAGATTCGGGAAGAACTGTGTTAATCTTTCTCCCTGTAGTTAAATGACTTGCAGAATAATTATTAAATTTCGCATATGACGCTTCTGTTGGCATCAGGACGTGGTATCTTTCGTGGATTAATCCGCGCTTAATATAAAAGTCAAAATGCAAAGCAACTCTCAAAGGCCGACGTGAATTCTAGTGTATGCCATTTTTTAAAATTTTAATTTAAGATAGCGACGCCAGTTACAGATGCTAGCATGTTGTCAGAAGTAAATGCGCGATATGTTCACTGCTGAATAATTATTGGTAAAATTTAATTTGTAGAGTTGACATCTATTATGTTGTTGTTTTGTAGTAAAATTGAATCTTGAATAGTGGATACAGTAGAATAATAGATCCAGTGGAGAATGTAGTAAATACTAGCTTCAATAGCCGTATATTTTTTTGCCGGTTTGCTCATAAAAAACACTAGTACGGTTGTCATTAAAATTTATGTAATTAACGTGTTAAATATGTCAATGAAATGGACAGAGGTAAGGGTGTCGGCGGTTAGCGGCAGAGGTAAAGGGAACAATTGCGCAGCGCCGTCGGGTTTCGCATCGGGGTTAAGGACTCTCGGAATCCCGTGGGGACCGGTGGCCGGCGCGACCCCCGACCTCGGGCGCTCGCCCCCCCCCCCTACGCCCCCGGACGGGCCACGGGCCGACCCCCGCCGCCCGGACCCGCCGCCCGGCCCCCGCCACCGGCCCCCGCCACCGGCCCCCGCCACTGGACCCCGCCGTCGATAGCGGTCGGCGCGCGGCGCGGCGCGGTGCGGCGATACCAATCTTAATGTCGCCACGGGGAATGGGGAGGCGGCGGCGACGGCGGCGGCGCGGCCAATGTTGCCCCTTGATAAGAGCCATAAAAACTGTTAGCACATGCCGGGCGGCAGGGGGCGAGGGCGAGGGCGAGGACGGGGTGAGCGGGCGTGGGAAGTCGTCGTCTTTCGTTTCCTCTTCTCTCTTTACGAGTCATCAGTCACAAATGTACAACGGACAGATCGACAAATTCTCTCGTCAATATTCGTTTATTCGACATTTTCTGTTGATGTAGATGTAAGTACTTACTACAAATCTTAGTAAATGTTGCATGTTTACATATGTTTATTTTGATGGACTGAATGGTTTTCCATTGCATTGAAAGGATTACTCTACAATTTCACTTGAAAGCCATAAGACTAATCTTATACCATAAATGATCAATGTACACTTTAGCTTAAATTAAGAGGTTTAGAGAATTAGTTAGGTCGCGGAAAATATTCTGCATTAGCGAAAATGGCTCCATAAAAGAAGGCAATTTCCAAAAGCCAGGCCATGAACATCATTGAGGACTGCTACAACGGGTAGAGAAACATTTAGATGTTGATAAACATTTCATAACAAATATGAAATTATAAAACCGTCTGATTATATAACAATGAATGTCAAATACTTTAAGAGAGTAGAAGTTTCGAAACCAATTATAGAGGGTACAAAATTAGTTCTTAAAAAATGTATTTTTATTAATACCATGGAGTTTCTTGATTATATGTATTACACCGTCATTACTTCGTCATTGTAACGTGTTAATTCATTAAGAGACTGATTTGTTAAAATGGCTCCCATTACTACTTTGTGTACCCAAGATATCTATGAAAAAGTAACCAAGGCCAGAATGAAGTTACGAATAATGATTTTTATCAAGGAACTCCTATTGTCTCGTTCCTATGTGCCGCTTTGTTTTACATTTAAAAAGTATGAACTATATTACGATAGAAAATAGTGTCTTTTATAAATTATCATGAATTGAAAACTCCACTTAAGGATATGGTGCAGGAGTACAATTTTTCACTTTACATCGTGAGAATTACATTTTAAGATTCTGCTGTTTTCTTTAAATATCCCTGCTGTGGTGCGGGATACAGAGAAGGGCCATCGTTCAAAAATATATTACAAGGTCCAAAGTGTCTCATTTTGTAGATTGCGACGTAAGCATCACGACTCGGGCCCGGTTGGAACAGATGCGGAGTTTCAAGGTCTAGAACGTCGTTCCCGAGTTGATCATAGTGGTAATGTATGATGCGGGTTGCACGTGTGAAAGTTGATTCTTTCATTGCAGTAACTGCCAATTTTCACATTTTTCCTTTTAAATATGACGCACTTGCGAGGTGTATTAATTCTCTATCCAAGAGCAGCACAACTAGGGAATTTTATGTCAATGCAATATTATAAATCATGCAAAACCCTCATGTTCCTTAAGTGTATTGTGTATAGTGTTCCCTAGGTGCAAGAAGATGGCTGAAGGAGTGAAACTGTTTTCAAATTATAAACTTTCATAAATTCAAGGGAGAAGAAACGACCTTGGTACATTTTATACCTGATTATTACACTCAGCGATTGTATTTTGGGCGTGGTTATTCTGTAAAAGAAGTGATGAGAAGATTTTGATCACTAAATGAGCGGTGTAGTGGAAGCGCGGGCTGCCTTTCCGCGCTACAGCTACTTTACTTATTGGTCCCGTGAGTTTAGTGTATATTGTAAGGGTGGGTAAGGGTGCTGGTATTCCTCCCCCGCTGGAACGTCACATTCTGCGCAGTCATACACGTCAGCAGGCGGCTTTTCCCCCTTCACGTGTGTCTCTAAGCGGGATACCAATTAAAACGTTCCTAAGATCCTGTATGTAAAAGTGCAGTGCGCAGTGGCGCAGCTTCAGTTGGTGTCACCCGGTGCAAAACTAATGGTATCACCCTCATAAATTAAATATAAAAATCTATTAATGAATAGTTTATATATTATTTAATAAAAATATATTTGCACATGAGATTTATTTATAATATATTAAAAAACTGCATTTCATTCAAATTAATTGAAATTTAATTTTTAAGTAAATAATCTTAAACGAAGTATAACTAATTAACAATTGCGTGTTTTTATCAAAAAATTATTTTTAAATAAATCGTTAAAATTATATAATTCCAATTATAAAATTTTCTAATCGGTGTCAGCCCTAAAAGAGTGTGTGTGAGAGAGAGAGAGAGAGAGAGGGAGAGAAAGAGAGAGAGAATAAAGAGAGAGAAAGGGAGAATAAGGGGAAAAGGCAGGATAGGACGGGGAAGGGATGATCGGGCGCGGTTTGTGGCCCGTTCGTTAGGGTACTGTTCCGACATTCGCCTGATGCTGATGAGAGACACGACAGAAAACTGGCGACGAGAGCAGTCGGCTACTAGAGTTGTGTCCGAGGCCGCGGCCGAGTTGGCCGTGGCTCTGCGGCGGGCATTGCGGGGCTCCCCGCGAGCCGGTTTGCGAGCAGCGGGTGCGGTTGCGCGTGCGCGTGCGCGTGTGGGCGCGTGCGCGCGTGCGCATCGGGTGCATCGCGTGGCGTGCGGAAGCGGCGCGGCAAGTGGAGCGGGCGGCGCGACCCGCGACGGCGGCGGCGGCGGCGCCAGTCGCGGCGCGAGGCGCGGAATATGGGCAAGTGGGCCACCGCGCAGCACTGGCACTTGGGCCAGCCTCGCGCCTCCGCCGCCCGGCCACCTTCCTGCACCAGAGGCTCTAGCGCGGCCTAGCCCTCGCCATTCCTCATTCACGATCCCTCAATTGTTGTTGTTGTTGCTATTATTATTATTATTATTATTATTATTATTATTATTATTATTATTTCATTACATCACGACTAAAGATGTTATGAGTCGGCTGAATATAAAATCTACTCCAGTTTGCAACCAGCTACCTAAGGAGCAGATCTAGGGACTGTCGGTGCCTCTACAATACTTTGCGCAAAATGTAGGCTCTTCCAAATAAAGCAATTTCTTGCACTTCCCAGTCTTTTGAATTACCTGGGAGTTTAGACAAGTTCTTACTCAAATTTTGCGGAACAAATCCCAGAGCTCCAATAACTATCGGGACGACCTGTGCTTTTACGCCCCACATTCGGCTGATCTCGATTTCCAAACTCTTGTATTTAAGACGTTTCTCTGCCTCCTTGGTAACGACGTTATTATTATTATTATTATTATTATTATTATTATTATTATTAGCTTAAAACATCCTATAAAGGGCAAAGGCCTCCTGCTTTAGCAGGGTTACATTGGTTGGTATTTATAAAATTACTGAAGCAAATCATCATGATTATCTAAAAAATATATCAATACAAAATAAAACAAATGTTAGCTAAACAAACAAAATATCTATAGGAAACCAAAGCAAAAAAGTAGCTATAAGAAACACAAGTTGTACTGGGGAGCATCATCTTTCCCCCACTGGTCACATCCCAGCCGTCTCCACGCTGCCCTCTTCCGCGCCAGTCTCGTCCAGGTGGGACCAGCTACCTTGCTTAGCTCGTCTGCCCATCTTCTTCTCCGTCTCCCTTGGTTCCTCCAGCCATAACGTGGGTCCCACGTTGTTGTAGTGTACACCAATCGCCTTTGGTCTTGTCTCATGATGTGTCCTCCCCAATGCCATTTACTCACTTTGAGTTGGTGTACTGCATCCTTGATTTTGGTCTTTCTCCTAATTGTCAATTGTAATTGGACTCAATATGAAACGCAGCGTTGTGGAGAAGAAAGCTCCTCGCTTTGTTTGCGTCAGAAAAAATAAATACTCTGTGGCTTTGTGTGATCATTATAAAACACAAACGTGAATAGGAACTACATTATTCTTGTGAACGTAATTATTCTTTGCTGGTCTCCTCGAACTCCCAATGGTGAGCGAATTGAAGTTGTGAAAGTAATGTATTACAAACGAGCTGACGCAATCGAACCAAAGATCCGTGATATGCGACTGTATCTTCCTTGCACAGAGTGACAGTATTGCACCGTATAACAAGTATATAATTGCATGAACAGTAGTTGCATACGTTTGCATTCGTTTGCGTACGTTTCGCGTAACACCTATTGCAGTGTCTGATGTAACCGACTTCAGCGAGGTAGATATTCCGTGATGTACTAATGCACCCACGCGAGATATGTGAACTAAATGCACAATAGCGCGACGTTTTTTTTATGGAGGACGCGGATCTCGTGCGTTGTTCTCCGAAGAGCAACGAATCTGGACCCTTAAGACAAATTCGCCAATTTCTATATGTTCTACAGCGTCTACAAAGCAAATGCTCTTTCCTTAGAGCATTGTCTGCGTTAGAGTATCTGTATTATGACAATCGATGGAATACAATATATTACTAATTTACAATGCATAAAAAAAGCTACGCATCCTCCGGGCAAGTGAGAGGAGTGTCCAAGCCCAACGGTAGCTACACCCACACGGAACATTCTGAGTGGGTAAAAATTTAGGGCGAGTGAAATATTCCATAAAAATCCATCAAATTCCAGAAATGTACAAGAAAGTTTCTCGGTATTGCGTCGACTCAAAATGTATATGCGATCAACTACGTTGAAAGAATGCCTCAACGGTATAGTGATTTTACACGTTTTTAGCGACATGGCCGACAAAATCAATTGGCAACATTTTTTGAATGATTTAATGTAAAGAAATGCAAAGCGCTGCGCTGTTTTTGCATTGGAACAATGAACTCTGCTGAAGTTACATAAAAAATGTGATGCGATGACAAATAAATGAGAACAATTTGATAATCAATATGACAATATGAAAAAATTCTGTTTTATATTTTTCTCTTTGTGTACATTTTCGGTGGGAGACAAAGGGGAAGGTTGGACCTCTACCCGGACTAAACACCAATCGCCGGCCATGGGAGTGCGTGGTTGTATTAGATACACATGAATTCGGGAGGAATCCTGTCCTGGCCTATGGCTCGACAGCCCGTTACAGGCCTTGGATGACCAGCGGTGACCCAGCCTCTCGGCCATGGAATAAGGGGTTCGTGCGGTTAGCACGAAGACCTACCTTCACTCTGTATACGGTCTTCTTAACCTTAGGGTGGACTTTCTCATCGTCTCACAGCAACCGTAGATACTGGTACATTTGTAAGGAAAGCGCACAGTTATAATTTGCCCCGGTCGGGAATCGAACTCGCGGCTTCGCCGTCGAAAGCGAGCACCCTAACCAACGAGCCACCGAGGGCGGGAGGAACCCTAAAACATCGCAATACATCCCACGTAGAACCGCGCCAGTCCAAGTCCCGTGCGTGGCCCAGACGCGTTGCGCGGGCAGGCGGCCCGCAGTGGACAGCGTGGAACGCTGGCGTCTTTCAAATCCGCGCCCGTAATTGCTCTCTCGTGCCGCCCGCGCCGGCCCTCGCGTGCTCCTCCTGGCGCTTCCTGTGCGCGCGCGGAGGATCAATGAAACGCGATACATCCTGTCTCTCGAGAAAATTGCCTCGCCCTCGGACGAGGGGCATGCCAGGCCAGACAACTCGCTCTGAAGGAGTTGCCTATTGTTGGGCTCATGAGAAACGTCTCAACTTTTCGCAAACGCTCAGTATCGTAAGTGTTCCCCCCCCCCAAAAAAAAGAATTCCAAGAAAAAATTAAAATGAAGTTACGTGAGATCAATAGTACTCAATATTCACTAATCAACTTCAACATATGCGATAAACAGGGACAGGCGAAAGAGCATTAATGAATCTGGGGAAGAGGTTTTGTTGAACGCTTTTTAGCTTTTACTGGAGGTTACCAAATAAAAATGAAGTGCCTAGGTATTTATTTGATGTTCGTTGCATACATCCGCTTGCAACATTTATGTAGAATAAATCGACGAACAACGCACACATTTCGAGAGTTGATAAAGGACCAAGATAAAATCGTCAAGAAGCTTGATATTTTTCCATATAAGCGGGAATTAATTTACTTCTTTACGAGACATTTCTTGCGTCACCTGCGAGAGAGTTCAGCAGTCTATCATGTACCCTGACACAACACAACGACTTCTTAAGACATTGTATTCGAGAAAAAAACAGATGGAAATCATCGTGATTCATGTGCTGAGAACACACTGGTGAGAATATGCGAAAGATGTTTCGGAACCATTCCTTCTGCTCCACTGATAAATGTTGCCGGTGCGGTGTTATTGCCCGCGACACGACAGCAGAAGAGCAGCGAAAACTCAATTTGTTTCCCGTCAGCGGCTGTAAGGATCATCGCGTTTTCTCGGATGAGAGGAGTGACTCTGCTCGCTGTGAGTGCAAGCGGGCACAATGAATGACACTCCTGTGCTATCTCCCGCGCACCATCCCCTCGTTCCATCAGAGTGATTTTCCGGAAGAATAGGATATGCACTAGCATCCACTTTAATTCATTAATGTTATAAAATTATCGAAACAGGCTCATTTTCTGAATGCGCAGGTTTCTTTGGAATTCTTTTGTAGCGTTTGGGAATGTTCTGTCGTGAAGTCTCAAAGTCGAATGCGCTGTCACTGCCACTGCTCACTCGAGGTAAAGCACGCTGTCATACAAGAATTCACTCAAAGAATATGTGGAAGAAAATTCGTCAGTAAGTTCGTATTCACTTCGCACAGGAAACAGGAACAAATTCCTTGACATTCCGGCCATGGTCCCTTGTCGCCTCCCCAAATTCGGTCGTTGCGAGTGGAATCGTCCTGTGAATCACGCATTCCTATAGACCAAGGCTGTCCAACCGCGGGCCGCATGAACATTTTGTGCATAGCGCATACGCCCGGTGGAGCTCAACAACCCCTTTAATGTAAAGATTTGTTGAATTTACATTGAAGGATATTTTTTAGTAAATTCAGAAATTCAAAATCATCCCAATGTGTTTTACTGATTTACTCATGGGACGGCCTGATATCGTGCATTTTTCCGTGCCCCTCCCGTTTCCAAGCAGGCGGGCAAAGTGCCGAGATCCGCAATACTGGGACGTCAGGTGTGGATCGCCTGATTGATGGATTGACTGTTCGTGATTCCGGGCGCGTCAACCACTTAGGTCATTAGTTCCGTAAGTGTGGTGCGTGTTTTCCCTCGGGAGGTGGCGGTGATCTTTTCCCGCTGGGCCTACCGTCGACTAGCGGGGTATTCCCTCAACCAGGTATCTCCCACCAGCCGGGCACTGTCTCAGCCGGGTCAAGCTCTAAGTTCGTGACCTGTCTCCCAGCATGTGTAGTAGTGTAGGGCATGTTAGTGTAAGTGTGTGTGTGTAAGAGGAGAGGATAAGACAAGGAAGAGGAAGGAAAGATCGCACGCGTTCCGTGGCCCGTTTGTTAGGGTACTGCCATAGCATTCGCCTGGCGTTGATTGGAGAAACCACGAAAAACTACCGATCAGAGCAGCTGGCCGCTAGGATTGTCCTCCAGACAGCGACTGGATTCGATCTAGCTGAAAAGCCAGTGTCGAAAATTCTGCTGCTGTCGGGACTCGAACCTCCCGGACTCGAACCTCCCGGACTAGAACCTCCCGGTCAGAGGGACTGCAGTAACGTCAGTTGTGCACTGATGTTCTGCCGGTATGGATCGCCTGAGTAATGGACCGCAATCATTTTACAGGTTTCAGTTGTGGCTCTTGAGGCCTTGCAAGATCGGCACCCCTGTTACAGACCATCGCTTGCGGCATAGACTAAGGATGTAGGACATCTTGCGGCATAGACTCAGGACATCTTTGTGCTTGCGGTACGCGCGTTTAGGTGGGAAACGAGAAGAGAATGGACGAGCCTGTCCTTTCGCCGTCTTCCGTTGCCTTCCCTTTCGGCGGCTTCCCTCTCGTGGGAGAGAAGGCGCTCGCCTCCGCTCTCACGGGCGCGCGTGCGCCGCGTCGACGCGACCGCTTTGGCTCGTGGGCGTGGCGCGGCCTCCCGCCTCGGGGACCGGGCTTCGAGTCGCCGCCGACGCAAGGACGCTCGCCCGCGCTTCGCTCTTTCGTTGCGTCGCGCCCGGCGCCAATTCGGGCGTGGCCGGGAGGCATGCTTTGAATTTGCACTAGACTTGTGAATGAAGCTTCTTTAGAGTTTGCCTCACTTTGGTAACAAAATAGCAGATTCTCTCATTCAAAATATTAATTTTGAGAACAAAAATCTGTAAAATTTAAAATTACAATCATTGAAATAACTACATGTTATATTCAGATAATTCATATGTAACCTTTGCCTAATCTACATTTATGTTTACAAGACGACAGAATTCAGTTGCAGACTCATTTATACGTCATTAAACCTTGACAAACAACACAAGCAGCACCTCAAGAGGTCGGAATTTTGTTTCGGTCGGAAGTTGATCGAGGCGAAGGAGAGAGGAGGGCGGTTTTGAAGTGCGTCAAATGAGCAACTACCTGATACTTCAAAAATGTATGAACGACTTTGTTAGCTAGATATGCGTCATTTTTACAAATAAAATTTAAAAAAATCATGACAATGTACCCTTTTAATTCCACATTATTCATAATTTGTAAATTAGAAAATGACGTTCCATTTCTCTACATTTTTGTAGTGACTTTTGGCAATGTTTTATGACTAACATTTTAAAACAATAAGTGTAAGAAGGTCTTTGTAGAACTTCTCTTATGCATTCACATATCTTCTGTAGAACTTCTCTTATGCATGTACATTCACAAAACACTCGAACGTAATGGTGCGGTCAATAAATTCGTAGTATACCACAGTGACATTGCCTTTGGATTTACTGCCAATTTTATTCGTGAAAACGTTGATTCCAGCATTTCAATGAACATAGAACACGTATAACACATTGTATAAAATAAAAATGCTACTTTTCTAACCGGAAATATTACGATGAAGTAAGTGCCTTGGAACTACCCCAAGTCTTGGGCGACTGACTTTGCGTTAAAATTAATACCATCCGTCAGTACATTGATTCACCCTTCATTATGATCCACATCACCCCTTCATGATTATCAACATAAATATAAACTGTATATTCATCATAACCAGCAAAACTACAATTTGTGACGTCTGTATCGTCACTGACACTTCCACTTTTTGTTTTTTGTTTTCATTTTTTCCCTTGGATTTTTATCTGTTAATGTGTAAATGTGTGTATATTTAAGATATTAATTGTATATATGGGGATACCTGGGCAAGTTTTAGAATAGTGTAAAATTAATTCAGTAGTGCAATTAAGCCGCCCTATGAAATTCATTTCTCCTAAAAAATTGCATTACGTTTGTGTTGTGCTAAAAAGTCATATTGTAATATTGTTGTGTCTAATTTTAAGGTAAAGAAATAATTTAATCGTCATATTTCCCTCCTGAATCTTATTCTGCTTGGCAAAATTCTATATATCTAAATATTAATTCAATTGATTCATTTTTAATTACAAATATTGATTTAAATGTTTCCCTATTTAATATATCTATTCACCAGATTAACTAGGAAGTGTGTAAAAAGGCTAAACCAATGATTCTAAAGGAAAAGGTTGAAAGAATAATTCTGAGAAAAAATGTTCATGCCGGTGAACTCTGATATACCGAGTGTCACTTCTGGATATTTAAGAGTAAGTTATAACCCTCTCGTAAATGTTAGATAGAGACCACATGTGTATGTTAACACGAACATGATGAAGGATACTGCGTCCCGTTTTTAATAATTTTTGTGTTGGCATTCATAAATTGAATTTTGTGTTGAAATTCATAGTTGAATGTCTTTGTTTCTATCTTATTTTTTATTAATGTTTTTGTGTTGGCATATAGCGGTTTTTAAATAAAAGTATTGCTGGTGGTTGGATTATATGGACTAAAGTGTTTGTGGAATATTTTAGAAGACATTTCAAAGAAAAAGGAAAGTATGCCAATTATCTGTGTGTTATTTTGAGGTAAAGCCTTGAAATGTGTGTACTAATATACTTCTTTCATCGTAAATCTAATGAATTTTTCGACGTAAATATTGTAAATAAAAGGTTCCTACTCTTGACGAAGGAAATGAAAAATGTATTAATGTTTTATTTTTAAGCCAGTGCATCACATATAGTATGGCAAAATCGGGGGGATGACAACGAGAATAATAGAAAGCCTAAGAGGTAGAGAGAGGAAGGAGCAGGTGTTGCGGGCGAAGGTCAGAGAGGAATTCGCTCCTTCGATTGCTCCAAATGCTTCCTGCCTTCACCCTCACCGTCTCGCCCTGAGAGTGCGGAGGGGTGGGGGGCGACGCTCTGTGGCTGCTAGCGGCACCCGGGCGCCTCGGCGCGCCTCCGCCGTTCCGCTACCCTCCCCTCCGCCCCCGCCCCCGCGCCGCCGCCCGCGCCGCGAACGGTACCGCCGCCCGCCCGCCGCCAAGGTGAACACTCGGAAGCGCGCTCCTCTCCCCGTCGCGGCCGCTGCCCGCTTCCGCCCCGCGCGCCTGGCACAGCGTCTGCCAAAGCCTTTCGGCCTGGCGATTGACGTTCGGGGCAGTTGACGTTCGGGGTAGTTGACGTTCGGGGTAGTTGACGTTCGGGGCAGTTGACGTTCGGGGCAGTTGACGTTCGGAGAAGTTGATGTTAGGGGCAGTTGACGTTCGGGACAGTTCACGTTCGGGGCAGTTGACGTTCGGGGCAGTTCACGTTCGGGGCAGTTGACGTTCGGGGCAGTTGACGTTCGGGGCAGTTGACGTTCGGGGCAGTTGACGTTCGGGGAAGATGTTGCTACCTTTGCGATGAGATGTTTTCAAGACCTTTCAAAACACTCCATTGATTCCTATTGTTGCCTTACACGATTTTGATTCTGGGGGATTTCATCGCTGTCTCGGCCCTTCTTTTGCGTACACCCTCTTCCTCCACTTCGTACAGGTACGAATGACAGAGCTCCATGAGCTTGACACGTAATCTAGTAGTTTAGTTGCAAACATGATTAATCGTTGAAATATTTCTGCATATGGTTCAGCTAGTGTCAGGGTTATTAGAAAAGAAAAAAAATCACTTACAACAATTTAATTAATATCGAAATTCAAAGAACATACGTGGTGACAAAGCGCAAATGATTAACGTTATTTTTTCGTTTCAGAAAATTATCGTCTATATAATCATTGATATATAAAGGACGATTCACAATGCAATCGTAAACATAAGCATAACGCATAGACATAACTTTAACATAAGTGATAGACTGAAGTATTCACAATCTCCAACATAAGTGTAAGCACAAATTTTCTATTGTCTGTGAGAATCGATATTTTATACATAAATATGTATGTATGTAAGTACTGTGGCACAACAGCTCTTTACGACCTAAGACCTACCAGCGGCGTTGTGCCCTTGCAGCCATGGGTTGAGTTAGGTTAGGTATTTTAATTTCAATAAAAATTAAAACTAAATGATATTGCTATGAATACCACAACGAAACGAAATTGCAAAAAGATACAAAGCTACAAAACAACGCAGAAAACTGCCGAAAATCAACCCCGCAATTTCAAGAATCAGTCTTTTGTTCGATCTATCGAATTCGATCCTATTTCGATATTCGATTTTGAGTCAAACGTACTGTGGTTCATTTCTTATTTCTTTCATAAGCATAAGAACAGAAGGTTGAAGCTAGCAGGCGTTTAAGTTAACGTCTTACGTTTTATGCTTATGCGATGGCATTGTGAATGAGTCTGCTTATGGACGTAGTCCTAACTTTTATGTTAACGGCATACTTATGTTGATGTTTGCATTGTAAATGGGCCTTAACTCTAACTAATAGTTTTATTTGAACTCCGTCTGCGATGGGCGCTGGATGGATCGAGTAGCTCAGTAGCCGACGTTGCCGGTCCCAACCCTGGGTAGAGGAGGAGGGTTGGAACAGTGGGCCTGCACCCCGCTCTCTGTAAAGATTTTCTGAGGTGCATTCTCCACAAAAGTATCGGATAGACATTCGACGGGAGACGACATTGAATACGGAAAATGACGATTTTCATTGGTGCATGGAATGTGTAAGATTTGACACCAAAACAAACAAGTTGTGGCAGAAATAGATAAATTGAAACCGGATATAGTAGTTCTAACAGAAACAAACTAGTGGTACTACAGAATGGCACAAACTTTCCCGTATTGGTTTTTCATTTCCTTTGGTCTCGGCAAGCTATTCGGACTTGCCACATACTCTTGCTAGCTGCCATCTATCGCCGCCCAAACTACATTTTTGACATTTTCTTAATTTTTCGATTTCATAATAGTAGTACGGAAATATTATTTTAAGAATACTAAAGAACACTAAAACCTTGTGCAAAATGGCAATTTTCTATGAAAAATTTGGATCCGCTTTTAAGAAAACTGTGTTTATGCGCTGTTGTAAATTCGGAATTTGAAACTCTTTTTCACAGAAAATTTTTGAGATTTCGAAAAACTTCATTAAAAGTCACTTGAAGAACTTTAATTAACAAATACAATAGTGTTTAGAAATTGTTGGAATGTGCATATAAACGGTGTGTGAGATCATTCAACAAAATTACATTTGTGTAATTTTTGTAACACCTTCAAATATCTTGGATATTTAATGAACTACTCGGGTACAACTCAAGATTATTATAATAACAACAGATATTAACTCAAAATTAATTATGGGGAAAAATCAACTAACGCTTTTCATGACATATTATGAAATAACAATATCTACCAAGATGTCAAAAGAAGGATATTCCACTGTGTTGTAGAAAATATAGTAATAAACGGAGCGGAAATGTGGCCACAAACACAAAAATAAGATATAAGACTGGGACAGTAGAAATTAACTACATGAGACGGTGCCTACAACTTACTCGCAGGGATAGAGTGTGAAATGATATATGGAAAAGAATGAATATAATTTGTTCTGTTTCGAAGACCTTGAAAAATAAAGCACTACAATGGTATGGATAAGTTCAGAGAGTATTGAAAAGTCGATGGCCACACAAGATCTTCAAGTGGCGACCATCAGAGAGGAGAAGAGGAAAATCAGTTTTAAAATAGGAAAAACACGAGTACTTCCAGGAAGGTATGGAGGATAGAGGCCTCAAACGAGGAGATTGGGAGGACTGAGAGTTGTGGAGGGTGAAAATGGCAAGC
The DNA here is from genome assembly GCA_031308135.1 of Acheta domesticus. Taxonomy (NCBI): domain Eukaryota; kingdom Metazoa; phylum Arthropoda; class Insecta; order Orthoptera; family Gryllidae; genus Acheta; species Acheta domesticus. The sequence continues at coordinate 179,659,960 of JAHLJT010009436.1, read as the reverse complement.
TCATAAGGGGAACATGCCGAAGAAGAAAAAGAAGAAGAAAAGATGAAGTTTTATTTATACGATTTCTTTGCCGATTGCTTAACAATCTTGGATTGTGAAATGACGTCTCCAACCTCTTAAAAGTGTACCGTGAGATCGATGTGTCGATAAGAATCTGACTTATTTTCGTAACTTCCATGGATATTCACTTCGGAATTATTTCGGTAAAGAAAGTATTAACGAGCTTCATTATGAGGTGAAATCAAACGTCAAGCAAATAATTTAATATGCAAAAAGTCAGCAGGTAACAAATATGATGTAAATAGACATTTTTTTCACTCGAAACGAGATGAAAGTTTATCACAAAACAACGTGCGTCTACAATACACAATGTGCAGATAGTAGCTGGTTGTTTTGAAATGTCTCGTTTCGTGTTCTCGCCGTCTGTGTTTACTTGTCCCACATCCCAGCTGTTGTTCATTAGTCTCACCGGAACGAAGATAAGTTACAGCGGCGTTTAGCCGTTTCTGCCTTAGTCGTTCTGAACATGTTTCTCGCAATGAGATGCAATTTGCTTCAAGTAGTAATTCATGACACAAATTTATGCTCCATTCTCGTTATTCTGTTTGCTCGCCAGCGCCGCCTCTTACATTCTGTGCTAATGTACAGTTCCAACGCGTTTGCAGATTTCTCGCCTGGCTGGCGAATTTCTTTCCTCTCCACGTCGCGTCGCGCCGCGGCCGTCGATGGCCAATCGGCGTCCGCCGGCCGAAGGCATACATTCCTCCATTAGAAGCCTCTTAGGCCCTGAACGGGATCCGCGCGCCGCTGTCGCAGGCGGGAGCCGAACGCGGGCCCCGGCTGTCACGCTGAGTGTGCAGTTCCTGGGGGAACGGGTCCGGGGAAGCAATAGCGGCTACGAACGGCGCTGACCGCCACCGGTTCCTTCTTCCCGCTACCCACGCGCCGCGCCCGCCCCCGCCCCCGCCCCCACCGCTTTCGCTCTTCGCTTGTTAAAGGCTTCGCAACGCGGTGCCACAGCCGTCGTCACACATCTGTCTCGCAGTTCAGCGCCGTAATGCCAGAGGGCCTAACGAGTTGCCGCACAGGAAGAATCGCGAGGCGCGTTTCGGTTGGTCGGGAGAGCACCAAGCGAAAGGCTTCAGCGGTGTTTTCCTACAACGCACAATGAAGGTCCTACAATTGAATTGCTCTTGTTATCACTACTTCCTTAATATTGTGTATTAGTATATCATTACTATAATTTATGAAAAAATAGAGAAACCCGGCAGACGTTGTTCTGTCCTTCATCTCCCACTTTCTCCTTCCCTCTCCCTTTCTCTCTTTCTCCGTCTTTCTCCCTGTCCCTTTTTCAGTCTGACTCTCTCTGTATGTGTCTGTGTGTCTCTCTCTGTCTCTTCTCTGTCCCTCTCATTCACATTTAGTTGCAGATTCTGCACTTCTCTTTGCAGGTAGGATAATATTGGGAAGCGTAATACTAGCAAAAATGAAATAGAATATTCAAGAAGATCTCGTCGTGTAGATTACATTATGAAAAACGTTTAACTATTATTAACTAACGTCAATAATTTAGTTTTTATTGCTCTAGAACGCTTTGTTTAAGAGTTATTTAACGATATAGATTCAAAAATCATCCCGAGTGTAGCGAGTTACATTCGACATGAATATTTAGCTTTTTTTATTCTACAGCGCCACCTAGCGCCATTTTTTCGATATATTAATAGTTATTCTGCTATTCGGAGAGGAGATAAATGCAACAAAACAGACTCCGCTCTGCACAACGCAATGGACAACGCAAGAAAGAAGCCTCTGTTGCTAAAGCAGACACTCGTGAATTGTAACAAGAAGTGCACGAAAGAAAGAGTCAAATAACAATTTCGATCGAAAGATGAAAGGAAGGACATTTTTCTACCCTGAGATAGAGTTAGGGAAATAAAGCTCCCGCTGTCCCTTTTAAACGGGTTCTAAGTGGCGTCGTAACTTTTCGCGTTCGGATATAGACACGTGAGAGATCCCACGAACGTGTGAGATGGGCAATCTCGTCCCGCCGTAAAAGGCTACCTTTGTACACGGCCTCCAGAATTATGCATGAAGGCGGCTTTGGGGTTTGACGGAGCGTCCGGCGGGGTGTCGCCCCCAGGCGCAGGACATAGGACGGGGAGGGAGGAGGGGGGAGGGAGGAGGGGGGAGGGAGGAGGGGGGAGGGAGGAGGGGGGAGGGAGCGCGACGCGGCGCCTTATCCGCCTCACCCCTCCTTCCCCTCTCCCCCCCGCGACGGAGCGACACGAGCGCGCGACCAACCGATCCTCGCGCGTGAGTTGGCAGACGAAACCGCTCCAGCCCGCCCCTCCCCCTCCCCACCCTGCCCCTTCCCCCTCTCGACGCACTTACGCAAATGGACGCGCAAACACTCGGCGAGCTGTTTATCGATACGCTCTCTTCAGATGCGACCTGTCGCAGCCCCCTGTTTGCCGTGTTTTTATACATGGCGCGTACGCGACCGGAGCGTGATTTCCCGAGCATCTGGTCAACTTACTTCTGTTCGTTCATTCGAAGCATTGCTCATTGCTTAGAAATGTAGTGCGTGCCGGTCAGAAAACGCTTTGAGACAGCACACAAATTTTACACAATTGACAGTCTCTGTTCAGACAGTGACGGTGATAGTCGCGACATACTAGTTGTATATCTCTCACGCGGCCAGTACGAGTGGGAGCTGCGGCGTGGAGTGTCGTAGCGGGATGCAGTGGGAGCTTGGCCGTGTCTTGTGTGCGGAGTGGCGTGGCGGGGCGAACAGTTTATTTTCGATTAAACAATAATAATACTATTAACAAATATTGCTGCAAATATTTCTGTTTTATATTCACACTTCAATAGACAAATAAAATGACTGCGGCACAAATCGACTCCCGTGATAATAATTCAGTTTCAAATACGACTTTTAATCGCAAGGATTTCTACCTTCTGCCTAATGGACCGTCTTAATGAGAAATGTGCCTGTCCAGAAGCAAAACTCTATTAACAAAGCTTGCACAACATTGATTGATTGATTGATTCGTGTTTCCGAGCGTGTCAACTACTTAGGTCATTAGTCCCGTAAGTATAGTGCGCGTTTTTTCTCGAGCTGTGGCGATAATCTTTTCACCGCTGGATGGCGAGATCTGGCGCCGACCTACCGTCGACTAGCGGGGTTTTCTCCTCAACCAGGTATCTCCCACCAGCGGGGCACCGCCCCAGCCGGGACAAGCTGTATGTTCCCGACCGGTCTCCCGGCATGTGTGGTAGTGTAGCGCATGTTAGTGTAAGTGTGTGTGTGTGTGTGTGTGTGTGTAAGAGGAGAGGATAAGACAAGGAAGAGGAAGGAAAGATTGCGCGCGTTCCTGGCCCATTTGTTAGGGTACTACTCCGACATTCGGATAGTGTTGATCGGAGAAACCACGGAAAACTACCGATCAGAGCAGTCGGCCGCTAGAATTCTTCTCCAGACAGCGACTGCGCGTGCAGAACAGCGAGGCGTATGAACCGCGGGGCGTGTTGTCAGCGCCACTTGCGCGCTCCCCACCCGGCGATTCGCGACAGCGACAGCGGCAGTAGCAGCCGCAGCCGCCGCCGCCGCAACGGCCCTCCGCTGCCGCCGCCTTCTGTCCGTGTTTGGTTCGAACGACGTGACGTTCCTGCCGCGAACCGTTTGTTCCGAGAAGCGCGCTCTTACGGTTCATTCATCTCGTCCTGGAGTTGTTTCAAAAATGCCTGCCTCTTGTAAATCTTTATCTGCGAGGCAGCGCCGTGCGGTACCAGAAGGGGGAGCGCGCGCGCGCACGCACGCACGCACGCCGTCGCAGTCGCCGCCGTCGCAGTCGCGGCCGCCACCACCGCGGAATACGAAGAACATTTATCCATTGTGCACTTCGTGGCTCCCGGGATGATCGGAAATCAGGCTTTTATGTCCCGTGGAAATAAGGCGAGAAATTGTAACGGTCAAGTTTGTTATAGAAACCGTTCACAATCGCTCAAGGTACTTTATGACGCGACAAATTTGCTACCGCAGAAATTTAATGAAAACGAGTCCAGATTTTAATATACGACATTAAAATTACTGACGAAAATAATGGCAATGGTTGCAAAATTGCCACCATTCATCAACCAAACAAATCAATGAGGAACAGCGAGGATTCCGCACAAGCAGATCAACAACGGACGCTATAATTATTACAGTCGGTCAAATGGTCCATAAATCGATCGAATATAACAAGCCCGCCTTCTTGTGTTTTGTGGACCTCAAGAAGGTATTCAATCAAGTAAGGCTACTAGACGTGATCACAATTTTCAGAAACAAACTAATTCCTATAAAAAATGTACAGAAACCATTTAAAGTATATGTATAAACATCCAAACTAAGATAAAAGTAGGAGACCTAACTACAGATGAAATAGAATGTGCGGGTGGAATACGCAAGAGCGACTCCTTATGTCCAGTTATTGTCAACTTGATAATGGATAAACTAATTGACAGTATATAAAGAATAGAAGGTTTCATTATAGGAAATAACTAGATAAATATAGTCTGCTACGCGGATGACACAGTGGTTATAGCAGACTCTGAAGATAATCAGCAGATACTATTGTATAAATTCATAACGACTGGAAAATTGTTTAATATGATAGTTTCAACGAAAAAAAACAAATCGATGGTAATATCTAAGGAGCTGTAAGATGTAAGTTGGAAATAGAAGCCAAAGTCATCGAGCAAGCGGTGAAGTTCCGATATCTGGGAGTGAACATCTCCAGTGATCGCCAAACATTCAAAGAAGCAAGGGAGCAGGCCATGAAAGGTGATCGCGTATCATAAAACTTACGAGATGTAACTTGGACAAATTATTACCTTAGCATAGTAGGTAAAGTTAAAATCTATAAATCAATGGTAAGACCAATTTTGACATATTCAGGTGAAACCCGAGCTGATACGGAGAAAAAGACCAGGAGTGGCAAACTAACAAATCAGAATGTAATAAAACTGTAAAATAATTGATATTACCAAATTTATGAAAAGAAGGAAAAAGGAATAACCATATTACACGAAAGAAGGGTGATAGACTGGTGAAGATAGCCAGGGATATGATACCATTAGGAAGGAGAAACCCTGGAAGGCCGCAAAAAGATAGAGATAGTCAACATCTAGAGAAACCCCGTGATGAAGCGTGAAGACAAACAGGTACACAACGTACATAATATAAGAAGAAGAGAAGAAGAAGAAGATGAAGAAGAAGGGACCAAATTACGGAAGTCCAGATTACGTATGTTTGGATGAGAATCAAATAGTCCAATTTTTTAAACAGATTTTATATTCCACATATCTCTTCTTGAACCGAAACTTTTTAGAATAATTTGTTATCATGTAAACATAGATCTGCAAGACATCTCTCAAAATATTGCATTAACGCATAAAAAACTATTTCTGTTCAATTAATGACAAAACTGAAATACTATACATCATACTTTTCATAGTAAATAATAACTCGCTAATTGTCCGGCGTTACCTGGGTATTCGTTTCTCACAATCATCTATTAAGCAGAATCGCTCCTACAATAACAGTCCTCATTATAACTCCCGCCCTTTCAATAAAGCCCCTTCCGCTCCGTGTGTTCTCTCCGCTCATCACTCTTCGTCCACACACTCCGTACGCCCTATTCGGCCATGCAATGCCCGTCCTGCCTACAACTCCCGGCCCCCCCATCCCGCCCATTCTACTCTACATTTTCCTCTTGCTCACAACCCTACGTCCACCCATCCTCCCCCGCTCGCCCTAGCTGTGGCTGCCCTGCCCACCCTCTTGCCCTACCCAACCAATCTATTCTGCTGGATCACTTCCTCCCGGACATCACGCTTCGCCTGTCTCTTTCGGGACACCCTATCTGGTATACGATAGCAGTCCTGCCAATAACCCCTCCACCTATTCTGTCCCATCCTATCTGTCCGCTCATTTACGCGCCTCCCGCTTCTTCCGTCTTTCCGCCACTCCCTTTTCTTCCACTCGCCCTGTTCTTTCGTTCCACCTCCGCCCGCTACGTCGCTTCTCCCTCTTCCGCATCATCCGCGCCTCTCGCTGCTTTCGATTATTCTGCTTTTCCGGTTCCTTCTGTCCTCCCGCCCTTCCTGTTCCACCAGCTCTGCCCCCGTCCGTCCGCTCCTGCTCTGCCTCGGCCCCGCCCCGCGTTATATGGCCACACCCACCAACAATAAAAACAATGAAAAAAAACAGGCCGATTGGGGATGGCATTTAACTGGATTTTGAAAAACATTTTGAGATAAAAATGTTGAATCGCAAATACACTACATTTCATTTTTGGCTTCTCGATAGTATTCGTTCCAAATTTGGGAGCAATCACTACAGAGATTCTTAAGTTTTTGTGCCTATTCAGTTACAGGAGCACGAAGCTTCGCAACGCGGAGAGGGGGGGAGTAAAAAAATATCTTTTAAACAGTTGTGGATATCACTGTAAAACAAAAACTAAATTGATCCCGTGGGTAGTGTCTATAATGTGTTTATAAGTTTATGTTAATAGATTCAGTAGTTTTTTAGTTAAATCAATTTATGCATCCGACGAATCGACAGACAAAAATTAATTTGACATGAGACATTTTTTTATTTAACGACAAAAACAGTTAAAAAAGTGTGTGACATGCTAGGGGGAGAAGTGTACACTGTGCACTTTTTATTTTTAATTCTGGGATTCTTACACTATGGCATATACGAGTTGAGTTGGGAATATAGCAAAATATGGGCTGTTTATGAGAAGAACTGATAAGAAAATATTCGTTCCGGTACAATAAAAACTATTTCCAAGGGAATGTAGCCTACAAAAGTAATCGAGTTCCTGCGATAACATGGAGAACGATAATTAGAATAACTGTATGTATCATTGAACTACAGAAGAGGTGCCAGACAGTGAAGTTGATTCATTGTAGTAATCGAGTAAGTAAGCAGAATAAGTATGAGAAAACTGATAACTCAAATATTTTTAAATTAGTGATGTCACGACTGTACTCACTTTATACTATTGTTGGTGACTATCGAATATTATTATAATTTCGTCATTTCTATCCCACTAACACATCAGCGTCATTTCAAAAACTCTTAACCAAAGATAGCACGAGATGTTCGAAAAGAAGAGAATTTCTTTAACGTTTTGAAAATTAAAACTATTACATGAAATTGGTTTTCTGCCATTGACTCCAGTGTTATGGCCATTTTCTTACAGAAATCGAAAAACAAAGAAAAATAAACAAAGCAGATTATTTTCCGTTCTAGTATTTGGATAGCTCATGAAACGCCAATATTTACGTTACAAGAACTACTCCCGTAGGCTATCAAATCATCCTTTAACAGCTGTGCTTTTAGAATACAATAATGAATTTCGAATGTGGTGGGAATTGTAACATTTTTATTAAAATTGAATGACATAAAGTAGCATCGATCGTAGCATAAATACGAAATTATTTAAATATTACATTAAGGTATATATTGCATATCGCGCAGAAATATCTGCCTTGAATAGTAGTTTTAGGAGAATGTCAAAAACATCTTGAACCTTTCCAATTTTCCCAATTTGAAAGGTTTTCATGAACACCCACCTTATTCCATATTGTTAAGCAAATATAGTTTAATTACACAAAAAAATAAAAAATAAAACAATTAGAGATGTTGTTGGTGAAATATTGCTTAGGTATATTTTCAAAATTGTCATGATTTTACTCAAAATTATTATCAAACGGCAGATATTTTTAAATACTTTACAAGATATCATTTAAATATTCAGTTTTGAACAGAAACTCTTTGTCTTTGCCTCTTTCTTCAAGAAGGCCAAGAACGTTTATACTTTCACAAATGCGCATTCAATTCACGTGTGCAAATAATTTTCTCCCCCATACATCATATACAGTTTTGTCTGTTTTTTTATAATAAATCAAATCAAATTGAAAATAAATCGAATCAATTGAAAATAAATCAAATCAAATCAAATCATATTTTTTATAATATTAAAGATTTTACTAAAACCTAAACGTGCACCACTTTTACAAGCATGCGTTACTCTATTCGAGAAAAAGAATTGAAAGAAAATATTCGTAGTCATTTTTGAGAAAAAAAATTAAAAATTTCGAAGGACTTCTCTCGAAAATTACTCTCTTAAAATACTCTCGAAAATTGAAAAGATACCTTTAAAAATCGAGGAGCTGAGACATACGCAAAATCGATTGGGGAATATTCATTTTATTGCAAATCCTATAAAAGATTAGGCGCGTAGGTTTTTCCGACAGACGTATACGAAAAAGAAATATAAAATCTGCTAAACAAAAGTCCACTTTTTTGCAGCATGAAAATACTTCCTCTATTCTGCGATTCTAATATTGTAAATTCGGCACTTTTATTGCAGTTTCTTTCTTACATTATATAACTTTCTCTATACGGAATTTATGAGAAAGTGAAAATGTGTGCCAGTTCACAGCAAGCAGCTTAGTTACATATTCTTTGCAAAGCAATTATGCCATATCTGTATCAATGAAGCATAATTACTTACATTTATTGCATCTTTAATGATAATAAACACATAAAATATCAATATTATTCTGAGTCCTCTTTCTTTAATAAGAAATAATATTTGGTATTTCATAAATCATTCAACATTCTAAAAGCCCCATATCTATCTGAAAATAAACGTTTTATGCCTAATCAGTCATACATTAAGTGTAGCCTCGTAATTTAAAGTATTAAAGTGTTCTTACTCTGAACAATTTAAAATAAGTAACTACCACTTACCCTGATTGTTTACTTGCTTAGTCATTTCAATTTTCAGAATTATTTAGCAGGAGTGAACTCTCGTGGGTTATGAGAATAAGAGAATTTAATATAATTTAAAGCCAACTGAAATTTTTAAAAGGATGAGAAAGCTGTCATTATTAATATATTAGATATAAGGAACAACATATATCTCATCAAAATATGAATTTCCATGTACGACATGAGCGTTTATATGCGATTGTTCAGGGTGTGTCGATGATAACGAGATCATTGTTATTTTAATTGTACGTCTGATGTTTGGTAAGAAAGACATTCTACAAATACATTAAAATTGATTGTTTTAATATTCGAATTCCTTTCTCATTCACTTTTTCGTTAAAACTAAACATTTTAAATATAAAGTTTTCAGATAAAACTAAGTAAGAAAATATTTTGTGTTTTGAATTTGTTTCCTTCATTTTACTTTGAATCATGACGAATTAATTTTAGTTTATTAACCCTCGAAGTATAACTCACTACACTAAAATGAAAATTTGCCTCTAAGTAACTTGTACGTTCTCGTTTAAGATTGTTCACGTTGTCAGAAAAATGAAGTGTGAATAAAATATAATCGTCGTTTACTACGTTAACTGCCATCTTCAAAGGGGGACACTATACACATACGATGGTCTTTTCATAAGCAATGGCGACTGTTTTGTAGTTTTCAACATTACGGCAATGTGAGTATTGCACCTTTAGGAGATGTCACCATCGGATCGCATCTCTGTGGATAGGTGACAACACACTCAATACCTGGAGTGATGACACCTATCCATAAGATAGAGTAAAGCGAAACAATGGCCATACGTGGAAATAGCATGTCTTCTCGAGCGACATGTTCTCCAGCGCCGTTTGGAGCTCCTCGACGCGTTGGGTGAGCGATCTGTTGTTCCCCACGTGTGATGGAGGCCGTGGGGCGTACGGTATCATAGGCCAATCACATTCAATTTGCTTACCTGCTAGACAATTGTTTCGAGGAGCATTAGCTGAGCAATGAATGTTTCCTTACGTGCCCATTGAAACAACGATTTTCATTTAACATCTTTCAATTTTTCCCTACTCGTAGGTTGTACCAGAACCTTGTTTGGTATTAGCATTTCAAAGAACATTCTGGTGACCTTCAATTGCGAAAACTTTGGACACATTAAAGGAAGTTGGTGATTGACAGTTGCGAAAGGAAGGGAGCGACGTTGACAGTTTGCGTCCCACTGAGCCCATGTTCCCGGAACACAAAAATAAACACTTGAAATAAATACTTATTAAAGTAATCAAATCATACACTCATATTGTATGAAGCTACAGATGCAGAAGTACAATTGACAATCACCAACTTATTTTAATCGGACCTTAGATTTATATTTCTTCTACTGCATTGATAGTTACTATGTTTAAAGAATGGCCGTATATATTATAATATTTTGATTAATACCTCATGGGCCTATAAACAAAAGTTATTAGTTCAAAAATGCGTAAAATGTTATACAAATAGATAGATACAAAGATAGATATACAGATAGATATATAGGTAGATAGAAAGGTGGATAGATAAGTGCTGCTAGCCGGCGCAAAAATATTCTCTATACACCGGGAAAATGGACCAAGTGCTATGTCTTGAAGTCATTATCAAAGGAATCTTCAGAAACATCTAAGTTCATTACACCCAAACTCCTATCTACAAATTACGAATAATCAACAGCAGCTTGCAAAATTTTGGACTTCATACATTTTCCTTGTTAGTTTGCGAATCATTTTGCTCTAATTTTTAATTACATACTTGATAACAATTTACATTAAAGGAGCTGGTAAAGCACTAACTTTCCACTTTCACTAACCTTTATTTTTTGCAAAGGTTTGCTTCTCTGTCACTAAATTTTTATATTAATCGTGGTGCCGTTTTGAAATGAGCAATACTGGCGTGATCACTTGTTCATTGCTTATTGCAGTGATGTGACGTAGACATGAGTTTTGTGCTAGGGACGTTTTACTAGATATTGAGACAATGCAAAAGCGAAAAAAAAAATCTCCATGTTACACGATATTACGAAACATTTTCACAATATCTGCAAATATCGTGCAACATTTTTAAAATGCAAAATCTGAAAATACTGCGTCTCGTAATCTGGATGTGGAGACCTCGACGCTGGAGTAGACAAGAAAATACGGAGACTTCAATGCTTGAATGCACAATTAACCTATAAGATATTAATGAAAAACTGTTTAGATTAATGAAACGTGATTCAACAATAATACAATGGTCGCCTGTAATTTCATGCAAATTTTCCCCATAATTTTTACTATTTCAGGGAAATGATTTTAAGTTTTTGTGCTTTCATCGTAAAAATAGCAGTTATTATCAAAGAAACAACTTCGCTTTAAAGTAACTGCCGAGTAACTACAGACGAGGAATAATATTACAAACGGCAAACGATGGACTGATACAGACATTTTTCAGTATTAGGTGAGAGATGCCTCTCAGTTGGATATACAATTTGTATCTATAATATGAATACGATTGCAGAGAGCGTTTAAAATGCAAGACATAATGCAAAAGAGAGAGTAGTCATGTTTAGGGCTGTAGGGTTTACCTGGCGTGGCGGGGGCGCTGCGTGGTCGGAGCGCTGGCGTCGGCGAGGGGTGGGTTGCGCCGCGGGGCTGGCCCTGGGCGTCAGCGGGGCTGGCGGCGGCGGGGGCGCGCGCGGGCGGCCAGCGGCTGACAGCACATGTTGAGCGACCGACTCGAAGGCGGAAGCGCTGGCTCGGCTCGGCTGGGCTCGGCGCGGCGCTGCGCGGCGCGGCGCGTCTCGGCTGGGCTCAGCGCCACTCACGCCGGCGCAAGGCGGTCGCGAGGCGGCAGTGGCCACATAACGGCATTGGAGAAGCACTCGGCGGACGGCGCGTCTGCGCGTCTGCGCGCACTCGGCCACACGCGGCACTCGCTGGCTCACTCGCGCCCCGCCCCTCCCCGCCCCGCCCCGCCCGGCCCCGCCCTTGCGCAGGCGCTGGCGCTTCCTTCCGTCCGCCGGCTGCGCCGAGCGTCTCCGCGCGGACGCCGCAAAAACGCCGCAGACGGACCACGCCGAAACTGGACACTGAAAGATGTCTCCACCAGCCAGAAGAAAAACAACACCTAACGATCGAATAATCTGTTCGGAATGCTGCGATTTTTTTAGTTTCGAGTTAAGAAAAGCGTTCGGCCAATTTGTGGCCTCCGTAGCCTTGACCGTAGCCGGGAACTACGCTAGTCATTCGTTCCGACCTTATTTGTGCAGTTCTTGAGGCGGCGGCTGCGGCGCGGCCGAGGCGGCGGCGGCGGCTCCTGCTCCTGGCGCTGCGAGCACTCGCACGGCGGCGACGCACGGAGCAGCTGGTGGCCCCCCCTGAGCTGAGCGCGGGCGGCGGTCTCCAGGCACCACATGCACACACTGAGAGCCCCAACGCGGCCGCCCGCCCGCCCGTCCGTCCCCCGGTCCGCCGCGCCGAGTGCAAGTTGTTAGCTTGAGCTGCGTGGTGCGCTTGAGCCCGGCGCCGTCCAATGGCGCAGGTGGAGCGGCGCGCGGTGGGAGGGCGCGCGGCGCGGGGCGCGGGGCGGGGCGGGGAGCGCGGGCGCGGGGCGGGGCGAGCGGCGCGGGCGGGCGGGCGCGCCGCCGCCGGAGAGGGGGGAGAGACGGAGACGGCGCATGCAGACGGAAGAGGGCAACGACATCGCGCCGTTGATCCATGCAGGACTCTGCTAGGGCGAGCCTCCCTAGACGCTTCTCACAACACGGCGTAAGTGGCCCGCAGGACGGCGCGGGAGAGGGGGAATGGAATTCATAATTATTTCGGCGTGGTAGCTAGGAGAAGTTTTATGTTTGAGTGACCGGCGTGGCGCGGGGGAAGCGCGGAGAAGAGCGGAGGCGAGGAGGAGGAGGAGGAGAGATCGCGCGCTCGGGTAGCGTCTTCGCCACAGTGGAAAAGAACTTGAGAATAGGCTGTTACCGCTACGTTCCACGCCTCTATTAGAATTGGTTTGAAGACATCAGTGCCCGAGCCACCACATGCGAATGTGCCAAAATACATGACCTACGTAGTACACCAGATGAACGTGACCCGAGGCTGTAACAACAGAAAAGGAATGCGAAGGTTCGCAACAGCCCATCAGCACAACCTCGGACAACCCACATCGAATCTGCTGACATAATTCCCTAAGCGGTGGAATGTGTGACGCGATGAGAAGTAAACTTCTCTTCATTGTTCTCGTGATTTGCGACGCAGCCGTCGCGCGGCGATGACCCGCGGCCGAACGCGCGCCTGCGGCAACGGCGGCGGCGGCCTTTGCGAAGCGCCAAAGGTCGTCGCGGCGAAACCCGACGGGCGCCGCCGCTCGCGCGCGTGTGTTGGCAGCCCTTGTTCCCCGCCAGTCCGGTTACGTCAGACCTCCGGAGGTTCGGGTGCGATTGTCCCAGCGAATACCGCACGAAGGCGGCAGCGACGGCGTCTTGGACCAGTCGCTACGCCGCCTCTGAGGCCCCGGCGCCCGACCCATCGCCTCGCAACGTGCCGCCTTGCCGCCTGTGGGCGAGCCCTCCCTCGGCGGGCGGATCATAGACGAGGCGACCGGGCTGGGAGAGCACACCCTTTTATTGCCCGCCTCCTCGTCCTCCGGACCCCCCTCTCTCTCTCTCTCTCTCTGGCAACTACTACCTCTCAGGCGGTGAATCTCATGATGGAAGTATAGTCTGATTGCGTAGAAAATCCGATGTATACTATCCTGGTAATGGCAGTGCGATCGTCTAGAGAAAGAAGAGGCATTAAAAATGTAAATATTTTTCCGCTTGCGTTGTCGCCCGAGAAGGAAACCTAGTAAATCCCATATAAGGCCATTACGAGCGTGCGGAGCGGCGGCGCGGGACAGGGACGTATGGAAATCGCCCCTCTGTACGCTCCCGAGCACACCCACTGCCCCGCCCTGCCCCACTGTCCCCGCTCCCGGGCCCCCGTCGTCCCCCCCCCCGCCACCCGCCGCCGCCGCCATCAGCGCGTGTTTTTCTGCGCCCCGCGCGCGGCCTTTGTCCTGTACTCGTTGGTATTTTATATCGCTGCGTTGGCGTCTTCAGTCTCGCGAACGTCGCTTTCAACCGCTCACTGCGTCTGGGAGGCTGCGCGCGGGCGAGTGCGAGGAAAAGTGAAGCAGCCTATGGGGGCCAATCTTGTGCGGAGATTTACACACGTGAGATGAGGAATATTTGGTTCAATGCCTATTCAGTTTTTTCAACAAAACGACAAAAGATGTCACTAATTTTCTCCAAATTTATTATGCACTTCACATACATTTTAACCCAAATGTGGCATTTTCCTTTTTAAATTTCCCAAAACCCAATATGAGAACACATACATTTCTAAAATGGTTCTAGAGTTGCATTTTATACAAAACATTTGTGGTTCTACATCTCGAAAAAGAAAGAAACATAAGTCACTGAAACATTCATTCAAAACGTTTGTGCTACGCGTGTGATCTTCTGTCTCAAAGAATGCCTATCAAGAGGTTCATCGTCACATTCGTAACGCTTAGTCATTCAAAACAAGTTGAAGTGTCGAATTGGCCGTACAATTTGCTAATTTTGATTCTATACGATTGTTATGTTGTTATCACAGGAATACAAGAAGAGATGGGAAATGGAACTTTTCTGCGAAATTTGTACCCGCCGGTAATTTGGATAAAGTCGAGTTGGGGATGCAACAGCAAATTGAATCTCAAACGTCGTAGGACGTTCCGGAATGCAAAACGACTGTGATTTCCTATTGGTGATGACCCATTCGGTCATGCGTGCTATACGGATGCAAAACAATGGAATCAACGAGAGTAAAATGTTTGCAGACTCTCTTAAATATCAGAATGTTTGTCCATTTCCCTGACTGCTTTCAAGTAGTGCAGAAGGCTGGGCGGTACGTGGATTAGTGGCTAGTGTATATGTTTTCCTCCTTTGGAGCCCGGGTTCGATCTCCGGTCAATTCACAAAACGAAATCAAGAGGTTTTTTCGAAGTCCTCCCGGTATTTCCTGTCTCTCATTCTTTCATTTATCCACCATCATTACTCATCATCATCACTGCTTTTACTAACTTACACGATCGTCACTCTTGGACCATTCTGACATTGAAAGGCTCCTAATCCGAATACCAGGTGACGCGCTATGGGCCACCCCCATAACTTATAAACGGTGTACTATATCGAGATGCAATTTTCGCTCAACAACGCGAAATTATGGGGCAAGTAAAAAGCTGTAGAGATATTTATTGTTAATGAGAAAAATGTATAGATACAGTTTAAAAAATATTAGAGATAAACTTTTTCGAAAACTAAAAATATTTCTCGCACAATCTCGACGGCGTACTACTTGCCCTATGATTCTTGCTATGATTACCCCATAGTTGTATCCATGTGTTGTGAATCCATAGTAGGTGGAACACTTAAATAATTAGACACACTTTATATTTATGGGAGAAAGGCCTATTATTACTCCTATTTACAAGAAAGGTGGAAGCCAGGAATGCAAGGATTACTGAGCCTAATGTGCTCACTAGCAAGGGTGTGGTATGATCATTAAACGGAGACTCGAAGACCAATTCACAGAATCTGAGGACCAGAATGGCTTCAGAGCAGAGAGATCAAGCTTTAACGATCTCTTTACATTAGAAAATTTAATAGAGAAACTTGCTGAGAGAGGTAGAGCAGTTCATATGGTATTTGTGGACTTACAGATGGGATACGATACAGTGCCATTAAATAAGTTATGGCCAACCAATGAAGAAAAATGGTATCGCTAAAGCCTACATTGATGCTGTTAAGACCTTACTGAAAAGTATAGCTCAGTCGGAATCGGGAATAGACATCTCAGGAATTTCTTGTGAACAAAGGTCTAAGACAAGAATGTTCCCTAGCCTCCACACTGTTTAAAATATATTTGTGGAAGTATCACTTCAATATGAAAATTGTCTGTATTAACTATTAATAGTTATGAAATGAGTCTGGCCACAAATAATTCACAACCGACAAAAATGTTTTAATTCAGATTTTCATGTACAAAGATGAAAGTTTAAATAGCGACGTTTCGGGGTGTATTTTTCCCCATCTTCAAGCTATAAACAGCAAAGAAAAGGAGATATAATCCAAACATTGACAAGAGTCTCCCTAAACGTCGCTATTGAAATTTCATCTTTGTACCTGGAAATCTGAATTAAAACACTTCTGTCTGTTGTGAATAATCTGTGGCCAGATTCATTTAATGATATATTGAGGAAGCCATCAAAATGTGGAAAAGGGATTGCAATGAGATAGACTACCTGTAAAATACAATATACAATATACTATATACTTTACACTTCGCCGATGATCAGGTTGGCATAGCGAGAGATGAAGATGACGCAAGCTAAACGCTTCAGGAACCTTCAAGAACACTATGAAAACTGAAGTTTTACTGTTAACATCCAAAAGGCAGAATTTATGGAAGGAAGTGATAAAGAATATGGGAATCTCTACATCGTAACTGTCAAGAACAAACAATGCAACTCAGTCAGATACCTTGGAGTGACTCAATCCTCAAATGGTATAAATGCTGACAATATCTCTAATAAAATAGTTCAAGGAAAAAGACTGATTGGGCAATTAAACTCTCTACTTTGGCGTACAAAATTCACAGAAAAGACTAGACGCGTTATTTATAATACAATTGTAGAGATCATATGTTCATACGGACAGATACGTGGGAATTAAGTAAGAGAGAGAGAGCCCTGCTGATGTCCTTTGAAAACGGCTTTTGGAGAAGAAGCTGCCCTGTATCAAAATCAGATCACTTACGAAATGAAGACATCTGACAAAGGATGGATGTGGAGCGATCCGTCTTCGGTAGAATTGAAGCCAAGCGATTGAATTGGTACGGGCACCTTCAACGGATGGATCACTGACGGTCGCCAAAGACAGTGTCATTGTGAACACCTACAACAAGAAAGGAGCGTGGCAGGCCACCTAGAAGCTGGAAGAAATGTGTAGAACGTGATATGGAGGCAAGAGGTGTCCGAGAAGGTGACTGGGTCGTCGGAAGGATTGGAAGTTGAGAAGCGATAAACGGTGTCCACGGTTTGGGCGATAAACGGTCCACGGTTGGGGGGCGATAAACGGTTGCTCGATACGATGTGATGCGTCGTGAGTGCACACCCAAGGGACACTAGCGAGTCTCAACAAGTGGCCCTTCATGATCTCAATAGCAACTAGTGGTGCTACACAGTGGTACAGACTTTCTCGAACTATGCGATTTTTATAACTCTGCATTTCAAGCCCCTACGGCCACGATGGAATATCACACGGCATTTCGCATCTTTTTCCGTCGTGTCGGTAGATGTCGCATGATCGCAAGCACTGCTTGATACGGTCACGATCGTGCGATATCTAGCGGCATGACTAAGAAAAACGCGAAATACCGTGACATATTCCATCGTGAAGACAGGCCTTGAGAGGCAAAGTTATAAAAATCGCACTATAGTTAGTTTCGTAATCTATTTCATCTGGGCTAGCTTTTCGGTCTTGTTCCCATCGACTTCGGGCAGCTGACTATCGGTGACAAAAAAACATTTATTCGTATTTACTAAATTGTTTAGTCCCCTAGTAGCAGAACACAACTTGTGACACTACAGCGCACAAATTTTGCGCATTATTCGTAAGTTTTTAGTTTTCGGAAATTCTGAGAGTTCAGCGAAAATGATACCTGCACCGTTTTTTACAGTGTCATTTGCGGGATTCGAGGAAAAAATTGAAAGAAAAAGTCTGGAGCCGGTTTTGAGAACAATTTAAATTGCCTTTACTTCAAGCACAAATTAAGCGAATACTACTCGTCTTGAATTCTCATCTCTTTGTAAAATTTCCTGTTACGTTCGCGAGGATATTTTCTTACATTATTGTGGATTACTGGATGATCACTCGGACAGTGTGAAAAACCATGTGATAGTCATAATTCAAAAATTTTGATATTTTAGGAGGTGCACGCATTAACCATTGGGATTTAACAGGAGAAGCAATACCTTCACTTATCACCAACTATTTAACTACAAACGATTCAATCTTTCTGAACTGCCGACGATCATTAGTTTGAGCAGGAATAGCACACCAAATTTTTGTGATAGACTGAATGCTGTTGATGGGTCCTTCAGACCCAACGTTCCCGCTTACGTGACATTTTTACAACATGGCCGGCTCATCAAAGAATTATTTTAATGCATTAAATCCGAAAGATATTGAATTAATAAACAATATTTTAGAAAATGGAAATGACCGGTACTATGACCTCCCAAATTATTGACATTTCCTTCTAGAACATACTGAATAATCGGACATTGTGATTCAGTAACAGCCTTCAGAGTTAGATGCGACGTGAGAGCCGAAAGTTGACGTAGCTCTTTTCTGTAAAACGTAAGAGTAACTTTCTATTACTTTTGTCATTCCTCAACTGGTCAATGTTCCCATGAAAACTATTAATTTTGTTGGAATAAAAGAAAAGTGCACTTTAAAATTTTCTTTTTAGAAATATTATTTACCTGCGTTAGTTTTTAAATTATTTTTTGGTTAAAACATTTTATCATGGGGATTTAATTACAGCGTTATGTTGGTGGTCTCATTGGGATTCTGTAATGGTTATTTCCGCTCAGTTTCATCCACCTGATGTCTTAATTCACATTCAAACGCACGCCTTTTCATAAGGTTTTCGACGTGATTGATATCAATTCATAGGTTGTTATTTAAAGTGTCGATAACGGAACAAGCTCTAAGGGTCAGAAGAATTAATTTCGTGTACTGGAAAAATACATTTGGCGAAGGAACGCGGGGTGTGGAAGTGACCAGTTGTTTTAGAATCTCAAAGATATCGGTTGCTACTCTGTAACGACTATACTACGATTGGTAGGGACTCTTGTTTGATATCACCTTCTAATGCTGCTGGTAATGGAACATGGTTCTTCCGACGATAGGAAGTTTGACAGTGCAAGTACGAACACGAAGTCGGATTCTATGGATAAAGAGGTTTGAGCAGTGTATTGCACTGCTTCCATACATGTATGTATGTTTATATTGTGACCCCCTGTCTTTGAAAGGCATGTGGCACATTAAATACGGTATTTCAAAACGCACGGCACAGACGATTGTCAACCAACAGGCACCGAGTTAACGTTCTGTGCTATGCACGGAAAATACAACGAACGTAAGTTGATAATAAGAAGGGTTGAGGGTTTCAGTTGTGTCCAGTCGAGGTAACAGACTAGAAAGACAGCAGAGTCGTTGATAGAAGTTTTATTGGGAAGTACTTTTTTTAGTATTTATGAAATTATAATTGATCTAATGAATGGAAGCCCACTTACAGAGGTAAGAGTCATGAGAAGTAAAAATGAAAAAATGGTGCCTACATGTTGCTCAAACCATTAAACTTTCAAAACCTATTCATTTCAGCTTCGATTAATTGAACTAGTAACTATTTCTTAACAGCATTTATTACACACGTGAAGAAAATTTAAATAACAATTTTAGAGCAGTTTTTGAATTTTTTTTGTAAATTTCTAGCGCAAATTACGCAAAAAGAACTTTTTTAAAAAAATTTCTACATGATCTTTCCGATGAGCTAGTTTTGTACATCAGACTGTTTGAGGCAAAAATATCTATCTTCAATTTTGCAGTTTAATTTTTTTTTTAATTTTCCAAAAATCGGGGAAATTAATGAAAATGAAACCAGCACCATTCACTTAAACCTCCTTTGCAGTATTCAACAACAAAATTTAATCAAAAAAATTAGAGCGATTTTTTTGAAAATGTGCAGGGGTTTTCATGTAAAGTATCCCCAAAAATTAAAATACCGGTTTCAAATTCCAGGGGCCACGACATCAGCCATTACGATTGAGGAATATCAATTTTGGTGAAAATCGGCTGAACGGTTAAGAGCTAACGCTGACCGTAGACGGACGGACACACGGACATTGTGCTGTCAATCGATTTTGCGGTATGAAGAACCAACAAAACATGGATTCTGGCTACAACACATGTTACAGGATCTTTTGTCTACATTTACTAAGTGGATTTATCCACTTTTTGGTTACCAAGGCCCAACAATACGAGTTTTTCTGACGCAAAGTCGCCGTTTTGTAGCGTTCGATTACATAACTTTCCTTCTTAACAAGTTCCTTTGTTGTTTTGTAATTAATTGGTTTATACGATGTGTGTATGTGTGATATAATAAACATTACATTTCATTATAAAAACTCATGACGGAAGAATTTTTCTAATTTGAATTAAAAACTAGTGCTACTGAAACAGCACGTTCTTCTCTCCCTATTTTCATGCAGAATTACGCAACAAATACTCAGATTTTCGAAAAAGTTTACATGTCCTTATTTCAAAATCAATCTTTAAGAAACAGATTTGAGGAAAAACACATTAAGGAAAAAAACTTCTATCTTTAATATTTTACTTGTAGGAAGATTCCGAAAAAATGAGCCTTTGCAATTTTTTAAAAACTAGGGTTGTTGTCGAACATGAGACTCCATTATTCTCTTAAACATCCTTTACACTATCCAACAACAAAATTTAATCAAAAACCATGGAGCCATTTTTTTGAAAACTTTGAAAATGTCCTAGGTTTTTGGGGCGATGGGAAGCGGCCTGGAGCTGGGGGAGGCGCATAGGTGGCCATGTCCGGCGACCCGCAGCTCTACACGCGCCATTTTGGATGTGCATGCACCATTTTTTGACCCCTTTTCCTAGATACAGAAAAGAAGCGGGCTACTATACTTTGGTTTTTCTTTCTTGGCGCACGGGGGTATGTCAAAAAATGGAATATCTTACTTTATTTCGCGTCGTTCTCCGTTGTACCGCCAGGAATTGCATGATCGCCAACACTGCTCGATACAGTCGCGATCATGCGACTCCTAGCGGCACAACCGAGAACGACGCGAAAAACCGTGAGATATTCCATTTTTTGATCCACCCACCTCCTGTGCGCCAAGAAAGAAAAACCGAAGTTTAGGTGTTATTGGGCTATGTACCATCTACACGGTGTGGGCAATTATACCACGAGAGCGAAAAAAAAATTCTGATTTGTTTAAATATTCATTTTTTTGTAATTGAAACATGCTGTTTTTTAATAATAGTTAATCCAACCATTCATCTGAATAGATAAATGCATTCTTTTTCATTAGAAAGAATCAATGCTTCTTCTGCTTGTGATCAAAAGCGCCAGTGACAATTGTGGTAAATACAGATGACTTCGGTTATAGTGACCTTTTGGGGACTAAGATTTCTCGTTCACTACTTCAGAGGTTCACTATATCCGATGATGTCATAATTAAATACACTTTCTCCACAATGAATTTAATTATATACCGATACAACAAAGTACATTAACAGCACGATCTGAAAATTTCAATATCACCTTAAAAAATTAGTTGTGTTCATTTTCCATTAGTCATTTCTCTACACCCTTTTCCAGAGTTTGTGCTCTCGCATACTTGATCTGCATTGTCCACTGTCTCTATCGTAATGCAGCCTTGATGCCATTCAATGCCTGATAATCGCGTCCATTAATTAAAACTGGGTCATATTTCCATTCAAACAAAATCCAAATTGATAACCTTTGCCCATTACCAAAATCCAGAGTGACTTTCAAGATCTACTTTGAAGTAACCTAAGTGTTTCCTTCTTTCACTTCAGGTAACAGTTGGGGCCATTAAAATACTAAGTATCGCAGTAGTCGTTTTCGATTTTTGTGCCTTGCTAACCAAATCACTACATACATACACAACACCGAAATCAAATCTTTCTCGTACATGCTGCCCTCCCAGTTCGCCTCCGTGCGTTCCTTCTCCTTGTCTACGACGAGTGCGATGTTCAACTGTTGAAGTTTGAAGGTTTTTTACGGATATGTTAGGAAATACTTTTATAGCGCATACATTGACTTTCTACAAAGGACTGCGAATAGACAATGCAAAGCTGAAGCAGAAGGATGAGATTGGCGCGGCAGGTCCTAATAGGAAGGGATTTGTGCCCAAAGGATGAGGGGTGGAAAGGGAAGGAATGGATTAGTTATACTTCTGTTTTTCTTTCTAGGCGCACGGGGGTGTGCCAATAAAGTGGAATATTTCACGGTATTTCGCGTCGTTCTCGGTTGTGCCACTAGGAGTCGCATGATCGTCGACACTATTCGATACAGTCGCAATCATGCGACTCCTATCGGCACAACTGAGAACGCCGCGAAATACCGTGAGATATTTCATTTTGATGACACACCCCCACGCGCCAAGAAAGAAAAACCGAAGTATAGGTAATGGAATTTTTAGGTATCTCCACAGATCCTCCTCAATGTGCTCGTTTCAATGATTCATACCTTTGCAAATAGACCTCAAACAAACAGGAAATGTCTTTCAAGATGAAAGACTTCAGAAAGACTTATCAAATTAATTTTTAAAATGCCGGAATAGTATATTCTCCAACGAGCGCTTAATGATGGCAATAAATTAAGAGTTGATGTTTACGACACAAGCGATGTAGGAGCGAATGTCGTCAATTTCTACGAGTGAATAATAGCCATTATGGCCGAGTAGAAGACTATATTTTTTCTATGACTTTGAAATATTCAGAATAGATTTTGAACATATTTTCTTTTACTTGAAACTCAAGTATAAGGATTACAGTGTTGTAATATAAGATACATAATAAGCCTGAATTTATTTTCTGACAAAATTAATGGTGAAATTACTGCAGTTAGAAATATGTACCACTGATTGTGTTGACTCTTCATCAAAATCTACATCACCACTAGTATGCGATGATATTGGTATGGTATTTTACAAGTTTTGTATATGATTGTTCATAATACTTCGTTGATTTTTCTGCCAGAGTTGTCGTATTTGCTATTCCCTGAAATTCAGATGGAGTACAGATTTCGTTGTCATTGTCGCTGACCTCAAGATACATTTTCAGTTGAATGGTCAATGCGAAATGTAACGAGAAATACGAGTTCAACAATGACTAGGTTACGTGCATGAAACTGAAAAATCATTAACTTGTCTAGGGCGGTTCAAAAAAAGCGCGAATTGCAAAGAGAATGCAATTCATACCGAAAATTCTAGAAATGTGATTGGTCGACAGACCGTAGATTCCGGACTGGAATCCACGGGGTGTGTAATCGATGTCATTCATCGATTAAATGTACAGCGAGAATACGTAATTTATAAAATGATTGTAGAGAAAGATAATTTACGAAATACTCCAAAAGGCAAGATCTTTTTCTAATTGGAAACACGATATTTAATTTTTATTTTCCCTTCAACTGTTATTACACTGTAATAAAATCAATTTTTGAATTAGCCACACCGTGGAAAGTTACTTGTGTACCGCTATTTACATTTTTGTCATAGTTTAGAATGTATAAAGTTGAGTTCGAATACCTAAAACGAGAGGATTCTTGTTTTTACAAATTCGTCATTCAGAACTTAAATCACATTGCATTTCCGAGCAAATAATTGTCAGTCGTTTGTTTGCTTTCTTTTATTATGAATTTTTCTCATGCTATCACTGTACTTTCTACGTCCATTTGTTGATCGTACTAAAAAACGTAGCATTGCTAATTTGATGCCTAATAATTTCAATTCTTTGATTTTTAAAATCATCAAATATCGATTGATTCAACAAGTAATTTTAAAATATCATTGCACTCCTTTGTTTCATTTCCACTCATTTTTTCGATAAAATATTTTCATAAATTATTGTTCGTCGTTTTCTATCAAGGAAAATTATTTTGACCATTTATGAGATTATATTTCTAGACAGAACTGCAACAGTTGCAACTCGTAAATTGAGTCCTATAATTTTACTAAAATATATTGATAGTTTATTGAACACTTTTTAAATAATATTATTGTTAATGTTTAATTTTGATACAAACATCTGTTTAACATTATTTTTTAGGTTGGCAATCCTTGAATAAAAACGTTTCTTTCCTTTCCTCTCTTGCGCATCCCTTTTTGCCGTTAGAATACAAAATATTCTTATCTCTTTGCACGTCAGGCTAGCAGTCTCCGGAATGGCGGCTGGATCTTTTGTTTTCGTATATCCTTTGGAGACTGCCAGACAAATTTTCTTTTGAATTTTAGATTGTATATAATAAGGTGAACTTCAGATCTTTTTGTGTTAGGTACCTACTTATGTGTTTTAAACAGAATGTATAGTATTTGAAAAATGTGTTGTTACTGGCCTGATAATGGGCAAATTGGGCCTCCAAACGTCGCTTTGTATAAATATCAATAAATGCTTTGTTAATTGCAGTAGTTCTTTCAAGAAACTGTCTCATAAATGGGCAAAATAATTTTCCTTGACAATAAAATATTTTCATTGATTTCATTTCATTTTTTACATTAGATCAATCAAGTTTTCTAAATGACGTTTGCTTCAAATTAAATATTTTTTCTAATGACAAACTCAAAATGATTCTTGACCAAAATTGCAATTAATGCTTAATTTGAATGTGGGTGAAAGGAATGAAAGACAGGAGTAATGTATCTGTGTATAATTTGCCGTCTGTGAGTTCACCGTTTAGCGGGGATTGAGCAGCGGGCAGGCGACAGGCGAGTGCAATCGCGCAATCGCTGCCCGCGGCTTTCCATCTCCACCTCGTCATCTTTCTCCTCGTCTTTCTCTACGGGCGCGGGGCTCGTCCGCTTCCTTCGCCGCCGCCGCCGCTGCCGCCGCCGCGTCCGCCGTCTCTCCCGTCTCGCCGCCGTACATGGCTGCAGAGCGTAGCGCGGCGCGCCTTCCCGCCGTCCGTCCGGCCGTCCGGCCGCCCGGCCAGCCTGCACAACGGCCACACGATGGATTCTCAGAAAACAAAACACACACACATGTGGCAGGTTTTTAGCGCGTTCGCCGCTCCAGGAGAAGTGTTTATAAAGTATCTGCTGCAGCTCCTGCAGTCGCGGCGCGGCCCGTAAGCCGGCGAGTACGTCTGCTGCAAGTTGCTCGTTACGGTAGCGAGATGTACCGTATTATGAGTTCGCCATAACTCGCCTCGCCTCTCGTCGCCTCGCGTCGCGTCGCGTCGCCTGCGACACGGCTAGACCTGCGCCATGCGGCCTCCTATTTCACGGCGCGCGATGGCCGCCGGACGCGCGCTCGCGCCGGATTCGCTACTTTCTTCGAACTCGCGCGCTGCGCGGGTGCGTCCGTTGCTCCTCGCTCGCCAGGCCGACTACTCGCTCACCAACGCAAATTCGAGCTTCGCGGCATTGGTATGGGCTTACGAGAGTGTACCATTACGTTCTCGCCCATGTGAAGCTTTTAATTTTCCAAATGTTTCCTTTCTGCTCGTGCTTCCGCCAAGCCGACCAGTTTTTTTGTAGCTTGAGTTTACTGAAAAAATATTTCCAAACAAATCGAAATTTTGAATTCAAAATGTGTATGGAATTTTTTGCCGCTCTTTTCTGAATACAAAAAATGTGATAGCAATGCCTATTAGGTATGTTTGCGACACAGTGCGCAATAGTAATAGCATTATAATGGTGAAATAGTGTTCATTGTGAAAGATTGAAAACGTACATTCATCTCAACCAACAAGGGATTTTTATGTTGCTCCCTTATTACAAATAAGAACATTCTTGTCCATATCACACTATATTGGACTTTGTCCTTTCATTGATAGTAATGTTTTTAAAGTCTTACACGTTTTTTATTATTTTATCAAAACTTTGAAAAAGGGTTTCATGCTTCAAATATGTCAGTAGAAAGATATATTTTCATTCAAGACGAAGATCCGAAACTTTGAAAACAACAACAACTAATGTTACAATGCTATTCGCAAGGGAATTTGAGATCTTAGCGGAATGAAAATGAATCTTACAACCTCCCTCCCCAAAATCGCTAAATCATAAAACACAATGTGGTGAAAAAAATACGAAGACTACTGATAAAATTTATTTTTATTAGGATGGAACACTCAATTTTGGTCCTTGGTAAATTTTTCAAATCTATTTTTTGTACATTAATTTGTTTGCAAACTTCAGTGTGTATTTGCAATTAAAATTGAAACAACTACCAAATTTCTACCGAAATTCCTAAATTTAACTACTACCGAAATTCCTGGATACAGCACAATGAAAGGATGCAAAACAACCGCTTGACAGAAAGAATTTTACAATACCGCCCACAAGGACGAAGAAATCCTGGCCGCCAGAAGAAGAGATGGGGTGACCACATGGGAACGGAGGCGTAACAGAAACTGTCTATACCTGTAGGAGAAGAAGATAATTGTAGTATTTGCAATTTATTGTTCCTGTAATAAATTATAGAATGTAATTGGATAATAGGCAGCTGTTTTTAAAAACATTGTTCTATCTGTATGCTTTGAAAATTCAAAAAATATATATTTTGCTTCACTCTGATATACATATATTCCTTATACCGAATAAAAGACGTTTTGTGATCATTTTTTTTATATTCCCTTGACAGTAGCCCTAGGGAGACGAGAGTGTATATTTTTTATGAGGTATATAGTCGTATACAAGGTACTACTGTCTTGCGACATAATACTTATAAAATTACTTTGTCATCAATGTACTATATCTAAAGCTAACTTAATTTTTGTGTTACGAACTCATCTGTTATCGCCAAATCTGAGGGGTACCCAAGAGCCAAGTCAGAACATATTCCCTCCACACATTTTTATCTGATGCTTGTCTCCCAAAAAGTCTCACCTTATCGCGCTATTTTTAAATAAAACTCCGGAGTTCTATCAACACAAAGCCGATGGACTCGTATTCTACACGTTCTCTACATAGGAGCTACATAAAATTTTGCGCTTCATGAGGACCACGTGCACATACCCAACTCTTCACAAATGTCAACCCTTCTATACTATTCTGTCACCAGGACAACCTACACATGCAATTCATAAAAATAGAAATGTTATAATTATTTTCACATCTTCTAATTAACTACCTTCATTGTTCTGGCGAGTAATATTAGCTTCCATTTTAATAGGGTAAATTTAACAGTGTGCTCTTCAACATACCAAATTTAAAGTAAACATTTCATTAACTTTATGGATTGTTAAAAATATCATTTTTAACGAGTAAATAACAATATTTTGTCATTTAAACTACACTTTATTGACAGTGTTCACCTACATATCTCTTCTTATTGCATAATAATCTGTCACAGATAAGCCATCAATATGTGCCCATTGATTTGCGTTTATTGCTTTCTACCTAAGTTACTGGGTTTGGGTGATGAAGGAATACGCAGTCGTTCTACACCACTTTAACTTTTGTCATTTCCCTGGTAGCCTGGCCCAAATGGAATTGAACGTGTTATGTTTGATAAACGTAATCCATCGTTATCGTCGTTCGTAGTTTTGAGAAACTGGTTATTTTGAAAGGTCTTCAAAGTATGTCCTAATAATGGATTCTAAATATTTGTCTGTGCATTGTATTAACGTGTAAGAAACCTCCCTGCACACTAGTGCAATTATGTCGAAGGATCGAATCGGCTGAGGTGTCTCAGAGCAACATCCTGCCACTACAGGGTCTCTGACTGGGCGGTTCTAGAGCTGTAGTGTCGTGGTGAAGTGAGGCGACAGGATCATGACATTTATTTATACATTATATACAAGAATAGCATGGGTTGAAGGGCAGAGCATTTGATAGAGTTCTACTCGTCTGATGCGAATGTACCTTGTGTTTTCGCAAGAGTGTGCGGCCCCTCCGCTTGCCAGACTTCTGCTGTCTTTCCCAGAGCGTCCGAAGAGCAGCTCTTTCGTGCTTTCGACCGCCTTCCGCAGCTAGTCAAGTGATGCCACTGTCTACCATGCTACAACCTCTTGGTGATAAGCGAGATATGGAAAAAAAAGAGATATTGGCGTTTCCATGTAACGGCGTAACTATGTATTAATTACGTTAGAAAGAGGGTGAATAACATGTTGTAACGAATTGTATCATGTATTAAGTTGATCACAACATTAAAGATTACTATCAGTCAAATAACGACCTTTTACTTGAAACATAGTGATAACAAAACTGACAGCAGAGCGTGGTTCAATAATCAAGATTGATAACATTACGATGGCGTTCGGAAAAATTGGTACGCTAACCAATAATAACTATATGATGTGGAGTATGCGAATGTCAACGCTATTACGTTCAAGACAATTGTATAACGAAATAGTAATTGCGAAAGAACCGAAATATAGCGCGGAAAACGAGGTGATCTTGAAAGTTTGTTGTGGTGTAATCAAAACACAGACGAGAGTGGGTAGTAATAACAGTGAGTTTATTCATAAACTAGACCGTAGTCAGAAATAACAAATTTCACTGCTTACAATTAACTAACTAAATAGATCCCACTACTAGGAGAGATTTTAATCGAACGGCTACCACACCGCTCTACATCTGAGACCTAATACATGTCTCGCTCGTCACGAAAATGAATTGCCGGCCCCTTGCCCACGTGCGCCACTCGCACAAACTTACGCACAACCGCACGCCGACGCTGCTGAGAAACAAGAAGAAGAAGGCATTGTCCCGTGCCGTTATATAGGCCTTACGCCGCCCCCGTTGCCTCCGCGTCGTATCCGCGCTAGGCAGAAATTCCCAATGCGTCATCTTCTGCGCCCTTTGTTTAACATCCTGCCATCTGCCGCAGATACTCACCGTTTGAGCGTGCCACGACGCTACATTGACTGACGCCGAAAGAACGACGAAGCGATGGGTTTATTTGTTATGGCTATGTCGGACGAACAACTTATGACTTGCCTAGGGATGAATAGAGCTAAGGATTTATGGGAACATCTGCGTAAACATCACGAGAGTATTCAGAAAAGTAGATTAATTAATTTGAGTATTAAACTCTCAAAAATAAAATACAGAGAGGAGAGACGATCACAGACTTATTCACACGGGTCCAAGGAATAAGATGCGAGATTCAAGAACTTGGTACGAGTATTGACGACACTGAATTGATACATTACGTGTTGAATGGTCTTCCGATACTACGATGAAGTAGTTACAGTTTTATTTGCAAATCCTAATATTTCATTTGAGCAAATGAAAGAAACTTTAGTTAAATTCGAAAGTAAAAGAGGAACGCAATATTTTCATGGAGAAACGAATGTTGTTTTCAAGGCTAAAGAACAAAAGAAAACTTGTTATGTGTGCGGAAGACAAGGACATGTCGCTCGTAACTGTCGGTACAAGAATTGTGTAAATAAAAAGTATTGCGGCGAAAATCCGAAATGTGCTTATTATAAATCAAATAGTCACCGAGATTATAAAGAAACACATCAAAAAATTTAATAAAAATTACGGCGATCAGGGGAACAATTCCGGGAGAGAATGTATACAATATATTCGAAATAATAAAAACTGGGACAAATCTAACTATAACAGATATAACAAGAAAGAACATGTATTACTGTTCAAGGAGGATCACCAACACGATGAAGAATATTATCATAAGGTCGAATTTTGTGATGAGTTTTGTAATCAAGCAAAAGACAATGAAAAAATGACCTGGTTATTAGACTCGGGATGTACTTCTCGTATGACGTATAGAGAAGACGTACTTCATGACACGCACGAAAATAATATAGACATAATGACAGCCGAAAAGGACAGAAAGATTTTATCAAATCTTGCCGGAAGTCTTTCGGGATACAATAATTCCGTTAAATTAAAATTAGATAAAGTGTTATATCCAGAATCCCAGAATCAATACCAATTTGCTTTCGGTTCCGAGAATCGTCACAAAAGGTAAACGAATTACTCTCGATAAGGAGGGGGTAAAAATAATAGAATGACGAAGACGGATCTCTTGTGGCCACAGGTGATTTTGATGGGGATAATTTTATCTTAAAATGGAAATAGATAAGACAACGACACCTACTCAAAACATCGTAGATTCGCCTACCATTACTCAACCTTTAAAAGAAATCTGTCTTAAAACACATAATACGAAAGTCGGAAATATGTGGCATGGTCGTTTATGTCATGTGAACGAGGCGATTCTTGACAATATGCACAACAAACAGTTCGTGGTCTTGAAGAAAAGGTATCAACTTCAGAGAATTGTATATCTTGTATCCGAGGTAAATTTACTCGATCTCCGTTTATTTGCAAATACAAACGATATTCTTGAACTATTACATTTAGACATCGGTGGGCCGATTGTGAAGTCAACTTACGACGGATTTTCTTACTTTCTACTTACAATAGATGATTTTAGTAGAAGATTCTTTATTGAGTTATTGAAACACAAATCAGATTGTGTTGACAAACTAATTGAATTCATATCACGAAGAGAAAACGAGACAGGTCGTTTAGTAAAACGTCTGAGATCGGATAACGGAGGACGATTTAATAACACCCAAATGAAACAATTTTGTATTAGAAAAAGAATAAAACACGAATATACTGTGCTCTACTCACCTCAGAGTAATGGGGTAGTAGAACATCGCTCGATTTTATACGCACCTTGCTGTTAGATTCGCATCTTCCTTTGCAATTCTGGGGAGAAGCCGCATTTACTGCAGTGTATGTAAAGAACGTATTACCTTCTTCTCGAAATCCTGATCTTACTCCATTAGAGATATGGACTCAACAAAAACCTGATGTCTCACATAGAGTCTTTGGACGTACAGCGTATTATATCGATAACAATCCTCGACGTCACAAATTAGGTCCTAAAATGTAAATGGGAATTTTCATAGGGTATGCAAAAAATAGACGTGCAGATAGAATTTACGACGTGAACGATAAGGAGATATATGAAAGCAGAGACGTAGAGTTCGACGAATCGAAGATGGGATATGACGTAAGTCAAACAATTAAGAATATTCATGGAGACAATCAAGATATCGAAGTTCAGAAAAAGAATCATATGGAAACGAACGGAGACTTATTTCTGATAGTGAACGCAAGAAATGTCACGAGTGAAATCCCTGTTTGTACAGAAACGAAAGTTCACAAAGAATTACAACTAGAATTTATTCAAGAATCGGAAGAAATTCAACCCGAGCCTCTCGTGCGAAGATCTTCCAGAGAAAGACGACGTGTAGAAAGATATGGTGTTACGACGGCGAGAAGGATGGAAACACGAATTGTTTCCGATTCGGGAATGACGCCAAGAACGTTCCAAGAAGCCACTACCGGATCAGAAAGATAAGAATGGATTAAAGCGATTGAGAATGAAATCAAGTGTTTACAAAGATATGGAACGTGGACTAATGGGACTAATGTGAACGAAATTAGTCCCGAACAGAAGATTTTAAATAGCAAATGGATATTCAAAAGGAAAGTGATTTCCGGAAATAAAACGTACAAAGCTCGCCGAGTGGTGAATGGTTCTAACCAAATAATTGGCGAAGATTTCGAAGAGGCATACAGTCCTGTAATGAAGTTAGAAACTTTGCGAATATTATTGTCTATTGCAGAGTTCAACAGATATGTTGTAAAATATGTGGATATACGAATGCTCGTATAAACGGCATATTTAAATGGGGAACTTGACCGAGATGTCTATATGAGAGTACCACAAGGAGTAAATACGAAGAATCCGAAAACAAGATTATTAAAACTGAAAAAGAGTCTATACGGATTGCCTGAAGCAGGCCGCTGTTGGTATGGTAAACTGTGCAATATTTTGGAGCAAAGCGAATTCAAATCTTGTCAAAATGATCCTTGTGTATTTATTGGTCAAAGAACGCAATTCTTGGCTGTTTCGTTTTATGTAGACGACTGTTTAATCGTAGGCGAGAATGATTTAATTGTAGAACAATTCATAAAACGATTAAGTAAAACCATTAAAAGAATGGACAATGATGAAAATGTTACATTCCTCGTAATAAGAATCAAGAAATTAGAACAAAATTTTACTTTAGATCAAGAAGAATTCATATTAAAAATTTTGGACAAATTTGGAATGAATGATAGTCACCCGGTATACACACCAGGCGTTATTGGAACAAAGTTAAAAGACTACGAAAACTTTGAAAAATTAGATCCCGTAATGTACCGGCAAATATTAGGATGTATAGGACACTTAGAATCGGCCACGAGACCTGATATTACATACAGCTGCAGTAAGCTGTCACAATTTTCTAAAGACCCTCACTCAAACCATCTCCAAGCACTCAAGAGGATATTTAAGATATCTTCAGAAAACGAAAAGTATAAAAATGTATCTAAGTCACAAGAAAGGAACATTAGAATTTTATTCAGATGCTAGCTAGAGCGTCACGAAAGATAGCAAATCTTTCTAAACTAAATTACTAAAAATTTTTGAGTAAATGCTAGAAATAAACAAATGCTAAGAAAATTGAACTTTCTTAAGGACGAAATAGAAGAACAAAACATACAACTATACAACATACTATATACATTGCGAGTCTTCACAAATCTTAGCAGATCTTGATTGATTCTTCGTGATTCCGGGTGTGTCAACTACTGAGGTCACTAGTCCCGTAAGTGTAGGACATGCTTTTATCGCGAGGTGACGGTGGTCTTCTCCCGCTGGATGGTGAGATCCGGCGTCGACCTCCTGTCGACTAGCAGAGTGTTCCCCAATCAAGTATCTCCCACCAGCAGGGCGCCGCCCCAGCCGGAACCATTTCTAAGCTCCCGGCCGATCTCCCGACGTATGTGGTTGTGTGGAGCATGTTAGTGTAAGGGATGAGGATAGTACAAGGAAGAGGAAGGGAAAGAAGACTGAACTTTTGATTTAAGAGTTAATAGAAGAGAGAGAGGTGGAGTTAACTAACTCTACGCTTCCGAGTCCATCAGAGAAAGTCAAAAGGTTGGCTTTTGTTTCCAAAAAAGAAACGTTCTCCTCCCCTGCTGTTAGCACTTGTAACAATTGCTTTTAGTGGGCGTGGCTCCATGCTGATCGGTTTCCCGCCATGGATGAAACCCCTCATTGAAAAGATGGGAGAGCTGTTCTTTGCGCAAGGACTAGAGTTCCGCCGCCGACGAGTTTTCGACTCTGCCTAGTTAGCTGGGTTGAATTTAGCTTATATTTGGAGAATGCAAGCGGCCTATTGCTGTGATCAGCACCAGTTTTTGGTTTCTCTGATCAATACTAGGCCAATACCGAAGTAGTATCCTAACAAACAGGTCACGGACCTCTCAAGACGATTCCTTCCTCATCTTCTCATCTCTTTAGCACACGACCGGGAGAGATGGCTCAGTGCATCAACCTGATGTCACTGCAGTCCTTCTGACCGGGAGTTCCTAGGTTCAAGTCCGACGGCGGCAGGATTTCCGACACTATCTTGTCAGCTAGGTCGAATTCAGTCACTGACTGGAGGAGAATTCTAGCGGCCGGTTGCTCTGATCGGTAGTTTTCCGTGGTTTCTCCGATCAACACCAGGCGAATGCCGGAGCAGTATCCTAACAAATGGGCCACGGACCGCGCGCGATCTTTCCTTCTTCTTCCTTGTCCTATCCTCTCCTCTTACACACTCTTAAACTAACGCGCACTACACTACCACTCATGCCGAGAGACCGATCGGGAGCTTACAGCTTGTCCCGGCTGGGGCGATGCCCCACTGGTGGGAGATACCTGGTTGAGGGGAACACCCCGCTAGTCGATGGTAGGTCGGCGCCAGATCTCGCCATCCAGCGGGGAAAAGATCATCGCCACCTCCCGAGAAAAACATGCACTTCACTTACGGGACTAATGACCTAAGTAATTGACGCGCCCGGAAACACGAATCAGTTAATCAATCAATCAAGCTTTCCTTGCAATATTCCAGTTGCTGCGTGGCCATGAGAAAATTAACTTCTCAGGCTGAGAAGACCAGAATACGGCATGGGGATGTCTTCGTGCTAACCACACGTACCCCCTTAACCCATGGTCGCGAGGCGGGAAAGCTGCTAGTAGGCCATGGCCCGTACACGGACCGACGCGCCAAGTACAAAGAAACATTCAGAAATTATCGCACTGCAACTCAACGCATTAAATGAAGTCGTAGGCTTCCGCGGCCGGAGTCATGTGGATGATCTTGGCTGTCCCGGTGACGCCGCGTCGAAGGCTGTGTTGCCGACGTTTCCACCATGTTACCTTTCGACTAACGACTAGCCCTGAGGAAGACCACGATAAGATGATCAAAACGTCGGCAACTCAGCCTTCAACGCGGCGTCACCCAGAGAGCCAAGATCATCCACAACTCAACGCATTGTTTCTTTTATATTGGTATTTATTTATTGGTATAGACAAGGCTTGATTTCTGGCGGAACGCGACGGAACGGCGTTCCGTTTACTTTATTAAATTATATGAAGAATATGTAACTCATTTTATTAAATTAATAATTTGGGGTGCGTTCCAAGACCTAAAATTTTATAAATAAAGAACTGGGTATAGATATACGAAGATATATAGATAAGTAGATATATGGATTGGTGGATAGATAGGTAGATAGATAGAAGCACACTACCAAGCGTGTCGGGAGCTTAGAGCTTGTCCCAGATGAGGCGGTGCCTCTTTTCAGAGGGTACTTGGATAAGAAAACGCCGGAAGTCGCCGTGATTAGCGCTGCATTTCATGTTCCAACGGAAGAGGACCTCCGCCACCTCCGAGCTTATAACATGCACCACACTTACGGGAATAATAACAGTTCCCGTAGCAGTTAACGAGCCCGGAAACTAAACTAATGAATCAACGGAAGCTCAAAGGGTACAGTGGGTCTGCGCTGGCCGGCGAGGTTGCGCCGAGAGTGACTTGACTTCGCGTCGTCTTACGGCGATGCAACATCGAACTGCAAAGTGTATCCCTGCTAGTGGCAAGGTCGCCCGCGATCACGGCGCACCGCGCGATGCAAGACTGTGGTAATGCTCACCGCAATTACATAAGTTCACAGGTTTGCTAGATTCATTGTTTTTACACACATACACACACACCTACACACACACACGCACATACACACATACACATACACATACATAAACACCCACACACACACACCAAAAAAAATTCATACTGAGATGTACATACAGTTGATAACAGTCTTGTTTGTACAGTGCATAATTTGCTCGAAAAACATTCATTTTTAAGTGGAAAATTAATACTAATGACAAATATATTACAATATAATTGAATAATTCCAGTGAAATAAAAAAAACTTGTACACCTAGAAAAAATGGTCTTGAATTTGAAATTCACCAGCACATTTATTCGCTCGGGAACTAGCTGCTAGGAAGGTTTCCTAGCAACACAATGTGCTGGTGAACTTCAAATTCAAGGCCGTTTCGTCTAGGTGTACAAAGTTACATTTTATTTAACAGGAATTATTCAATTATATTGTAAAAATTGTCATTAGTATTAATTTTTTCACTTAAAATTAACGATTTTCTAGCAAATTATGGACTGTACAAACAATACTAACTGTACGTGATAAAAGGTGACGGCTTGCGTTGCGGCGGAGATAGTGGGCGACGTTTGGATTTGAAAACGCTTGCCAGATGCACACCTCCCGCTCCCAAGAGCGGCCTATGCTCCCCGATACCCCCTCCCCCATCCACCCTCAGCGGTATGCCCTCCCGCCGCGCCGCACCGTTATTCTACCTGCACAACCCACCCCCCTTGGGGCGCTGCAGCATCCGGGTTGGGGGAGGATGGCCTTGGGACGAATCTACACATTCCCCCATCGGCGATGCCAAGCGACTATTTCCTCTTTCAAATACAAGAGTTTTGTATACGTAAAGTTGTCATTTTTAGGGAATTATGACTTTACACAATTACACATTTACACATTTACACATTTACACATTTACACATTTACACATTTACACATTTACACATTTACACAATTTTCGATTAAAATTAAAATTATTATTGTAAATTATCAAGTGGCCTTCATCGAGTGTGTGATATAGCAGTGGACGATAGGATATTATTGGAAGTGAGTGCATGCCCATACACTGTGATTTTTACGGTTCAACAGGAACAATTTTACGCGCCTGTACTCACTTCTGTTTTACATGGTCACTGAGACGTATTATCAACCAGCGGTCCTTCATTCTCAGGGGCAGAGGCGGCACATGCTCTTAGGTTTTTGGAGTTTCCATATACTATACTATAGTGATATTGGTATCACCTCAATATATGATCTTGAAAGTGGTCGTAAAATGTCGGTATAATGATCCTTCCGGGTATAATATATTGCATACGTCAGGATTAAGGGTATATATTAATTCTACTCCAAACATGGTGTCGACTGAGATGCCTCAGGGCAGAATTGATGTCAATGCAGTGCCTCTGAACGGGAGGTCCTAGTGATCGAGTCCAGACGGTGGCTAGCTCGTCAAGTACGTCGAATTCAGCTACTGACTGGAGGAGAATTCTAGCGGGCGGCTACTCTGACCGGTAGTTTTCCGTGTTTTTTCCGCCGCTGCGACCTTGCGAATGCCAGAGCAGTATCCTAACAAACGGGCCACGGACCGCGCGCGATCGTTCCTACCTCTGTCTTGTCGTATCCTCACTCCTTACTTACACAAACACTTACATGCACTGCACTACCACACAAGACGGGAGCAAAGATCTTATTCCGGCTGGGGCTGTACCACGCTGGTCGGAAATACCTTGTTGAGGGAAAATGCCTCCAAGCCAACGTAGGTCGACGTCGGGTGTCGCCAGCCATCGGGGCAATATCACCACCACCTCCAGCGATTAAAAAACTTGCACTCCACTTACGGAATTAATGACTACAGCAGTTGACGCTCTTGGAACCACAATCAATCAATCGAAAGATGGTTAAGATTAGTGGAGGTGGAGAGGAGATTCACGCACTTCTGTACCTAAAAATTGATATATGTCACGCATAACTCTGTAAATAGTAAATACATCGTGAGTAAGATATAGTACAGGTCTTGCCGTTCCAATAATTATCAATTTTTTGCTCTTATAGAATAAAGTGCTTTGTAAGTATGGTAAAGTTCTGATTTTCATTAAAATCTCTGTCATTTAGAAAATTGCAAAAATTTTCTTATTTAAAACACCAATGATTTTCGTTTAGAAAGAAGTTTTAACTTCCTCAACCAAACTTTGTGATGTTCGCTTTGAACGAAATGTAGTGGGCTCCAGATGTTTTATCGCTTGCCCGTTAACACGTTTTATAATATAAACTCTGTACTGAACGGACAAATGTCTCGTGTCTTTGCCAGTTGCAAGGAAAGATGAAGGTCGACGATTATCACAGCATACGCTATTTTGCCCAGTGAAATGAGACAAATCGAGTGAAAAAAATCTCGGAGCTTTGAAACTTGGTACGATTTTTATTTGCTGTTATCTACCGTAAATTATACTGAAAATCCTGAAATGTGTGAGTGTGTAGAGGGAAGAGGAAGCTGGGAGCGTTTATAGGTGTTTTTTCTTCGTTTTGTGCACCTCCATAACTATCAATGCTATTAAAAATTATATAATTTAAACTATAAAGGAATTGGAAAGTTTCGCACATGGTTTTCATGAATTTCAACGGGGTAGAGCATCATATTGATTCACACATTCTTGCAATCAGGTCGTATAGTCAATAAAAATGTTTTACACTTTTCGCGTGAAGCACTCTGAAAAAAACACCTAAATTTGCAGCGAAACAATTCATCACCATAAAGCACCTGCATACACTTCACTGTTTGATCACATTTTTGGCCAAAAATAACACTGTTATGGTGCCTCAAACTCCGTATTTGCCGGACATAGCCCAGTGTCTTCGTCCTATTCCAAAAACTTAAAAGATTCTTGAAAGGAAGATCTTTTTGCAATTAATGAAATAAAAGCAGAACATCTCAAGCAGAATATCTCTCCTTACTGATAATTGCATTTCAGAAGTACTTCGAGGTCTGGAAAAACACTGTCACAAATGCTCATACTATCGCAAGGAAAGTATTTTGAAAACGATAAAAATCAATAATTTATTTGGAGAAAAACTATGTTTCCGCTTACTTACTGATCGTGAGATAAAATTTGATACTAGAGGAGGCTTGAGATTATCCGAGTCCCGATTAAACGAGGCAGTCACTAAGATAATCAACGGAATAATTCATTGTAAATCATTGAGTGAGTCCTTCGTCATTGACGCTCTTTTTCAATTGTCCCCTCTATGAACGCGTTAAACGTGATTATTGTACTAACGACATTTATGTTCTTATACTTTTTAATGTAATTTATATGTTTACGGTGTAAAGAAGCCGTTACCAGCTATGGATTATTAGTTTTCGTAACCGAGATAATCTCGGACTCATTAACCTCGGGTACTCACAAATACGTACTGCATAAGAGTTCATACGAGGTATAATGTTAATGTTTTTCCGAAAAATATGCAGATACATATTGATCATAAATGTTGAACAAAAATGAAATAACTAACTAGCACTACACATCCCTTAACGTCATTTTTATAAGTGAGAAATCTATGGAAGAGCCTTACCGTAAATAAAAACGATAACTTTTCAAGCATATAACTTAAAAAGCGTTAATGTTTTAAGAAAATCTTTTATGAACTTTTTGTAGGAAATTTGACTACCTTAATTTTTTAAACAGCATAATTTATTTGCATTGAGAGATTTATGCCAACTAGTAGTGCTAAACCTGCACGTACTTTCGTATTTCCTCGCAAACGTACGTGAAAAGTACTCAAATTTCCGAAAAATTGAACATCAAAATATCTTTAAGGAACCGATGTCATTAAGGGAAAAAATCTCTACCTTTAATACTTTAGTTGTAGGAAGACTTCGAGTATTTCGAACTTTTTACGATTTTCGATAAATCAGAGTTATCAACGAAAATGAGGCCAGAACCATTCTCTTAAACGTCCTTCACACTATTCAACAAAAAAGTTAATCCAAAACGATGGAGCCATTTTTTTGAAAATTTGGAAAATGTCCTAGGGGATTAATGTAAAGAACCTCCCAAAATTAAATTATGTCCACTTGTACTGTATGAGTCATTTCAGGTAGTGAAAAAATACGTTACCGTTTTATCTTCGGTTTGCTAAACACGCGTTTCCTTTGGCATTTTCCAGAAAAAGTCTTCGTTTCTCAACGAAGGTTTCTAGACAATTTCTCTGTTACGACAACTCCCAGAAAGTTTGTCGTGAGTTGAACCTCTCAGGATAGTTTCTACGTACTACCCAAGTATTATGAATATCTTTTGGAATAGAAACGATAAAAAACGAAAATTTGTCACATGGACGAAGTTGCACCAATTACCACAGCCCTGCGATCATGCATTCCTTTTTTTAGTCCGTCAGAACTTTAAACCGCTAGCCGTCCGTCGGAATTCCAATGCACTCGTTGTTCACAAATGTCTCCAATGATCTCTCAAGTCTTCAATGGTTCTTCGAGTCTTGTAAATGCCCGTAAAATTGTGGTGATACGAAGTTTCAGCGAAATCGAAAAATTTCAGAAAACAATTTCTTCATTCTATTATTTTGAAGGCAAATAAATTATTTATTACTGGAATTATGAGAAACATTTCCGTATGTTTTTTTACCATATGATATGACGCACGTGGTATATAGAGTGATGTAGAAGGGATTTTGAAATGGAAGGGAAATTTGAAATTTTTTGATTAGAGTTTAGCAACTGCCTTGAACTTCACACACACACACACACACACACACACACACACACACTTAAAGAGAAAATCTACCCGCGTTCGGTATTCGATCGGTATCTCCAATGGAATCTGTGACTGACTGATAAGCAATATATATATATATATATATATATATATATATATATAATTAGGTGAGCAAATATATATATATATATATATATAATTAGGTGAGCAAATATATATATATATATATATATAATTATGTATATAAATAAGATCTTCTCAGATCTTTGGTGTGAAAATAATTTTCTGATAAAAATAGAAAACAACATTACTTATATTTCAAACTTTGCAAGAAAGTTGAGATGTTTTTTCAGGAATTTGTTTGCAAATTCGAATGCAATACACACACATCCAAGGTACTTTTAATCCTTTAAAATAAAGTTTTGTATATTATATAAATGAAACAAATGATCATCAATACAACAGGGTGGTTGAAATTCGAATGAATGTGAAGAAAGTTAAAAAAATTAATATAAATATTGATTCACATGGAGCATGTACTCGAGAACGGAATCTATTGCGTAATACGTACGATTTCGTCAATTTATTAGACACACTTGTATATTTATTACCGCATTGTAGCATCGGCGTAAAACGGGCCTGAGAGAAGCATCACGAGCCTTTGGACGTGAGAACCCTTTATGATAGGTGTTGACGACTTCTCTTACAAACGAGAAGCGGCCAGCTTATTTTATTATTGCGTTTGTCGAAGGGGTTTAATGAGGTTCTCGTCGGAGCCGCTCTCTTTACTTTCGCTGCTCCATTCGCGAGCGCATAATGGCCAATTCACGCGAATTTGCGCTCGCCCCGCCTCATCTGGCGCGCTTTGTGGCGCTCGCTTCCTAATTGAGCGGCTGAATGGAAGTGCGTGGCATGAGAATGCAAACTCAGGGAAGATCCTCTTTATTAATTCAGGCGGAGGCGCACAGGTGTTGGGGCGGGCGGGCCGGCGCGCGGCATTCGCCACACGAAATAGGGGCGACTTTATGCATGTAACGCCGCACAATGGCGAGGCGGGTCGGCAACCTTCTTGATGGAGTGCCAAAGGTTTCGGCGCGGCGCGTTCCAATACGCATGCGCGGCCAGGCGAGGCGACGGGACGCGCCGCGCCGCCCACGGAGGGTGGGAAAGCCGCCATCCGCCTGCCGCGCATTCCTCGCCTGGCTTGCATGCATTAGCCCCAGGGCTCCGCGCTATTCTGGTGAGCTTATCAGCCCCATCGGGGAGAAATGATATCTGTCAAATACAGTAAACCAGCGTTGTCAAGGTCGATGTCAGGAGCGGGAGTCCGTGGCACGAGTGCCACGACGAAATCGCCCCTCCACGCAGTTCATTACCCCGCCACCAGAGAACGTTAGTAAACCCTCGTTAGCACGAACTCGCTTGACACGAATTTCGCCGTAACACGAACAAAACTTCAGTCCCGGCAAGGGATTGCGGTAATACGGACATTTATAATACCCGTAAAACACGAATTTTTATTACACGAACTCCGATTATTTCGGTCCCGGAATTCGTGTTAATGAGGGTTTACTGTATTTCCATTCGCTTAATGAGGTGATTTTATACCAACGGTAATGTATTACAGTTAAATTGTTAAGAATATATCACTGCAAAGTTTGGAAGAGGGCGTCAACAATAATTCTCCACCTCCGAAAAGAGTCAAATATGTTTTCCAAATAAATGATACATCTGGCTTGCAACGAAACTTTCATTAAAAGTTGTTCAATATTCTTAAAAGAAAAGCACTGTATTAAGATGAAAATTTCTTAATTGTAACTCCAGAGAAACATGAAAAACGACAGATGAGAAAGTTCATGGAACATTTTAAAAATGAAAAGCATATACCGAATAAAATTGCCTAATATTGAAATCTAATACAGTAAACCCTCATTATCACGAATTTCTAGGGACGGAAATAATCGGAGTTTATGTAATAAAAATTGTTACCCGAGTATTATAAATGCCCGTATTACCGTAATCCCATTCCGGGGCCGAAGTTTTGTTCGTGCTACGGCGAAATTAGCGTTAAGCGAGTTCGTGCTAACGAGGGTTTACTGTGTTAACATGCGTAATTTTCGAGTTTGGGGAGTATTCGGAACTAATACCCAATTCTCACGGATATTGTTACATGTCTGCACTCATATATTTTAGGCATTGCCAAACTCGATTTAAAAGCACGTTATTTCTCAAGATGTACTATATGCCTAATTAATTTTGCTGTTTTCTGAAAATGTGAATGGTTTGGATTATGAGGACGTTAAATGAACGCAACCACCCAAAGATCCGTTCGTGCCTGATACTTCTCTCGAATCGAGAATCCATGAGATAGAGCCTAGAATCCTCATTTGCCATACGATATTAACAGAATGTGAAGCACAAACAGACGGCGATTGAAGGCGATATTGAAGACGTTCATTCGTAGATGTCAGGGCGACCGTGGTCCCTGGAAATTTTGAAAAGGGCCCAGTGGCCTTACGAAGTAAAACTACGTCAAATCCTTGATTTTAAGCTTTTTTAATCGAACTATTTGGAAAATTGTTATACAAAGGGGTTCTACAAGGTGTCTGGCTACTGAGTAATTTAACACAAAATCATTGTATTTATTTGTTTCGTTTAAGGAATAATTTACTTCTTTATGTGTTTTATTCTATTTTATTTACTTATAAAATATATCATAATATGGTAAAAATAAGATACAATACTATAATATGTAAGTAAAAAATTAGAAGAAAAAGAAATCCTAGAAATGTGCCACCTACTCTTGTTTTAAGCTGCACACACCTATGTGGATCGTTCAAGCACACATCTCAATTTCTTAGCAACTTTTTAGAAGAAAAAAGTATTGTGAAGTTCATAATAGTTCATGGAATAGAAGGCTAACCCGATGTAGGAATACTTTTCATGGATTTCCATTGCACAATTTTGTATTTATTGATGCTTTTGTAGTTTAACTCGTGTTGTATATTAAACTCGTTATTTCTTGATTATTTATTAATGAAATTATACCATTTTAGATATGTACATGAAAGAAACGAGGGTCATTCCATATTAAATCAACACAGTTTTAATTGAAATTTTACCTCACCATTTTAGATTCAGATGAAATTTGACACATAATTAGTATGCATGGAGAATAAGAAAACTACAAATTTTGAGTAAAATATTTCCACCCCTTTCTGAAATACAGCCATGTAAAATTTTGCAAAATTGGCTTCCCGAAAATTTTTTAATTGATGTAGAACCTCACCAAATAAAGATAGAGAGCTGTAACAGGTGTCATTTTGCAGCTTTCTTTATGGTCTTTTATAAGATATACAACTCAATAGGAGTTGCGTTCAAAACGTTTTTCACATTTGAATTTAAAATTTTGATTTTGAGGTTTTTCAAAATGCTCATCTTCAAAAAAATTGAAAAAATTCTATAATAATCCTCGTACATTTCCAAGCAGATGCTGCAAGTTTAAAAATGGGACTGAAATGGGTTCATATGGTAATCTTTATTTAAAATGCACAATATTTACTTACTCTAGATATTAAAATGCATTTTATTTCAACTTATAAGCCCTAATATATACAAATTATTAATTTAGTGTTTTTATTGGCGAGTGTGTTGTGTTATATTGTTATGAATTTTCTTCTTCTTCTTCTTCTTCTTCTTCTTCTTCTTCTTATTATTATTATTATTATTATTATTATTATTATTAT
Source organism: Acheta domesticus (assembly GCA_031308135.1). Taxonomy (NCBI): domain Eukaryota; kingdom Metazoa; phylum Arthropoda; class Insecta; order Orthoptera; family Gryllidae; genus Acheta; species Acheta domesticus. The sequence goes on along the minus strand of JAHLJT010009436.1, from coordinate 179,616,757 downwards.
TATTATTATACCGCGGAATGTCATGCAATTGCATATTTTACTGACTGTGCATATCGAAAGGAAATGTATATAACTTTACCTATCACCAAAAATAAAACAAATCATGGCCACCTTTCAGTTGATGAACCAGATACGTGGGAACCTAAACATTTAAGCGAAATGAAACGTTGAGGAATGAACACCAACTTTGAGCACCGTCAGCTGGTTATTTACCATCATGCAAAGGGTTAATGATGCCCTTGGCAAAATGGCAAATTGGCAAAATGACATTAATGAAAAAAAAACAGTGAGTGATAATCTCATGGTCCATCAATGAATAGGCGATTGAACTGCAACACGGATGAGAACGTCCGAAGACTTTCTGATCCAGAAGAGAATCTTGTTGTGAAAATAATAAAGAAGGACCCTCGTATTAATGCACCAAAAGTTACTCCACATTTATAAATTGGAATTGGCAAGAAACTAAATCCCGAAACCGTGCGAAGGGTACTAAGGAGGTTCAATTTCCCTAGTCGCGTTATCAGAAGAAAGCCATTTCTAAGTTGAAAGAGAAATACCCGAAAAGATCTGATCTCGATCAACTTCTCCACAAAAACCTGGAATATATGCACTAAAATATAATGCATACATTAAAATACGCATTTAAACTAAAAAATTGCACACATGCAAAATAAAAATAGGGTAGATTTATTTTATTTTTGGTGATAGATAAAGTTATATACATTTCCTTTCGATATGCACAGTCAAAACATTTGCAATTGCATGGAGTTCCGTGGTCTAATAATAATAATAAGAAGAAGAAGACTAAGAAGAATAAGAATAAAATTCATAACAATAAAACACAACACACTCGCCAATAAAAAACTCCAAATTAATAATTTGTATATATTAGGGCTTATAATTTGAAATAAAATGCATTTTAATATCTAGAGTAAGTAAATATTGTGCATTTTAAATAAAGATTACCATATGAACCCATTGCAGTCCCATTTTTAAACTTGCACCATCTGTTTGGAAATGTACAAGGATTATTATAGAATTTTTTCAATTTTTTGAAGATGAGCATTTGAAAAAACTCAAAATCAAAATTTTAAATTCAAATTTGAAAACCTTTTTGAACGCAACCCCTATTGAGTTGTATATCTTATAAAAGACCATAAAGAAAGCTGCAAAATGTCACCTGTTACAGCTCTCTATCTTTATTTGGTGAGGTTCTACATCAATTAAAATTTTTCGGGAAGCCAATTTTGCAAAATTTTACATGGCTGTATTTCAGAAACGGGTGGAAATATTTTGCTCAAAATTTGTAGTTTTCTTATTCTCCATTCATACTACCTATGTGTCAAATTTTATCTGAATCTGAGATGGTGATGTAAAATGACTGTGTTGATTTAATATGGAATGACCCACGAGATAAAACAAATATTTTTGTTAAATTATCTGCTGTTCCAATACTTTTTCTTACGACTTCATTCATTCATTCCCTGCGTGTTTGGGTAAGCTCTGTGAGTTCCAATCGCCCAGCTCGGACCCAGGAGCACTACGAGGTTTCGTGTGAATGACAATCCCATCGCCATTGGATACGTGGCGGCCGCAGCGAGTGTGTCTCTTCCGAACGCGCGTGCAGGGTTTGCTAGACGCGCTGAGGCCGTGGCATATGGCGTTTGGTCGCCGCCGCCGCGAGCGGCTGTTTGTTCCGGGACGCGGCCCGGCCGCTGCCGGCGCGTTTGTTGACACTCCACCCGGAGCCGTTAGGCCACGTTTCGGTACCGGATCGGGAAGTGTGTTACTTTGGGCCACACTTCCAACATGTGCGTTCCCACCCACCGGCCGGCGCGGCGGGGGGGCGGGGCGGGGGGGCGGGGGCGGGCGGGCGGAGCGGGGCGGGGCGGGATGGAACGGTGCGGGATAGGGCGGGGCGGGGCGGGGCGGGGCGGGGCGGTGTGGGGCGGGACAGGACGGGGCGAGACGGGGTGGGACCGGGTGAGGCGGGGCGAGGCGAGGCGGGTTGAGGTGGGGAAAAGCGGGGAGGGGCGGTGCGGGAGGAATGGAGCGGGACGGGGAGGGGAGGGCGGTGTGCGTATGGACGGGACGTGATGGGCCGGGACGGGGCGAGGCGGGGCTAGGCGGGGGGCGGGGCGGGGCGGGGAGAGGCGGAGCGGGACGCGACGGGGAAGGGGCGGAGCGGGGAGGAATTGAGCGGGGCGGGGAGGGGAAGGCGGCGTGCGGAAGAGCGGGACGTGATCGGGGTGGCGGGGCGGGGCGGCGCTCGCTGGCTATTCGACGAGGGAGGCTGAAGGAAACCCACGCGCAAACGACCCCCCCCACCCACCCCGCTCTTGCGGTACCGCATCGCGACGAGTTTGAGCGGAAAGCGCGGATTGTCGATGTCACGTCTTGTCAACTCTCTCGCGTGCCGTATCGTAATATTTCAAAACCACGCAACGCTTCTTGAGACGCCTCGATTGTTCATTTGTTACTTACGTAGACTTACGAGAGTCGCGTTAATGATATTTTGGTTCAAACGATAACTTTTCATGGGTTTTGAATTTACATACACACATTCAGCGCTTTGATTATCGGAAGCGATAATCAAAGCGATTATCGGAAGCGATAATATATTAACGAATAAATCTGTTTTTGCCTGTTTGGTTTCAAATTATAAATACAAGTCTAAATTAATATTTCCTGTTCCCAACATTATTACGCTGTTTCGAAGAGAAGGTGAGATTTATTACGCAATTCATCATTGAAATCAATCTTCATCGGGTTTTATCGATGGTTACGTTTTCTTTTCGCTGATGTCTTGTCACAGATGCAGTGCATTAAAGTTTGTCTGTGAACCAGTAAGGATTCGATTTGCGGCATTTGGGCGACAATGTGCCTTGAGCAGGGGAGCCTCACTCCTTCGTAAATAGACGTATTCTGCACCTGCATTGTTAATATATAATGGCGTTGATGCATTTGAGATTTCTGCGACGTTTTATGACTTCGAAATGTGATTCTACCTAATCATATAGAACGGAAAAAGTTGTCCTCTTGTGAAGTGTGTCGTGATTACACCTCGGATTTTAGGACAAATGCCTATTTAGTTCCTTTAGTAAGTTGTGGAAAATAATTGCAGATGTTCATGCATCATGAAAATAATATACCTACGAGTAGCATCTAGTAGCGTCTAAAATGTGCTAAAAGGGATGGTGTTGCCTATTTTAATATTTTTGTTGACTAAAACTGTCGAAAACAAGTAATTCTGAAAAATTATCATACTTTAATTACTCGTTTTTTTACTTTCTCTCCTTACGAAGTTCTCCGTAAGAAGAGAAAATTCTGTAATCGTGCGTCGGAAAAGGGCGAATTTTTTAAATTTTGTTTTACGGAAACGCAAATGCTTTTTCGAATTTCCCGAAACGCAAATATTCCTTGATCGAATACACAATTGACTACGCACCGAAATCCCTTCCAACACAACGAACATGAAAAGCTCTGGAAGTCAATATAAAGAAGAAATGTCACGCACTTCAGCACGCACTTCTTAGGCTGCGTGTTGACAGGTTGAAGCTTATCGCCGCGGCGCGTCATCCACGCAATTCAGGCGAGGAAAGTCACAGGTCAGGAAAAAGCCTACAATCGGAAAGGCGAATCTTACAAAATAGGACCAAAGTCTTGAATCCCTAGAAAGGAAAATGATCAATGCAAGTTTTCATCTGAGTGTGTATGTGTGTGTGTGCGTGTGTGTGTTTGTTTGTGTGTTTCCGTTTCTGTGTTGTATCAGCTACTTTGCATAATGCAAAAAGTAACGATGTTGTAATCTATTTTATGTGCCTAAAACGTCACATTAAATGCCTAAGAGTGCCTAATTTCATAATTTTGTTACTTATTTTTGGTGCCTAAATCCTCACTTTTTTGTGCCTAAAATTCGGAGGTCTAGTCATGATACATGAATTAAGCCTGGTACAGTGTTCGTGCAGATTCTCATACAGTTTCTGAACAGAAACCTCAAGATCCCAAACTAAGTATGAAAGCCAAAAGGTCATATTCGGTCTGTAATTTTTCTACATGATTTCTTTATGATTCGCCACAAGACGCCGGTAGCGCGTCTACTGGGTAAGAAATGAATTGTGCCGTTCGAGTACTTTCAGTAGCGGTATTTCCTTGCGTAAGTTAGGTTTTGTGATCTTTATGAAGTACTAATTCACCATGAGCATAGATAAGAAACATAGGAAAGCAGGAATAAGAAATTTACAATTTCATTTCACACAAACGCGTCTTGACTACCTTACCAGAAAATCGAAATGGCCGATTACCATGGAATCAGGTTAGTGAAAGATTCTGTCGCTAGAGGCGCTCTAGTCAAACTATAAGCTTTTTGCATGAAACATTTTCAAACATGCTCAAAAGTTTTCATGCAGAAATCGTCCAGTCTGGACTGCACTTTTTCTGTATGTCGAATCTGCACGAAAACATACCGGACTTTATGCTATGATAGGGAAGTGATTTCGACATTCTTCAATATTCCACATAGCTACAGGAGATTGCATCACGTGTCGTGCTTTGTAAGGGCGTTATCGGGTGACGGCTTTCTCAGCGAACTCCAGACCTCCCGTGGCCACGGTGATGTGATGTGATGTAGCAGAGCAGGGAACGCCTCCAGGAGCCGATGGACGCTGATAACGCGGCATCACAGTTCATTTCCGAAATGCCTTATTTGCCTGCCTTCGAGCCACTATTCTGCACATCTGCCAATGCGGAGGGTCGGTCCCTTGAGACAATCACAAGCGTGTTAAACTTCTTGCTTCCACTTAAGCCAGGTCGAATTCAGCCGGTGACTGGAGAAGAAGTCTACCGGCCGAAGTCTCTGATCGGTAGTTTTCCGCGTTTTTTTTAACTTTCCGGTCGGCGCGTGTGTTTTACTCACAAAAGCGGGCGAGTAGGATCATGCATGCTGCATCAAGAAAACAGTATTTTGAATCCCCAAAACTTCTATTATTTAATTAAAGAAGGAAGAATAAAAACTCACAACTATTCATTACATTTTTAATGTTAACACATTTTATAAATCACAGGAATGTGACTAGTTTTAGGTATAGAATAATAACCTGCTTTATAAAATCTTAAAAAACAAAATATAACAAAGAAAAAATTAAATACGAAATTGTTACAAAATAGACAAATTAATTAAATGAGTCTACCGTCCTTAAATTTTAGAAAAGCATCATCGTTTTTTCATCAAGCCGTTTCCAGTAACTCAAGAAGATACCTGGTTTCTTTGTCAGTTTCAGCCCTTCAGCAAAGAAGAAACAAAAATAAGACTACAAATAATAGGAAAAAATCAACAAAAAACCTTTCAACATCATTGATTTTGCTTACAGTGATCGAAAATGTAAATGTAAACGAACAATGTGAATAGGTAAAATGTTCGTTTGCATTCCTAAAAATACTTACACGAGTGGGCGCGGTAGAGCGCGGAGTGCTGCTCTCATTTTTTTATTTTCAAATCATCTGTACGACTGATAGGGAAAAGGCAACGGAACGGAGATTTTCGCGTTTCGTTTAGAATGTTGCGAAGTGCGAATATTGCGAAGCATACTGAAGCCTTCTGACGTGTCAAATAGTCGTACTCCATTTTAGAACAACAAAAGCACAAAGACAGCAAGTGCTGCCGCGCGCCCGCCCGCCGGAAGGTTAATCAGTACCTGGCGAATTCCCGAGCGGCATTTTAACGTACGGGCTGACATTTATTTGAATTGTTTGGATATGAAACTAGGTTTGCTTCCATCCGGGAACCCCAATGAAAGCTTCTTCGTGTGGTTTGCGGCTGGAGGCGACGGCCTTCGCCGAAGCGGCGCGCGCCGCAGCCGAGGTAGCACCTGCCGCCGCGCGCGCCTCTTCCAGGTACTTCCGCCCCCCTCCCCCCCCATCAAGACCACACGGCTCTTCGTTGGGGAGGCCAAAGGCATGAGTCAAATGTACTCAGCACTGAATAAGCGCATGTATTTCTGAGATAACGGGGTAAAAACATAGGGCCCGGATGTTGATGACATGTCATATATTTTTTCCTTGCCTTATTTCCTTCCATAATGTAAGATAAGCGTGATTTTATCTACAATGATTAAAATTAAGCAATTTTCAAGCGTCATAGAATGTCATATTTTGACTTTTTTCTATTTGGTAATTTTCCGTTAATTTTTCATATTATGATGATATTTTTCATGCGTTTTTGTATTTTTGTCATATTTTTATCATTTTGATTCCATTTTCGCATACTTGCTTGCAGTCGTCTCAAGAAGATTCTCTCTCCTATCTTCTAATTATTATCTAATTCTTTACATTTTTTATGTATGCAATTGTATGTCTTTCCTATAAATATACATGTATGTGAATTACGAGGGTAAGCTATATAGACGGAGAAAAAGCTTAGAAAGCACCGTATATGAAGAAAGAGACTGTTTCTATAAAATTTATTTAATAACTATACCAACTAAAATTGTCTTCACGAGCCTCCAAAGGAGGTGTGAATTGTGAATGTGGTAGATTTCATAAGAATGTTTTCAATATAATGGTCATTTAACCAACGGAAAGATTTTGAAGGTTTAAAAAATTCAACCAAAAAAATAAGTCATATTTATGATCATATGTTTAGGTCATAAATACTTCCATATTTCTAACGTTTTTAGGTCATGAATAACCGGACCCTACATAAGATGTATCCTGATATAAATATTGCCTAAATCTAAATTTGATTGACGGTCTATAATAAATCATACAATTATTCAACCTCATTACTAAACAAACAGTTGGACGTTAACATCCGATTCTACATCTATTTATTTATTTAAACACTTTTTAATATATTTTCAAACTTTCTTACTTCGTTTCCGCATTTTAAACCCTACTTTAAAATTAACAAAAAAATTAATTCACTATTTCCAAAACAACGAGCTTACAGATCGCAGTTTTCTTCGAATTTTCGTGTATTCCGGAGCGCCTGCGCGAATGGCGACGTTCCATCGAATAGATTCGGCTGCCTGCGCGCCCTGCTTCCCAGAAGCCGCGTCCGATCGCGCCGGATCGCTTCGCGGAAGGGCGCGCGAGAATGCGGAGCGCGCGGCGGCGCTTCCGCTGGGCGGCGCTGCAGTCGCCAGCGCACGCCGCCCCGCAGCCACGCGGCGTCAGCGCCGCCGGCCACCGGCATGCGTGTTTTCAAGTTGCACTAGACTTGTGCATGGGACTTATTTTAGAGCTAGCGGATTGAACATTGTGGCGGAGGAAATGCAAGCGACACATCTCTCTGAGACACATACTCTTTGAGGAGACAGACAGACAGACAAACCGCTGTGGATAGCTGGTGCATTCGAAAAGAGAAGTGGCAGGGCGTTTGTGAGAATATTAATGAGGTTTATGAAAGTTGGTTACTGTAAAAAAGAGTTTGGAGCTGAATTTTCAACTGCGAGGTGTGAAATAATTGAGAGATAACTGGCAACCCGTTTTGTAAACATGGAAGTCAAAAGAGAAGAGAAGAATAAAAGTAATTGCTTTTACTAATATCTGTTTAAATGTTTTCCCCAAAAAATTGCCTAAAATTGTCCTTCTTTCCTCAAATATCAATTACGAATTCCAAATTTCTTAAAAACGTTTGGGAAGCCCTTTAATAAGTATGTAATTTTTTGCACTAATAAACTGCCCCAAAATTTTTCAATTAAAGATTACCATTAAATTCGGATGACATAAATTATGATTTAAAGCTGTTTGGTATCTCTAATTGTTCTTTCATAAACCTCGCTGATATTCTCACAAGCGCCCTGCCAAGCTCGAATGCACCAGCTGTCTATCTCTTCAAACTGTATGTGTGTCGGAGAGATGTGTCGCTTGCATTTCGTGCGCCGCCTCAATGATCAGGGAGCTCTAAAATAAGACCCATGCACAAGTCTAGTGCAAATTCAAAATATGCCACCGGAATCAATTGCAAAGGCAGTCAACGAATATACATGGTATCCAGGGAGGAAACGTCGAAACTTCGAAAATAAGCTCGTAAGACAATTCTAAGCATATTTTGTTTCATAAACTACGTGGATATTCCGAATGGTTATGTCGCAAAAAGCACTCAAAAGTTGGTTTGAAAAAATGATTTATAGGCAAAAATTTGCATTATGGAAGCATAGAATCACTCCAGAAACATGTAAATTGTTTATTGTTTCCAAAAGAAATTAATAAATTTGCTCAGACAGAAAAATTAAGCGAGAAATAAAAAGGCAGTCGAATTAGGTGCTTAGGTGCTTTTTTTATTTTTTGCCTCACTTTTCTTTCTGAACAAATATATTAATTTCTTTTGTAAATAATAAACAATTTACATGTTTCTGGAGTGTTTCTATGCTTCTATAATGCAAATTTTTGCCTATAAATCAACTTTTCAAACCAACTTTTGAGTGCTTATTGCGGATCAATCATTCGGAATATCCACGTAGTTTATTAGACAAAATGTGCTTAGAATTGTCTTAAGAGCATTTTCGAAATTTCGACGTTTCCTCCCCGGACAGCCTGTATATAAATAAATAAAAGGGAATGTGCGTATGTGTGTCGCACTCAGGCGCAAAAATCTTTATTCTTATTAGTAATGGGCGTGTTTAAAATGTGGTTTCAATTAAATATGACATTTGGGGGCGTTGTTGAAGATGATTTATTCGTTGTTGTTGGTTTTTTGCCAACTGAAGTGCCCTTAAACTCTAGGCAATCCGCAGCACAGCCAAGGATTAAGCGTGTCTTCACTGCATAGAAGTATTCCGTCCTGCGATTGTGAAATATCGGCCGGAATTATTTCTTGAATCTCGGACAAGTAAATCAAATTTCTCCACGATAGTGTCATAGCGGACACATGCCCAAAATTGAGGAAGAACGTTTTAATAATAGGACACTTGACAACCATGTCCAAACTAGGGCGTAGAACACCCTCGCCTGCGAGAAAGTCTTTCATCTACAAGAAGTTTTTGCACAGCGTGTCGTAAAAATTCGTCGTGATTAACAATGCATGTGATGTGTAATACCCTGCAATAGCGAAGCATTTCCAAGTCCGCTAATTTTATATATTTACGAATAAATACTTTATGTACGTATTGAGCAATGCATTACAGTCATATTCTCCCAGTTTTTGTTAAAGTATTGTCAGTTTTTTATGTATAGCGAAAGCAGAAATACGTGGTTCATTTTCTGTATTTTTCTGTACTTGCCATCTGCGGGATCGTAGATAGTAGTTATTTTCTGGAAGAATTAGTTTAACCTTATCTGGTTGTACAATTGTTATCTGCAACGACAGATATGAAAAGATGATTGCTGCGTGTTATACTGCGATTTTCCTAACTTTGCCCCTGACAGAAATCGCATGTTTCGCTGCCTTCCAATCGGGAACTTATATTTCGCAAAAGTGACGTCACTATGGTGACGTTCAAGCTCCCGATTGGATGAAACCGGCAACAGCTGATTCCTGTCAGGGGCAAAGTTACGAAAATCGCAGTTTAATAGGCAGGTCTGGCTATAAGAGAGCACTGGAGTTACCCCTTCGGATTACGCATGGCAACTGTTTCCATTTGTGTTGTTCACATCTGAAAGTATTGGAAGGTGAAACTACTGTCAAAGAGGATAACGTGGGACACTTTCAAGGTATGCAGATTAACCCTGTCTATATGAATTGTAGGAAGAGATCTTATTTTACTGCAAAACGTAGGCCTTAATTTTTTTGAAAGTGAAATATTTTGGGCATGATAAAATAAAAAACTTGGTGTCCCAAGTTGCTCTTCAATGTTGTCTAACTTGGGACACACATTTGAAATGTGTTTATAATGACATTTATGATTAGGCAGGCTAATTTGGCACATATATTTATACATTGTAGATATTGTTAAATAAGTATAACTGATTTTCAAAATTAAATGGCAAATGTTACAAAAAAATACTGGTAAATGGCTAATTTTGGGGACAGAGTAAATGTAAAGAAAGGCATGTTTACAATCAAGAAATCAATCGTTAAAAATAATATAAATATATTTAATTATATCTCATACAAATAGGAATAAAGAAATGTCTCCAAATGTCTCTGCATAGTCATTTGATGGTTCATCAATAGATTCATCTAACGATTTCTTTTGCTTTTTGGAAGGACATGTAGATTTCTTATATTTCTGGACTACGTACTTATTCTTCTAACTCTTCATTTAGCTCATCTGGCGTCACACATTTTTCTGGGTTAACTCATTTCATTCAGAGCTTTGTCCCGATCTTGGTTAATTTTTGATACTTTTTTGTCGTTTCCTTTGCTCTCCTTCCCCTTTTGATTCATATTCATCAATCTGAAGCTGAATTTAATCTTTTTATTCTTTGAATCTTATAAAAAAGTAATGTTGGGTAATTTGGGACAGTGTCCCAAATTACCGCATCAAGTCAGACGTACAAGTTTACAATCCATAGAAAATTAGATGGGCAACATTGGCAAAGCATGATGCTGGAGATGATGGACAATAGTTCAGGCTGTGGAATGCGATTATGCACAAAATAGAAAAAAAAACATTTTAAGAACTGTACAAGGATAGTTTTATAATGGTTGTTTTTCAGGTTACAGTATACGTTAACTATTTTTGTTACTAAATAGCACTTACCAGCAAATAAAAATTCCAAAAGATGATCTATCTTCTTTAAATTGTTGAGAACACATCGGCGCTGCTTCCGACTGAAATACCTGAACATAATTGACACAGCCAACGTTGAAAAAATTTGTCCAACTGTCCCACGTTATCCTCTTTGACGGTATCATTTGTTTAGGTTCTTATAAGATTCTAATAATAACAGTCCTAAACCCGGAAAGAAACCGGAAGAGGTGGCTCAGGGCATCAACTGATGTCTTTCCAGAGCCTCTGACCGGGAGGTACTAGGTTCGAGTTTTATGGCGGCTAGATTTTCGACAGTTGCTTGATAGTCGAATTCAGTTGCCGTTTGGAGGAGAATTCTAACGGCCGGGTGCTCTGATCGCTAGTTTTCCATGGTTTCCCCGATCATCACCAGGTGAATGCCGGAGCCCGGAGCAGAACCCTAACAAATGGGCCAAGAACCACGCGATCTTCGTTCCTCTTCCTTGTCCCGTTCTCACCCCTTACTTACAGACGCACTTACTTGTACTACATTTCCACACACGCAGATCATTTGGGAGCTTAGAGCTTATCTCGCCTGGGGCGGTGCCCCGCTGGTGGGAGATACCAGGTTGTGAAAACTCCCTCTAGCAGACGGTAGGTCGGTGCCGGATTTCGCCATCCACTGAGAGTAGACGTCCACCACCTCCTGCTCAAAAACACACACTACATTTACGGAACTAATGACATTGGTTGTAGACGCGCCCGATATCATTAACAATCAATCCTAAACGCTGAAAGCTCAACTCTTAACCTAAGTAAAGAAAGAAGAAGGAACTACGTCTTTCAGGGACTCAAGTTGAGCTCCATTGGTGCATCTCGAAGCGACGAAGGTAAATCCCAAGGGACATTTCAAAGGTGTCATTTAGTTTCCGGAGCAATACACGAAGCGAGCTGGAGGTTTATAATGGAGCCGTCGGGGCATTGAACATCCAAGGAAGATGCAAAGGAATTTTCATCGAATATTTGAGGACATCATTGGACAGAGATCGCACCTTAGATTTTATTTTCTCACATACTAGTTACGTACTAGAGAAAAATATTGTAGAGATGCGAAAATACGGCGATTTTTCCACAGAAAAAAACATATTATGGGGCACATATGTAAAAAACTGGATAAACCTTATTTCTATGTTTAAATTACTTCCTCAAACCGTGTTCGTACACAGAAATTACTGTGTGGTCAAAATCCACATTTTGTGTGTCCTTCATACCGAAAAATTGGTGTCTCTGTCTGCCCGTGTTTAGTCAATGCTAGTTTTTTAAACCATTCAGACGATTTTTTCCAAAATTAATATTCCCCAATTTATCTGGCCGAAATCAAGGTCCTATAAGTTTGAAATGCGTATTTTGATTTGAGGGATTCTTTTCGTAAGGTGTTAACATTTTCAATTTTTTTAAATGGCTCCGAATTTTGTGAAACATTTTTTTTCTCGGATAGTTCTAAGTACGTTTAAAAATGGCGAAGTTTTCATTTTCATAGAACTCCGTAATTTTCAAAATTGCGAAAGTTACAAATAATGTGAAAAAGTATGTGATGTAGTACTACTAGTTTTGATAAATTAGATTTTACAGCTGCTATCTCTGCAAGCGTTACATTCCTGGGAATTGAAAAGATAGTTTGCTTCACTTCCACACATGGGGCGTATCTCCTCAGATGGCTCATGGCCTCAACTAATGTCACTGCAGTGTCTATGAGCAGGAGGCCCTAGGATTCGTGTCTCGACGGTGGATGTTTTTCGACATTAGATAGATAAGTCGAATTCAGCTGCTATTTGGAAGAGAACTCCAGCGGCCGGCTGCTCTGATCGGTAATTTTCTGTGGTTTCTTCGATCAACACCACGCAAATGCCAGAGAAATACCCTAACAAATGGGCCACGAACCGCGCGCGATCTTTCCACCCCTTCATTGTCCTATTCTTACCCCTTACTTACTCACACTTACACTTACATTGCACTACATGCCGGGAGACTAGTCGTGAGCTTAGAGCTTGTCCCGGATGGGGTGTTGCCCAGCTGATGGGAAATACTTGGTTGGGAAACCCCGTTCGCCGACGGGTAGGTCCGCACCGGATTTCGCCACCCAGCGGGGAAAGACCACACCCCGCCATCTTCTGAGGAAACATACGAATTGCTCTAATGACTAGAGACCGGATTTTATGTAATGACATATTTTTTGTTTTCAAAATTGTAATCTTGGCAAATGATTGCCCTCGTAACACAATATCCAATTTCTTCGTTACATATTTTTACATATTTAGTACTATATTACATATTTCACATATTTTGCTGTTTTCACAATGTTTTCTTATTCTATCAATTTTCTTACGTATTTTTTATGAAAAGGAGTATTTTTAAAAATATCAGCATTTTTTCCTACATTATTGGTTAAATCTCACTCAGTAGGCGTCAAAAGAAGCAATGACACTGCGTTTTGTGACATTACGAGAAAAAATTGCGAGGTTCTTGTTTACAATAGATGAAGCTTTCACTACTGACGAGAAAGTTGTGTGCATCAACTTGTGCCCTCCAAAAGGTTTTTAATATTGATTTTTAAATTTTTCTAGGATAATTTTTCTAATTTTTATATCATGATACGTATTTTTTTTAAATTAGAGAATTTTAATATTACATATTATATTCTATTTTACATATTTATTACATATTCGTACTATTTTCATTACATATTTATGTTCATATTTTAACGTTTAATACTACATATTTTTCCGATCTCTACTAATGACCTTCGTAGTTTATGCTCCAGGAATCAATAACCAATCTGTGCCTCGGGGTGGGGAGGGGTGGGCTGTGCCGCAGAGGATCGCGAGAGGCGTGGCGAGCGCTGGCGGGCTCGTCAAAAGTCACTTACTTTTGGATAAGGTGCTTTCTTTCAAATCTCGTCATGAGAACTTTAAACGGTCGCCATTTTAAAAGAGGCAGGATGAGGTGGTTGTTGTTAACGAAAAAACATCAACAAATGTCCAATTAATTGCAGTTATTAATTACACAGAAACGTTTTTAATTTTTTTTTAGTAATTGTCCGTCAAAGATCACTTAGTTTTAGAAATGGCGCTTTATTTCAAACCTCAAGTAAGCGTTATCGACTGCCATTTTAAAAGAGACCAGCCGAGGCGGCTGTTTTTAACAAAAAAACTTAACAAATGTCTAATTAATAATATTTATTAATTTCATGGAAATGTTTTTGAGTGTTTTCGTGTAATTGCCCATCAAAACTGACTTAATGAACGAAATGACGCTTTCTTTCACACCTCATCTAAACTTTAAACGGTCGTCATTTTAAAAGGGGCCAGCCAATGTGGCTGTTGTTAACAAAAAAACATTAACAAATGTCCATTTAATAAAAGCTATTAATTTCATTGAAGTGGCGCCTGCGGGCGCGTTTCGACCCTGTTCAGACCACCGTGCGGTGGCAGGATTTTCGACACTAGCTTGTCAGCTAGGTCGAATTCAGTCGCTGTCTGGAGGAGAATTCTAGCGGCCGGCTGCTCTGATCGGTAGTTTTCCTTGGTTTCTCCGATCAACACCAGGCGAATGCCGGAGCAGTACCCTAACAAACGGGCCGCGGACCGCGCGCGATCTTTCCTTCCTATTCCTTGTCCTATCCTCTCCTCTTACACACACACTTACACTAACATGCACTATTCAACCACACCGGGAGACCGGTCGGGAGCTTACAGCTTGTCCCGGCTGGGGCGGTGCCCCACTGGTGGGGAGATACCTGGTTGAGGAGAAAACCCCGCCAATCGACGTTAGGTCGGCGCCAGATCTCGCCATCCAGCAGGGAAAGGATCATCGCTACCTCCCGAGAAAAACACGCAACTACAATTACGGGACTCAAGTAGTTGACGCGCCCGGAAACACCAATAAATCAATCAAGCATTGTACATTTGGCTCTACATGGGTGACTGCGTTATACAAAACTTGCATCGCCTCTCAGCTGAACGAACATGAGATCAGTATACGAAAGACTGTGAAAAGATTTTTCAATTTTGCCTGCATTTTTCTCTAAGGATCTTTTACGACCATTTCCACTCAACGGGAGATTTTTACTGGATTGAACAAATAAGTTTAAAATTGGTTTTCGTTATCGACATCTAAAGAGTAGCCTAGCGTAGTGCTTGAGAAGTTTTTCCGTGTGCCAAATTTGCAGTTAGAGAACCATTTCCAACCATAATTCGTTCAAGTTCTATAAAGTACAGCCTCGGGGCACGGAACGCCGCGTTCCGTCTTGAAAGACGGCGCATCACCTGGCACGAGCGCGTGCGAGTAATAAAACGTCGAAGGCAGAACGAAGAAGGCCCAACTAGACCAGGGCGCGCCTCCAACCGTCAAGAGCTTCGGAGTCGAACTGTACCGCCGCCGCCACCCACCCACTTCCCCACTTCGCACTTGGCAACGGCGCCCCGCCCCCGCCCCCCCCCCCGCCTTCGCACTCTCGTTATCGGAGCGCGGCGGCGGCGGCCTGCCCAACCACCATGGCAACATCAACTCCACAAAGCTCATGTCACCTCTGCGCAGAGGCGTTTCTAGGCATTCAGGCAAGTATCGAATTTTCGCCCCTGACAGGATACTTCAAATGAGAGTTGTTGTTATTTGTTCAAGGGGGTATACTGAAAATAGCGCCGCTAGTGAGTGGCGCCCATGGCACGTGCCATGTCTGGCATATCGTAGATACGCCTCTGCCTCTGCGTCACAACAATTCATTTACCTTTGGTTATCATTCATCTACAGGGGTAGATGGTCCATTACCTCTCGGTTTGCAATGACATTGCTCAAGAATTCCTGCGTTGACAATACTGCAAATCCAACGTTTATTTTGTTATTTTTTTTTATGTTTCGTTTCTCAAGTTCACCTACATCCATTGCATTTATCAGGAGCTAAAGAAATGTAGTAGAAAGAAAGAAATGTACAAATATCTCCGTGTATTACTACTCGTGTGGTATAGAATGCAAACTGATTAAGCATAAGGAAAATAAGACGCAAATGGTATTACAACAGTACGTTATTTCTTGTCTGTAAATTGCCATTTTCAAAACTTCAAAGAGCTCAATGAAACTCGCACCTGTGCCATTTCTGTTAACGGACTTTCGTCTAATAGAGAAAAAAATAAAGAATAAAGTTGTTACCCATTTTGGGAAAAAAATATAGGTTCCCTTAACGTCATATAAAAGCTGTCTGAAAAATACTCTCATTAAAAAAAAGTGTACATAAACTTATTTAAAGAGTTTTTTAAAGGAAAGGTTGCATTAAAAAATTCTATCTCCAATATGTTAATTTTACAATGTTAATTTTTTGCGTCCCATTTCGCTGCGAGGAAGGTTGCAGAATGTGGCCGAAACTGTGCCCAGGACGCGGCGTCTTCCGGACAGTCTAGATCAGGACTCCCGAGAATATTAATTTTGAAGAAAATCTTCTGAACGTTATAGCCTCGAGTTGACCGCAGATAGACAAGCAGATCCCCTATATTGTGGACATGTATTATTAACTTTTTTCCAGTTAAGGGTTGCCGGAGGGGGGTCCATTCCTCAAAAATATCGATTTTTGTTTGTTTTTTGCTTTACAAAATAATTTAATTTTTGCTCTTCAAAATGCAGTTTAATTTTTTGGTTTACGCGCTCTTGAAGTTGAGATATCATTATTTTTATAAACGCGTGTACCGGATGTAGTCATAGTTTGACAGCTTGACTTTCAAGATATGGCGTTCGATATCTGTATTATCTAAATAATGATGGTTCTGAATTGTTCAAGGGTATGGGAGAATTGAAACCATACATTAGGGAAAAATTTGAAAGCATAAGTAACAGTCAAAAGCGAATGTCGGTGAGACTGCGAAAATTGAAACAAAAAACTTGCTACTCCCAAACAAAGTGATGGGAAATCTATGGAGGAAGAGGTGAATTCATTGATGAACTAATAGACTGGTTGCAGAAATATTATGGTTATGTCATAAGACACAATATCTACTGCTGAAGACATGAATAGAGCAGTATGGGCTCTGTTCTTCCACGTTGCATATGAAAATCCAACCATTGCGCTCGCATATTGTTGTCGGTTCTATTCCCGCAGTCATTGTTGGAAATTCCTGGTTACATGTTTTTGCAACATTTAGTGGTAATACATTGTTGTGTTGCAAATTTAAACTACGAGAGCACTACAAAGCGCGAACAGCTTGTTATATGAGCATTTTTTTGGTTATCAAACTTTAGAAGCCAATTCCCGTAAGTTACATATTTTCATATTCAAGGAATATTTTCTCCAAAACTATGGCTGGTAGGTATACCAAACTTTCACAGCTTATTACCAGTAATTCAGTCTTAATTTAAACACAGGCATTGAGAAAACACTTAAGTATTTTGGCAACAATTAACATTATTTTTTAACAATTAAGAAAAAAATTAGTGTAAAATAAAAACAATATTATGTAACACCTGCTGTAAATACTAAAATTTCCCTCTGTAAAAGTAAAAAGAAAGACTCAATTTACGTGCTGAAAAAATTTCAAAGCTCTATCTTTAATAGTTTCCGAAGAAAGGTACATCAAAAATCCTCATTTTAACACGGGCAGTATAGTCACCTCCGGCTCCCCAATTTCATTACATCTAAAAACCTCCATCTTGGCAACTCAGAAAATGGAAATCTTCAGTCAACAGCTGTTTTTTTACATCTATCCAACAGTAACTATCGTGAGTCCGGACGTCCGCTGGTCAGCTTGTCTTCGTGACGTTGTTGCCGCTACGGACGCTGATTGCGATAACTAGCAGTACTTTTTAACGATCCTCGGTCCTCAGAGGAATGGCTCTGTGGCCGGGCGATGATGGAGCAAGGAGGGGGAAGGGCGAAGAGGGGCACCCCCACTCCCACCCGCCCTGCTTCCGGCTCCTTGGACGGCGGCGTGCGCTGCTCGCGGGGCCGCACCCTGCGCTTTGCGCGTCACGCAGTCACGCGTCACGCGCGGCGCGCCAACTCCCCCTGGATCGTCCGCTTATCCTCCGCGCCCCCGCAGGGCCGATCGTGGCAGCGTAGGTGGACACGGTGTCTGGTGGAGAGATGTAGACGACCGCCCGGATCCTTACTTTCATGGCGACACTCACGTCATTAGCCTCAAGGCGGAGGCAGTGAGTAGGCGATGCTAAGCTCCTGGTTGCCAGGCTTTGCCCCTGGCGCGTCGACCTTAGGGCAGGATTAGGTGAAGGAGATCTTTCGGGATGCTCTGGAATCCACATACAAAAGTCCGGCGGGAAACTGATACCTACCGTCAGGTTGCCCTGGTTCTAGCAATACGTCAATAGCCTAAAGGTGGAGGCAGTGAGGAGACGGGAAGGGGGCCCCGCGTCCCCCGAATCTTAGTTCGGATGGCCCCCAGTTGGGCTCTTGATTTCGTCGTGGCAGTGACCCGATACTCAGAGCATGGAGGAGGGACTTCTTTCGGCGCATGTGAGTGGCGCATTGATTTGACTCCGATACTAGCCTGGAAAGCAAGTAGCCCTGAGCTGGCAGGGCAGCCCCAACCGAGGCATTGAATGGGGAGGCTGCCGTGAAGGCAAGCTGCGTTTCCGGCGGAATACGAATACCAGCCCGTCGTCGTACATGTGCGGCAGCAGGGGATGCGGATAAAGGCTCAGCCCTAGATGCCCAGCTCGGGGACTTGTACTCTCTGAATCTGAATCAGTGAAATTTTCACTGATTCAATCAATGAAAGCCCAAGTCACTGATATCTTCAGTCGAAATGGGTAGTTTCGCTGACAATCAGCGAATATGCGAACCTTTTCATAATGACTCCCAGCATTTCACTGGTCGTCAGTGATAAAAGTGCCGCGCCACCATCACTCACTGATCGTTCAGTCGTCACGTTCAATTAGTTGTCTCAGATTTCACTGATTTGAACAGTGAAGTTTCACTGACTCAAAAAGTGGACCCCACCCCATTTTCATTGATTTGTTCAGTTCAATTCACTGATTGTCAGTGGCAGGGTTATAACTGGCACCATCAGTGAATAGTCACTATCAATCACACTGCTTCAGACTGAGAGAGTGGGGCCCACATAAGTTTACTGACCGAAGTCTCTGAAGTTTCGCCGACCAGCAAGAGGAGATGCGAATGTGAATTATGAACGAGTTCGAATTCTGAATGTTTTAAGATAATCAACTTTGAATATATCCGAACTTCGTGCCTTTTCCAACATATTGACTTTAAGTGAAATATTTTATTCGCACCCTACCGGAAAGAAATCCCAATTGAATATTTGCTTAAAACGAATTTTATAACATGATTTTATGAAGAAACATAACTTTTACTGCACATTTACTGTCGGACCACTCATTTTTCAAATAATGGGAATTATCTAAACTTTCATAATTAAAATTACTTTAAATTTACCGAACATTTCAACAAACGCTTTTCAAAGTTGAGGTGACAAATGGATGCTTGGAAAAATCTCTTATAATTTGTTATCAAAAGACGTTAATTATAATTTAAAATTGCACTCAGAACCATTAATTACGACACCGGGATGTTAAGTTTGTTATTTCGACGTTTCGTAGATGCTTAACGCAGCACAACTTAAGGTTACAGGAATGAATATTCACATTATTAACGCGTCCATTATTACATAACATCACATACAGAGTAACTGAATTTTAATAACGCATTTCCAAACCAAATTCAAAAACAAAAATATGTCAACATTTGGACTTAATGAGAAAGAGGATCTATCAGCGTAAAACAAAGCAGGAAAGCTATCTTGGTTGCGAATGACAATAAGTGTTAACACGTTGGCTGTCGTGAGAAGCATAACGTGATGCTCACTGAGTTGATTAGTGTGGCATTGAGCATCAACAGTTGATTCTCAGTCACGATGAGTTAAAGTTAGCTCGGCCAGAGAGTTTTTCACTATCAGCCGGTTCTTTACAGTTGGAATACAAAAGTGTTATAATGCATTCGCTAAGACGCAGTGCATCGCCTGTGGGAAGGC
This sequence comes from Acheta domesticus, assembly GCA_031308135.1. Lineage (NCBI taxonomy): Eukaryota > Metazoa > Arthropoda > Insecta > Orthoptera > Gryllidae > Acheta > Acheta domesticus. Next base: position 179,597,094 of record JAHLJT010009436.1, on the reverse strand, counting down.
GATGGAGGTCCCGGGGGGGGGCATTTAATTCTGCCCGAAGCGCCTAGATCGCTGCCCTCGCCCACCTCGCCTCTTCGGCGCTCGCGTGCACTTGAGGTTTCAGCGTCAGCGCCTCACGTGGGCAGCGAATAAATCACGGAGGCCGAATTGTATGGAGGCAGTGCGCGGGCGGCGAGTACAATACCAGCGCCAGTCCTCCCACCTGCCTCTGACAAAGTCGCTGCCGCCGCTGGTTAATTTCTTAATTATTGGCTCGAGGTAACCGGCCTATTAATTCGACGCGGAGGGTCGCGACCTCCAACCGACGACGCGACGCGACGCGACGGCGCGACGCGGGAGGCGAGCGCGCGCGAGAGACATGTGGATTCGCATACGGGACGCCAGGTGCACGTGCGTGTGTGGGAAGGAAATTATTTGTGTTCGCGAGCGCGGATGTGATGCGCCACCTGCGCTTGCGGAGGCAAACAACCGCTCCTCGGGCGGGGGGGGGGGAGAGGGAGTTGTTTAGCAGATCGGCCGCTCCGCGCTGCAGTCGGTTCTCATGGCGCCTCGCCCGCCCCCGACGGCTATCAAGGGTACAGCGGTTAGAGGGAAGTTGTTGAGTGAACGGTATGTGCAAAATGTATGTACGTTGCGTTAATCAAAAAAGTATATCATTGATTGAAAAGAACATTTGGAACAATCCTTAGTATTAAAAAAAATAGTTTTGGGGACACTTTTAAATTTATGTAGTATACTATTATATTTAAACTGCAATTAAGTTACGTTTGCTTCTTCATTGAACCAAAGCACTTACACTATCTACTTGCGACGCAAAAAAGTAATATAAAACTTTACGCGCCCTACGCATTAAGAAATTTTCGATTTCACAGGGCCATTATTAGGGCAAAAAATAACTAAAATAATAACGAATTCTTCAAGACTCTTAGAGCCTTCCTTGTGTGGGATTCTGTGAGTGATTTTTTCCTGGTAGGCGATGACTTCACATAGAATGCCGTATATTTTTGTTGGAAAAAAAATTGTTTACATAATCGGAATTATTTCTGGAATGCTTTACTTGATTCAAAAGCTAACAAAACACTCTTCGATCTTACAATTTGCAATAGCTTTTCTAACAACAAACACGTTTTCTCGATGAGGTAATGCATAATGATTTCAGTTGATTCCTTATAGCTCACACAATGAAATAATGAAAAAAATATGGCAGACAAGCATTCATTTTATAAATTTTATGATTTGATTAAAATTTATTGTTTATTCTATGAAATAGGTTAATAATAGCAAGCGATAAAACATTCGGAACCCTCTACTTTTCACAAAAGCCTCGAAATTTAGTTGAGGCAATGCTGAAAATACATTCTAAACGAAGATTCTTTGTGGTTTAAATATAAAGATATTTACAATTAAATAGAATTAGAGATTCTATCGAGCATCAAAATACAAAGTAATAATACTTATAACAATGATATTTAATGTATTAATTGTAATTTGTCCAGTAAAATTCTAAACAACATGTAACAAGTATTGTATCTCACCTTCTGGATCAATGACCCCATCTCCTTCAGACTTTTCGTCCAAGAGTTATATTGATTTGATTTAAATGGTGAATGTATTTTAATTGAACCTTTAATGTTCCATTTAATTATCATAATATTAGCAATTTTACAAATGAGCTATTTGTCAGGTGTCTTTATCGAGCACTATGCAGTCCAAGAATAAACAAATGTTTATTTTTTCTTTCCTTTCTTTAATGCTACGCTGGCTCTATCTCTTTCAGCACCTTTTCTTACATTCTTGGTTTCAGTGATCCTGGATTTCAGTAATACAGGGGAACTTCGAAGGCTAGTTAACAGCAGTGAAATCTTGATAGTCCATCATTATTATTATATTATCATTTATTATAATTATATGTTTATTATATTATAATTTATTATAATATTGATATTATATTATATTAACATTATTATATTATCATTTAAATTATGCAAAGAAAATGTTAAAGGAATTACGTAGTGTCTTTGAAAAATGGAAGAAATTCAAAAACCTAATTCTAATGCTATAGAGGAAAGCCCTTCATTGTTTTATGCTACTATCAGAAAGCGTGATAAAATACCAACGCACTTCATCATCGTAATCATCATCATCATCATCTGAAAGTGAACTTCATCAAAGTTCAAAAGCTGCACCATTGACATTTCAAAATATAAAATCATTCTCATTCAGTATACTCTCAAAGTTAAAATGTATACTGCAATTTGGTATCTTAGCTATGTTTTAGGGTGCAATTTTCAAAACTTTATCTAGTTTTCCAACAGTAATATTACAGTTGAAAATTTAGAATAAATTCAAAATTCCAATTTTTAGAAGGTCGTCATTTTTAATAGGTGCCATACTTATCATTGATATTTTATGTAAAGGAACTTTAATGTTATGTGGAAAGCCACATAAAAAATATGGCTGTAATTCTATTCTTTCATTAAAAAATTTCTCGCTGAATCTCAAAATTTATTCATTCGCCTTCGATAATTTTGGTTGCAAATATTACCCGAATAAAATCATATTAGGTAGATAAATATTTCTTTAATTAGAGAGTTTACTGAATCCAATGCATTTTAGTTTACCCTGCATCGACCAGGGGAAAGTCATTTTATGTCTACATATTTTTAAACTCTCATTAAAATTGAAGTAATGCGATTCAAACCGCTAAATTATGTTTTTCTCAAAAATGGAATCAATTTTATGGTTCCAAAATCACTGTCACGTTAGTAACTGTCACAACAAAATTATATAGGCCCAAAGTGGTCACTAAAGAACCTTCCCTTGGTCTAATTTCTAACCAGCGTCTTCATGGGAAACCCACAACAATGAGGCTTATTTTTCAAATCAAATCTGTTTTCGTTTGTTGAACGTATAATATTTCAAACTATTCTTAGGAAGTAGTGTTGTTCAGTTTTTCATCATGTCAGGGTGCAATAAAAAAATAAATACTTAACAAAACTGGATTTGAAATGTGGGTTAGATGATTATTTTGAAGAGAATGAGGAGGAAAATGATATCTGTGAGTGGAAGTGAAAAATGAAGATGAAACCTATAATATTGTTTAATGCTACAGTTTAATGTTTGTGTAAATAAAACCTGTAACGTCGTACGTGTTGATGATGGACATTTTTTAACTCTCCCTTGGTACAGCGCGTTTTGGAAAAATGTTGGTCAATGCAGGGTTAAAAATCTACAACGTAGCACTGACGAATTTATGAAACTGTAATTGTCTATTCACACGAAAAATGGCGCGTAAAACAAAAATGGCCGTCATTCTGAACCACGCACAATTCTCAAACAAACAAAACATAAGGGAATTTACATGAATGTTTTCTGAGATATTGATGCGACCAACTTATTTAATTCTGATTGGCTTAAAATGGAGTATGTTTGACTGTTGCACCAGAAGGGCAGAGTTAAAACGTCTACTATGGTAGTATTTTGAGCGATGCATTGTAATTTGTTCACTTAAGGTTCAGGTGTAAAGTGACCGCCGAAATCAATATCACTGTACCCTCGTCTGATAATGACTAGGGGTGGATTTTAATGAAATATATATTTTTTTACTTAAGTAAAATGCTTTCTAGTATAGAAATTCATAAAACGTTATGACGAAAGGAAATTACCGATTTTGATAGGGCTTTTGTTTGCATTTTTTATCGATTTCGGCTAATAAATCTCTTACATTTTCCCGTAATTTTAAATGTATTTTTGATGTCATTGATTTTAATGTCATTTTAATGGCACCTGATTCAAATAATATTTACGAGATGCAGCAAATGTTCTCCACAGAATTCCTGAGTATATATGCTTGGTAACCTATTCGATTTCTTCGCTCAGAAGTTGTAATGCCAGCCATTGTGAGTGTGTAATCTAAGGTTCCTGTGACGCCTGTCAGCGCCATTGGCGGTTCAGCCGATTTCGGGATTACTAAAGACAAAGATTTTCTGGTAAAAAACAGTCCAAACCAAAAGTTTGAAAGCTGATTTCACTTGAACAAAAAGAAGCAGCCTTGATTACATCAGTAACATACGTAACAGCTGGAATTGTTCATCCGAACTGGTTTTGATAATATTGTTTACATCCTTTTTGCTTGTTTTTAGGGCATTTAAAAATATTTTAAGGGAATTTTATTGATCATTTTCGACGATGTTTTAGATCATCAAAATCCGCACCCTAATTATGACTATCCCGATTGGTCAGTGTCTTTCTGTGGGTGTCCAGCCCATGTCCCCGAACCTTGTTGAAAATGTCATAGTGATTTTATGTGACGTTCCTCCTAAAATTAAATATCTTAATTTTACCTCTTACGTATTTACCAAGTTCTCCTCAAAAGTTCCTTATGTAACAGAGTTGTACATGATTCATCCATCCATCCACCCACCCATATAAATTGTACAAATCAATCTTCTGGTGTAAAATTGCATGTATCCTGTCTCTTCCTGCTCCAATCTTCACCATCTTTGGAACAGCACTAATAAACCTTAATCCTGACGTGTGTGCAAAGTTACTCCTGGAAAGAACGTTAAATACGGATTTTACGACCGATATTGGATGATATTATTGAGGTGATTGCAATACTTTTCCTCCCTATAGGCCTACTATACGGAGGAAAATTAAAAACGAAAAAAAAGTATGTAGAGGATAAAACAATGGGTAAAGAGAAATTATGAGTAAAATGTTTTCAGACGATCCGTTCGAGGTGTTGAATGTATAATGTGAGTTATCTTTTACAAATTTGTAGAGTGCATGCCTCTGGAAGTTATCCCTGTTCGTTATTTTGGCCACTGGGGCGTTGGAAGTGTTTCACGCATGTGCAGGACTGTGGAACAGACATCCGGATTTGCGCGTACCCCTCCCCTGAAGTTGATTTGACTCATTGACGCTGAACGCACTTCGTGAGATTGGATAATCTCGGAATAGCTGCACTTTCTGTTCGTTCTCGTCGCGAACAGCGCTGCCCCCGCGTGCGGACGACGCGCGCTCCAGATTGGTCCGCAGGCGCGTGTTACGAAACGTGGCCGCTCGTGCAGATGCATCGTCCGCGTGGCGTCGGCTGGCGGGCCTGGCCGGCGGGACGGAGCACGTCGGTGGAATGTTGGATGCCCAAGGGGGTCATACAGCCCCTTGCCCCCTCCCTAGGCCCCCCGACCGGCCGGCCGACCGACCGGCGGGCCGTCCGGCAGGCCGTGCGGCCGCTCGCCTGGGCTCCCGGCGCGCCGCGCCGCGCCGCGCCGTCGCGTCGCCCAGCGCCGAAAAGCGCCGAGCGCAGCCGAGCCCGATCCCCGCCCGGCCCGGCGCGGCTCGGCGCGGGCGCGGCGGGGAGCGGAGCGGGGAACGGGGCGTGGCGGGGAGCGGGGCCTCCGCGCGTGCGCAGGCAGCGGCGGCGGCGGCGGCGCCCAAAAGAGGGGCCACGCAGGCGGCAGGAGGGCAGGCAGCCGGCGGCCACTCGGCATTGGCCACTCGCCGCGCTCCCCGCTCCGTTACAGCTCGCTCTTCACAAACAATACTTGCTAATGCACGGCACTACACTTTCGGACATTAGCTGCTTTGAAGAGGCCACTCTATTCAACTCATTTGTACCTTCTCGCCTTACTACCTATTCGTAGTGAAATGAAAGTATTGTAAAACTGCGGCGGAAATAAGCGATTTTGCGATAGAAAACTCATACTGTCGGTCCTGGCAACGACAAAGTGGATATAAATCTTGTTCCTATCTGTAGTAAATTACTTTCTCCATCACATTGTATAGAATCGAAGTTTCGTGTGCCCTTGGTATCCAAAAAATCGACTGACCGAAAAACATCTGCTTTCTTGTCTGGGGTCAACGCTAGTGCCTAAACCGATCAAATTATCTTCCTTAAAATTGATATGCCCTGATCGATTTGAACGAACTCTACGTCCTGCAAGTCTGAAACACAGGTTTTGATTTTTGTGACCACTTTACGTGAAACCTCAACATTTCAATTTTTTAAATGGCTCCAAACTTTGTGATTTAACTCTCTGTTGGAATAGTGAAAAAAAAGCCTAAAAAGAGCGTAGGTCTCATTTTTGTTGAAATTTCTACTTGAACGTTGTAAAAGAGAATTGTTTTGGCATCTTCCTACAATTTCAAGACAATTTCCTCTTTTCAAGTTAATGAAAATTACATCTTTAAACGAGATCATCTCTACTTTTTCAAAATATGAGTTCCATTAACGTTAAATCAAGGCAATTTTAAAATCAAGATTTTCTCAAAAAATATTATTTTTTTAACCTCTTTTCACTGAAGTGCTAAATGAACTGAAGAACTATATCACAAAGACATTTTGATGTATTTGATGCAGAAATTAAAAATACACAAATATAATTTTTCGTTCTCGCACTTACGTACGGTGCAAGAGAAGATTTTTTTTTAATCGTGTGTCGGTAAATGGCGAATTTTGGGCACAAAACTGTGCACCAAGCCTTGCAAGGCCCTGGTAACGTTCAAGTGGATATATCTTATTCACGTATGTAGTAAATTACTTCCTCTAACACCATGTGTATTCAGAATCAATCTTTTGGGGGTCCTTGATTACGAAAAATCGGTTGTCGGCAAAACATCCCTCCGCCCGTCAGTGGTGAGCGCTTGAACCTAAACCGTTCAGCCAATTTTCACCAAAATTGATATTCCCCAATCGATCTGGCACTTGTCGTGGCGCCTTAAATTTAAAACTAGTATTTTACTTTGGGGGGAGGGTATTTTACATGAAGCTACTGGGACGTTTTCAAAATTTACAAAAAATGTCATCAAATTTTTTGCTTAAACTTTGTCGCTGGGTCGTGTAAAGGACGCTTCAGAGAACGGTGTTCGCCTCATTTTCGTAGAAATTCCGATAAAAATATACCTAAAGGCTTGTTGATACATGTTTTCGTTGCATCCTTATAATTGGCTTGGCGTGGAGGAGAAGCACACAAATGTCTAACGCATTATTCCTTTTCATTTTGGGACTCTATTGGACATAATTTCATTCGCGGAATAGTCCTATTAAATACCATGCTCCGCGAGTCGGGGATTTACGAAAATTTTCAAAGTACTTGTGGTAATATCTATGATAATTTTTCCTGGTACTTGTCAAAGTTCCCATCATGGAATTTCCATCTCGGAGGATAATTTGTGGTGGCAGACCCTAAGTTCTTGTGGTGAGTAATAAGAATGGAAAAATCGTCACTTCCATGTAGATCGTCTGTAGTACTCCAGTCCCACTTAGAAGCAATAGTACATGAGCATATTGTAAGATCAATAGCACTCAACCTATTATGTGAATTTTTAAGGTGAGTGTATTGATTTTTGTTAAATATCAATATAGTTGGGTCTTCTAATATTTTGTAATTATCTTTCCTTTAATATCATCTTTATAAGATCCCCACGAAGACTGTATCTGTTACAATCATCTACCGTAATAAAGGGGTTAGGTAGTTAATGATTTTTATTTTCTCGCTACTATTTACGCATTATAGAGACAATATTGTAATGCTGCGAAAAAAACCAACGAATTTTGTACAGAAAAGCTATTACTGGGACCTGGAGGATAAAAATTGGATATACAGGTGTCCGGGGAGGAAACGTCGAAACTTGGAAAATAAGCTCTTAACACAATTCTAAGCATATTTTGTCTAATAATCTACTGTGCTGTTATTGCACCACAAGTTACTTTCTCGCTTCTGTTTGCCAAGTATAGAGCAAGTATTGTAATGCTGCGAAAAAAACGGCGAATTTTCGACAGAAAAACTCTTATTGCTGCGGCTACGAAAACGTGGATAAATCTTGTTCCGATGAATTGTACATTACTTCCTCTAACACGGTGTGTAGTCCGAATCAACATTTAGTGAGTTCTTTATACCGAAAAATCGATTAACAGTAAAATGTCTTCTGACTGACAGTTTTTGAAGAAGCTAAACCGTAAGCAGGATTTTCACCACAATTGGTATTCTCCAATCAATCTTACTATTGTCTCGGTTCCTTGAATTTGAAATATTTTTATTTTGGAGAGTATTTTACATAAAGTTTCAACAATTTCAAAATTTTCTCAAAAATGGCTCCAATTTTTTAAATTTTTTCCTCTAGTGGAGCAAAAGGCTTATACAGAAATGGCGTAAGTCGCATTTTTTTGAAGACTCAGAATTTTCGAAAATTGCAAGAGTTCAAACATTTTTCTGCCTCTTTCTACAACTACAATAATGAGATGAATTTTTTTTGTTAATGAAATCTTTTCATCAAAAACAAATCTTCTAATAAGATCAAGTTCAAAAAATTCGAAAATGTGAGTAGTTTTTGCCTGAAATGGGCAATTTTCAAACAAGTATTTTCTTGATTGATGTTTCCCAGTGCATCGATTGCTTAGGTCTTTAGCCCCGTAAGCTTAGTGTTTTTATCGCGGGAGGTGCCGGTGACCTTCCCCCGCTGGTTGGCGAAATCCGAGTCGACTTGCAGGGGTTTTCCTAATCACGTTTCTCCCACCATCGGGGCACCGTGAAGCCGGCTCTAGCTCTAAGCTCCCAACATGTGTGGTCGTATAGTGCATATGAGTGTAACTGTGTTTAATTAAAGGGTTCAAGGTAGGGCAAGGAAGAGAAGATCGCGCGCGGTATATGACCTGTTAGTAACTGCTCCGGATTTCACCTGGTGTTGATCGGAGAAATCACAGAAAACTACCAATCAGACCTGCCAGCCGCTGGAATTCTCCTGCAGTCAGGGGTTGAATTCTAATGTGGCCGAATTCGCCTAGCTAGAGTCGAATATCTTGCCACCGTCATGACGTGAACCCTTGAATCTCCTGGTCAGAGGTACTGCAGTGACAACACTGTATGCCCTAAGCTACTAAAGCGGGTCTAATTTCCTCGCAAAGGACTCAAAATATTTTTCTGTACATTTTTTCGTGTATCACGGAATGGTAATGAAAATGTTGCTGGTCTCATTGTAATCACACTCCCTGCATTTTAGAAAATTGCAAAACATTAACATCGTAAAAACACAATATTGATGATTGACATTTTTTACTTTCACGTATACATACGTATATACGGAGTAATATACGTAGTATATGAAAATCTCTGTAATGCTGCACGGAAAAACGGCGAATATTCGGCCGAAAAATATTTATTCCCGCGCCTTGATAACGAAGAAGTGGGTAAAACCAGTTGCTAAATTAAGAAAAATATCCTCTAACACGTGGTGTAGCCAGAATCCCTGTTTTGTAAGTCCTTGATACCAAAAAACCGATTGAAAGCAAAACGTCCGTCTGTGAACACTACTAGAGGCTAAACCATACAGACTATTTTTTCCAAATTGAAGAAACCCCTGTCGATCTGGCTCGAGTCGAAGCTTACAGATTTTGAAAAATATTCTGTAAAATTTGGGGGTACTTTACATGAAGCTCCCCGGACATTTTCAAATTTTTTTCAAAACCTGCTGCGATTTTTTCTTTAAATTTCTTGTAAGAATAGAGTAAAATGCACTTATTAAGGCTGGCATAGGTCCTAATTTCACGGTTCACTCTGAATTTTCGAAAATTGCTAACATTTGAATTTTTTTCGGCCTCTTCCTACAACTACAAAATTAAAGATAGAGGTTTTCCTTCAAATAAAATTTGTTCTCCTTAGTGAATTCTTTCATTAAGGTCAGGTACTTTTTTGAGAATTTTTGTAGGTTTTGCTCAATGTTGCGTGCAACATGTCCAATTTTAAAACATTACAAAAACAAGATTTTCTCATAAACGGCTCCAAATTTTTTCTTTAAACTTTTGGTAAGGATAGTGCATTAGGCACTAGCCTTACCTATTAGATGACTTAAACGTCTTGTTGCTCTATACTTTTGTTTTTTCTAATATTACAAAAATGAAATTGTTTTGACTTGTGTCTCGCGTTATTAATATTTTCACTAGCGACGATTTGTTCACATTATTATATTTATGAGTACAAGTGCTTTAAATAACGTCATATGAAGTTTCTCGAAAACTCAACCGTTTTCTGTGAAAACTAGCTCAAAATTCCGCATTTTCAGGAACATACTTAACGCCATTTTCTAAAATATGGCTCCAAATTTGTTCTTCAAACTTTTCGAACGGGTAATGCTAATTGCACCCTTTAATATGAGGTAGATATTGGAAGTTAAATTTCGGGAATTTTTTGTTTTTGAAAAAATTACACAAATGTAATTTTTTGAAAGATCTCTCACACCGATAATATGCACATTTCCAGCAATTCGTAAACACTATTGTATTTGTGAGTTGATGCACTTTAAATGTTCTTAAATGAAGTTATTCGAAAACTCAAAAATTGTGTGTTAGACGAGCTTCAAATTTCGCATTTATAGTAGCGCTTAAACGCAATTTTCTTCAAAGCGCCTCGAAAGTTTTCAAATAAAATGGCCATTAAGGACGAAATTTTACTGATCTTTAATATTCTTAAAATAATATATCTGTTTTACTATTAGGAAACCGAAATATTAAGATACTTTGGGCGGCGACAGATGGCAGTTGCCCAGAGAATGTGGGAAGTCCGAATAGCGAGCCGAGACCAAAGTAAACAGAAATCTAAGACGGTTAAGTACCATTCTGTAGCACCACTAGTTTGTTAAATGAAATGTTCTAAAAGATCAGTTTTTTAAAAGATATCATGTGCATTTAAAAAAAAAATAAGAGTAGTTTAGTGCAATTTTGTACATCTTCGAAGTTTGTGGGTCCAAATTTGCCGCGCTTCATTTGCTAGTCATTCACGAGATATCAGATTGCAAAACATAGGCAACATATCTCGGCAATTTGAAATTCGAAGGTTTAATTGTCGAATATATGTTGTTGGTATTAGCAATAAAACAATTAGTTTTCGCACCTAATGTGCTAGCATTTGTAATGTTAAACAAGATATGACAAATTTGTTAATATGGGCAGAAATTGCGATATTATTCTATTACGTAACCGTTGTTGAGGTGAGGAAGTACGTACTGTTGTAGCACCTCTAGTTTGTATCGGATATTGTGACTAAAATGGTATTGTGCATCCTGTACATAATTCCATTTAAAACCTGTGTTTCATGTCTTATTCACGTACCCATTATATTCATGATAAGTGTTACCTACAACAGCAGCAGTATATAATATTTGTTACGAGTGACAAACGTGACATTTTAGCCTCGTGGCGCAATCATTTTATTTGTCTTACGTCAAAAACAGTTAAAAACTGTGAGTGACGTGCTCCGTGAAGAAGTGAATTCTATACCGTTTACGTAATTCTGTGATCCCTACTCTAAACCATATACTAGATTAATTTTGAGTACAGAAAGGAATGAGCGGTTTTTGCAAGGATTGTTAACAAAATATTCGCTCTGACGTAATAAAATCTATTTTCAAGGATAAATCAGCTATAGATTTAGGCTCTTATCCCTCCCCCTGTCCTTCTTGAAGGAATAATACTTTCTGCCGCGACAACATGGAGAACGATAATTTGATACACTACACTATAACTATACTTCACTATAACTAACACTAAAACGTGCACAGATAATGAAGTTACATTTAGTATGTCCAGAAGCAAAACAAGGGCCCATCTCAACATTTGCTCAAAGGATCAGGGAAACTGGGCGAAAAACCTGATCTAGATGGGGGCCATTAACCCAGAAGCTGAGATACAATACTTGTTACAGATTGTTTAGTTTTATACAGTCCAAATTCTAAATAATAAATTAAATATAATTGTTAAAATTAATATTGCTCCTTTTTGATGCTCGGAATAATATATAGAAACCAGCAGAAAATATTTTACTTGCGACTTAAACTTTGTATCGAATTTAATAGTTTATTGTTTTCTGGCAAAATAACATTCTGGTGTTGTAAAATAACGTTCATGTAGTTTTGGTGAAGGAATGAATGAATTTTATTTTAAAACTTCGTAAAAACTGCAGTTGAATAACAATATACACATACATAATATACACAATACATACTAAGAACATAATAATAAGCTATATAATAAACCCTTTCCTGTATTTATTAAACATACTGATCCTTTCATCTTTGTTCTCTGATAACCTTTTCACTTTATTCTGAATATTCCAATTTGCCCACATTCTTCCTTCCTCAAAAATCATACATCCCTCTAAACTATGTTCTCAGTCTCCTCTTCCACCTCGCAGATCCTCTATTTTTCCCGTCACTATTCAGCCAATATTTACTCGCTCTCATTTTATTACCTAACCTATATCTTGATATCCAACGGCTGTCACTTTCCTTACATTTACCTTTTAAGTATCTGGGAATATAATCCATCTGAATGATTTTAAATCATTTATTAAAATTTGGATTCCCTTTTTTTTCGAAATCTCCCTGCAATAACTGATCTTTACTGAAGTCTATACCTTCTCCTCTTAATTTTGGCACCTCCTCCAAAGAATAACTTTTATTATCTCGAAAACTTCTCCTTTCCCAATCAGATTTCTCAGTTTCTATGTTTTTATCTATATCCCAACAAACTTGCTTTAACAACCCATTAACCCTCCCTCTCCTAATCCTTTCCTCTAATTTACATACAATTTTGCCCATCTCTATTCTCATTTTTACCTCTTTGTCTCCCATCTTACCTTGTAATCAGGAGTATAATAGTCTTTTCCTAGGATCGATCTTACGAATCTTTCATGTTTTGCTTATAGTTTCCTCCTTCCCTTCCATCCTCAAATTTCTTCCCCCACCTCAAAATAGAACCAACAATACTATAATATATACTCATACCCTTTTCCTAAAATCCCTGCTTCTCTTAATTCTACTTCACTTGTTTCATAGCCATCATCCCCTTTTTATTTACTTCTGCTATCTCCCTTCTTTGTTAAGCTAAAACCCTAAATATTTACAATCGTTCGCCATTTTTAAAATACTTCTTTTCCACCTAATTTTCTCACATTTACTCCTCCTTCTGCCCTTTTTAAACTCCATCGCTTTGGTCTTATCCGTATTTAATTCAAGTTCTCTATTCTCAAAAAAAATTCTAATCTCCCAATCATCTAATTCAAGTACTTGACATTATCAGTCAATAACACCACATCATCAGCATAAGATAAAGACCAAATTATCAATTTACCAATCAATAACCCTCCATTCCCTAAATTTTTTTCTAAACCTACCATATTAAAATTGAAAAGAAGGGGACCGAAAGGGCATCCCTGTCTAACCCCTTTATTGATCCAAAACTTATTGCTAAATTTACCTTCTATCATCACCCTGCAACTAGGTTCTTTGTAAATTATTTTCAAACAGTAAACGATCTCATCAATTCTTAATTTCAAAATTAAGCTCCACAACTTTTTCCTGTTCAGATTACCAAAGATTAATTCAGATTACCGCCTTCAGATTAATAAATACAGTCACTAGGCTTCTCTTTTTAACTTTTATCTTCCTTTCTATCATGACATTCAACGTGTAGATATTGTCCATAACTCCCATACCACTTCTGAATCCTGTTTGATTACTTGGTAAAAGTCATTTCTCTCTTACCTCTCTCCAGTCTGCATCTTAAAATTCTCATCCATATTTTATTCAAGGATAACATGAGCGTTATTCCTCTGTAATTTTCTATCTTATTTATTTCTATCTTAACTCTTTAAAGTCCACTTTTATCTTATCGTACCTTATTTTATATTCATTTTCTAGTTTCTCAAGGCCTCTTTTATTTCCATTTTTTTCAACACATTGATAATTCCACCATTTATTACTACAATCAACTCCATCCCTAAAAACAATTTTTTTCTGACAACTACCTCCTTATCAATCTGTTTTAATTGTGCCATCATTTCTCTAACTTCACCTTTCAATTCTTTATATATTAATTTTTATTCCTGCCCATAGATATCCTTCTCTGACCAAATTTCTTCCCATATTATGGACCGATTATTGAGTGTAAGTCATTAAACAACTCTATTTGAAACTGTCAACGTTTCGGCTTTTATTAAGCCTTCATCAGGGCTACAAACAAACGGATTTTTTAATACACAATAAGTACAAAAATTACTTAAACTAATACCTACTGGCCTTTTTCACAATTTTGACTGATATATATATATATATATATATATATATATATTGTATTATTAATACCATTTTTACTTTCCCGTATACGTAGCTATACGCGGAGTGATATACGTAGTATAGGGAAAGTTATGTAATGCTGCGCGAAAAAATGGCCAATTTTCGGCGGAAAAAAATTCATTGCCGGGCCGTGAAAACGAATAAGTGGGTAAAACCAGTTGCTAAATTAAGAAAAAAAATCCCCTAACACGTGGTGTAGCCAGAAACCCTGTTTTCTAGCTCCTTGATGCCGAAAACCCAATTGAAAGGAAAACGTCCGTCTGTCCGTCCGTCCGTCCGTCCGTCCGTCTGTCTGTCCGTCTGTCTGTCCGTCTGTGAACACTGCTAGCGCCTAAACCATACGTACGATTTATTCCAAAATGGATATTCGCCGGTCGATCTGATTCTAGTCAAAGCTTTGAGATTTTAAAAAAGATTCTTCAAAATCTGGGGGTACATTATATGAAGCCCCCCGGGGATTTTCAAAATTTTCTCAAAAATGGCTCCAAATTTTTTCTTTAAATTTCTTGTATGAACAGAGTAAAATACACTTTTTAACATGGCATAGGTCCGATTTTCACGTACTGCTCTGAATTTTCCAAAATTTTGAAAGTTTGAATTTTTTTTCGGCGTCTTTCTCCAACTACAAAATTGAAGATAGAGATTTTTTCTTCAAATAAAATTTGTTCTGCATATTGAGTTCTTTAATAAAGGTCATGTAAATGTTTTTCAAAATTTTGGTAGTTTTCGTACAATATTGCGTGCAATATGTGCAATTTTAAAAAATTACAAAAACAAGATTTTCTCAAAAACGGCTCCAAATTTTTTCTTTGAACTTTTGGTAGGGATAGTGATAAATGTACTCTATCAATGACATAAAAGCCATTTTGGTCTATTGGTTGTTTTTTCAAAAATTACAAAAATGTAAATTTTTTTACTTGTCTCTCACGTCGTTAATATTTACATTATCGGCGATTTTTTACATTATTATATTTACGAGTATATATGCTTTAAATAATGTCAAGTAAAGTTTCTCGAAAACACTGCCGTTTTCTGTGAAAAGTAGCTCGAATTTCGGCATTTTCAGAAATGCTCAAACGCCATTTTCTCAAATATGGCTGCAAATTGTTTCTTCAAACGTTTGTAATGGATAGTGCTAATTACACTCTTTAGTATAGCGTAAAGTTTATTTTGAGTTAATTTTTTGTTTTTTCAAAAATTAAATAATTGTAATTTTTTTGAAAGATCTCTCACATCTTTAATATGCACATTACCAGCAATTTGTAAACATTATTATATTTGTGAGTGTAAGTGCTTCAAATAACTTCAAATAACGTATTTTGAAAACTCAAAAATTTTCTGTGAAAATGAGCTTCAAATTTCGCACTTTTAGTAGTGCTAAAACGCCATTTTCTCTTGAACGGCACATCTTTTTTAAAAGAAAATTGCCATTTATGACTAGAGTTTATTGTTCTTTAATATTCTAAAATCAATATTTCCGTTCTACCAATAGGAAACCGAAAAATTAAGAAAATTACAAAAAAATGTACTTTTGGCGGTGATAGATGACGGCTGGCAAGAAAGAGTTTGTGGTAATTCCGAATGGCTAGCGAAGACCCAAAGAAATAGAAAACTAATACGGGAAAGTCTGTATCATTCTGTAGCACCACTAATTTCCTTATGTATGTATGTATATATGTATGCATGCATGTTATGTATGTAATAATACAATTTTTATACATATCAGTGGTAACATTTCAATACTGCAAAATTGAACATCGACATTTTTACCTTAGACGAAGACTGTCGTAAAATATTAGCTCTTTAAAAAAGGTCATGTATATTTAAAAAGGAAGTAAATTTTGCGTAATGTGTGTTTTCGCGATTTGCGATTTTTGCGATTTCTAATTTTTTCTCAAAACTCTCTCTCAATTTTTTCCACGGATATGAGATGGGACTCTTAAAAGAATGGCGTGGGCCTCATTTTCGTCGAGCTCTCTGAATTTAAGAAAATTTGCAAATTTAGAAATAATGCGAGAAAGTATGCGCTGTTGTAGCTCCACTAATTTTATCTTGAAGATATTTTTCATTATGTACGTATGTAATAAAATGTTTTTTTTTAGATACTACACATTTTTACTTGTCGACTTAGAGTAAAAAAGGAACAAACTAGACATATATCTTTAGTTGGATATCAATAATTAATCTTCCAAATTTTCTACTGAAAAGAGAAGAAACTGCTGGACCTTCTAATAAGAAAATTTGGAATCAGAGCGGTTGCTTTTTCTCGGTACATTTCATGTTTATCTCGATTGTGTACATCAATATTGACAAATAACGATAGTATCGAAAGACAGGCGTGCAGACGAGCGGGCAGACTGATGACTTTACAATGCCGAATCATGGGTGTTAGAATTGTTTCATTTAAGTTTCAATTACAGACGTCATTTGCAGTTAGATATGTCTATCTATTTAGGCTATCAGTGGGTGCTTATAGCTAAACCATTTTTAAGCCAAAATATGGCAATTGTTCCCTCGTAAGTCGCTGTCATGGATAAGGTTCCCATTACCCGACAATGTACGTGTGCATATACATGATCCCTTAAGTGCTAACAAGAAATATTTCACGATTTTTGGATTAAAACTTGCGGACTGTTTACAGAACTAGCTGAAAAAACTAACTGCTGAGGAAATAAATTAGCATTGTGTTTGGTCCAAAGGAGAAGTCAAATCACGTGGAGAGACACGTGGCCGCAGAGGAGAGGCGCCCTCCGCCCGGACCGAGTGGGTGAGAGTGACGAGGCGCGGCCGCCCTCCCCGCCTCCATTTACTTTATCTGCTTGACCCCTAAAAAAATAACGGTGCGACTAGAGCAGGCAGCCATTGCTCTTCTTCGCCCGTGGCGGAGGCGGCGGCGGCGGAGGCAGGCGTGCCAACCGGAACGTGGCGGCGGCGGCGGCGGCGGCGGCGGCGGCGCGCACGCGTGGGCACGCACTCAGGCGCACGCCCGCGCGCTTGTGCGCGGCCCGGCGCCCGCGGGGGGGCGGGGCGGGGCGGGTCAGGGGGAGGCGTGGCGGGGAGGGACGGGGCGTGGCGGCGGCGGGGGCGGCAGGAACGCTCCCCCTGGCCGTGAACGCTACACGCATCAATTGCCCCCAATGGGGCAGGTGAGGCGCGAAATGGCTAGTTACGAGTTTGGATTTCCATTCAGAAATGCAAGAACAGTGATTCTCAGTGCTAAAAACGTGCAGTATTATACATAAGTAGAACCCCGTTATCTAGCCACGTGTATGTTATTCTCTTACAGATGGGAACCCCTGTGAGTGGAAAATGCTGATAGAGGTCCGTATTATATACTCGTATAAGCCTAATTATCTTCACCCAAATCATTTTTACTGTACTTCACCTTAGTGTTATGTCAACTTTTTCCAATCTTAACGTAAACTTCCTTTTCGGAGCCATCACAATAGGAAAACTAACTAAAAAAATTCATTAAATTGAGACGTCACTTTCCAAGCAATTAGGACGGCTCATCAGACGAACGCTCAATTCAAAGTACATGAGACGTTGAGCCAATGAAATTTGTCAAATAGTGCGCTGATCGTAATGTTTCCGCTGGCCAAACACGATGAGAGTGTTGGTGTGACCGAGCACTTCAGGAGAACACTTTTCTGAACCTCTTCCACCAATAGGTCATAGGGAAAGAGAGAGGTCTTCACCTTCCGCGGATGATAATGAAGGGAATTTGTTCAGTCGGAATCTATTCTTATGCTTTGACAATAAAACCAGTGAAACACCCCGATTGTTGCTTGAAAAATTTGTCGTTATGCTTCTGACTTATTTGTGAGAAAAAAATCAGTATTGAACCATTGAAATCAACATGGAACCAAGATTTAAATCAGTACGAGAACAATAGTCTGTGTACTAAAGGTGTGACAACCTTAAAAGCAAATCTTTTACACACATAAATAAATTCGCCATAATTTATGCTTTTAAGACTCGGCAGAGTCCTTATTGTCTCTTTTAAGTGAATTTTCTTAACTGAAATTTTCTTAAATGAAAGACCGGAAGAGAAAATGAAATAGTAGCACATAGTTATGAATGATATATAAATATATAGATCTATAAAGAGAAACTTTATATCTTAGATACATAAAAAGAACATAATTATGGTGATTATAGAGAGAAAATTCAGAAGGGAAAAGAAAGGATGATCATATTTGATAGTTTGGGAAAATCCATGTTACTACGGGGAACATAAATCTGGATTTAGAAGGAAAGAGGAGTATTAAAAGGGTTTCATGGGATATTTTTTAGATAGAATTTATGTTCGGATAAAGGGTCACCAGGATATATTATTAAAAAAGAAACAGGAATAAGGCGGGCTGCAAGAAGGTAGGCAATGAGATACGAAGACAAACTGGAAAGTGACAGAGGGAATGAATTAGCAAGAGAATCCTTGGAGATTATGGAAGATTATTTGAAAAGTGATTAAAGGAAATTGTCAGATTCAGAAAAGGTGTCGGGAGAATTTATTTTATAGGAGAATGTGATAAGCAGGTAATGAAATGGGCGCGCCTAGAAAGTAGGGAGTCAAATTTAGTGATATTTTAGAGGAATCCGAAAAGCTTTGGATGGCCCCGAATGTTATCAGAAAATACAAGATCTAAATTTAAAATCAAGTATAAGTTTATCATTGAACCAGTGCTACTTTATTATTTACTAGAGTCATTAGATGAAAAAAGAAACAGGATTTCAAGATTCAGACTAGGCAACGAAATGAAGAGCAATTTGTACTGGATAAGGAGGAAAACAAACTTTGTAGTGTGTGTGTGTGTGTGTGTGTGTGTGTGTGTGTGTGTGTGTGTGGATTAGAAGAGAAGGCGTGGAGTCACATGTTGGAGAAGTTTGGGAGAAACACACGGTGGCCATATGAGAGACATATGAGTAAAATAAAGTAAATATAATCTTGGACGGAAGAGGCTTGGGATTACTCTAGAAGATGTAATATTTAAACGATTAGATATATAAACAAAGGAGAGAAAATTAGTTGGAGAGTGCACCGCAGGAAGAACACAGAAACTTTGAACCATGCTGCTGTATTGTGTGTATTCGAATGAATGACTCTAAGTGATGTTAGTTTTAAAAAGCTTTACTCTGCATATACGCCCATAGCCTTCAAGAAACTCAAATAATCCTTAATGAAACCATTTCAATATTTCATTGTAATAGGATGAATATTTGCGAATGTCGTTTTTTCATGTAGGGTTAGAGCTACGTAGAGGCGATAAGTTAAGAATGGGAAATACGAGCAGTTGTGAGCTGCAGATTAGTTCCGCGCTCGTGGGAAGGAGCTAGAAGAGCTCGAAAGAAGAGGAAGAGAAAAAGAAGCACGAAGGAGGGGGGCGCCGCTGCGCGCTGTAACCCACATGTTTTGTGTGCGCGTCGCGCGCTTCTTATTGCACCATTTAAATGTCACGTTCATATTGCCCAACGCTTGAATTATATAACCGCGCCGGCTATCTCTACAGGGATCCTCACTCCGCGCGGCTATATTATTTCCCTCGCCTCCCAAGCGCTCTTTAGCGGTTTCATTCACACAAGACCCCGCGGTCTCGCCCCTCCCCGCCCCGCCCCGCCCCCGCCTCCCCCGCGCCACCGCCCCACGCCTCCCACCCCGCCCCCCGCGCCACAACCTCCCCCGCGCTCCCCCTCCCACCCCCGCGCCCCCCGCCCCGCCCCCGCGTCCTCCCGGCCCGCCCCCGCGCCCACCCGTCCCGCCCCCCGCGCCCACCCGTCCCGCCCCCCGCGCCCACACGTCCCGCCCCCCGCGTCCTCCCGCCCCGCCCCCGCGTCCACCCGTCCCGCCCCCCGCCCGTCACGCTGCGTCCCGCGTCCCGCCCGTCACGCCGCGGCCGCTGCGGCGTGTTGATCGCGTTGGAATGCCGCCATAAAAATGGAGTGGCCGCGCGGAGCGTGACGGCTGCGCGGAGAGGAGAGCACCCCCCACGTCTCCCCTCTCCCCTCCGCTCCCCTCCTCTGCTCCGAGTGCGGGAGGCGCGAGCATTCCAACGAGAGGGCGGGGGTGCGCCGCCCACGACATTAGACGAGAGGAAGGCGACAAAAGGTTGACAGAGCTTGTCCGCGGGGTCAAATGAACATTGTACAAGAAAAGCAAAACATGTGGGTTACGGAGCAACAGAAGTCACCGTCACGTCATGTTTTCTAGCTACTGCCACTTTGATCCCACATTGGCCAGGTAAGCTTTAACAATGCTTGCAAAGGACGATGCACAGTAAATACAATTTCGAATACGTATATTAGGATTGAAATTAGTATTGGGAATCCAAAAAATATTAATTTCTTCGTTTGTTAATTAATGTGGTATAATTTCGTTCGAAAAGCCTCTTCTTAAAATTAGACGATCACCAAGCTGCGTTCTTGTGATATCAAGTAGTACAACCTTTTTGATATTCTTTGAGGAAGATAATGTGGCAAGATAATTTACTGTATTATTCGTGTCGTATTTTTAACTGCAAATCAGAAGGTATTAGACATAAAGTGTTGTCATATTTGTAATCCATTTTATGAGAATTTCCTCGGAGGTTGGTAGAAGCGTCGGTTATCACACGCAGGAGCACCACGACATCAGCAAGGCGCAATTAAAGGTTTCTTTAAGAACCTCCATACTTTGTGTTGCTATAATTCTTAAGTGGAATCGTTTTCTTGGCTGAAAGACCATTCGCTTTGAAATTTGGTATGCTTTAGACGGTTATATATTTGTACTTTAGTATACTCTCTCACAAACGAACTTCATGGAACTGGCGGATCGTGGTCCATATTGTTGCTGTTGGTTACATAGGTGACCGCGCGTCATTTAACGATTTACCAACGTTTGGACCGTCCTTCGGAGCCTTCTCCGAGGCTGTAATATCGTCTCCTATATTATTTCAGTTGTATATCTTCCCTTTGCGGCTTTCATACGCAACCAATCTTTGTAAACGAGGTGTCTAAAGAAAGAGAATTTCACAGAGACGTGACGGATTGCACTTTGGCATTAGTTTAAAAAACTCATCTAAATATTCATGGAAAATCCAAACCGCAACGCACATAATTTTTTTAGAAAATCTATATTGTTAAATAACTCCTAAAAGAAAGCGTTCTAGGGCCTTGAAAACTAAAATTTGAGGCCAGTGGCAGGTGACTGAGATCTTCCTGACCATTCTGTTACATTTTGCTGGTTCGACGTTTCTCGATTCTACCCCACCTGTTCAGATTCTGTAGAATCTGCAACTGTAGGTGTAATGACTGATTACTTGATATTCTATGCGATTGGATTACACGGGTGCACCTCTAATAAAGTTAAAAAAGCATAGTTTGTTTTGAGAAAGGGTGTATTATAGTGTTATCGATTACAAAGTGACATACAAAACAAAAATAAGAGGATAAGAGGGTCTTGGAGAAAATATATATTACAGGAGAAATGGGATGAATAAGGAAGAGGGTGGGGTGTAGCATGCAACAGTTCTCGGACGGGTACGCTAGTCAGTTGAATAGTTACCCCGGATACAGATCTACCCACAAAAAGTCGAAAGTTGAGATTTTAGTGGAACAATGACGTATTGGACGTAATACACAGCCCCGTCGATTCTGAGGGCGCACTGGCCATTCCAAAGTAAGTTATTCTTTAGGTAAAGTTGGCCTATTTGCGAATAGTAATCTAACTGCACCAAGACGTCGGATCGAAGCTAGTATATTATGAGAGGTAGTGCCTTGATTAAAATTTGACTTCAGAGTGATTCACAGATCATAATATATTGATGGGATGTAAGATTTTTACAGAAATAAATTAACTTACACGATTATAGGATTTTTCTATTTCTTGAAAGCTTTTCTTTTTGTGGGTTAGATCTCTATTCGTGGAAACTATTCAATTTTTGTTTGAAAGGGCAAGAATTTCCTCCGATAAGGGTTCCGGCCCGCGAGGTGCGAGCGGGGCGCTTCGGATCGGCTGCGAGCGGCGCCTGCTGCGTAGAGTTCCTATACTGCGATTTTTCTAAGAGCGACCCTCAAGGCCACTCAAATCCCATCTTCGCGATGGAATATGTCACGGCATTTCGCGTCTTTCTCAGTCATTCCGCTAGATTTCGCACGATCGCGACCGTATGAAGCAGTGCTTGCGATCATGCGACTTCTACCGGCAAGACCGAGAAAAGACGCGAAATGCCGTGACATATTCCATCGCGGGATTTGAGTGGTCTTGAGGGTCGTTCTTAGAAAAATCGCAGTAAAGATGCAGGGAGTAGCGCAACCGCCCCCATTTAATATCCACTCACCCGATAGCTCCACCAGGCAGCAATCATAGCTCACCCAGTTGAAGGCAAATTATAACAATTGGTCACATTATGAAGATTTTCAAGAATATTAATATTAGTTTGGGGTAGATTTATGGTTCTCAACATACAGAATATCCCACAGTTCTAATATTCCTGACAACTGGACATAAAATGGCGGGAGTGGTGGGACAATGGAAAGCGCCTCTGTCTGTATCTAGGGGCTCCAGGCGCCTGCTGCGGAGAGCAGAGCGCTCCAGAGGGCGTCGCGGCGCGCAGCGGAGGCGCCGCGTCGCGTCGCGCTCCGGCGCCGACGCGCGACCGCGCCGCCGCTCGCGGATCGAGCGCGGCCTCCCAATTACGCCTAATGAGCCCCCTAAGTAAATAATTGGGCCGATAAGAGGGCGCGCGCCATCACTTCCGGCCTCGTTGCGCCTGCTGCCCTCCCCCCCACCCTCACCCCCTCTCGCCATTGGAGGGACGCCGGTCGGCGCCGGTGTGTTCATTCATCAGCGCAAAGGCTCCCACCGCCTCATAACTCTCCGAACTATTGTGTGCCCGTTCTGTTGTGCGCCCGTGCCGTGATCAAGGGCGTGCCGTGGCCTTTCTCAGGGCTTCACGCTTCTTCTCCACGCGTTCGCTCCGCGCTAATTGCTTGTCGGTGCTTGCGGCGCAGCCAACACGCCACCGCTGCAGTGCTCGGATCCGTTCTCTCACCCTCTTAGTCTGAATCAGTGACAAACTACTGATTGACGGTGACTATTCAGTGATGGTGTCAGTTATAACCCTGCCACTAACAATCAGTGAATTGAACGTGAAAATCGGGTCCACTTTTTGAATCAGTGAGACTTCACTCTTTGAATCAGTGAAATCTGTGACAACTAATTGAACGTGATGACTGGACGATCAGTGAGCGATGGTGGCGCGGCACTTTTAGCACTGACGACCAGTGAAATGCTGGCGATCATTATGAAAAGGTTCGCATATTCGCTGATTGTCAGCGAAACTACACATTTCGACTGAAGATATCAGTGACTTCGGCTCTCACTGATTGAATCAGTGACAATTTCAGTGATTCAGATTCAGAGAGCACGTCGTTATCATTTCCCAATTCATTTAGCATGGTCTTTAACACGACAAGTTGCAATTGTAATGTTATTGGGGTACCGAATCACACGTTGATTTGTTCAATGCGTTGATTGTTTAAACAATTGAATGATTCTAATTTTAAACTGAAAACAACGTAATTACAGATACTACTAGTTACGGCAGAAGACATTCTTCGCTTTCTTCAAACCAGGATATCTTGTTCACTTGGTACATCTCCAAGGTGATGAAGGTACTATTTTATGCGACCAATTACCTCGTAGCTGATGGAATCGTGGCAACAATGCGAAGATTATTCGTGAATCCCAACAAACATCTCCAGCTCTTTTTCACACGCTCGTTAGACACTTTTGCTGAACGTTATAGGTCTTCACTAATTGATATGAAAACGGTTGAAGACGTCGGGGCAATAATGTGCTATACCACAATACGTAAGTTTTGAGAAATAGCGAAGAAGAAGTTTAGACACTGCATTCTGCATTCTACACTTTGGGATAAAACACATTAATTTATGAATTACACTGCCATCTTGCGGCGAACTTTGAAAATAAAAACACAACATCTAGTTACATCTATAAGGCGTCGAAATACACTAATATCTCAATTACATGAGAAACGTGGCATACCATGTTAGTGCCCAAGGTCTTAATTTGATCAACTTTTGAATGAAAAAGCAGTGCAGAGATATGCATGTGCTGAAGTTACGCATGTGCTCAAGTGCTGAGCCGAAGCGACAAATTATTATTTGATTAGTGATTATAATCAATTTAATGTTCGGTATGTTACCTGAACCTTTTCTTGAGCGTACATCTCCACATGTATCTCAAATAGTACGCTCATTTATTTTTGGCACGTCTGTATGAAAACGTGAGATCTTACAGTTTATTTTCCTAATGGTTGTAATAAAATTATTTATACTTTCTCGACTTCGTAAAAAGATAAATTATTGTAATTGTACGTCGAAAAATGACAATTTTTCGACAGAAAATCTCTTGTCAGATTCTGGAAATGTGGTTAAATCTTGTTCCTACACCAAAAATCCATGTTTTGGGGGTCCTTAACCTTCCGGCGGACGCGTGACCGTACTCCGTGCTGCCATTGTGCTGTTATTGTTCTAAAATTGAGTTACGGCTATTTGGCATATCAGAAGGCTTCAGTATTCTCACTTAGCAACATTCTAAACGAAACGCGAAAATCTCCGTTCCGTAACCTTCTTCCTATCAATCGTAAAGAAGATTTGAAAATAAAAAGATTCTGATTGCAGCATTCTGTGCTCTTCCGCGCCCTCTCGTGTAAGTATTTTTAGTATTCCATACGAACATTTTACTTATATTGTTTATGTGTATTTACGATTACTGTAAGCAAAATCAAAGATGTTGAAAGTTGGTTTTTGTGGGTTTCTCCTATTATTTGCAGTCTTCTTTTTGTTTTTCTTTGCTGAAGGGCTGAAACAGACGAAGAAATCAGGCATCTTCTTGAATTATTGGAAATGGCTTGATGAAACCTAACTGATGTTTTTCTGAAATTTAAGGATTGTAACTATTTCATTTAATTAAATAATATATTTAATAACAAATTTCTAGTTAATTTTTATCTTTGTTATATTTTGTTGCCTAAGGTTTTTTGGAAAGATGTATTATTTATTATTTCATACCTAAAACTAGCCATACTTTTGGGATATACAAAATGTATTCACATTAAAAATGTAATTTTTAGTTGTGAGTTTATATTCTTCCTTCTTCAATTAAATATTAAAAGTTTTGAGGGTGCAAAAGACTGTTATCTCGAGGCAGCATGCAGTGCTCCTACGCGCCCGCGTTTGTGAGTAAAATACCGCTCACCGGAAAGTTAATGACGAAAAATCGACTCGTGGCAGAAAGTCCGTCAACGCTGGCGCCCAAACCAGCGTCTGACGACTTTCTGCAAGATTGGTATTCCCCCATCGATTTAAAGGATCTTGAGGCTCTGCGGGTTTGAAACTGATGTTTTGATTTTTGATGGCTTACATGAACGCTCCATTACATTTTCACAATTTTCTCAAAAATAGCTCCAAATGTTTGGGTTCAACTTTGCTCTCAGATAGCGTAAAGGACTCTTGCAAGAATAGTGCAAGTCTCATTTTCAATGATTGCAAAATTCAAGTTCAAAATTCTTTCGGCGTCTTTCCTTAGCTGCAAAATTGAAGATCGAGATTTTTCAGTTGTTCAAAGATCAGTTGTTCAAGGACAGAGCTTGAAATAAAGTACAATTTTTCTAAAATATTACTTGTTTTCATATAATTTTGCATGAAGTGTATACAATTTTTAAGCAGGTTTCTCAAAAATGCCTTCAAATGTTTCTTTAAATTTCCTCCACGTGTGTATCAAAGAACGGTAAAAAATGGCGCTTGCCCCATTTTTGACGAACTCTATTTTCGAATATTGCAAAACTAGAAATTTAAAATAGGCTTTTTTGTTGAGAAAGAAACCTGGTATAAAAATCATATCTTAAGAAAGGTCATAAAATGTTTGTTTTTCTAAAAGCCAAGCGTATTTCATGAAATTTCTGCTTGATGCAATTTTTAAAAACTCCAAAAAGTTCAAAATTTTATCTTCATTTTTTTACATATAGTACAAGGGACGCTTACCAGAATGGCGCATGTCTCGTTTTCGTATAACTCTCTGAATTTTCGAAAATTGCAAAAGTTAGAAATAATGCGAGAAAGTATTTATTGTTGTACTACCACTAATTCTTCTCTTCTGTTATAGGTGGCATTTTTCAGCAGCGAAAATGTAAGTAATGAAAACCTGCTTATTCACGTTCTGTATGCGTCTGTATGCGTATGCGTTCTTCTGTTGGCAGTTCGAAATCTAAATCTAAAATAGTGTTTGAATTTACTGCGAACACTCTTTGAAAATATTTTATGCGGCGTTCCAAATTTCAAAGGAGTTTGCATAATGAACCCAGGCTCATAGCTGCTCCGTAAAGAATTATCCCTTCCGTTAACCTATCTATTTATTTATTTATTTGTCAAAAAACAGTAAAAACTGTATATGACGTGTGGGGAAAGAAATTTATCTGCGCACATTTTCTTTAGGGCCAGAATTAAAGAAAAAAAACACGAGAAAATGAATTTAGAAAAATCATTATTTTAGAAAAATCAAAATATTTAAAAAATGTTTTTTCCCCGAGTTATAGAAAATCAATTTCAACTGTAAATTAACTACAAGCAAAAGGAGTGCTCAACAAAACGTGCGCACAGTGAAGCTACAT
This sequence comes from Acheta domesticus, assembly GCA_031308135.1. NCBI lineage: Eukaryota > Metazoa > Arthropoda > Insecta > Orthoptera > Gryllidae > Acheta > Acheta domesticus. The sequence continues at coordinate 179,570,293 of JAHLJT010009436.1, read as the reverse complement.
TTACGTCCAAAAGCTTCTTTTATTTAACAGCTTGAATTCGTTTTTCAACTGCTCCGTTGCAAATGATGAGAGTTCACTAGATGAATTTAATGTGTTGTATTTCATGATCATCTATAATGGAATCCATTGAGAAGTTCATGCGTATTGGTCCAATAAATGAAATTTGTGTCGGCTGACGTTTTGGAGTTTTATTTCTCCTTCCGCAAGGCTTCATTGGGTGTAGAAAATTACAGAATCACAAGTTGATAATCACTAATGACTAGTGAATCATTCACTAGTATAAAGTCCCCGTGAATGGGTCATGCCAGCTCTTGTGGCTCTGAGTATTGGAAAAATTATGATTACACTTGTGTAATTTTCTACACCTAAGTAAGCCCTGAGGATGAAGAAATAAAACTCCGAAACGTCGGCTGACGTAAATTTTATTTATTGGATCAATAAGCATGAACTACTCAATGGATTCCACTGCAGATGGTCCTAAAATACAACAAAAGCAGAGCTATGATGCATGCTTAGGGAGGTAATAGTTATAATTGGTACGACATTGACGTCAACGAAGGTGAAAATGCCTAAGCCGAAGGATGTCAAGAAGAATATTGTGAATTTAGCACTGAAAGAATATTCTTTCAGGAAAATAGGAATATTGGTGAACAAATCGCATTCGATTGTTCAGTATACAGTAATCGAATTTAAGTACAGGGGAGAAACCAAAAATTCCACGAGGAACGGTAAGAAAAGAAGCTCAACGAGAGAGTAGAGCGATTAATTGCGAGAAGGAGTGCAAGAAATACCACTTTGAGCATGCCACATCTGCAAATCTCTAGTTGAGAAGGTGAGCGGAAATACTATAAGTGCCTCTTCTCTTCAAAGGATGTTATGTAGACATTGGTATTACGGAAGAGGTCCCTCCAAAAGGCCTTATGTTGGCAAGAACAGGGCGGAGAGTTTAAGGTTCGCAAAGGAACTCTTGAACAAGAACGAAGAATTCTGGGACAATGTTGTCTGGTTTAGATGATACTAAGATAAACGTTTTTTCTCAGACGGCATCCACAGAATGTGGAGAAAAGTAAATACTGACTGTGAAGTGGCAAAAACACTTCCCCTGTAAAGCACTGAGGTGGATCTATTACTATCTAAGCTGTATATCAAGAGGAGTCGGAAAGATACATTTCATAAACAGCATTATGGATAAACACGTATATCACCACATTCTGAAAAAATTTGAAACAAAATGCTGCGAAATTGGGTATGCCACCAATTTGTTCGAACATGACAATGACAGCAAGCTTACAGCAGGAATTAATAAGCAGTAGTTATTATGGAATGTCCCTAAACAACTCAAAATGCTTGCAAGATCTCTAGACATGAACCACGTCGAACATCTATGGGCAATTTTGGAGAGGAACATTTGTAAAGCGATTACCCTGCAAAGATGTTCTGAAAAAGACAGTAGCAGAAAATGGAAGACTATCACGCCTCAGACATGCAGTCGCCTAGTCAGATCTACCCAACGAAGATGCCATGCTATTATAAAATCAAGAGGATACCTCACGATATATCAGAAATAATAATTTTGTTACATACGATTTCCTGGATACAGTTTTGTTGTAAGTGAACGAACTGTTTTTCTCCTTTTTTGTTTCGTTGCTCTATATTTTCTGTTCCTTCTGGTTAATGCAAGACTGCTTTTTATATTTTGATCCTGAGAAAATTCCACAGAAATAAACTTAATATTATTTATAAATAAAATCCACTATTTTTTGTTATTGTTTCATCATCATGCTTGTGCGAATAAAAATGGTTTATACTGTTCCTGCAGGAAGGGAACTACACAGTTTGGTAAACAGACTCGCTTTTAAATAGTTATTCAATAGTTAAAATAGTTTTTCATTCAATCAATTTCAAATAGTTTCAATAGTTATTCAAATAAGACCATGCACAATTTTTCGAAAATAAAAATGAGTAGTTTTCGCGCCATTTATGCTTGAAAGAAAGGTCATTTATGTGCTAAGGTTACGGGTCTGCATCCCGCGCTAGGATCGAATGACTTCATCTTGTGTTGGAGGAAATGAAAAACCCCAAACACATTTGATGGTGATGTGATTTGTCCAACCCACGGCGTTACAGACAAGTACTACAGGAGCATTTGCTCCCCGTAAGCATCTTCTAACTTCTCTGAGCCTGGCGCTCGTACCAGCAGGCTTGTGGCCTCCTATGCACACTGGCGTGATCGCGTCTTTTTCGCGACAAACCTTGAGGAACAACGCTGCCCCTTCTCGGGGCCCACCCGCCTTTATAGTCTTGCTGCGACCGCGTCGCCACCCTCCGGGTGCGACTGCCTGGTCTTAGGAAAAACCTGGCACAAATCTGACGCCATCCCTCTGGACCTGCACCCTTGGGCTTTGCTCTCGCCTCTTCCGGCCCATTGTGATGAATTCTACACGCGTTCACCTTGCAAGTGTGCACGATACCCGCTGAGCGCCACGCTGCCGCAGTGTTTCAGTATAATGCGATCTTTGTAACTTTGCCCATCAAGGCCAATCTTCACGATGGAATATGTCACGGTATTTCACGTCTTTCTCAGTCGCGCCGCTAGACATCGCATGGTCGCGCCCGTGTCAAGCAGTGATTGCAATCATGCGACATGTAGCGGCACGAAGGAGAAAAACGCGAAATGCCGCGAAATGACATGTGATATTCCATCGTGGCCATAGGGTCCTGAGAGGGAGTGTTAGAAAAATCGCACTACAGTGAAGAAGAAGTTTCAAAATCATTCTTAAGTATGAACATTTCGGATTAGACAATTGAATGTAAAAATAAACAGTTCTCTCCTATCCTATACGCAATTCTGTGAATTGATGAACTCAATCATAGATCTCAGTCGTCATCGTCTGGTGGCACGCAGCTATACTATTGCACATTGATGCACTCTTGAATCTGTGCTGTAACGCTTGAGAGGCAGAGTTGTTTTTCTAACTGTGCCCCTCAAGACCCCATGGCCACAATGGAATATCACACGTCATTTCGCGTCTTTCTCCGTCGCGCCGCTAGGGGTCGCATGATCGCAAACCGTACTTGATATCGAAGCGATCATGCAATATCTGGCGTCACGATTGAGAACGTCGCAAAATACTGTGACATATTCTATTCTTGAATTTGTGATGTAACGCTTGAGGGACAGAGTTGTTTTTCTAACTGTGCCCTTCAAGACCCCATGGCCACGATGGAATATCACACGTCATTTCGCGTCTTTCTCCGTCGCGCCGCTAGGGGTCGCATGATCGCAAGCACTGCTTGATACCGAGGCGATCATGCGATATCTGGCGACACGACTGAGAACGTCGCGAAATACCGTGACACATTCCATTGTGAAGACGGGTCTTGAGAGGCAAAGTTAGAAAAATTGCAGTGTATAGCGGACGCTACAGTGACGCGTGTTGTTCCGTTGCGAGGCGGGGAGAGCGCGTGGGTGGGGCGCTCGGGGTCAGGGCCGGCGATGCACCTGTGGCGCGGCGCAGGTGACGTGGCGTGGCGCGGCGCGGCGGTGCGGGGCGGGGCGTCAGTGGGCCACGTCCGCGTTCCTCGGCCGCCGACTCAGTCGCCACAAATCCGGAACTTCCTCCTCCGGCGCGGCGCGGCGCGGCAAGGGGGCGGAGCGGGCCGACGCGCCTTATCTCCCGCACCGCCCCCCAGCTGGCACCGTTAGCGCGCGCCGGCGCCTGCGCCGGAAGTGCACGCGCAAGGCCACTGCAGCCGCCGCGCCGCGCCGCGCCGGAAGGGAACGCGACGCCGCCGGCCCTTCGGCCAGCGGAACTCGAAGGAGCACATTTTAGTAACACGGGAACAAATGGAATTGGACAAGCTGGGGATTTGTGGTCGCGGATGTGCTTCTATGGTTGGACCTTGGTCTGTACATCTCACAAAGTTATCAAGTAAAAATGCATTGGAAAATGAGGTTATGTTCACGGTCAACAGTAAATGGGTAAAAGAAAACTCTTACTTCCTAATATTGTTTATTTTAGAAGTAAGCAGAGTACGGACTAATTAACGGAGCTAGAGAATGGCTAAGACTTTCTCGAATGAGTTGGTTTTCTATTCTGTTCTTCGTCTAATAGTCGACCAGGGTCTCGCAAGATAGCTACCGATGGCTTCTGGAGGTGGTGAAGAGCACCTTTACCCACACTGAATATCGCAGAGACCTATCTCGCTCCTGTACCTTGACGTAAGTGTCCGTTCTACACTTGGCTCCTACCTTGCTGCTTGTGTCATTGTTCCGGTACAAGGGTTGGAATGCCTCCGGGCCTCAAACATAACTGAAAACATTCAAGTCAGGATTTCAAACCCACAGCCTTGGTGAACACGTACTTCGGCTCTTCTACCGCAAGCCTTTATCTCACGACGCCCAAACGCTTCACAGTACTAATTATAAACGTGTTACGGCTTTTAATAATTTGATAAAAACAATAATATGTCCATATTATTCCTTTCGACCATAAAAATAATGAAGGCTATACTACGATTTTCTAACTTTGCCCCTCAAGGCTCGTCTTCACGATGGAATATGTCACGGTATTTCGCGATGTTCTCAATCAGGTATGGCATGATCACAACCGTATCAAGCAGTGCTTGCGATCATGCGACTTCTAGCGGCATGACGGAGAAACACGCGAAATGCCGTGTGATATTCCATCGTGGCCATAGGGGCTTGAAGGGCAGAGTTATAAAATCGTAATATAGTTCATGGGACTTGGTGTGTGGAAGGAATTTGACTATTGTTGGTAGCAAACGTTTCGGAAAATATATTTGTATCATCAGGGATATGTGTACAAGACCAAGAAAGACAACAATAACAGCGCGTTAATTATCACGTGTAAGCCTTTTGCCTTATTGTGTCTTAATACAAATAAGGTAAAAAACCTTCGACGGAAATTATAAATACAATACCTTGCAAAGACGGAACTGAAAAACATCAAGGGCCTGGAGCTACATATTCTTAAAAGTGGTACACCACACGTGGAGTGAAGAACAAGAGATACAGAACATACGAGGCGAATACAAAATTCCACCAGTGATGACAGCCTCTTCTGAACATATTTTTTTGCGAAAACGGTGCTGTTGTTTGCTAAAAACTCATAACAATGCATTCTTATTGTGAACAATCTGTTTTCACGATTTTTTTCGTTCAGTTTTTCAACTAACTCATCATTGACAGAAAAGACCGCCCACTTTGTGCTTCGTCATAAAAACCGATTCGTCTATCAAAGAATTGTCTAACCCACTTTCTCAGCATTCCATCACTTATTACATTTTCACTATACAGAACTACAAGTTGGAGAATTTCAGCTAGCTTAACATTCTTTGCGTTCAAAAACGATGTTCGGAAGTCTCTGGCGTCATCTTTCTATGAAGAGGGCATAGAAAAGTTGGTTTCCCGTTGTAAGAAACGTCCGCACAGTGATGACAACTATGTAGAAAAATAGTTTAAGAAATGCTCTTTCATGTAAAATTAAATTTTGTTTTAAAAAAATTATGATTTTATTTCCAAAATGGTACTTCCTTAAAAAACACGCCTCGTATGTAACGTAGAGATATTACAAATAAGGTGAATACATAAAAAGCACATCACACCAGCACACACCAAGCTTCGTGCTCGGAGGAGGAAAGAAAACTATTATTATTGACTGCAAAACTGAAACAACTGCCTTTCAGTATGAAAGGGACAGTGGCGCAGCTAGGGAGGGGCAGAGGGGGCGGTTCGCCCCGGGTGACACCAAGTAGAAAATTTTATAGTTGGAATTATATAATTTGAATGCTTTATTTAAAATTATAGATTTTGATAAAATCGTAGATACATTTGCCGCCCTTCAATTTCCAAAAGTTTTTATAAATAGTTTTACTAGTTTTAGATTATTTATTTAAAAATTATTCTGAATTACAGGTAGTTTTAATATATTATCAATAAATATCATGTGCAAACATGAATTTTGATTAAAACATGCATGAACTGTTGAGTAATTGATATTTTTATATTTAATTTATGGAGGGGGGATGATGCCATTAGTTTTGCCCCGGGTGACACCAACTGAGGCTACGCCACTGGAAAGGAACATAAAACATAGATTCTGACTACACTACGTATTAGAGAAAGTAATTTACTACATATAGAAAGCAAAAAAATCTTATTTTACCGTGCCAAAAAACTACAATAATAGTTTATGCAATTAGTTTATAATGTTAAGCTTTATTGCATGCGTACATGTTTTAAAAACGAGCGACGTTAAGAGCGAGCTTTCATATTTCTCGAATGCAATAAAGCAACATTATAAAGAGTTGTATACGATATTTTTTGTGACTGCATTATAAATATATAAAAGCATTCAAACGTAATTTTGCGAAACAACTTTCCTTTGATGTCTCGAGTACCTGACATCCGGGCGAGAAAAAGGTGGTCGGCTGTTCCGTTTACCTCTACCTCCCCCCGATTCTCTCGCTGCGATTGGCTCAATGTGGGATGAAGCAATTATTCGTGCCGCAAAATCTAATACGTTATTATTTGTGCCGTAAACCCCCCGATTATGAACGATTTCTTGCAACAGAAAAGGTCGTTTATAATGCTGGAATACAAAAACTTGAGTTTATCTGTTGAAAAATCGGCACTATCCGCCGCAACATTGGATAACTTTCTCTATCTGCGTTCGCATAGTGTATATGTGTGAGTATGTATGTGTGAGATTGTGTGTGCTTGCGATTTTCGCCTCCAAATATTCTAAAACTGTGGAATTCGAAAAAATTCTGATGGATAAGTAGTAGGTGGTTCCAGTTGTATGTTGGAGCAGGCGCTGCAATTCCATCACTTATTGCAGAGGCGCCCTGAAGCCCGCACCGTGCGGACATTCGGTCCGCAGAATGCAATTATTTCAAAAAAGTTCAGACAGCAACAAAAGCAACCCTAAACCTACTACTTCCCGGAAAATTCAAACACCAACACCTCCGCCTATACACTCACACAACGCAATTTTCCTAATCTTCCGTGTAATCGAACCATACCAAACTTCACGTATCAAGAAAACCCAACCACAAACCAGCAAAACAATCAAAACACACACCAAAGTATAAATAATAACAATAATAATAACAACACTAACTCAACAATGCACACTATAGTCAACAGCATTACAAATTATTTAATGGACATAATCAATAGTATCATTCCAACCATAATAAACAGTATTCAAAATTCAATCACATCTTACTTTAATAACAATAATGCCAGAACAGTGTAATAAAGAATTAATCCTACTAAACTGGAACGCTAATAACATATCAAACAAAAAAAACGAACTAAAATATTTCTTAAAAGATAAAGGAATACAAATCGCATGCATCACTGAAACGCACCTCAGCGCAGACAAGACATTCAACATATCAGGATTTAACGTAATAAGAAAAGACAGAGAAGATCAAAAAGGGGGAGGAGTACTCATACTCGTTGAAAAATCAATTCCATATATGATAACAAGCACACCTCACACACCAGGGTTAGAAACAATTGCTATTAAAATCCCTATAAGTAATAGAATCACAACCATAATATCAGCAAATAAACCACCGCATATTAAAATGAAAAATACCAACATAAATTCCCTTCTTCAACAGAATACGCCAATGATTATACTAGGTGATTTGAACGCAAAACATGTTAATTTTGGGTGCAGAGTTTCCAACAGTGCAGGCTCTCAACTACTCAAAATAATAACAGACTTAAAATTGAACATACTTACGCCATACGAACCAACTCATTTCCCACACGACAACAGCAAGCAGCCAGATATATTAGACATAGCAATTACTAACACAAGTACAGTATATCATTCAACTCCAGTATTCGAGATGGATTCAGACCATCTTCCAGTTGTAATAACCACCAAAATTATACCTCCCCCACATGCTCCAACTCAGAAACTAATCACCCAAAACATAAATTGGGAAACATTTAGGAAAATAGTGAGAGCCAAGACACCACAATTCAAAATATTAAACTCCCCCATGGAAATAGAAAAATCAGTCATGCAGTTAAACGAAATAATAACAAACACAATAAAACACTTACAAGAAAACAAACCCACATATTCTTTTAAACAGACAAAACCAAAACTACCCAAAGAGATAATAGAAATAATCAACACACGCTATAAAACTAGAAGGCTATGGAGCAAGAATAGAATTCCCCAACTGAAAAAAGAACTAAATCTCCTCAATGAAATAACAAAAAGAGCAATAAATATACACACCCAAAAATCCTTTGACAGCAAAATAGAAACATTAAATACCTCAAACAAATCACTATGGCACTTCTCAAAATGTCTTCTAAATAAAAAAATAACCATGCTGCCACTCAACACGACACAAGTTATAAAATATGCTCCCCAAGATAAGGCAGAAGCATTAGCAGAACACTTCGCTCAAACATTCAAGCCTAATAACACACCCGTACACCCAAACCACCAAGCAATAATTGATTCAAATGGAGCACCCAACTGTGACGTCCCACAGAGATTAAAATTCATTTCACCTACTAAAGTCCAAAACCTCATAAAAAATTGCCTAAAAGAAAAGCTCCCGGACATGACCTAATTAGCAACCAAATATTAAAAAACCTGCCCACAACCACAATCGCATACATAAACAACATCTATAATTCATCATTCAGACTAGGCTATTTCCCAAGAACTTGGAAAATATCAAATATAATCCCGATCCCTAAACCAAGCACAAATCATAGCCTTGCAGTGAATTACGGACCAATAACTCTCCTCCCAACCTTATCTAAATTATTTGAAAAAATAATTTTAAAAAGACTCAATAATCATCTAACAAAATAAGAAGCTATTCCAAACCACCAATTTGGTTTTAGAAAGCGTATCTCAACTGCACATCAATTGCTAAGGATTACTGAATACATTCACACTGCCTTCCAAGAAAAGAAACACACAATAGTAACACTCTTAGATGTATCTCAAGCATTTGACAGTCTGGCACCCCGGATTAATTAACAAACTCAAAACAATAGGAACACCTAAATACTTACTAAATATTATCACACAATTTATATCAGACAGATCCGTCATAGTAATCATAGATAATCATATCTCCAACCCACGCCCTATAGAAGCAGGACTTTCACAAGGCTCACCCCTATCCCCAACACTATTCAATATTTACGCAGCAGATATCCCCACCACACGCTACACTCAACTTGCACAGTTTGCTGACGATACAGCAATATTCACATCAAGTTGCACCCTGACATATAGCAGCACAAAAATTCAAGAACATTTGAATAAAATAGACGAATGGGCAATAAAATGGAAAATAAAACTAAATCCAAATAAATCAAAATCAAAAATTTTTTCATTAAGACCATTCTCTGCCCCCCACCCATTACTATTAAACAATAGTCAAATAAACTGGACACCATCAAACCAACCTATAAAATACTTAAGTCTAAATCTTGACACAAGGCTAAACTGGAAAAACCACATCAACATAAAAACACAACAGGCTAAAATCAAATTAATCCAACTCAAGCCAATACTTAATAAAAACTCCAAACTTTCACTAACAAATGCAATCACACTATATAAAACTATCATAAGACCCATAATGCTATACGCTTGCCCCATCTGGACAAATGCTGCACCATCCAATGTAAATAAAATACAAATATTACAGAACAGATTCCTCAGAATAATCACCAACGCCCCATGGTTCATTTCAAACAATCAACTCCATAGTGAATTAAATATAAACTCAATCATCCATCAAATAGCACGCCTATCCAATAATTTCTACTCTAACATAAACTCAATAGATCAACTCAAACAATACAATTTAGCCTCAACAAACAACACACAGACCTGAATAAACAATAGATACCCGTTCGATTCCTTCCTAAAAATATTCTCAGACAATTGTGATCTGTAGATACTCTTATGAGTAATCTACCCCATTGTAGTAGCAATAGTATAACTAGGTTAAGCATAGTTTAAGTTAGTAGTAAGTCATTAATACATATGAAAGAGTGTTATACTGATCTATGTACAACCCAACAAGCAATAAATAAATTAAAAAAAAGGCGCCCTGAACTCTTCCACCAGCCCATCCGCCACCCCACTGGTTGTGAGTACACGTTCTGGCTAATAACCTATGCTGTTGTGTGTCCTTTTTCAGTAAAGATTTTCATTTGAATGTGAAAGTAAGCTTCAAATATGGGGCAAAGATCCCTCATCCGACTTGTGTACGTTACGATCAATATTCACTGAAGTAACGGTTTTCGATCATAACGCGGGAGAAAGTGTGTCCTGGTTTCTCTATTAAAGTTACAGTTACGTGATAAGACATCTCGACATACTACAGCAGTGACTTATTTCGGAGCCTATTCGGTGTGTACATTTCAAATATTTTTTGTTGCGGTATAATTTCGGAGTAAATTGTGACATTATTTACATTTATTTTGCTCATTTTCCCCTACTTTTTCTTCTTTACTTACACGATTGTTGAGAAAAAGCAATATTATTCATGCCGTTACTAAATTCAAAGCTGTATTCGGTTTTGAAGAAGGAAAAAATGTTGCTATTGATGGTCTAAAACAGTGTCCATGATCATATATGGATATCTGAGTATTACTTAGAATGTGCTGTAATCGACGAAATCAATAGTTCCATGTGATTAGAATCGCAATTACGTGCATTTGGAAAATTACTTACCACTTTCAACGTTCTCTTTCTCTTCATTTGATATATATTATAATATGTGTATTTTTTGGCGTTTTTTTAGCAGTATTCACCTCAGACCCTTTATATTAAAACCGTATATGTAAATGTATGCCAGGCACATACGCACATATATTAATTTTATTAATATTTTTTCGTAAATCGTATGTAAACAACAAGACTACTTGGTGAAGGAACGATGGGACGAAGTTTATAACGCTGTTGACACAAATGAAAAATATAATTTATTTTTCTCAAAGCTTTCAATTAATTTAAACGCGTGCTTTCCTCTTGAAAAGAGAAAATTAAACATTTCAAGCAAAAGTAATACTTGGATCACGCAAGGAATTAGAACATTGTGTAAAAACAAACGTACGCTTTACGTTATTTCTAAACACCAAAACGTATCATCTGATTTCTATGTACACTTTCGAGAATACAAAAGAATTTTAAGGAATGTAATAGTTCACGCAAAAATAATGAAAAATAGTCAGGATATTTTGAACGCTAGTAACAAAATTAAAGCAATGTGGGGTATTGCAAAAAATACCACCACATCATCTCCATACATTGAAGAGAATGTTATTTTAAAAGATAATGAAAGAGAAATGAGTAATCCGGAAAAAGTTGCGAATCTCTTCAACGAACACTTTTCTAGAATTGCGTCTGATCGCACGAAGGGACTAAAACCACAAACTCAACATCTTACGCTTTCCAAAAAATTTCCAAAACAATATTTCTTTCAAAAAACTTCTCCCAACGAAATCCGCAGAATAGTCAGTAAGCTAAAAATTAAGTATTCATCTGGTTTAGATGAATTTCCGTATTGATGATTAAAAACTTGTGCACTCGCCTTTATACATCCGTTAACTCACATTTTCAATACTTTTTTTAAAATTTGTTTATTGTAAGTCACATCAACAGCTATGGTTATTAGCGACTACAAATTTGTACAATACATAATATTTTCTTTAGTTATAAAAACAATGATAATTGATGATACACAATGACAATGATAATAACACAATGACACAATACTCTCACAATGACAATGATAATAAACAATAAATAAACAGAAAAATTATACAGAAAAATTTAACAGTTTTGAATCATATTTAAAAGGATTATATGTCATTTATGAAATTACAAGATTTACAGAAATGTAGTATTTTTTTTTGATAATCCTCGAATGTTAGGATTAGTTCTTCATCATGTTCATCAATATTCTGCTCGCGTCTGTTGTCCTGAAATAGATTACAGTAGTATAGCAAATGATGGATGTTGAGAGAGGTATTGCAGGGCACACAGATGTACTTTATGTACAGGAATACTTCCAGATATTTTCAAACCATCAAAAATTAAGCCACTTTTTAAACTAGTGTTGCTACAGAATGGAACAGACTTTCCCGTATTAGTTTTCTGTTTCGTTTTTTGTCTCGGCTAGCTATTTGGTCGTGCCAATACTCTTTATAGCTGCCATCTATCGCCGCCCAAACTACATTTTTTGGACATTTTATTAATTTTTCCGTTTCCTAATGGTAGAACAAAAATATTATTTTAAGAATATTAAAAAACAGTTAAACCTTGTCCTAATGGCAATTTTCGTTGAAAAATTTGGAACCGTCTTCAAGAAAATGACGTTTCAGCGCTACAGTATATGCGAAATTTGAAGCTCGTTTTTACAGAAATTTTTTGAGTTTTCTAAAAACTTCATTGGAAGTAATTTGAAGCACATACACTCACAAATTCTATAGTGTTTACAAATTGCTGGAAATGTATATTTTAACCGTATGAGAGAACTTTCAAAAAAAAATTACATTTTTGTAATTTTTGAAAATACAAAATAATATCCCAAAATGAAATTTACGTTTTATTAAAGAATGCTATTAGCGCTATCCGTTCGAAAAGTTTGAAGAAAATATTTGAAGCCATTTTTGAGAAAATGGCGTTTGAGCGTTTCTGAAAATACGGAATTTTGAGCTAGTTTTCACAGAAAACTATTCAATTTTCGACAAACTATTTAACCATATTTAAAGCACATGTACTCATTTATATAATAATTTGAACAAATCGCCGCTGATGTAAATATTAATAACGTGATGGACAAGTCAAATTACATTTTTGCAATTTTTGAAAAAACAAAAGAATAGAGCATTATAACGTCAATGTCATCTCATAGTGCACATTTAGCACTATTCCTGCCAGAAGTTAGAAGAAAAGCCGTTTTTGAGAAAATCTGGTTTTGGTAATTTTTTAAAATTGCAAATATTGCGTGCTAAACATTGCGTTAAAACTACTGCAATTTTCAAAAAAATTTACAGGACCTTAATGAAAGAACTCACTTTGAACAACAAATTTATTTAAAGGAAAAATCTCTATCGTCAATTCTGTAGTTCTAGGAAGAAGCCGAAAAAAATTCAAACATTTGCAATTTTCGAAAATTCAGAGTTAACCATGAAAATGGGACCTATGTCATCTTAATAAGTGTATTTTACTCTCTTCTTACAAGAAATTTAAAGAAAAAATTGGAGCCTTTTTTAAAAATGTTTGAAAATGTCCGGGGGGCTTCATATAAAATACCCTGAAATTTTGAAGAAAGTTTTTCAAAATCGAGGCGCCGCGATTTTGAAAAGAAAGTTTAGGCGCTGGTGTTTTTCAAAGACGGACAGACAGACAGACGGACGGACGAACGGACGGACGTTTGGAAAATACCCATTTTTTCGGTATCAGGTATCCGTATATACGTTCATATACGGGAAAGTAAAAAGGGAACAAAAATGAAATTCAAAATTACCGGTCAAATTCTCTTTTGACAGTTTTCTCAAAGATATTAGAGAAGATTTTCTACTCACGAATGGAAACTTTTCTCAGGAAAAACGAAGCGTTTTCAGACTCAAAACAGGGTTTTATAAAATCAAAATCTACGGAAACTGCCATTTTTTTCTTTTCTCAAAGATGAGAGATCAGAGTTAACCGTTAAAATCGGACCTACGGCACCTTAATAAGTTAATTTTACTGTATTCTAACAAGAAATTTGAAGAAAAAATTGGAGCTGTTTTTGAGAACATTTTGAAAATGTGCGGGGAGCTTCATGTAAAGTACCCCCAAATTTTACAGAATCTTTTTCAAAATCTCAAAGCTTTGACTAAAACCATATCGAGCGGGGAATATCCATTTTGGAAGAAATCGTACGTATGGTTTAGACGCTTGCAGTGTTCACTGATGGACGGACAGACGGAAGTTTTCTTTCAATTGGTTTTTCGGTATCAAGGACCCACAAAAGAGGGATTCTGGCTATACCACGTGTTAGGGGATTCTTTTTAGTTTAGCAACTGGTTTTATCCACTTTTTCGTTATCAGCGCCCGGCAATGAATTCTTTTCCGCCGAAAATTGTCCATTTTTTCGCGCAGCATTACATATCTTTCCCTATACTATGTATCTCACTCCGTGTACGGGAAAGTAAAAAAGAGGTAGGAGCCGCGGTGAGCTTCTCCGCTCTCGTCCCTGCAACTGAATCGGTCTCGGTCTCGGTCCGACGGATCTCGCAGCTCGCCACTCCCGGCGAGGCTCCCTCTGGATCTGGAATTGCTGGAGATCAGTGATTCGACTTCGAACGCACAAAATCTCACCAACTGCCCCTGAATCAACAAATAATTTAGGCATGTAAGAAAAATATTCGTTTTGTGTCGTTCTCTTTCTCTCCCCCCTCTCTCCCCCCTCTCCCCCTCTCTCTCCCTCTCTCCCCCTCCCTCTCTCGTAAATATTGCGTGGTTTACGCAAAATTTTCGTCGAACTATATTTTCACTGAATTACGAAGTATACTGAACGCTGAGTATGAGTGGTTCAAGCATTGCAGTTTACGTCACAATTCTGATAGTCGAGGTATGACTCTGCTAGTAGGCTGTTGCATGGGCTTGGGCTTCTTATGAAGACCCCTAGGATTATACAGCATGCATTATGGATTATGAGATCAAATGCACTGAGTTATCTTCTGGTTGTTGAGCTATTTATAACCGCACCATGGTCATGTTTCGACGCATTAGGACTTTGTATATTTTTCTTAGATTTTCGGTTTGGGCTTCCTAGTTTTTACATGGCAGCATTGTAATATTCACTCTTTTACATTTCTGAAATGCCTTGATATGTTGTTTCCGCGTATATTTGTGGTCAAATAGAAATCACAGAATTCAAGTAATATTAATTTGCTATCGCTTTGTCATAAAATCAAATGAACTCTGCATTTTCACTTACTTGAAGACGACTGCATAATAGGTAGCGGCACTTGCGCGGACGCGCCCAGCAGAGCTATCAGATGTGCGTGTGAAACGTAGGAGGAGTGGCCCTCTCGTCCTCCTCCTTTCCCTGACGTCCCCCTCCTTCCCCATCCCCCTCCTACCCCTTCTTCCTCATCTTCCTCCCCATCCTTATCCTTCCCGACCCCGCCTTCCCCTCCCACCCCCACCTTCCCCTCCTCACGGTCCACGCCCCGACGCGCGCCGCCTCACCTCTGCCTGGCCAAGCCGCCCGCCCGCCCGCCCGCCCGCCCGCCCGCCCGCCCGCCCGCCCGCCCGCCCGCCCGCCCGCCCGCCCGCCCGCCCGCCCGCCCGCCCGCGTGGCCGCTGCGCTGCTCAATGGAACGCGCCCGGCGGCGAAGACCGCTGCGCGGACCTGAGCGGAGCGGCGTGGCGCGGCGCGGAGCGGCAAGTGTAGAGCGGAGCGGCGCGGAGGCCGGCTCTGCGTAAGCTAGGTTAATGGCGAGAGAGGCGCGCCGCGCCGCCCCGCCTGCCCCGCCCCGCCCCGCGCTGGGCAGTTTTTATGCGTCGGTCGGCGGCGGCGGCGTCTGAGGGACGGCGCGGCGCGGCGCGGCGACCGCCGGGGGCTGCTCCACAGCCCCCCTCCCCTCCCCTGCCGGCCAGACCCCCGTTCACATAGTACATGCATTTTTCCCAGTACATTTGGAAGACAGTTGCTTTACCTCCAAAGGAAACTTATGAATCTACCAGAACAGTCTGTCCTCCCTCCTACTAGACGCACTCGCCGACGATGAGATCTTAAAAACACGTATGCTGACATTTTTCTTCCAGTATTACCGCATAATGCTATTCCCTTCTAAACGTTTTCTTTTTCTAATTGTCTTCTAAACCAAATAATTTAAATATATCTTTGGTGGAAATTGCGTGTCAAAATGGGACTATTGTAAACAGTGATAACTATCCTGAGTTTGACCCAATAATTTGAATTGTACTCCTTGGAATTCCAGTATGTTGGATTTAAAACGTTTTCATTACAGTTATCCTGAACAAGTTTATTACGGATTTGTAACAGTATACTCCGATTTAAATAAAAGTGTAATTGACGTTTGATCATTTGGGACGTGCTTATCGAAGCGGGAGCTTCGATTTAAATAAAGATTAAGACGTAATCATGTTCCCGACTGACACCAGCCACCGTTCTGATAAAACGTCAATTCTACTTGTATTTCAATCCAAGGATAAACCCTTGACAATTGAAAAGTTTCCAATGGCTTCGCTTGCGCATGCGCAGGGCGTTAGCAAGTAATAACACGGCGCTGAGGCCGCGCGGCGGTAGCTGGCCGATGAACCACAAAGATTCCCTGGAGGGGGTTATGTAATCCAGGTGCGCGCGAAGGCCGGCCTCGGCTGGCCGGGCGCTGGCGGCAACGCACCGCACGCTTCGCGCACTCGCTGCTTGGTACCGCTAGCGTCTGGTTACGGGCGTCTCTGGTGTGCGAGAGCGCCGGTAGATACCGCTGCTGAGGCACCTTGCTCTTCGTGGACAACGACCTGGATCTAGCTTGAACGTCGCGTCGTTGTGTTTTTATTTGTTGGAGTTCCCTTCCCTTATTGCTTTTTTTCTTTCCCTGCATCAGTGAGGTTCCAGGTTTCATTGTCATTTTGACACTCTTAGCTTTAGCTTTGCTTGTATTAAGTGTTAATGTGTACAATAAAACTTGTTTACTCACGCTGAAATATTCACCAAACGTGCAATAGTGAAGAAATGTGGACAGACAAGAAGCAAAACAAGGGGCCATTTCAATAATTCCGTAATGGATCAAGGCAAGCATAACAAAAAAATACGATCGAGATGGGGGTCATTGGCCCAGAAGCTACAGCAGAAGCTATTCTTGTTTCATTAACATTTAAGTACCTTAGAATTATTTTTACATTCGAGAATGAACATTCGCAAAATACACGCAATAAACTTGAAAGCTGACAGACTTTGATAGAATTCTAAATGATTAACACAATGAATTGAATTTAGTGTTAAATTAATTTGCATGAATAATCCCACTTGAGATTTGACTGAATTGAGAGAACCAGAAATTTTGTTACCATAATCTCAGCCAGATGCTATTGTTAATTTTCATTGGTGCATGAAACTGCCTATTTAAAATACAAAACCATTTGGAATATATGAAATCATACTAATTTCTGGCTCTTTTTTGCAAAGGATATTCAAATCAACAGCAAAGAGAACTGTTATTGTGCTTTAAATGGACTAGGACATATTTAAGAGTATAAGAAAGAGGATAGGGCCCATGATTAAACTCTCCGAAACTCCATTCTCATTTGTCGGTATTAACTAGAACGATTAGTATAAATAGAGCTCTTTCATGCCTCTATTTATACTCTTTGAGATGGTTGTTTAAGGTACGAAGATATCAAATCCGGGACAAAATCAAGAACTCCATATAAAAGTAATTTGAAAGAAAATTTTTTCGGTCAATGTTGTCAAAAGCTTTTGAAGATATAAACAATATCCCAATGAAAAAAAACTGGATTGCAAGAAGGTTTTTAAAGATTTGAGTTTTTAGAACATATATTTTAACACAAAATGTTTCTGTCTCCAATACTGGACTTTTCAAACACATTTGGCCGAAAAAGGGACCAGAGCATTTTTGTCACATGTCATTTAATACACACCAGGAAAAATATAATGAAAAAAATTGAATTGTAACTGAGGTAATTATTTAAAAATATTAAAGAACACAAAAACCTAGTCCTAAATGGCAATTTTCTTTTAAAAATGTGTAGCTGTTTTTAAGAAAATAGCGTTTCAGCACTACTAAAAATGCGAAATTTGAAGCTCTTTTTCACAGAAAACTTTTGAGCTTTCGAAAAACTTAATTTGAAACCATTTCTTTTTTTTTGTAATTTTTAAAAATTGCAAATATTTCAGGCAATATTGCGCGAAAACTACAAAATTTTCAAAACAATGCACAGGACTTTAAAGAAAGAACTCACTACGAAGAACAAATTTTATTGGAAGGAAAAATCTCTATCGGCAATTTTGTAGTTGAAGACGCCTAATAAAATTCAAAGTTTTGCTATTGTCGAAAATTCAGAGTTAACCCTGAAAATCGGATCTACGCCGCCTTAATAAGGGTATTTTACTCTATTCTTAAAAGAAATTTTAAACAAATTGGAGCTGTTTTCGAGAAAAGTTTGATAATGCCCGGAGGGCTTCATGTAAAGTACTCCCCAAAATTAATGAATTTTTTTTAAAAATCTCAGAGCTTCAACTCAGGCCATATG
Source organism: Acheta domesticus (assembly GCA_031308135.1). Classification (NCBI taxonomy): domain Eukaryota; kingdom Metazoa; phylum Arthropoda; class Insecta; order Orthoptera; family Gryllidae; genus Acheta; species Acheta domesticus. Next base: position 179,551,964 of record JAHLJT010009436.1, on the reverse strand, counting down.
AACAGGGGTTTCTTCAATTTGGAAAAAATCTTATGCGTAGTTTAGGAGCTAGTGTTCTTCACATACACCGTACAGACGGACGGACGGACGGACGGACGTTTCGCTTTCAATTGTTTTTTTTTTCGGTATCAAGTGTTTCGGTATTTTTTTCTATATCATTAATTTAGCAACTGGATTTATCCACTTTTACGTTATCACGTCCCCGGCAACGAATTTTTTTTCTGCCGAAAATTCCGCGTGTTTTCGCGCAGCTTTACATAACTTTCCCTATAATATGTAGGGAAAGTAAAAACGGGTGATTTTGTAAATTTTGATTTTCAGAATCCCTGTTGACAGTCTGAAAGCAATTAGTGTTTCTTGAAAAAAAATGTCCCTTAGTAAATAGAAAATCAGGCAGCATACGGGCAGACGGTTAAGTTTTTAATGAACAATCCTGAAATTCATATAAACTAGGGGAAGTTAAATGTTTTAATGACTATGAAGAAGATTCAGAAACAAACATCGACTCGAACATTTTTTGGGAAACGCATGAATTTTGTTGCTTTATAATTCCCTTGGTGGGATCAACCGCAATTCTCAAAATGTATTGTATGAAGAGACTGACGAATCTTGATGAATTTATTGCTCACCTCTCATCAGTTGAGATCGCAATGGGAGGGTTCATGGTGGTCAGACTCCCCTTCTCTCTCCAAAAACCAATTATACATAATCAGACTAGTAGTGCTATAGAATGGCACAAACCTTTCAGTTAATTTATGTATCTCTTCAGTCTGGGCTATCTTTTCGGTTTTGTCTCAACCTCTTCTCTGCTGAGATTGATTGGCGCCGAAAGGACATTTTTTCACGTTGTTCGGTCTCCTCACGGTGAAATTGAAATTCAGCTTTTCGCAACGTCGATGTTCCACACAGAACAGCGTAGCATGATTTGCTATAACAGCTATTTCGGAATGTATTCCTTGCAGCAGCAGAATGTGCATCTTCCTGTACCACATATTACTTCAGCGAGAATAATTTGACGGTGTATTAAGGACGTTTTTGGATCTTTTACTGCACCGACAGTTTATTTAGGAAAGATGTAATCTTTTTGAGGGGGAAAATATTGATATCCATCAATTTCACCTGAGATAAATCGTGCAGTCATTTATCGCGAAGTCTAAATCTGGCTATTGTTTGTCTGAGAATTCAGAAAATGACAGCCGGGAGAATCAATTCAAATTCCACTGATAATCAATAAACATAGTATTTTCATGAAAATATTTCATTTCCGAAACGCATTTTAGTTTATCACGGTATTTAGAATAATTTTCACGTACATGGCAAGCCCAAGCCACTAGTTCGTATTAATATGTGCTAAAAATAACAATTCGCGCATTCCAGGATATTCAATATTTTTTTATAAATGTTTGATGTGTTCATCATGTATGTTTACACCGCCATGTACCGTGACTATCATTTTGAACAAAACTGGATTTTCAATAAGTACGCTTAAAATGTTTATTGAATAGAACCAACAAACATTTGATACTATTAACATATTCTAGTGTAAGCCACGCGATGCTTTCCTTAGAAAATATTACTCGACTGTTTCACCGTTTACGCGAAGAAACGAGAAAGTTCTCCGCGCAGAAGGAGACACCACCGTCTGGTTTCGTAGCGGCCGGTTTGAGTTTCGCGCCAGGAAGTGATTTTTAAACACAATTTTCTCAAAGACAATTTTTTTTCGAAAAAACTGGCCCTTCATGACGTGAAACACAGAATTTGGGGTATTTTTGTGTAATGGGAGCTTCTGGACATCTGTATATATGTAGGAATCGCAGCCATACGATTCCCAGAAAAAGGTACAACCCGAATTGCCGTAACGGACGTGTATTAATCAAGCAAAGATACAAAACGCACTTTCACTTCAACACATCAATATATCGGACTATTATAATGTTTTTTCTATGGCAACCATACTTCTGCCCCTTCAACCACGTGGCGCTGTCGTAGTCCAACACCGCGCTAGTCAAATATCCGATCCCATATATATTGGAATATACAAAATATTACAAGGAAACAAACACCGCGCTTTACTCTGGACGGTGCGAAGCAGTCCTGTGCCACTAGATAGGCCACTTCCGGTCCTTATTTAAATTTTGAATTGTGACGCGGCGACGCTATATGCCCATGTCTGTTCGCCACCAACTCGCTCTGGCGATGAAGCTGTGAACTACTCAGTTGCACAGATCGCTGGCTCGGGTCAAGGCGGGTTCTGCATTTCCGTTGGCTTTCTGCCTCTTGGGTGTGTGAGCTACGTGCAAAAGGCCATTAACGGTTTCTAGCGACCAGTTACTTTAGGTTTAGGAAAGAAATTTAATGATATACTGTTGAATAGCATTGTCTGAAGGGTGTATTATCACTACGAGAAGATGCTGGGTGCCAAATTGCACAAATTCGAAACGGTAATTAGCCATCGAAGCGCGCCATTTTGGTTTTCTTTGGAGCGAGTAAAAGGTGAGTCGTATCACGTTTTTATGCATGAAGTTTGTTGATTAATGCTGATATTTTTTTACTAGCATTTTTTAAAATAAGTCTGTAAAATTAATATATTCGTTTTAGATGCAGAGAATGGCTAAAATGTATTCAGCACCAGCTCTAGCCAAATGCTCGTAGAAGCATTAGTAAGTCAATATGCAAAGAGCATTTTCTGGAACAGCATGTAACTACGAATCAGAGACCATTGATAATGCTGATCCAATAAAATTTTCGGAATCACGAAATCCCCTTTGCGAGAAACCTGTACAGTAGAATGAAGTAAGTTCTCCATTTTCTTCGATGTGCATTCAGATATTTCAATAGTGCGTCGTAAAGTGATTTTCTAATTTTTATTTTGAATTTCAGATACCAGTATTGGAATTTGCATCACAAATTTCAGATGTTGCTAGGTAAGAGTTATTTTCGGTAGTAATAAGAATTTATTTGTTCAGAGAACAGTTAGTGGCAATATTCATTGCAATCAAATATTAAATAATTTGAATGAAGTTTATCTCACCAGAAGTTCTTTCTTTGCAGAGCCTTCTGTAGAAGTGTCACACTGTACTCTTTGTCTGTCTGGAGTAATTATGCCCTATACATTTGGTGACAGTGTTTGTGGTAAGTGTTTTCTTTGTAGGCGCATTTAAATAATTAAATTCTAAATTGTGGAATTTCTTGTTTATAATTATGTTCAATTTCAGATCCTTTGAACTAGTTGAGGTGACACCAACTGCAATGTCTGTAACTGGTAAGACCTTTTTAAATACAATTAATCTGTATTTGTAATAGAATTAATCTATATAGTACAGTTTAACTTTTTATTTTTTTACATTTGTATACTGCGGTTTTCTTAACTGAGCTCCTGACAGGAATCAGCTTTTGACAGTTTCATCCAATTGGAAGCTTTAACGTTACCATAGTGGCATCACTTTGGAGACTACATGCTCCCGATTGGATTGCAGTGAAACTGCTGATTCCTGTCAGGGGCACAGTTAAATTCGCAGTGTAGTTCATCTTTCCCTGTTGGCAGTAGAGCTTCAAACAGGGCAGATTTGTTTGAGGTAGCAAATGAGCATACAATTTTGTATTTTTGGATATTAATTTTGATTACACAATAGTAGTTAGTTTGAAAGGAGAGTTTCTACCAACATTTTTTTAAATTTTCAGATCCTTTTGCACAGGCAGTTGATCATACTGAAAAAGGTAAGTTTTTTGTATGGGTGTGAAATGCAAATAGAAGCATGCTACTGAAACCATTGTGTATTGGTAACAATTTATTCTTGATTGTTACAGGTACTACTGTCTTTCAGCATGCTGCTACACCAAGTGGCAGATGCATTTGCTAGTCTTGTTTTTGCCCTTACTTTACTATTAGGGGATATTCATTACATTGGTAATGCAGGCAGACTGGTATGAAAAAATGTGAAAAGTTAATGCTTATAATCTGAATTTTTGCAGTTAAAAAATGGAAATGATTCATAAGAGTGAAAATAATGTTGATCTATTATTTTTAATGTTAAAAGTATACCCAATAATGTAAATTAACGTGAAGGGATCATTTTGTTTTTAAAAGTTTCTTTGAGAAGTCAGAGCTCAAGAGAGAAAATTTTAAAGAATTATTGTTATGTACTGTGAATGACTCTTAATTCTCAACAAAGTTTTTGCAGATACCTCTTCTAAGCTAATAGTTCGTAATGGTTTACATAAATAAAGAAGTATTAATTTCAGTGTGTACTTTGTCATTCAATTCAGGTCTATTGTATAAACTATTTTTCCCACATGTTTTTGGAAAATTGTAACTAAATTGAACTTGATTTCAGGATTAAATTAATTCTGTAAAATATGGTCATTTTCACAAATTTGGAATGCTTATTTTACTATGACACTTTATTTGGTAATTATGAAAACAAAAGTTTTTACTGCCTGTTTCAGAGCAAAGATGTGGTAATGTTTTCATTTGTTTCTTTTAAGCACTGTTAATATTGTTAATGTATAGTGCTCTGTAATAAAGTAGTATTCACATTAACTTGGCATATCTCCAAGCAAGCATATTTGCAAAATTGCATGTTCGGGCTGGTGTATTGTGTTTATTGCCTTTTGTAATACTATTGAAATTATAAATTGTGTAATGTCAATATGCTCAATAAATACTAGATTATACTACTATAATTTGTCATTTTCCTTCCATAAAATCCTTACAACTATGTTTGTTGCTTTTAATAAGTTATGGTTAAAGGAATGGGGAGTGAAATTTTAAAACTCCCGCGTAACTGTTTTTTTTTAATTTTGAGGTTACTTCTACGCTATTGGCTGATCGTTTGCCCAATAGAAATCCAGACATGTGCATATGGCGGCACCGGAAGTTGGGCAAATAAGGGTTCTCCGTTTAACATTGAGTGCCGTCTCTGATATATACTCTTTGGTGCGAAGCGGTTACTAGGTGACGAATGTTTGTTTACATGCATGACGTAAGAAAGAATTGATTGAAGGTCTCCGGCATAATATATAAACTCTTTTACACAAAAAAGCATGGAACATGAATTAGCAGGTTATGAAGTGGTCAGAAATGGACGATAGACATTCTCAATCGGAATGCGAAATGCTTTTGTTAGAAGCGCGGGTGGTTTTGACGTCTGTTGAAAGTAAAGCGGGACTTTTTTGGTGTCGAAAGAGTTTTGTTTAGAAGCTCTCTTGGCTCTGAGCTTTCGGAGGAGAAGCATCGTTGTAGTGGCTACGCGAAGGTTATCTGAATGATTTAAGTGGGACGTCGCCGTGTTGTATATAACAGGGAGCATGAGATTTAGAACTTTGTCAATGCACACGAAGGGGACTTTGTTTAAAGCAATTATTTTGTTCACCGACATGGAACATTAGTTGAACGTCGATTAATTATTCTAATTCCGGACTTGACAAATAGGTAAGATATAAGCAGGAATTTACGCAAAACTGAACAGATCGTGGCTAGGCGTCTGCCCGAGACGGAGACAGTGTTATAGATGATAGGCTTAACTGCTGAGAATTCGGAATTTTTTTGTAAGGAATTCAATTTGAGCATCAAGAGAGAAGCAGATGACTTCGGCGACGACCGGCGTGAAGATGGAGTTTCGGCGCGGAAGCCAAGGGTGATATGGAACTGCGTGGCCTCATCTAACAACGCCAAGAGAATTCGGTACCGTTATTTAACTAAATGCTGGCATAAAAAGGTTTTAAAAGTCATGATGAATGAATAACATAAATTAATGAGGAAACACCAATTGCACGCAATCAATCGCATTTATATTGTTAAAAAATTGAAGTCATTTCAATAAATGAAGTTATTGTTGTGCCAAATCTATACGTAATTTTTCGTAATAGTAGAAATAATTTCAGAATTCTGGCTTCTCTCTATAGAGGGCAACCCGGTGACAACCAGCCTGCAGGTAAACGTGGTGTCATCGTATCGAACCCAAAACTGAGCTAGCAAATTAATGCATTTAGGAAAAGATAATATTTATGGGAAGTTTTTCCTGGTGCCCAAAGTAAATAGTTTATGAACGAAATTAATATTTAAATTATTAGAAAGTAAAAAAAATCATTATTATCACAATATATATCAAATATTTAAACGAAATTGTCACTGAATTCGGTATATTCACGTTCTACATTACCAACGTTCCTGTTCCATATGTACCAACGATACCCAATGCGTATTTTAGCCGTAAGTAAAATTATTAGTTTATAATAACGCAAACCATCGGCGACCGTCTTTACCGCCATTTGTTATCAGTGCGGCGTTGTCAAGGCAACAATGGCCGCTGGATTCGTATGGCATACACATTGTCCAAGTTAGTATTCTGGATACTGCTAGCAACTAAATGCGAATGAATAGAACATTTTATTAATTAAATATCATATTGTTATATTCATCAAAACTACTAGTTTTACACGAAGTACTCATCATTCCCGCACCTTACTACGCAAAGCGAAACGATCAATTAGTTTCCATATTTTACACAGTTAAATGAAAAAATTTAAAATAATATGCTTCAATAATATCAAACGTAATCTTTCTTATTGAGATTCGATTCAGCAACGATTGGGAATGGAGTCGATAGATTAAGATTTCTAAAGTTTTCTTAAGCAATTCTCGGAAAATCCAACTGATTCCAAGTACATCTCAAATTACATTTAGTGGGACAGCACATTAAAAGAAGCGCGAGAAATTCCAATTTACCATTTAGATTTTTTCAATTATCGAAAATATAGGGAGTCCGCCAAAAATGGGACCAATACCACTTTTTTTACCATCCTTTGCTACATACGTGAAAATATTTAAAGAAAAAAGTGGAACCATTTCAGATGAAATATTTTTTTTAATTTAAAAATTGCCTATCTTTAACGCATAATTACACAAAAAGTACACATAGTTTCGAAAAATTGAACGTGACTTAATTTGAAGATCTGTTTTTGATGAACACATTCATTAATAAAAAAATCTTCATAATTACACATGAAGGAAGACTCCGAAAAAAATTGAATATTTTCAATTTTCAAGAAACAAGTGATTTCAATGAAAATGTGACCATCGCCATTCTCATAAACTCTCTTTATGGTATCCGAGGTCAAAATTTAATCAAAACGTTTCGGAGCATATTGAGAAGAAGTTAAAAAATTTAAAATTACTTATTTCACGTACAATTACGCTAAAATTACTCAAATTTTCCAAAAAGTGTACATGATTTTATTTCAAAACTTGTCTTTAATGAACAGATTTCATTAAGGAAAAAATTCTACCTTTTTAATTTTAGTTGTAGGAAATCGCCGAACTTTTGCAATTTTCGAAAACTGGGATTTCAACGAAAATGAGAGCTGAAACCTTCTCACAAACGTTCTTTACACTTTCGAACAACAAAATTTAATAAAATTTGGTGCCTTTTTTGTAAAATTTTGAAAATGTCTAAGAGGGCTTCATGTTAAGTACCTCAAGAAACTAAATATAGTTTTTAAATTCAAGGGGCTGCGACATCAATCAGACTGGTTTGGGAATATCATTTTTGATGAAAATCGTGCTTACGGTTTAGCCGCTAGCGTTGTTCACAGACAGGCGGACAGACGTTTTGCAGTCAATCGATTTTTCGGTATCAAGGCCCCACAAACCTAGATTATGACTACACAGCATGTTAGAGGAAGTAATTTATAAAATGTAGGGACAAGATTTATCCACTTTTTTTTCAGGGCCCGGTAATAAGATTTTTCTGTCGAAAATTCACCGATTTTCCCGAAGCATTACAGTATTTTCTCTGCACTGCACAAGCAGTAGTGAAACAGAAAATTAACGAAAAGATTAACCCTAAAAAACTACAGGAGGTCTGAGAATATCGATTACAAGAATCGAAGGTGATGACTTTTTTCAGACGAACATGTGATGGGAAATTTCATATAAGGTAGTTGCACAAGTGTTTGTGCAATTTTCCTATATGGTTAGCCCCGATTGGTAGGCAATTCGTGATGCACTGATGTATAGCAGGTCCCGTTCTAACGAAAATGGTCCAACAATTCAATTACAATTTTTCTTTTTCGTGTTATGTGTTTATTTAATCTTCTTATTTGAGTTTAGTGTGATATACCAGAATATTATAGATTTTTATTTAATGATGTTAGCTATAAATGGGTATACAATATGGCGGTATATGCGGCCTTAGCAACGTCAGCGCAGAGATTGGCAAGGTCAACAAACTATACACGGGCCTTGATGACGTCATGACGCCGGCTAGATGGCTGAAGAACCTAAGATATAATTGGTGCAAAAACGAATGACTGACGGAGGTCGCGGCTACTCGGATTTGTAAGAGACGCACGGGTTGGTTATTAAAGATTAGATAGTCTAATTTTTACCGCCGTGTTTTGGAAAAATAGAAGGATGGACGCCTACCGAGCCATAAAGGGTTCAAGAAGGCATTAAATAGGATAGTCTGACTCGGGGTGTCGTGGAGTGAAGATCGTACATTCTGACTCTGGGTGCCGTAGCGTAAAAATCGTTTGTAGACAATATAGTGGGAAAGTGAGACTTGTATAGTTTTCTTGTGAGAGAAGTGATAGTTTGTTTCCGGACTTTGAAAATAATTTACCAGAAGTGATTTCGCGGAGGACTTGTTCAGATTTTCGGACATTGCAGTTGGACTACAATAGTTTACATAACCAGTGGGAGAGACTAGGAACCGGGGAGCGTCGGATAAGAACTAACAAATAGTTTAGGCAGTGTGGACTGGACGTGTCAGCAGCGGCGCAAGACTGAAGAAAGAAGTGGAACTTGGAATTAACAACGGCCAAGTGAGAAGCGACCACGGAGCGTTGGCATGCAAAAACGGTAAAAACAATACTGCAGTATAAAAGAGATAATTTATTTAAAAAAGGGTCATGACCATCAAATTAATTGTTTTTAATTTAAAGTTAAATAAATTGTTGAATTTTGTTCTTTGGAAATGAAAAGAGTTTCATTTGTCAATCATAATTGTTAGTTAGTTGGAAGCATAATTATTACATTTCAGATTCCACGCCATACTGTATAGTTGGCAGATCAGGTAATCGGCTATCGAGGCGATAGCGAGTATTTGTATCCGGATCCATCGAGCCAAGCTAGCTGGATTTTTATATAATTTTGTTAAAATTAGATAGAAAACTTTGGTAGTAATTCATGTAACCTGTTTCTGGCGCCCAAACCTTAATAAATTCGGAACAGGACATAATTACAGCCACAATCTTGATGAGACGTGAGAAAGGTACAATTCATTAGTGACTTATTTTTTTCGTGAAATAGTCATTCTAAATACTACTTGTGCATTGGAAATTCTTGACAAATATCATGAATTCCCAACGCTCGCTAGGTATTATATGTTCTGTTGAACGATGCGTTCATGTCAGAAGATGAGCGTTGCTTTCTGTCGAAATAATAAAATGACAGTAAGAAGGAAATATGAAATCTAATTTATTAACTAAAATAATTATTTTTTCAGTGTTATACGTTTAACATTTAAATATCCTATTGCTAATAATAGTTTTATTATTTCTCGTCTGAATTGAGCTCAAGGTTTTTATTACCTTAAAAGCAACAGTTTTGTTCACCTGTCATTGAAGCCGAATGGTATCGATTTGTTGAAGCACGCGACGCAGGGTTGTTATTTTGACGTTATGTGGGGGCGTGTCTTTCTTTTGAGATCATGTGATCATTCGACGTCTGCTTGTCATTTCACTGAATCGCTGAAAAACGTAGGAGACCTTAGGACATAGGTCTACTGCGTTAACAGTCCACTGCGAAAATGCAGCTTCTTAAGAGAAGGTTTTGGAGAATCCATGTTCTGTGAATCTTTAATATACAGTAAGCATTTTAAATTATTTTGCGGCGGGTCTTTCATGAACACTTGTCATGTTAAATTAATCTGGTGATTGATAAAGAAAAATTAAGGATGGATTAACTAACAGTTGCAACTTGAACAAAAATTTCTCGTGCTCCATCCACAGTTCTAAACTTGAGGATGGATTAAAGAACAGTCGCAACTTGAACGAAAAGTTCTCCTGCTGCATCCACAGTCCTAGACTTGGTTTTGGTGGGAGGATCGGGTGTGAAGAATCTGGCCTTGATGTGACCCGTGGAGAGGAGGGATGTGGCGGCCCAGGGAGGGGCAGGTGAAGGCGGCGCCCGCGCTGGGCCCGGCGGGGCGGCGCCCTCGTTCCCACTGCCTGCACGCGGCCGTGACGCCGCTGGCGCGGGTGTGCCGGCTGCTGGGGCTGCTCGTATGCCAGCCCGCGAGCGGCCGCTTCGAGCGCTCCGGCCGCCAGGTGGCGTACGCCGGCGGCGTCCTGCTCTTCTACGTGGCCGTCTTCTTCCTGTGCATGCGCTGGCGCGTCGAGCACCTCTACGTGCAGATGAGCCCCTTCATGCGGTACTCGGACATGCTGCTGTGGGTCACGCTGCTCATCACCGACGTCGTCGCCATCGGCATCGCAGCCTTGCCGCGATTCTATTGCCGCATCTGCACCATCTTTGATCTCGTTGCGAACGTCGATCGGGAGATTCTCGAGGATCGAACCGCTTCTTATAGAAATATAGAGAAGTTCCTTGTGTGGCAGCTGTCGCTGGCGTTTGTGATGTGTAATTCGATCGTCATTTCGGAATCAATTGTCTTCACTGAGCCAGGACCTTGGTCAGTGGTGTACTATTTCGCTGCAGCGTCAATCCACATGGTATTTATTTTGGTAATGCTTCAGTTTATTGATTTGGTGTTGTTGCTTAAAACACGTTTTCATGCCATTAACAAGAAGTTAGAGACTTTCTTCAAGGACGACATCCAAAATCCATGGAGGAGTGTTAACAAGGTATGTGCAAATTTAAAAAAAAAATTGAAGATAACATTTCTAGTTGTTTACTTAGTACTATATTTTCATAAAAAATTTCATTTCTCCACTGTTAGTAGTTATTTCATATGTTACATTTGATTGATGAAAAAATGACATTTGGAGACTCAAAATTAAAATAGATTTTTAGATTAGTCTCACCATTTTAACATATAGAGTTTTTTAAAAAAATGGTTTGAAATGTTCAAACGCACAGTTATGTCTGCGTAGATCGGAAATAAAAATGTACAAATGGGGTGGAAAATAGAAGAAGGGCAGATATCCAAGGAACTAACTTCTTAAAGTACAAAAAGCGAGTGACAGATCAACAAACTGCAAAAATAGACGAAATAGAAACAGAACACGGAGACGGAAATGAGTGAATTGATGAAATATGTTCTGAAAAAATCATTCAAAAATTATAATTAAAACCTACTGAACCCAAAATGTTACATTTTGCACATTATCTTCTATTATATTTGGTTATCAATTTTAATTTTAATATCCTGTCAATGTCTTTATGTCATTAGGAACACCATTTGATCTCCAAACTTTTAAAACAATATTATTTTGACTTCCATATTTACTCTAGAAGACGGTCAATAAAACTTTTAGGAAAAATACACGAAATTTTCATTAGTAGTGTATAGTTAGTTTAACTGGTCATAGGAGATTAACTGACCTAGTCTATCTCTAAGTCTTCTTGTAAGAATTAATTTGAACAAGTTAGGGAAGATTCATTGCACATTGGTAACGGTTCCATCGTTGGATGTTGTTGTCGATTGTGCAGTTATTTCATCCTTTAAATTAGAATAAGAAAGAATTAAATTAGAATATTTTTCTCGACAGATGTTGGTAATCTGCTTATTAAGTTGATAAGATGTTGATAAGAGCAGTTAACTCGTACACCGTGTGACTGGTCTCCTTGAAAGTAGGCACATCTACGTGTTTTTTCACCCAGAAGGTTTATGTGCTATTAATTTTGTTGTAAATTCACTAGATGGCGCCATAGAACAAAAAGAAATATTCAAGTCAAATGCAACTCGCAACACTCGCCGCTATTTGTTTAATCTCTATCGTTAAATAATTCCTAAACGAAGCGTTCTAGGGCATTAAAAACTAAAATTTTGTGGCCAAATGTCTCAAAGAAACATTTCTCACACCCTAATGTACAGGATGATATCTTCTCGAACATTCTATTACTTTTTGCTGGTCCGGCGCTTCTCGATATTACTTCATCTGCTCAGAGACATGCAAAATCTGCAACTAAATGTGAGAGAGACAGAGTGAGACAGGGACAGAGAGAGACGGAGAGAACGGGAGAGTCTGAGAGAGACGAAGAGAGGGAGAGAGAAAGGAGAGGGAAGGAGAAAGAGGGAGGTGAAGAGCATTACAGCGTCTGCCGGGTTCCACTAGTTTAATTTAAATAATCACGTCCCACGCGATCCGCTTCCCTCGTGGCTGCTGAGGGGTGCCAAGGGGCTGTTGAGGGTTGTGCAGGTGGGTGGGGCTGCCAGCACTGGCCCTGCTTGAGCGAGGACGTGTCTCCTTCTCCCACTGACTTGCGCCGCGTGGCTCTGTGGGCGGCGCAGGTGGTCGGGCCGTCGCCGCCGGGCGTCGCTCGGAGCGCCTTGGTCCTTCACTGCCTGGGGCGCGCGCACCTCGCCCTGTGCGACGCCGCGGACCTCGTCAACGCCACCTACGGCGCGCAGATCCTGTGCTGCGTCGCTACTGCCTTCATCAACGTCACCACCACGCTCTTCGACTGCCTGCACAACTTCCGCGAGGAGAAGTCTATCATGACCGAGGACGTCACCATCGTCTTCTTCTGCTGGATTCTCATTTTCGTCCTTCAGGTGGGCTTCCAGCTCCAGCGTTCCCTTGAAAAAAAGCCGCCCCGTACGCTTCTTTGTGCATTCGAAGAAATAATTTACTGCCTTCAGAGCTAGAAAATATATACACTTCCATTAAGCTATCGTAACACGCCTTTTCATTCTTTTTCATCAGCTATTGCTGACATGTCACTCGTTCTTATTCTCTTAATGGGTTGAAGCAATTATGCAGAAGAAAATATTATACTTGGAATTGATTGTTTTATGTCCTCTGACAATGGTAAAATAGTATTAACTTGGCAGAGCTCGCGCCGGGTCTCTGACACCAAATCAGTTAATTTATTGTTTCTTTGCGACACGGCTGTGCTATAAAGATGCTGTTCCACATTTTGGAGGAATAAACGGTTTGAGGAATGAACGTTTTGAGACGTGCTGAGTCCTGTAGACCTGATTCGGCTATTGGTGTAACAATATGTGCATACAGTTCCAAATGACTATTTAGAATTAAATCGAAATTTAGCCATATCAATTGAAATAACTTTATCGAATTCTGAGTTATGCTTTAACTAACTAAAATATTATTTTAAATAGTTTTAATTTTAAAGCCAAAATATTGAAATTAATAGGAATATGCTAAAGAGAGCTAATTAGGCGGTGTTCGTGAACGCCAGTCGTTTTCATTTTCGTCTTTCTCATACTTGCACGTCAGTTGTCACCGAAATTGCTCAAGCCGTCCTTACGTCACCGCAGATACCTCCTGATAGTCCAGAGCAGTTGGCTCAAGCTCTAGGGAGAGAAAAGATGGGCTTAAGCATCATGACTGCCTTATTCCTTAAATATATGACGTACGTTTTAGACTAGTTTTCGAGTGCAAAAATGCTTGTAAATTCATTTTTTTCTTGGCTTTCGATGCATATACTTGAATGTTCTTATTGCCTTGTTGATGGATTTCATTGTTGAACGTGCCTTAAAATAACTTAGAGAGGTGGGTAATCTTCGTTTCTTATAATTATTTTGTGAAAGGACAATGTCACAAAAATCTCAAAAACTAAATAATTTTGAATTTTAAAAACATTTAAAGACACTCATTACATATGTAAAAAAGAAGTACAATAGGAGATTGCTCTAATGAAATACTCTACAGTTTTTCAAATAAATTTTACATATTTAAAAAAATGAATGATATTTAAAAAACATTCTATTTTTTATCTCATTAACAACTAACGAAATAATAATTATATTAACTCCATTATGTCTTTCCACTAAATGAATTAAGTATAAATAAAAAATGTACTCGTTTCTTTAATAGTGTTTCAAAAATTGTACCAGACAACGGAAGACTTCCGCTTATTGCATTTCCATTCCGAACAAAAATATTAATAAGTAAATTAAAAAATTCGTTTACATTTTTATATGACATTGAATAATTCGAGCGTTTATCAATGGTATAAATGTCCTGATTTTCTAGATTCGTAGGCTTCCGCGGCCGGAGTCATTATGTTCTTGGCTGTCCGGGATGAGCCGCGTCTCAGTCGGTTTTGCTGACGTTTCGGCCATCTTGCTGTGGCCTTCTTCAGAGCTATACTGCTGAGCTATACTGCCGAAACGTCAGCAAAACTGACTGAGACGCAGCTCATCCCGGACAGCCAAGAACGTCCTGATTTTCTTGCCATCGCTGTCGTGAAAGGGAACGTCGACGTGGAGGGCTGCGACGTCGTTGCGCAGGTGGGGCTGGTGCTGGTGGCGTGCAGCGCGGCGGCGGGCGAGGCGGACACCACGCCCAAGCTCCTGCAGCGCCTTCAGGGGCAGGGCGCGTGGCCGGGCGGGGAGCTGCAGGCGCAGGCGCGCCAGTTGGCGGTGCAGGCCCAGGCGCGGCGCGTTCGCTTCAGCGCGTGCGGGCTCTTCCGCGTGGACCTGTCACTGGCCTGCTCCATGGCGCAGGCCGTCGCCTCCTACATCGTCATCATGATGCAGTTCGACCAGCAGAACCAATCCCCCAAGCCCCAGCCCACCACACAAGACAAAACCTCCTAAGGACGCACGCTGGCCTGCTCCATGGCGCAGGCCGCCGCCTCGTACATCGTCATCATGATGCAGTTCGACCAGCAGAACCAACCCCGCAAGCCACACCCCACCACACAAGACAGAACCTCCTAAGGACACATGCTGGCTTGGTCCATAGCGCAGGCCGTCGCCTCCTACGTCATCATGATGCAGTTCGACCAGCAGAACCAACCCTCCAAGCCCCAGCCCACCACGCGAGACAAAACCTAGGGACACATGTTGGCCTACTCCATGGCGCAGGCCGTCGCCTCGTACATCGCCATCATGATGCAGTTCGACCAGCAGAACCAACTCTCCAAACCCCAGCCTAGCACACAAGACGCACATGCCACAAGCAAGCATCCTCGCTCCTGATTGCTTCGTTCTTGCTCTCGGAAATAATGTATTTAACTGTCTTGTTAATGTAATGTAATGTAATTTAACTGCCTCGAGTTTGTTTTCATTAACGCCGGAATATCAATTTTGGAGAAAATTCTCTCAACGGTTTAGGAGTTAGTATTGACCATGGACAGACAGACAGATAATCAGAAGCGACACATAATTTTTAATTAAGTGAGAAAAAATAAGCTCATCTATCAAATTCTTACAATCTGTGAAAATTGCAAATTTTTTAATGAGTCATTCAAATTTAGCCTTAGAGAACAAAAACTTATCATGAATTTTACTTGTAAACGCAATCTTATGAGTCTCGAGTTCATTTCTTGTGATGTGTCGTTAGCTGAGAGTTAACGTTTAACCTGTTTAACCCTTTAGCTGAGAGTTAACGTGTTAACGTTTCGCCTGTCAAGTCGCAGGTTTCCTCAAAAATTAAAAATAAATTTTACATTTACCAAAACTGTAAAAGCTCATAAAATACCTCTCTTTAGCACCTTAGCTGTCAATCAAAGTGCCAGATTTTTAATACGCAATTCAATATTAAAGTCAGAATTCGCGCTTCCGGGTCCACTGTTTGAAGGTGAACACATGTGAGACGGTCCGCATCCGATGCAGTTGTCGGAGCCAGAATATGAGCAGCGGATAGAATTTTAGGCGTGATCTAATCTTTATACCACTCCGGCATTTCCCTGGAATTCACCTTTTAAACTTACTCTTATTGAGGACCTGCGCCGTCCTGGGTATGGGCAGGCACGCCCCGGTTTCCTGAAGTAGGGTGTATTCAGGAATTGTTATCATTATTTAGGAAATCAGTCACACACCTAGGTTTTATAATTATGAAATTATTACAAGACAGAGGATTGGCAAGTTGTATGCTAATCAAGGAATTAGAGCACCGATTATGTAATTAAACCACCACCAAAGATACACCGATTATGTAATTAAAATTAAACATGAATTGTCATAATTAATTTTGAAGGCATCATGAGGTTGTTAGTTCATGTAAATGGCACAAGCAAAGATTAAAATAAATACGAGAATTACAGAGAAAAGGGATGTAAAGCTGTAGAGCAAGTGCATGTTCTATGATTGGGGGACAGTGTTGCTACAGCCAGCAGAGAGTCGCCGCATGCCGAGGCTGAGATAGCAGCTGGGTTCAGCGTATGACTCGGGCGTTTGATGAAAGCTGGCAGGCGCGAGTGGAAGTGCATTATAAGAGACAGTTGAATCATTCCGTACATACTGTGGATTGGCGTTGTAGCGAATGAGCGATGTGAAAAATATGGTTCATTGCCATTGTATTTCACAATATAATTGAAATCGTTCACTACGTACACTGTCAATTGATTTTGCACGCACAGATAGTCAGTAATTAGGCTCAGCGTTGCCAGACCATTATATGTATATCCTGGTACCAACCTTCAAAAATCCTAATACTTTAACTATAATTCCTGGAACCAATGTCAATTGATTGAAATTCTGAAATTGTTTATTGTAACACCCTACCCCTTTCGTTATCTCCTACTTAGTGATATTAAACGAAACCTGCTCGATCTGACCGTACTTGTACAGCTTTAAACTCTCCGTAGCAGGGGGGATGAAACCCAGGGTGACCGGATTTACTTATGCTGATTTCCTGTCTGCAGCGTTGCCGCGGGCGCTCAGGCTGAAATTATAAGGGGACGAATGTGTAACCGGCTTTTTCATGCATTAATGCATTGAAACACACTTGTGATTTTAACAGGTAGATTTTAATTCTAAACGTCCGTTCCATTACATTATATTGTAATTTATTGTTTTTAACGCGCACAGGAAGTTCGTTAAACTTAATGCGATATCGATGCACTTTATATCGATAAAGTAAATGGAAGAAATGGAATATGTTATCCTGTTCCATTATAGCTTGTGCGAGAAAAAGACCATCCTGTGTCACCCAAACATTTTTACGGCAATGCTTTCACCAATATCATAATTATCTTATTTGTAATATTGGTGTTAGATTTCAAATATTGAATAAAATAATATTAAACGAACCATAAATTGTACATCATCAATTACGTAGATTGAAAATCCTGGTATTGGAACTTACCAGGATGTCATCCTGGTACATAGTATCTTCATTAAAATCCTGGTAAAAATACCAGGATCAAGGTACGTCTGGAAACACTGGTTAAGAATGAACATTCACTGGTGCTTTATGCAAACACATTGATTGAGAGCAGTAGCCGCCATATTAGATTAACAGTTCTGCTTTAAGCACGCGCATACGCGTAACTTAGTTATAGTCAGTGCTCAGTAATGAGATCAAGGAAGGGAAATTAAACAGCACTAATTAATTGCATTGAAGTAATGAAGCGACGGTTTAAGTTTCACACATACGTATACTAAATACATAGTAATGTGTGAATATTCTGAAATAAGTCTATTTCTCGGAGCATGGCATGCTCGTGACGAGAGTAAGTTATTGATTATTAAATAACTGTAATTGGTTCATCGCGAATTGTTGTGAACTCTAGTAGCACATTGTTAGCACATTTTGGTCGGCGCGGACAAGTTCCTGCGACTTCCGCCCACCTGGGCACTCTTTGGGGTACTTCCCGCTAAATTATGGGAGTTCCATGCTAGACCAGGGTGTCATGGGGGCGCCAATTCCAAAATTCGCGCGTCCCACTTAAAAAAATAAATCAATCGATCATCAATCAATCAATCCATCAATCAATCAATGAAATGGAATGAAGACATTAATTAAATCATTGTTTCCCCGCGCCTTGATGCATGTGACAGTTCTTCCGCCGCCCTGCCAGGTTGCAATCAGCTACCCTCGCCGCCGACACCGGTGACGTCACTACATCACCACCGTCACCGCCGCCACCAACACCATCGCGCCGTCGCGCCCGTATCTCTCCCCCCGCCTACGTCCGCCCCCCCGCCGCCAGCTAGCCGGCTGCCCGCCCCTCTGCGCCCTGCCCGGGGTCGGAACCCGGGGCAGCGCCAGAACACGAGCGGACAGCGGGCGACACAGCTGGTGGAGTGTGGGCCAAGCGGAAGGAGCTATGGTGGACCGGGAGCATGAAGCATCCACGGCGGTGAAGGGCATTTTTCACGCTTTCTGCATTTGAGACCCTCTACTAGACAGCGGTGTGATTTGTAGGAGCGATGGTGCTGTGACAGTGGTGTGGTTCGACAACCCAGCCATGTGTGCCTCGTAACCTTTCAATGTTACATTCATTTGGTTTTTGCTTGCTGTGTTAGTCAGGTAGCATCGCTTGGTCAGTGTGTGCCTTTAATTTTGTGTTTCGCAACACTGCAAGAGTTTTGTGAAATTGTAAAAGTTTTTTTTTGTATTCTTTGACATTTTATGGTGCCTTGAAACCCGGGAACGAATACTTCGTTCGTTTGTTGGTAACACTGACTACGCGAGGTTTTTGTTCACGCCACGCCACGAATTCGTGGTATGCACGCGTAACGCGTGCGTTTGTGAATAAAAAAACAAAATTACAGTAGAATCATTAGCAGTGCTGTTGTAACATTTACTTGTGTTATGTGCGCTTTGCTTTTGCGGTTTGTATGGTGCAAATTAAAAGCATGTTCTTGGTTACGCCTTTCCAATTCCTGGAAATCTTATGCAGCATTCCTAACCTCATATTTCACGTTCCTGAACTTAGGTTCTCAAGTTTGTAGGGTTAAATGCATTTTGACGATAGTTACATAGCTCATTTTGCTTATGAAAGTGGTGTTGACTTCCAGTTAACTAATATATGTCGGTACTTAAATTTTTAGATGGTTTTTCGCGTATGAAACTTGATACCCTTTAAATGCTATTGTGAATTATTTCAGTTCTTTTCATTAGTAAGCAAGCTTATTTAACCATGTCTCAGTCAAAGGCACGGGTTAAAGAGCCCGGTGCAGTCGAATTAAGATTGTCACAAAGATGGAGTCTCGCTATTTGGGAAATTTCACGAATTGAAAGTAATTTGAAGGCTTTGCAACTAGCAACGGTAGCAAGTCTCGCGTGCTTGCGAGATAGGTTATGTGAGGTTTGGAAGGATATCGAAGCTCTTAAAATGGATGCGATCAGCTCCACAGAGTTCTTTGGCACGATTCATGAACAAAATTTTTCGCAATGTGAAAATGCTTACTTGGCAGTAAAACAGCTATTGAATGAAAAATACGAGCCCTTTGAATATCCTCCTACTGTTGCCTCGGCGTGTCTCGCTACCGAGCATTAAAATTCCAAAATTTGATGGAAGGTATAGAAATTGGCAACGTTTTCGTGATTTGTTTACTCAATTAGTCATTAATCAGGTACAGATACCGGACTCGCAAAAGTTGGTGCATTTAATGAGTAGTCTCGAGGCCGAACCTCTGAAGTTGATTTCTGTGCTCACAGTATCAGACAGATCCTTTCAACAGGCCTGGGCTTTATTAAGAGATCGTTATGATGATAAATCAAAAATTTTAGAAGAGCACATTCATGCTCTCTTCTCCTTTCCTTCCCTCAAAATTGGTGATGCCTCCTCCTTAAGAGAATTGCACAATGTAGTAACTTCTCACTGGCTATCTATGTCAGCAGTTCCCACTACAGTCCCTATGGCTGAAATAATAGTACAATTTTTAGTGCTCAGTAAATTGGATAACAAAACAAGGGAAGCATTTTTCCTTGCTAAAGCAAAAAATGATATTGTTCCATTGCAAAATGTTTTAGATTTTCTTTCACTCCGGGCAAGAGCCCTAGACATTGCCCCTCTTGCTAATCTTGATGTGAATTCTGTTTCAGTTAGTAAATCTAAGCGCCCTACACAATCTTCACCTGCCAAACAGGTATTTCAGCTGGAAGAGGGGTCATCAGCTCAAGCCTGCATTGCCTGCAGTTCTGGAGAGCACCCACTTTTCGCCTGCCCTCGTTTTCGTACCCTGGCTGTCCAACAGAGATGGGATTTTGTCTCTTCTCATCAACTCTGCTACAACTGTCTTCGAAGGAAGGGTCCTTCTCATCATTGCTCACAGCGAAGTTGTAAAACTTGTGGTAAGAACCACCACTCAATGCTTCATAAATTTTCTACACAAAAAGCAACACAAAATGTCCATAATTTGGCATCACCTCATTGTTCTAGTGCTCCCAACACCTCTGCTGGACTAGCATCTGCCACCCAGATTACTGCAAAACAATCACACGATAGTAAGGTTTCCACGTTATCACACTTGGTTCTTAGCCAGACATTTAATATTGGTTCTCTCCTTCCCACAGCCATTGTTAATGCAACAAATGAATTGGGCCAAACCCTGCCAGCCAGGGCATTACTTGATTCTGGTAGTGAAGTTTCCTTGATAACTGAATAACTGGTACAGGCCCTCCGTCTCAAAAGAATTAGGCACAATGCAACTATTCATTCTGTTAATGCTCTTACTTCTGGTTCAAATGCTAGAGTTCATGTGTTAATCTCCTCGCGGTGTTGTAGGTGGAAAAGGGCAATAGAATGTTTAGTGGTCCCTGCTATTTCCAAAGCCACCCCCCGGAGGAACATTAATTTAGCTGCCCTGAAGCTGCCTGCTGACCTAAAATTGGCTGATGACCAATTCTTTATTCCTAAAAAATTAGATATTTTATTAAGCTCTTCTTTATTTTTTCAGGTGCTTAACACTAAGAAGAGCAGCCATTGTTCAAAGCTTTTTATTCTTGATACTAAGTTTGGTAATGTCATTGCGGGGGATCGATTGCCCACACTGTTGCCAAGTGCGGCACCCCCAGATCAGTGCTTTTTCTTAACTGCACACTCTCCTTCCTTAGTCAATGATTATGAGAATGTTTGGAATTCTGAGAGGATTTCCTCTTCTCGTGATGAAAACTTCTCACACTTGGAGCATCCTTGTGAAAAAAAATTTAATGATGACACCTTTAGGTTGGAGAATGGGCAATTTTGTGTATCTTTGCCTTTTAAACGTCCTCCACAATTATTGGGGAATTCACATTTTGTGGCCAAACAGTTTTTGCTTGCTTTAGAAAACAGATTTTCTAAAGATAGAGAATTAAGGCATAATTATGTCAAGTTCATGAGAGAATACATTGAATTGGGGCATGCAGTTGAATGTGTCAATAAGATAGCACCTCATTTCTATTTTATACCTCATTTTTGTGTGTTGAATCCACAATCCCCTACTACACCTCTGCGCGTGGTCTTCAATTGTAGTGCCAAATCTTCTTCTGGGTTAAGTTTAAACGACCTACTCTACGCTGGCCCTAACGTGCAATCAGAGCTCATTGACATCATGCTTAGATTTCGATTGTTTCATGTTTGTTTCACAGCAGACATTGAGAAAATGTATAGAATGGTTCGGGTGCATGATGCTGATACTAAATTTCAGAGAATTTTGTGGCGAGAGAACCCTCACGACCCTATTAAAATTTTTACTTTGCAAACCGTTACTTAAGGTATGGCCCCCTCCGCATTTCTGAGTACAAGGTGTCTCAACAAGTTGGCTGAGGAAATAAATGAAATTGATCCTGAGGTGGCTTCAGCCATCAAGCAGGGATTTTATGTAGATGACTTACTGTTTGGGAGTGACTGTGCTGAGAAGGCAGCATCGTTATTTCAAAGGATTGTAAAAGTGTTAAAGGGAGCTCATTTTAATTTGAGAAAGGTTAATAGCAATTCTTCATCGTTTCTGGCCACTCTCAACACCACTCAAACACAATACACTTCCACGCCTCTGGCCTCAGACAATACACACAGAATATTGGGTTTGACTTGGAACACTGATAAAGACACACTTTGCATTACATACAGCAAACACTCCGATCCAAACACTTTCAACCTCCCGTGTATAACAAAAAGGGTTGTGTTGCACTTAATAGCCTCTATTTATGACCCATTAGGGTTTGTGAATCCTTTCTTGGTAAAGTTGAAGCTTTTTCTGCAAAAATTGTGGTCTTTACAGTTGGATTGGGATACTCCTCTTGATTCTGATCTTACTTGTTGTTGGCAGTCCTTGGTTAATGAGATTGTTTTACTGCCATCAATTATATTCCCACGCAAGGTGTTACCCCAGAGTCACCTTCCCTCTTGTCTGGTAGGATACTGTGATGCCTCTCATAAGGCGTACGGAGCTGCATTATACTTAGTTAATCATGATTCTGCATCCGTTGCGCATAGCCACTTGTTGTGCTCTAAATCAAGACTTGCTCCCCTGGCAGGGTCTACTATTCCTCGCTTGGAGTTGTGTAGTGCATTGTTATTGGTAGAATTGACCAAGAAGGTAATAAGAGCATTGGAAATTGTGTGTTCTATTAATCAAGTGTATCTTTTTTCAGATAGTTCTATTGTTTTGCACTGGTTGGTGAAAAGCAATCATAAATTGGATGCTTTCACTGCGCATAGAGTTTCAAAGATAGTGGCATCCTATCCACTATCTTGTTGGCGCCATGTAAGCTCGAGACAGAATCCCGCTGATCTGCTAACCCGTGGTGTCTCCCCCCAGGCACTGCAACACAGTACCCTCTGGTTTGTAGGACCGCCGTGGCTGAAGCAGCCAGTGTCAATGTGGGCCAAGCCGTTTGTCGATGCTGAGGTAGCGGATAATGGTAAGGTAGATGCTCTCTGTTGTATGTTCACTGCATACCAAACAAGTATGCCCTCGTCAGATGTAGGTGAAAACCAAAATTCATTTGTTCAAGTGCTGCTTAGCAGATATTCAAAATATCACAAATTGATAAGGGTGTTGGCGCTATGCTTAAGATTCATTAACAATATACGGGCTGCAATTGTTGCTCGCATTGACCCTGCTTCGGCTCAGATGCGGAGAAGGGGTTGGTTGGCACCGCTTGAATTGAGAGAAGCCACAGTGGTTATTATAAGGCTCATTCAACAAGACATGTACCCCCTTGAATATAAGGCACTTTCAAAAGAAAAGGGATTACCTCCCAAGTCATCGCTCCTTAGCTTGAATCCTTATCTAGGCCCTGATGGGCTTTTATGGGTGGGTGGCCGTTTAATGAATTCTCAGGTGGAGAGGTTAAACAAGCATCCTATTATACTTCCGCCTAACCACAAATTTACTGTCCTGTTCTTAGAAATGATACACCTCGCATTTCTACATGCGGGCTTAGCATTGATGATGGGATGTGTGCGCCAGCAGTATTGGATTCCCTCCCTAAGGGTACACACACGTAAGACGCTTGTTTCTCGCGCGGGAGGGCCCGGCGCCGAATGACGTCACTCGGCAGCTGGATTGCGCCATGTTATCAAATGGAGGCGCACACAACGAACGCTATCGGCTTCCATCCGCCAGCGCCGGCCAGCAGCCGGAACTCTTGGGAGTTTCGGCGCGCTGGCTGCACTCGCTGGTTTTCAGTCGAGTCGTGACTTTGAAGTGTCTGATCACAAGATTCAAAAGGGATGGGATACTTTTTGGTTTTGATGTTGTTTGTGAGGCTCGTTGTGTGTAATAGAGGGGCAAAAGACACGCGAAGAAATGTGCTGGAAAGAAATTTCTTCGTATATGAACAAGTAAACATCTACATAACCTCAAATATATTTGTTTATGTGATGTTAAAAGTTACATTGAGTGAAACATTAATCAAATAAACAGAAACTAAATGAAAAGACAATTTCAGAAGCATTTATCAGTTTATGCGAGTGTACACAATTAGATTATACACGAATTTCAAAACTGTATCTCCCATAATTACTGAATTGGACGATCGTTCTGTAGACTGTCTTGCAACGTTACGTGAATCCAATTGAATAGCGTTATTGGGAAAGTTATCTAATCCATATTTATCAATAATATCGTTTTGTAAAACACACATGCACCTCATAATTCTCGTAAATTAACATCAGTCTGCATCAGCTTAATATCTATTATGAATATAATTGTCTAAAACAGCGTTCAATAATTCAATTATTCCATACACCATTTACTGTTATTCACAAAAACAGTGTATTTTCTTCTTGGCAGTCACTGGATATAATTTTGATAAATGAATGAAGTGAAGTACTAGGATGAACCGCTAGATCTCGACACTGTCGAATCGGCGTCTTATGTGTCCGCCCTTGCTGGTCGAGCAGCGCTGCTTATCAGCAGCAGATGCCGGCGTCGGCGTCCCAGCGTTCTACGTGTTTGTACCCTAAGACGGGTAGCAAAGAAAGTAATCAATGCTTGTCTGACTTGCAAGCGTTGGCGCGCAATTCCTCTTGGCCAGATTATGGGTTCATTGCCCCCTAGCCGCGTAAATCCTTCTCGGCCATGGGCTCACACATCCTTAGATTATTGTGGCCCAATTTTGACAAGGCCGTCTCTCACGAGATCAAAAATGTCTCAGAAGACTTGGATTGCTGTATTTATATGCCATTCCACGAAAGCTTCGCATTTACAAAACCGTCGAAAATCTATCCTCCTCTCAATTCATTGCGGCCTTTGAACGTTTTGGATCGAGAAGAGGTTATCCTGTGCACATGTACAGTGATAACGCTAGTATATTCAAAAGTGCTAGTCGTATCCTAGCCGAGGCTAATCGCTTTGTTCTTTCCGCTCGGGATTTAGAGGTTATCACCAAATTTTTATCAGTGCAGGGTACCTCCTGGCACTTTTGTCCCACCTACTCTCCGCACCGAAACTCGTTGGCTGAGGCTTGTGTTAAAAGTCTAAAATTCCATTTGCGTCGCGCTTTAGGGCAACAGGTTGTGCCCTTGCTTACATTGTACACCCTCTTAGCCAAAATAGAAGCTTGTTTAAACTCAAGACCGCTTGAAGTCACGTCTACAGATACGGATGTGAATTTGATTTTGACCCCGAATCACTTAGTCTACGGGCACGCGCTTAATAATTTTCCTATAGATACTGACTCGCCTCTTGTGCAGATAACTCCTGCGCAACAATTCCGCCATTTAAATAACAAATTAGCAATAATTTGGAAATATTGGTCTCGAAACTACCTTCACACCTTGCAACAAAGGGTGAAGTGGAAAAGGGAGTCACCACCATTAGGTGTAAATGATTTAGTACTTTTAATTGAGGAATCTCCGCCCTCTCAATGGAAATTAGGTGTAGTAGAGAAATTGTTCCCTGATCAAGCCGGGGTTGTGCGTACTGTTGAAGTACGAACTAGCCAGGGTAAATTATTGCGACCAGTACAAAAACTATGTGCACTGGCTAGAACCTCCCATGAATAAGCCCCAAACCATTATATTTATCTCTACTCCTTCCCCCTCGGTCGACCAGAGATGCTCAGCTGATTTTTCCTTTCTCTTTGCCGCCTGGTATACAGGCGTGCCATTATTATTTTATAGGTCATACTGTGTGGGCCTGCCACTTGGCGTTTTTTTTAATTCCTTGTTGTATTAATTGGTGTATAATTTTTTGATTAAGCACTGCTACAAATTCTATGTGATTTTGTTACTTCTAGGTTAGGATAATTGTTACGAGGTACTCAGTAATGGTTCGAGGTGATTACAATATGTACGCTAGGCAAACGCCTATGCTTTCGTTTGTTGTATGCCCTCCTCACGTGTTTATAGTAGGAATGGAGTCTCTCAAGATAATGCAGAACTGTGGTGGACTTCTCAGTGCTTGTTGCTGAAAGAAGTGAGTGGGAGACGGACGGTGCCGAACTCGAGCATCGCCATGCGCCCGGCCCCAGTAAATGTTAGCACATTTTGGTCGGCGCGGACAAGTTCCTGCGACTTCCGCCCACCTGGGCACTCTTTGGGGTACTTCCCGCTAAATTATGGGAGTTCCATGCTAGACCAGGGTGTCATGGGGGCGCCAATTCCAAAATTCGTGCGTCCCACTTAAAAAAAATAAATCAATCGATCATCAATCAATCAATCCATCAATCAATCAATGAAATGGAATGAAGACATTAATTAAATCATTGTTTCCCCGCGCCTTGATGCATGTGACAGTTCTTCCGCCGCCCTGCCAGGTTGCAATCAGCTACCCTCGCCGCCGACACCGGTGACGTCACTACATCACCACCGTCACCGCCGCCACCAACACCATCGCGCCGTCGCGCCCGTATCTCTCCCCCCGCCTACGTCCGCCCCCCCGCCGCCAGCTAGCCGGCTGCCCGCCCCTCTGCGCCCTGCCCGGGGTCGGAACCCGGGGCAGCGCCAGAACACGAGCGGACAGCGGGCGACACAGCTGGTGGAGTGTGGGCCAAGCGGAAGGAGCTATGGTGGACCGGGAGCATGAAGCATCCACGGCGGTGAAGGGCATTTTTCACGCTTTCTGCATTTGAGACCCTCTACTAGACAGCGGTGTGATTTGTAGGAGCGGTGGTGCTGTGACAGTGGTGTGGTTCGACAACCCAGCCATGTGTGCCTCGTAACCTTTCAATGTTACATTCATTTGGTTTTTGCTTGCTGTGTTAGTCAGGTAGCATCGCTTGGTCAGTGTGTGCCTTTAATTTTGTGTTTCGCAACACTGCAAGAGTTTTGTGAAATTGTAAAAGTTTTTTTTGTATTCTTTGACAACATATTAAAACAATCGTACACACGCGTGTAGTCAATAGGTTGCGGTATGAAGATGTATAAAAGAAAATGAGGGGCAGCGAGATACGTAGATGCTCTTGCCATTAAAACTGTAGCCCGACTGCTTCTAACAGCGTCTCATGTGAAGACATGTTGTGCCACACCTGATAGTGCCAAGCGCCAATCAGCGCGTGCGTAATGAAATGGTAGCAAGATTACAAACGAATGTATTGTAATTTGTTGATCAAGTTAAGTATGTGGCTGTAAAGAGTTTTGAATTTTACAAATTATGAAAGAGTGTGTATAATTAACTTATTAAAATAATTGCATGGTGCAACACTTCTTAGAAGCATTACGTTGACGAGGACTCGGCAGCCGTGATCAGGTTTACTGGGAAATGTCTGTTGGAGCTTGCGGCACCGTCTGATCAGGCGATTCTTATCTGAGCTCGTCATTCGATTGAAGCGGTTGACAAATGGCTTCAAATACAGAGCAGGAATTGTACACTGATTTACAGCTAACTAAATTGTGCTGAATCTTGGCACTATGCGAAATGTGCACCCATAAAATATAATCGAGCTTATAAATAAACTTATGAAATCAACAATTTGCTTTTCCTAACAGCAGTTTTGCCTCACGTGCCGAGTTTCCATAAGACCTGCGCACGTTTTAAATGGGCATTGTTGAGAGGTCCCAATCGAGATAGCAGGTAACACACTCTTGCATGTCACGTCCAGAGCGTAGCTGTTCAGAGAGCCTAATAATACCTCCACATCCTCCCTAGAGGCCTCGACTCTCGCACCGCATTTCCCAGCCAACGCATGCATCAGCTTCCGTCGCTGGCGCTCATGTTCCCTGGGTCGTTGCTCTCGCGCCATTCTATGAATCGAGGCGTTGCTAGCAAACGGAGGGGCGTGGACCGGTAGGATCTTGATGTGGAGTGCCTTCTGCATTTCGCCGACACACTTCTCGTACGTATCGGCAAAAGCAGTGGCCTTCTCCATAATATCCGACTGGTTGAGGAGCTGGGTCAGCTTCATTACTTCTGTCGTCGAGTCCGCACACCATTCAGTACACCGACGCTCACGTGGATGTTGGTGGAAGGGACGGGTGGCCCATGGCTGAGGTATAGAGCGGGTATCGCTCCTGAGGTTCCGCCACCGGTCAGCGGCAGGTCACCTGACAGCCCCCTAGCCGCGGTGGCGTTCGTACGGTCTTTGCCTCACTTGTTTCCCGCTCCACATCCTTCTCTCGGCTGCAGCCGCTGAGAACACAGCAGCTTTGAGTATTCTAGGGTCTCTGTGTTCTGTTTTCACTCAATAAAATCTGTCTTCTTTATTTCATTGTTTACCCCTTGAAGATCAGCGTAGGCACTACCCTACTGGTCTTTACGTAACTGTAAAAGTCACGATCCTTTCAGTACGAGGAAAATCCTTACATTGGGGTGAATGTGACGTCCTGCGATTAGATTCCAGGAGACACACAGCAACGGCTATATGGCCTCTTACGGTTCTGCGTAAAGGTTTGACTTTTTAACTTCACGTAATTGAAAAGATGATTACGAAGAGGCGAAATGCTGGAGTTCGGTGTCATCGTCTTGAAATCATGCAGAATCGTCATTATTGAAAAATCAAATAGGAATAGCATGACTGGTGTATCCAGAAAAGGTATCAGTAGTTACGTTATCAGCTACTTAATACAATAATATTAGTCGTGCATTGGATTAATAATACCATTTTCTGTTTTTTACAGAGCTTTTGTGACTCACCGCCGAAAGACCAGTAGTTTATGATCCATAAATGTTTGTGCTGCTAAGACGTAATTGAAATGCTGGACGGTGACGCATGCGGCATAGTTTTCCATAGTAAGTGGACTATTTACATTGGGCGGAATGCAGTCTTAGAAGGGAAGCCTAACCGATGCCAATCTCAGTTCTAATATTGTCCAAGAGCACAAATTGACGCTATGGGAATGTGTGTGATAGCTGCAGCGAGTGCCTTCTTACACTTGCCGTACGTGTCTCGTTCCCATTACTTAACCCTCCAAGGACGAGTGTGACGTATACGTCACAGCGAACAAGTTGTGGCACGTCTAATTTCCTGTCTCTGCAAGTCGATATTTCTGTGCGTGTCAGGGCATTGTAGTCGCAGAAGGGTCTGATTCGTCAGTTCATAGTGCGATCTTGTCCGAGGAAGGCGTTATAAGAGTTTTTGACGGTGTTTAAAAATTGTGATATATTTTCGATGGACCCAGATGTTAGGTAAGTTGAATTTATAGCTTATATTGTTAGCAATTCAATTTATGTCAATGGTTTATTTATCACAGATAGTATTAAAAGTAATTAAAATGATTTAATTAATTTTATTATTGTTACGGGAAGGTGTGGAGGCGTGAAAATGTCAGTGTGACGTATACGTCACACTCGTCCTTCCCCGTAGCTTTTCACGCGTCTCCCCATTTTCCACATTTTTTTCATTTTGTTCCATTTCAAAGTCGAAAATTGAAATGTTTATATACATTTTCATTTATCAGGAATAACGACCGTTTTAGAGACGGACTGACTGTCGCAGAGATAATTCAGTTGCTTGAAGAAGACATTCAAGGCATCGTTGGTAATGATAATGGTGATGATAATATAGAAGTAGAGGATATTTTTATTGCACCACCGCCCGCAAACGAGCTGACTGATGAAGACAGTGGTGATGAGGACACAGGAGGTCTACTGGACAATCTGTGTGGCAATCAATTGGTGAGTGAAGCCGAGGCAGTTTTGTCTAATGGAATTCGCATTGGAGGCCCGGTACACGATTTATCGGGGTATTCCGCAAAAAGGGAACGTGAGTGGATAGATGGAGATCTAGTTGATTCAATAAAAAAAGATGGGATATTTCCAGAAGACTATGCCGACAAATATAAAAATATGACACCCGTTCAAATTTTTGAAATCTTTATAGATGAAGAGGTGATTTCCCTTTTCCTTACGGAGACCAAGAAATATGCTTTGTCAAAAAATGAAAGTAATATGAATGTTACGGCAGAAGAGATAAAGGCGTTTCTGGGTGTACTGATCCTTTCTGGTTATAATGTTTTGCCAGGGAAAAAAGTTACTGGGATACCAAGCCAGACATGAAGAATATATTAGTATCTGAATGTATGCGGAGGGACAGATTTTTATTCATAGCCAAATACTTTCATGTTGCTGATAATTCTGATATTGACAATAATGACAGATTATTCAAGCTCCGCCCACTCATGAATCTTCTCAAGAAACGTTTTATTGATAACTTTCTTGAATGTGAATTTCTTGATTATGACGAATCCATGGTGAAGTACTTTGGCCCACATCCTTGCAAGCAGTTCATTCGTGGTAAACCCATAAGGTTTAGGTACAAAATATGGTGTCTGAATACATTCTACGGGTATTTGATAAATTTTGAAGTCTATCAAGGGAAAAATACACCAGTGACAAACTCTGAATATGAAAAGATTTTTGGTAAAGCCACTGCTCCCTTGATTTCATTCTTAGATGAACTGCCAGATCATAAAAGAAGTTATCCTTATCATATAATTACAGACAACTTATTCACCAGCTTCAACCTTCTCAAGCATTTGAAAGAACGCGGATACTCAGGGACTGGAACCATTAGGAAAAACAGGATTCCTAAAGATTGCCTGTTACCATCGCATGAACAAATGATAAAGATGGATCGTGGGATATTTCGAAGCACAATAGAGAAAAATGATGGAATTCTTGTTGGGAAATGGATGGACAATAATGTGGTTGCTGTTGCATCAAATTCGCTCGGAGAATCTCCAATCAAGCATGTTAAGAGATATTCTTCGAAAGAAAAAAAACATATAAATGTCCCTCAACCAGCTATTATTACCACATACAACAGAAACATGGGTGGTACAGATCGAATGGATCAAGACATCAATCAGTACCGTATATCAATCAGAGGGAAGAAATGGTACTGGGCAATACTGACATGGCTTATAGATGCAGCTATAAATAATGCTTGGCTGATTTTCAAGAAGACTGGAAAAAATATCACTAAGCTGGAATTCAGAAGAGAGATTGCTATCACATACCTCACGAGATACAAAACACCTGTCAAATCTATGGGTCCAACAGCTCTGTCGTCGAACAGGTCAACGCGAGTTTTAGACGACATTCGCTATGACAGAGCTGACCATCTACTTGGGGAAGTTGAAAATAAAAAGAGAAGAAGGTGTGCTAATGATGGATGCAAAAGTGTCGTTGCTTCAATGTGCACAAAATGTGACGTAGGTTTATGCTTGAAATGCAATGTACCATTTCATACAAAAAAATGAACACTATTTTTCTGCTGTGTAAGAAGTGTAATATGTTTACTAATGATATTGTAGTCATTGACTAGTCATTTAACCGTATGCTTCGAAAATAAATGCTTTCCTCGTTAAATATTTTCTCTCTTTCAACCCAGCACAGTTATCACCCCCAAAGGACGAGTGTGACGTATACGTCACACCCTCCCACGCCTCGCTGAATCATAGAATATTTTTTTCAATATTTTTTGGAGATTAAACTAAAGTAGTTAAATTAAAAAATGTAACGAAGTTTAATTTTTTTGATAAAAAATAATTTTCGTCCTTGGAGGGTTAAGAATGATAAGCCTGTCGTCCCATGCGATAGAAACGATGTTTTACAGTATTTGTAGATGATTGAAGAAAGGACCTTGAAATAAGATGGCCTTGGGGATGATCAACTATAAAAAACGACCGTGGCGATGGTTTGTATTTTAGATGGCGTTTAAGCAATACCCTCCAAGTGTATATCTGAAATAGGATTCATGGAACTTGTACGGATAACACGGATACGGACTTCACGGATAATACGAATATTAAAACAAATGTAAACACCCTGTTCTCTAATAAACAGAAAATAATGCAATTGGTGTAGCAAATCTGTGAATCAGGAATTTGTTAGCTTATTTTGTGTGAAAACGTCTGTTCTCTCGCTATCGTGAAAACGGTCAAACTTTTGTTTGTGATAAATTTGGTAAAATTTGAACTGCAAATATACATGCACGCATGTGCCCATGATACTAAGAATGTAAAGCAACGCCTAAGAGTACAATGTCTCTACATATTTGTCGTTCGCCTCTGGCGTCGCACTGGATTTTGTTCACCTGTGACGTGAGCGAATTGACAGAACGAACGGGCGTGGTTGATACTAATTTGTTCTGAGCAATCATTTAAAGTGAGTGGGATGCGCTAGAATGTTGATTCTGATATAAGAGTAAAGTACTCAGGGAGCACTATCAGAATCAATGAAACATTGTGCCAGAATAAAAAAGGAAATATATGTTGGAAATCTGAAATATAATTCACGATATCGTTCCATGAATGAAAAATTATGAAAATTTTAGAAAACGTCTGTTGGAGGAAAGCTCCCATAAAAAGAAATGCATACACACTGACGAAAAATGCAAATGGCAGTATATATTGTAATATACAAAATATTACAAGGAAACAAACACCGCGCTTTACTCTGGACGATGCGAAGCGGTTACTAGGTGACGACTGTGTGTTCACATGCATGAGGAAGTTGCATGTTAAGGAAGAACTGATTGAAGGTCTCCGGCGTAATATATACACTCTTTTACACAAAAAAAGAATTGGACATAAATAAGCAGGTTATGTAGTGGACAGAAATGGACGATAGACATTCTCAATCGGAATGCGAGATGCTTTTGTTAGAAGCGCGGTTGGTTTTGACGTCTCTTGAAAGTACAGGGGGGCTTTTTTGGTGACGAAAGAATTTTGTTTAGAAGCTCTCTTGGCTCTGAACTTTCGGAGGAGAATCATCGTTGCAGTAGCTGCGCGAAAATTATCTGAATGATTTAAGTAAGACATCACCGTGTTATATATAACAGGGAGCATAAGATTTAGAATTTTGTCAAGGCATACGGAAAAAGACTTTGTTTAAAGCAATTATTTTATTCACCGTCATGGAACATTAGTTGAACGTCGATTAATTATTCTAATTCCGGACTTGACAAATAGGTTTAAAGACATAAGCAGGAATTTACACGAAACGGAACAGTTTGTGGCTAGGCGTCCGCCCGTGACGCAGACAGTGTTATAGATGTTAGGATTAACAGCAGAGAATTCGAAATTTGTGTAAGGAATTCAATTTGAGCATCAAGAGAGAAGCAGATGACTTCGGCGACGACCGGCGTGAAGATGGAGTTTCGGCGCGGAAGCCAAGGGTGATATGGAACTGCGTGGCCTCATCTAACAACGTCAAGAGAATTCGGTACCGTTATTTAACTAAATGCTGGCATAAAAACGTTTTAAAAGTCATGACGAAAGAATAACATAAATTAATGAGGAAACAGCAATTGCATGCAATCAATCGCATTTCTATTGTTAAAACAAATTCAAGTCATTTCAATAAATGAAATTATTGTTGTGCCAAATCTATACGTAATTTTTCGTAATAGTAGAAATAATTGCAGACTTCAGACTTCTCAGTGCAGAGGGCAACCCGGTGACAAAAAGCCTGCAGGTAAGCGTGGTGTCATCGTATCGAACCCAAAACTGAGCTAGTAAATTAATGCATTTCAGGA